>CM064876.1:6808772-8008772 GCA_032719365.1 Prinsepia uniflora | reverse complement strand
CTGCTTTCATCACTACTTGGCTTAAATAAAATCATAATTATAATTTTGCTAAACAAGAATAGTGGGATCAATTAATTAATTAATTATATATATATATATATATATATTATGCGATATAACAAACGATCAATATTTTAATTTTGTAAATAATTTTCTTAGGTTGATATCGGTGAGTCGTTTCCTTGAAGAGGTCAAAGTTGTGATGCCAACGGATGAAACTGGTCAAAGGTGTGAACGTACAATTTTATTGTTGGCCCATTTGATTTTCAACGGACGCTAAGATCGTTCTTATTTTTTTGATAGACTTTAAACTTAATTTGTTGTCATGCAATATTAATATAAATAAATATAGAAAACTCTCCATCAAAGTAAATAAATAAATATAGAAAACAACCAAATTGCTGCCTCAGATTGTTGTTGAAGAAGACTTTACTGACTCCAAGTAATATATATATATATATATATTATAATAATAATAATTTTTTAACATGCCTATGAAAAAAATAAGTTTATAAAATTGGAGTAATATATGTAATATTTATGTGAATATATCCGTATTTAAGAATTTCAGCATTAAAATATGAGGAGAAGAAAAATCTTTCTATAGTATGAACAATATGCATCGAAATTTGACATAAATTTAACTATTAATATTTCAGTAAAAAAAACAATATTTTTGTCCTTTAATATATATATATATATATGAGATCGTCATATTGAAAAAAATGAATATATATATATATGAATTTATATACATAATTATTGTCTGACACTATGGAGCAAATATTCATGTGCATGTAAAATACACAGTAAATGAAAATTACGGTTAAGTAAAATAAAACACAATCAATGTGCAGCAATAAACTCCGCAATATACTTCCAAAAAAAGAAAGAAACAAAATAAACTCCGCAATATTTGGTCAAAAGTAAAAAGTCTTTTCCGGACTTAAAGTAACATTTGGGGAAAATCAGTATGCAATTAAAAATATAAAAAAGGAACAAAAAGGAAATTAAAAACTAAACAATAGAGAGAGAGAGAGACAAAAATCACGGACGAACATTACGGACACAATCCGAGACCGGAATTTATGTTGCGACCCAGCAGCATGGCTTTAAATTTTTATAATTTCAGAATTGTTAGATTTTTATTTTTTTAATAAATTAAATTGTATTAAAACGCAAAGTCCAAAAAAAAAAAGCCACAACAAAGAAACCCGAAGGCAGAACAAATAACATAACAAGCTCGAGGGAGTCAAATGGCAAGACCCTAGAGCGGAAAAATTAGGACCTAATTGCTAGGTAAATTCCAAACTCTAGTAGTTTATCTCCAACCAAATACTGGTAAAACAAATTTTTTGGATTTTTTTTTAATTATATATATTCAATTAATATGGTATATTACGATAATAATAATATAACCCATGTTGAATATGACTATTGCTCATATTAGACCCCACAACTTAATTCCATGTTCGTAGTATAGTTACGAATCATGATAAGTGAATGTGAAGATTAATATGTTGATAATAAGTACCGTTTATAGTTTTTTGTTTATATATATATATATAAATGTAAGGATATTGAAGCATATAAATTATATTATATAAATATTAAGTATCGATTTCATTGGACGAGAGTCAAACTTGCGATCTCACATACATGATATGTCTCGAGGGTAGTTAGGCAAGACAGCCATCTCGGGCCCCCACTTTGAGAGTGTCCTATTTTTTATTATTATATATTTTTTATATAATTGTTATGTTCATTTGATATACAATTATGTTATTTCAATGACAATAAAAAGAATACTACTTGGGCGAGTTGACTAGTTGTTCACTTCTTTCAAAGAGGTCCTAATTCGAATCTCAACGAAGCCTCTCATTGTTAGATTTATTACTGAACTTCCTATCCTACTTTACCATTATATACAAATATACGAATACTTGGAGGTTGGACTCAAATTTGAAGGTTCGTCTTAGACTTCCAATATCTCAAGGACGACTCTACTCGTACATATCATATCTCAGGGTCGGCCCTACTCGTACGTAACAATTAATGTTTGCGATCGAGCATACTTGCGCATAGCAATTAATATTCGTCTAGATTCCCAATATCTCCTACCCTACTCTACCCATATATACGAATATAAGTATACTTTAAAGATTGAATCAAATTTTGAAGGTTCGCCTTAGAGGTTTAGACTCCTAATATCTCAGGGCCATCCCTACTGGTACATTGCATATATCAGGTTCGGCCCTGCTCGCACATAACAACTAATGTTCGTTGGCCTACCTTGCTCGTACATATTAATGTCCGCATGCCTGTCCTGCTCGCACATAGCAATTAATGTTCGCTTCAAACTCCCAATATCTCAGGGGCAGGGTCGGTCCTACTTGCACGTACCAAGTAAAGAGAAATATCATTAAACCATAGCACTAAGTACAGAGGAATACCATTAAGGTACATGTTAATATAAATTGAAATGATGATTTATAATTTAAAAAATTAAAGTATGTTGAAAATTTTAATACCATTGTTAGGAGGAATTTTAATAATTAAGTAAATAATCTTGTAAAATGTATCTGTTGTTTGTTACCTATTCATGGTGATCGAGCAAGATAATGGCCTACGTATCTAGGTTATAATCCACTTATTACGTTAATCTTTTGTTGAATTATAAATTCATGTTTGTAGATTTGAGAACAAAATGAACTCTGAAAGACGGAAAAGGCAAGATGAATTTCATGGGCCATGAGGAGGTAAGCCATCGCATATTTGCATTTGCTTGTGTGGCCTTATAGTTGTACACCAAGAATTCCGTGGCTTAATAGTTGTACACCAAAAAGCCACAAAAGTCTACCACCTCTCGAATCTCCCCTATTTTTACTCCTTAAATTTTAATATTTATAAAATGTAGTTAGGTGTGCACCAAAAGTAAATAATGGCTTGGTCAACGCCAATGCAAATGCATGGTCGTTGATGATGGATGGTTGAATGTGAAACTCTCGAGTTATTTATAGTTTAATAATAATATTTTGGAGTAGAGCAACACAAGTCTATATTCAATATCAATATGAAATTACTAGGATTAATTCGTATGATTAAAATTTTGACTTTTTTTAGGTCAATATGTTATTACATATTTAATAAATGGACAGGTTTTAAATCAACATATTTATTCATAAAATGACTTATTAACCAGTCTAATAAATATGTGGATTTTAAGCTAACATGTTAACTCGTTTCATGACTTATATTAATTCGTTTATCAAATATGTCAATCATTAACTCATATATTAACCTATTTACTTGCCTATATACCTAGTAAATATTTATAATTTTAAAGTTATATGGGAAAGAAATATTAATACAAAATTATTAGGATTAATTCGTATGATTGACCTATTAATCCGTCTAATAAATATGTAAGTTTCAAGTTAACATGTTAACTCATTTAATAGATATGTCAATTCTTAACTCATATATTGACCTATTTACTTGCTTATATATCTAGTAAATATTTATAATTTTAAAGTTATATGGGGAAGAAATTATGATATATTGATGGTGTTTTGTAATACATATTGAAATTTTTGGGTTTATAATATAAATTTATAAAATTAAAAGGTCAAATAATTCAAATAAATTAAACATATCATATATTAATTGAGTCTCGAATATAACTTACTTATTAATTAGATTATACGAGTTGCTTATTTTAGAAACGGAAATCGTTAGATTTAATAACGGATAACAGGCAACAATGTGTTGTCACGGAGGTGGTGACGTGTAGCTACCAACAATTTTAAGTTGGAGTTGATGGGGAGCGCGAGAACATGGAAGGAGACAAATAAAAAAGAGCGAGAGGATGGAGTGGTAGTGTGGTCCCCACAAAATACAAAATACAAAATACAAAATACCAAATAGCAAGTATGGTGGTGCGTAGACTGTAGTGGACTAGTGGGAATGTGCCATGTGGTGCTCTTTCATCTTATCATTAAGATCTTGGTACCCTTCAAAAGGTAAGATATAGCCCCCCACCCTTAATGTAAAGGACACCCCCACCCCCCTTACGGGTCTCTGTTAAGACCGTGACACCCTTTCCTACTTTCCGTCCAAACAGAGCTAACCCCTCATTTATTATTCTCCTTCTTTTTTCTTTTTTTGGCAAAATTTATTGTACTCTTTCAATTTGGCTTCTAGCCTTCTCCTTTTTAAAAAAAATTGTTTGTTTGCGAGATAGTAATCATAATTATATGTCATAAGGGGACATTGTTGTCATTATTCTTAAATTTTATATTAATTTTAATTATTATTGTATTTCAATTTGGCTTCTAGCCTTCTCTTTATACACAAAAAGATTGGTAGTTTGTGTAATCATAATTATATGTTATAAGAGAGAATTGTTACGTTGAACTTTACATTAATTTTAACTATTATCCTTATACTTGATTATTAATTAGTAGTAGGAGTTTTCGAATTATGTTTAAATGTGCATTGACAATATTTTAGTTAAAGTTCTTAACTATTTACGTTAAAAATAAAAATAAAATTATATTTTCAAGTGTGTTTATATAATCCACTATTAAACATAAATGAAACTCACATTTTGTCCTTATTATATCCTTGTAAAAACACTTAAAAATACAATTTTATCCTTATTTTCAACAGAACTAGTTAAAAAAAATTAAGAAAGGATTGTCAATGCATATTTAGGCACAGTTTAGGAACATTTGTTATTAATAATGAAATCATAGATAATAACTAAAATTAATATAAAGTTTATGGATGATAGCAATAATTTTTCCTATATTAACTTAAAATGAATATTAGAAGGCGTTCGAGAAGGGTTTATAATGATGATCGGGGCCATAGAAGTAGGATATAAGAACTAATTTAGAAACCAACGTCAACAGACAATTCGAAATGCCTCGACTTTTTTAGAACAGGTCCGAGTCAAATAGTACAACTGGAAGAGAATGAGAGCTAGGGTATCGAACAATTATTTGTAGCTCATACATATTTCTAGCTAGCTGCTTGTTTGAGAAAGAAATTCTTGACTTTCTTAGTCGAAATGTCCTTTGAACTTGGCCTTACTTTCCCCCCCTTAAAGGTAAACCTACGCTGGGAGGATGGGAAAATAGAGAGATAGAGAGAGCCCCACAGTCCGTAGGGCAGCCAATAATTGGTCTATAATTAATCACAATATGAGTCGAGTCGAGTGATCGAAAATTCGAAATGGCCTGGCACATAAGCTTATTTGACAGATGCTTGAGTATGCAAAATTGGGTCAAAGGACCTGAGAAAATGGCTACTTTCGGGGCTTAGATTATGTGCGAAGAACTACGTTTCAAGAAAGAAAATGAAATTTAATAGCAATTTTTTTTTATTTGCTAGTTAAGATTATTTCGATCACATTTAAAAGTTAAGTTTAATTATATTACTATAATGTTATTACGTTAACGATCATATTAAAAATTTATCTATTGTTTTGCCTTGAAAAATATAAATGTAATTTTTGAATAAAGTTGACATATAATTCGTCCAAATGCATTAAAATAATCCGGATTTTTTATATTTAATTTCAAACTTGTCTAAGTGAATAATAGCTGGTTATATGTAGCTAGTATTAGTCATTATTTTAAATGCAATATCACTGTTTATTATTTTAAATTTAATATTAAATAACTATTTTGATGTTTGAACAAATTTCGGATCATACTTGTTTATGTACCTCTTTACGACTCAAAGCCTTCTAATATCGAGGAGACAGTACTAAAAGGCAATGCTTTCATGGAGGGAAATGAAAAAGTTGTGATGGGAAATGAAAGAGTTGTGATTGGCCTTGCAAGAGGGACAAAAAGTAAAGCGAATAGAAGAACAGGGACTAAGCTTCAATGCTATATACCAGGATATTTAAGTCATTCACCCTCTATTGAAGAAGGGGGGAATCAAGAACTGTTTCCTCCGCTGAAACTTTTCACCGTCCATCAGTGGGCAGTGGATGAATATAATAATTATTATTATTACAGGTTTGCAGTTTGCTTGCAGGAATGGCTGAGGAAGGACAAAAATATATAAAAGCAGAAAAAGAAGGGTTGGGTTTGCAATTTGCACGACACATTGCCACTGCCATGCATCAATGAACATGAACAAAAAGCAACCACCACTCCCACTTTTTTAGCTCCACCTGCTTCCCTCCCTCTCTGTCTCTCGTGTCAATTTTTTTTTTTTTTTCAAAATACCACGAAACTGTCGGCACATCACAACAAACCCAACCTATTCACACCAATCATACAAACACCCGCCTACACAATGATAACCCTCTGTGTATAAAGAAAGTACATTTGTTATAAATAATAAAGTAAAATCGATCAAATTGTAATATGAGAAATACTATATTTATAAAACACATTAATAAAGAAAATTTATTATTACAAATAAAATCCACTTAATATTAAAATGCAGTTTATAAATATGATCTCCTTAACGTTTTCTTAATCCAGATTGACTTTTGGTTCGAACGGTTCAATTCAATAAATCATACGAATCCAAACCAAGCCAAACCAAACTAGAACTGTAACTAGACCCACGCCTGCAAAAGTTTACTAAACTCAATGCATATAATACAATAATGTGTATAATCTTCTTAATTTAATTTTGGAATGAGCTTCCAACGGAAGTTTATTCGTTGCATCAAGTGACGATTGATCAGAAGGTAAACCAGATGATTGGCTATTGACTAAAACTAAAACATTCTTTAATAATGATTACTAACTTTTTTATAGACAAAAAAAAGGAATCAAGCTAAACAGACGAGCCGAAAGGAACAAAATTAGTAAAAAATGGAAAGAACAAGAATATTGAACAGGTCCACTATCAACAGACAAAACCCATGACTTTTTCTAAGGCCCAACAACAACACTATCATTGTACAACGTTACTAATTTTATAAAAGAGATTTCATCCAACTGCAAAATCATAGGCTATGGGGAGAGGGAGGGAAGCAACCAGTCCCGTCGGTTTCTCTTTCATCACTCTTTATGCGAAACCTAATATAAAGCGAGGAATCTGATCAAAATCTTTAGAGTTCAATACTTAACACACTCTTTCTATCTGTGAAATCTTTTGCGTCTGTAAAGGTGTTAAAAGTATCATAAGAATAACTAGTGGTAATACGAACTATAAGGGAAGCTTTCCAGGTTGTACACGGGAAGGTTTTACAAGTTGGCCTGCAGAGATGAGAAAAGGGAAACTTCTGTAAAGTGTCATAAAATCTAGAATTTGTTTTGAGGTATATGAGAAATTAGGAAACTAAATAGATTATGGATCCTAGAGATGAGGCTGGCTAAACAGACCTAATAAATTTGTAGAAAATATGGCATAAAATGGAACCCACATGATGTTAGATCACCATGCATTGCATGGGACACGATTCGATATGCATGAAGCTGTTTAATGATATAGAGAAAACAAAATCTTTCGCATCAGTGGCAGATCTTACGTTGGATTGAAAGGGCAACTAACAAACAACAAGGGCTTAATGCAAATATCAAAATTTCAATATGAACAAACCTCCACCAACTGAAATTTTAATAATTGTTAAAACAAATAAACGATCCAGATTTTGAGCTGGGTATGATTCATGTGAATGCATTGCTACTTGTTCATGAAGGTGGACGAATAATGAGTGGTTGCTGGTGATTCCCAAAAGCCGATACAACAGCCTAAGTTTTTTAACATGAAAGCATTATATATTCAAAATTTAACAGTCCCACCAAGTAAGGTCCAACCCTCGATTTAATGATAATGAATTTCCCTGATCTTTAAGTAGTCCCACCTAGTAAGGTACCCTCCATTTAATGATAATGAATTTCACTGATCTTTCAGTATGCCAAGTGATCTTTACGGAAGTAACACATGAGCAAGCTGAGAGAGATTAAGGCAATTTTTTTTCTTTCTTTTTAGTTAGGTATGACAAGCAAATGAACCCGAAAATTATAACAAACATGATGCAACTGCATATGATTTTTAACTGAAAATGAGCTACGCATCACAACAAGTGTGAGACTGAGTAGAATAGGCTTTCAAGTAGAACTTAATAAATGAGTATTTATATGGGGAGGCAATTATCTCACCTGAAGATTGGTGTATAACAGCTGGAGCTAGCTGTCTATATGAGAACTAGTGATGTGGCTTAAACACTGCAGTTTCAAAAATAAAAAATACAAAAGAGAGAAATCAAAAACAGAAAGACGATGAACATCAATTGACTTCTAATAAAATCAAACATCAGATTGTTATGATGCGAGTCTGAAAATAGATCAAATTAATAAAAAGACCACCAAATTTATTATTAGACAATATAATGATACAAAAGGAAGCATCGTTTTTCCTGTTAAACATACGGAATTCAGTGAAGACCTGAGGCTTACACATGATTTGAAGGAGCATCGTATCTTACTAATAAACAACTAAAACATACTTTAGGTTCAAACATGATATTATTGACCACAAATTAGAAGAATTCATGAGGAAACTTAATGATAAAATTATCCTCAAAAGATAAGAACTGGAATGAGATTAGAAGTTAAGGATATACAAGGGAAAGAAGAAAAAAAATTGGTCCTTCTCCAATTTTTTAGTATATATGAGCTAGTTGTATAAAACAAATTGGTCCTCCTCCAACCATAGAGCCCACATTATATGAAGAAAAGCTTGCATAGGAAGGCCGCGGAAACTGACTATGCATCTAGGACTCACGTAAGCACTCTCTGCTGATTGTAATGGTATTCAAAGAAGAAACTAAGCAAGTATGGATGCTTGATGAAAAGCCAAAAACAAAAGACTAGACTATCAACAATGATAACAATAGTGAGAAGAAAGAGAATAACATCCGAACAAACATCATGGCAAGAATGAAAACAATATCAATCACATTAGAAAACCAAGCAAATTTTAGGACATTGAATTAATCACCAGAAATATCACACACTCCCCAATTGCTTTTAGGGTGACGAAATTCCCTCATCATTTGTACCCAACTCTTCATCCTGGTTCCCATTTACAAGAACAACACCATTAGTCGAATCAGCATCCTCCTCAACAGTCTCTTCTTCATCTTGATTTTCCCCATTCTCTTGCAGCTCCTGGAACAAAGACACACAAGTGAACACTGTTAAAAGTAACCTTTCATGAAACAAAAATGAAACATAACTAACTAAAGAAATGCTGAAAGAAAAGTCTTTTTATATTTAACGAATTTGCTATAACTGTATATTACAAATCATAATGCTCCATCTAAAATTGGCTAGAATCATCAACTATGCCAAAGTTTCGGAAAGCAAGAGGCGAGAAATATATAATCTTGCACCGAAAGGAAAAAAGGCCAAAGTAAACTTTAGCCGCAGTTTAGCATGTAATACCTGTCTCCCGATTTTAACAAACTTCTGCACTCAAAAGGTGAGTGAAAAAGTCACAAAACACAGTAGTAATTACGTAACCAAATAAATCATGCGCAAGTCAGCCTCCAATCTTGGGTTCCAGAATTTTAGCTGGACTAGAAACATCCAATTGTCATCAGTTTTGGCTTATTATACCTCATCATCCAGATCTCCATTTTCAATTAGGGCTTCATGATCAACTTGCATGTTCCTGAACCTTTCAACAAGGTTGGTGGTTGACTCCGCAGCATAAATTGGGTATTGTTCGGCAGGAAGATGAACGCCTCTGCAAAAGACAAGAGAAAACCAAAACCATTCAATGCGATGTTTCCCTCCAGTAATTATGGCAGAGAATCTCTGCTGCAGTCCCCAAAATTGATAGCACAATATCCAGTGCTAAAAAATACAATTAGTAATGAGCCAGATGTTCAACAGTGATATAAGGGTGGATACCTATTTTCTGCACTTTTAGACTCAAGAGCAAGAGAAACCTGCCAGTCCTCGAATAAATTAGGATACTCTTGCGGATCCGCCAATGAGTCTGCAGCTTTTTTGTTAACCTATCATATTGCAGATTAAAGTTAAATTAAGCAATAATTAAGGTAAATACTTTCAAAAAATTTGGTGGATGAACTAAAAGATCCACCAAGCATAGAAACTTTCCTTCTGCATCCTAGATAAAGACTCCACTTAGAAGAATAGTTTGATGTTCATGAACTAAGAAACCACTTTAAAAGGTTAACCTTGTTCAGGTCATTTCTCCAAATTGAAACTATCTCTGAGACCTTGCTGGGTAGGTAAGATCGTGCCAACAAAGCTGCTTCAGGTATCCGTTCACTGTTAGAAAATGCCAACGGTGTAACAAACAAAGATAATAACACTCAGTGGAGTCGAATGATCATAATTGGGATAAATATAAATTTACCATTCCAGCAATAGCTGGATGCATTCTTCCAATTTTCCCAGCATAAATAAACAGAGGAATGCAACATTATTCTTTCCTTGCTCTCTGGCAAGGGATGCAAGTTTTGAGATTCCTTGAGCATCTCCCAGAGAAGAATAGAGAAGCAACAAGCCAGATAAGTCCATTCCATGTGATAGACAATCTTCAGCCATTTCAAGCTGCACCAGCCATTCAAGCATATGAATAAAGCTTTTGTACATAAAAAGAAAATGAGAGGCGGCATAAAATGTTTAATCATAAGTAAACTCATGATCTCAATTGATAACAAGAACATCTAGATCTTTCAATCAGGACAAGGGCATTCTACGAGCCCTTCTAAATCATGATGGGTCGAATTGTGGAAGAGTGATAGGATAGGTGTGTGAGTGGGAGTCCCCTGGTTTGTTTAATGAAGTTTATACAGACAACAAAGTTAAAAGAATACCTTCCCAGTGGACATAGCTAATTCACCCAGCCGCTTCCATTTGGATTCACTTTGTGCTTCTGTAGCAATTTCCTGTCAGGAAAGAGAAAAATTAGTATCTTCAAAGAAACTAATAAATAACCACTAAAAGGAGCTTTCCATGCAAAGGAAATGCATACCACAGATCCTCTTCAAGTTAGGTCCAGAGCAAATCTTTCCAACAAATACGGAACAACAAAGTAAACATATCTCACCTTTGCAATCTCAAGTCTACCCAGCTGTATAGCAAGATCAAATTTGTAGTCGGCATCTGTAGCCACTACCAGTGCATCCTCCAACATACCCCGAGATTCCAAAAATCGAGCCACACTGGATGGAAACAAGAATTACATCAATATGACAGTTATTTTTCAAAATAAGGATTGCAAATGGGTAACATACTTACAAGAGGGTGGAAAAAAAAAATGAAACACAGTTTTTGCAGATAGTAAATCATGAAAAAATAAATTATACCTGTATTCAATTTTTTTTAAAAAGGAATACTTGTATCTTCAATTAGATAAATATACTTGGATCTTTTTTATTGAACTGATAATTATACTTGTATGAGGACCAAAAATATTAAATATGAAATGCAGTTAGCCTATAGACTGCATATACTCCCTGTAATGCATAAAGACCAATATAGCAAACAAATCTACAAAATTAGTAGTGATAAGGTGGACAGGTGATGATATCCAATCCCACTATTTTTCTTCTCCATTTTTTCCTAACTTAGAGTCTTTACCCACCATATATATTTTATTCTAGAAAGCAAGTATAGACATGTAGGAATCTTTCGGCTGGCATTTAAGGAATTAATGAATAGTCAATTATACTTTGCACCCTTGGTTTGAGCTAAATTTCAATTTTAACCATCTATACCCTATTATTTTCGTATGCTATCATGTCAGCCACCGGGAAATTTCTATGTTAAGCGTACATGATGAGGACATCCTTGACAAACCCTATAGGGTTTACCAACAGAAGAAAGGGAATAACAGGCCTCCTAATTCAACCATATCTCTAGGGTTGAATTAGAACTTTCCGGATTACAATTTTCTTTATTTTCTGTTTTCTGGTTCAATAAGGAATAGGCATGTCTCCATATTCTATTAGGATTAGTTTATTATATGTTTTCTGTTTTCATTAGGAGTAGGCATGTTTGCATGTTCTACTAGGATTAGGATGTTCTTTTCAATTCCAGTTTTAATTAGGATTTCTAGTTTGTTTATTTCCCAATAAATTCCCCATTGTAATTCAATGGAGGGTACGCGTTTATGAATAAAAATCTGAGAATTATTTCCTGTGAAAGGACTGTTTTGGTGTGAAGACCCTGGAGTGAATCCAGACATTTTAAGTCTCATGCTTGTTTTCCTAAATTTTGCTTCCGCTAATTTGCCATTTCCTAGTTTTCGGATCTGTCCTACATCAGTACAGTTACTGGCTTATCCTATTTCCAAACTCCTGAAAATCTTTACACAAATGAATGGCCCATGACCAGGTGTGGCCTCCACGGTGAAGGAAGGAAGCCAAAGAAGCAAGTCTCCTTGTCTAGCACCACCAAGGCAATAAAAGTTGGTCTCTGCGGTGAAAATAATGGAGACCAGGCACTAACTAGGACAGGAAGGGGAAAGGTGGACTCAGAACGCTTGAGCTACTCTTAAATACAATATGAACGAAATGGAACTGAGTTTGAGGCTGTATCTAAAATCACTTGATGATGCAACTGCCAACACAAAACAAGTTGTCCTACGGTCCTACCTATTATGTTGCTCTGGAGGAATTGTTGGGAAAATTTGCTTGGCATGCTCCAAATCTCCACGTATAACAAGTGTTTTGTACTCAATCAAGCTCAGAAGCAAGGTGTATCCCATGACACTGCATGATAACAAATATTAAAAAGTTAATGAACACTGAATATGGCACGAATTCACGCCCTTCAGAACTGCAGGTTGCAAGCAAACACTCACTTAAACTCTTTATCAATTAGATAAAGACGACTCTGATTCACAAGATAGCCCAACAAGTACATGGGCCGGTCCAGGTGAAACATTGTGGTCACCTGAAATGTCACTGAATCAACATAGCATCCCATCTCAAGTAAATATTGGAAATATATATATATATATATATATATATATTATAATAATGAAAAAACTAGCTACAAATATTGTTCTGAAAGCTGCTCTAGTGACATAATAAAACCAGTTTGATGTGGTTATCAGAACATTGATTGTAAAACCCGCAAATTTTGTATACCTCACCACCAACACAATAATTGAGTCTCGAAGAAGAGTTATTGTAAATGAAACAATCCCCGACCCATAATCCAGTTCTGACACGCTCGTTTATTTCAAAGAGGAGCTCAAAGGCATCCTCAACACCTTGTTCATCAACAGGCCCACTGTCAAAATATGATGAGACTACATCCCTCTGCCAGAACACCACATTTGTTAGTTATGTGAGTTGGTTTAGCTCACACGTATGAAAGAACTACGCAGATTCTAAAACAAAAGAACTCTTACATCGTATTTTAGAACGTAAAATGATGAATCGGTAGAAATTGCCACCAAATCACCACTGTCAGCCCAATAAACATTCTTGGACAGTCAAAGCAACCAAAGGAGCATACAAAATTAGTACCCATGTTGCCATAATAACAAGTCTGATAATGAAATAAGTTCCTAGTGTTGTTATTGCATACCTTAACATTGACATCAATTCGTCTAATCAATCTGCATTCCACCCAATCATAGAAGCATATAAAGTCATTTGAGCACATTGCCAGTAAGGCCCCTCCATAAATGTGTTCTACAGAAAATGTTGGTCGAACATTCTTCTTTTCCTGAACAATAACATTAATAATAACTCAATCAGATCCCAACAAGACAAAGTATCCTGCTCGTAGGAAAAATTCAGCTTCGATCATAGACAATGCATCTGCACCAATTTAGCCATTCTTTATATGTGCAGAAACTAGCGGTGTTTTATGCAAACATTCAATCTGCCATCTGACGGATAGAATGAATACAGATGCTCAAATAACTATCCCCACTTCCAAGTTCAAACTTTGCATCCTTCACTATATATGTTTGAATTGGTGTTTACAGTTTAACCAATGCACCCATATATGAGTATCATGTCCTCACATTGTCAAGGAGCTGCCTTCTTTGTTATAAAATTCTAAAGACCACAAGTTACCAAGCAAAAAAGGAAACAAAATGTTCTTACAGAAATTCATTGATATAGAATTAATGAGTTATGGATTTTTTCAAAGACCAAAAACCTGGAATGCTTTGCTGAAAACTTTTATCCTTGATGTGCTTTCCCTAACTGCATATTCTCCATCAGATGACCATACAAATTCCAATGCTGAGCCAAAGGATCTATTTCTCCACGCTAGAGCTGTGTATATTATGTACTCTCCATCTCCACAAACAACCACAAACCTTCCATTTGGGTTGTGCTTCAAACTCTGAAATCATAGGACAATATCCATGGTCACAGAAACGTAACTAAATTCATACAGTAAAAGAAATATTAATTTCTTATAAGAATCCAATCTTACTAAAGCCCAAAACCTTAGGAAGGCTAACAAGGTAGGTAAGCTGACATAACACCCACTGGATTAATGTTCATCAAACAGAGAAACTTACTTGAGGATACAGGTCACAGGTTCCCAACTCCTTTACGGCCAACGGCAATCTTTCTCCATCTGTAACCTGGATTTACAAGATAAATCAAGGTTCAATTTAAATTCTTGCAAATAAGAACCTCTATTTCTTGGCCTATCTGTAGGCAAAAAGATGAAAGTTTGAGCAAATATGGAGATCCAACCTCAAAATCTGCTCCAACACTTTTGATATTCACAGTTTGAATTTCATTATGCTTAGCCCATATAATCTTCCCACTACTATCCATGCTAGCAACTGGTACTTCTCGACCAATTTTTACCATGATGGTTCCTTCATCATAGCCAATTACAATCCTGTACAGAAGTAAAACGCCTTTATCAAACAATCACATCAAAACTATAGTACAGTGAGAAGCACCCACTGTCCCATATGCCAGCAAGCTAAGGTACCATAGTCGTGAAGCTTTAATCCTATTCGATCATGTATATCATAAGCAAGCTAAAACATGGGACATATAGAAAGTAAAAATACAAAAAAGACAGAGTTTACCTACGTGAACCTTTCATATACCCAAAGGTCCAGACACGCTCAAGCCCATAATTCAAAGTGTTTTCAAGCCTGAAAAATAAATATTCCATCAATAAACAACAGCTTAAAAATACGCGTAGGTTTTAGGTGAAGATGACAGAATCTAATAGCCTATAGCAATGAAGGAGAAAATAAAAAATCATTAGAAAATCATGAAAATTGAACAGGGTGACTGATTCCTTTAAGAGATAAAAGAAAAAAAAAATCAATAAGCATAAGGTGAAACAATGAAGTTGACAAAGACTTTCAAGAAAGCAAGATATTAATAGTATCATGCTCATCACATGGTACAATTACATTTAGACAATATGCTATTTACTTTTTGAGCCCTTAATAATTCAATAACAAACAAAAACAATGCAATACCAAACAGAAAGATCGTTAGCAATTAAGAGTGAATGAATTTGACACAAGACATTCATCTAGCATAACTGAAACAAACACTTACTACATCTGGAATTTAAAATTTACCGATAAGTGGTTGAGTGCCATATTCTAACAGTTCCATCTTCAGAACCAGTAATTATAACTGGAAGTTCCGGATGAAAGCATACCGCAGATACATTGTGAGTATGCCCGTCCAGTGTCTGAACACAACTTTTTGTCTGATAGTCCCAAACCTGTTTTCATAAAATCCAATTACACTGATTTCAAACTAAATATATTTGCAAACAAAAACATTGAAGCTCTCCACACATAAGCACTTGAGGGTCTGAAAAATCATATTGCATACCTTTGCGGTATGATCATCTGAGCCTGTGATTAAGTACGGTTTATCACCGCCAGTGAAGTAATCAACACAGTTTACCCCTTTCGAGTGGGCATCCAAGGTAAAATTTGGGTCAGGGGAGGCAAGATTCCAGATCTAGAAACAAGATGGTGACAACTGACAAGGAATTAATAAAATGCACAACCTGAAAATGTCCCAAATAAACTTAACACGGTAGTAAGGAATATTTCTGAACTCACCTTTACAGTGTGATCCAGGGAAGCACTTGCAAAAGTGTTTGTATCTTTGGGATTAAAGGTCACTTGCATCACATAGTGAGAATGCCCTTCAAATATCTGAGTACACATCCAGCCTTTTTCCCAATCCCACAGTTTGATAAGCATGTCATCGGATGACGACAAAACATATGGAAGTGTTGGATGAACAGCCACACATCTGATGTAGTCTGAGTGTGCTTCAAAGACTTTAACCTTATCCATTGTATTGTAATTGTATACACGGATAAACATGTCATCAGCTGCAGCTACTACCCACTGCTTGCGAGGTGCAAACTTAGCTGAACGAACTGCAAGCAGTACAATTTTAAATCAAACAAGTTCCATTGTCAAGAACATCAAGCTAACAAAATCAGTTTGCAAGTACCTGGCAAATCAGAAACTTCAAAAGACTTCGCTGTGCTCTGAAGTAAATTAGCAACATTACAGTCAGCACTAGCAGAATTACATTCCTCAAAAGATTCAATACCAAAGAACCAACTATAAATGTTCCCAGGCTGAAGAAAAGATATTTAAAACATGGATTGTCCATATATACAATGAAAAAATCTTTACTAAAATTAGATACTTTTACGAATAGAGGGACCTCCTATATGAAACCAATGCCATTTTGAAAAGATGAAATTTCAATTAAACCCGAAGAACTGACTTTGTGAACGGCAGCAGCCATTCACTTATTGTGTTCTAGCCTAATGCAGACTATGGTTTAGCAGAGCAGACCATAAGGAAAAGCTTTCTATGAGTGCAAGTCGACAACCATGACCACAAACTCAAAACGGAGAGCAAGCAACACATCAATGCAAGAGAAAAACTAGAATTGGACAAGAGCCACAAACCTGTGACTGGTAATTGAAAATATACACAGTTCCTGAATACAGACTTGCAAGGATCCTGCCAAAACATATACACAGTGTAAGTAGTGGCCTCGTCGAAATTATAATTACATTAATATAAACAAATAATATAACAGAAACAGAGCAGTGTCATGCGACAGCACACACAAATTCAAAGTCTAGCCTCTTTCCATTGAGATAAATTTACATGTACAGAGATGGTAAAAATTACCATGGCTCAGTTGGATGCAGATCCAAAGACTTAACTCTTTCGGTTCTTTGCACAAATTTTTTCTGCATAATTGGTCATTATAGTAAGCAGAAGTCAGAAATTCCCAAAACGAAAAGCTCAAATTGGAAATGGACAACACAAACTTAAATGAACTGAGGAAAACAAATTACCTTGATATCAAGCCTGAGAGGCTGCAAAATCACCATAGAAACCGCACACATTGAAGTGGAAGGAGTTAGTAAATCGAATTAGAAAGCAACATGAATAAATTCATAGCAGAAGCTCAACGAAGTCACACAGTAAGTCGTAATTAAGTTCAAACGATTCTAAAATTCTCTTCAAATTCAAAGAACCAAGCAAGAATAAGCTCTGGTCACATTTTCAGATCCAAGGTGAACTCAAAATCGACAAGAACGTTACCATTTTGTGAGCTGAGAAATGACAAGCTCGGATAGGAGAAGCTGATGCAGAGCTCGAAGCACGAAGCTGGCGACTTCAGCGATAGAGTTGGAGATCGGAGCGAGGTGCGTTGGAGGCAGTGGTCGAACACGTTTCGCTGTGGCTGTGAATCTCTGAGACGTCGCAGCTCCCCTCGATTCCAATGAACCAAGTCACTGAGAAGAGAAGTTTAGAGCGACCGATGGGCTCAGCTTTGTATTGGGCCTGATGTGTGCACAAAACTTTTTCAAGCCCATGAAATGCTTAGTTGGGCCTGATGTTGTCACGTTCTCAATAGACATAAATTTACCATTAATGAAGTAAAATTATTGACATGGTAAAGAATTTTAGCCCCCAAGTTTTTTGGCGTTTATAATTTTAACCACTCAATAGAGCTTGAGTATCACTTCCATGAGTTCAAAATTGAAAATAACGCTTAACAACAATTAAAAAAATGAGCTGGAAAAAACCATATGAAAATATGAAACTATATATATTTTTCTTAATCAATACATATATAATTTAACGACATGAATAGAATGATTAAAGATTAGGCGAACACAATAACAATTCAGAGAAAATTTAACTATTGAGATTTAAAATGTAAATAATGACAATAATAACGACAATAATGAAGAAGTTACTAGAGCCAACAAAACTAATTACATAACTTTATTCCCAACATAAAGAAAAGGTTACAACTTGGTAAATAAGATCAAATAATTTCCAATGCCATAGCCACTAGGGTCATTTATTTTTATTTTATAACATGCTTAACTATGATGTATAACCATGCTCGCTATTGATAATCGATCCATGAGTCAACATACAAACAAATTAAAACAAAACTTTAATTCAAGTTGTAGCTAGCTTCGAGAAAATAGTCAAGCTAAGAAACAAAGCTTCAAACTTCCCTAACATGGGAGACACAACATCATCTTGCTGGGGCGAGGAGATTGCACCATGGATTCCAACATCTGAGTGGCGGTTACCATCGGCTTTCCTAGCTCATTAGCTTTCTCAATCGTCATCTTTTGAGCCAAGAATATGTTCTCTATTGGAATTTTCATCCTAAGATCACCCCTCGCCACCATAAACGCATCGTTGTTTGCAATAATTTTGTCAAAATTTGAAACCCCTTCTAGATTCTCAACCTTGGACATGAGCATAATGTTCCTCCCATCGTCCTCTAACACTCTCCAAACCTCATCAAGATTAGACCCTTTTAGCATGAAAAAAAGGCAATCATGTCGATCTTATTGGGTACTTCCCACTAAGTTGACTCACCACGAAATGGGTGGTAGCCGATCAGCCTTGAGTCCAGAGAAGAGAAAACTAGAGACACCGGTTGGCCTCAAATCTCCAAGTTGAGAGCACACATACCCAGATCGAGGGAGAAGTTCCACAATTGCCCATTCCTAAATTATTGTATTTTAATCCACATAGGCACCATAAAGATTTTTTCACGTCAAATGGAACGATAGTGACAGAAAAGGAGTTGAGTGGCACAACTCGGCAGTTTCATGCAGTTAAGTAAGCGAATAACGAATTCAGGGTGTAAAGTGTGACAAATGTGCGAGTTTAAGGTGCATTTAAGCTAAAAGACTATTGTTAAATCCTATAGACAATCAACATTCAACTGCCCAACCACATAATGTAAATATAATTTGGAATGTAAATCATTGAAAATTTGTATGCTAGTAGATATAGAACAATGTAAACTATACCATGCACCCATGAGGAGTATATGACAATGTCCTATTAGATATAGGACGATGAAGGTACACAATTTTCACCTTTCGTTCATCTTTTAGCACTTTTCAACTTTTCATCGATATGAGCTTGAAGAGAGATCATCTGTGTTTCCTAGACTTGAAATAAACAGCTGAGAAGTTCTGATATTGTTGTTCTTTGATTTACTTCATAATTTTCAATTTTCCTTCATCCTTATACTGATTATGTCTTACAATTTGTGCACATACATGTCTCTTACTTCTCTCGATTAATTATCACTTGTTTTGAGTTTCTAATTATGCATAATTCATTATCTTTCAAAAGTAAAATGTCGCCCACTTAATTTTATTGTCACACACAAATTTGCTATTATACTTAATTCAAATTTATCTACTGCTTTGTTTATATGACCCGGACTAGTTTGTGTTCTTAGCTGAGTAGTTCTAAAAACCCGTTCTTAGTTTCTTACTGCAACAACGTACTTGTGGGCCTGTGGCTTACATATTTCACTAACTCAGTGGTTTTAGTTTCAACAGGTGAAGTGGTGGCATGTTGGTTATTGACTCTCTGTTTCAATAATTGTAATTTTCGTCTCATCCCAGGCTTATGCTTGGCCCATATTTGAGAGAACTGAAGAATTCGAGAGGAAGAGAGGCGTTGGGGACGTGGGCTTAGGCTTTAAATTTTTCTCTGTTTTTTTTTTCCTTCTTTTCCATGAATTGAGCTTTAATTTTTTTTTTGCCAAAGGGCTTTAAACTTTGGGGTTAATAAAAATAAAATTGATTATTATTTTTTATTTCTCATAATAATTTCAATCCTTAAGAAATATGTCTGGAAATCCAAGAATTTTACAATTTTTTTAATAAAAAACATGACATCTAATTAAAAAAATTGAAGTCAATGACATGCAGCAACTGATCATAGAGTATCCAAAAAATATTCTAAAAATTTATACAAACTCATCATGTCATCCCCTTCAAAGTTTAAATAAATTAGAAAATGATAATTAAAATGAATTTGGCAGAAAGAAAGAATAACATTATTAAGTAAATAGTTATCAGTGTTAGGCCAAAAATAGGTTTGATAATTTTTTTTTTAATTTTTCAAAAATTCAAATGTCAATTTCAAATTATAAGAATTTATAGAACTACTTAAAATCGGGAAATCATCTTATTCGTCAAACACTTTAAATACTTTAATTATATTTCAATACAAATTTCAAAATTTTGGTTCAATTAATACTCAGACGATCAAATTTTTAAGATTTGGGCCGTTTTTCAAGATCATGATCGTTCATTTTGTACTTTTATATGCCAAGAACTTACCCGTAAAAAATCTCCAAATTTTTGGAGTTAAGGTCGTCCGATCGTCAAAAAAAATTTATAGCCGTCATGTTTCGCATCTATACTTAATCCAGGGATTTCAAAATTGGCTTTTTTTTTACACAGGAGATCTATGAGTACATACAATAAATGTAGGAAGTTAGATCGTTGATTGATTTTTTTTAAAAAAAATCGTAAAATCGTCTTATTCATCACACATTAAATATATTTCAATATGTTTTTTTTAAAAATTTTAGTTTAGCCAATATTTAAACGATCAAAATTTTAAGATCGGAAATGTTCACATTGTAGTTTTACATTGAGCTTATAACAAAATTAGTTTGTAAGTACCTGGAAATTCGAAAACTTCAAAAGACTTCGCCGTGCTCTGAAGTAAATTAGTAACATTACATTGAACACTAGCAGAATTACATTCCTCAAAAAGATTTAGTACCAAAGAGCAAACTAAAAATGTTCCCACGGCTGGATAATTTTAATTAGCCCTAAGTCTTTTGGCTTTTGTAATTTTAACCACTCAATAGAGTGAGCATCATTTCCATGAGTTTCAAATTTAAAATAAAGCTTGACAATAATAAAGAAAAAAAATTTGAGCTGGAAAAAAAACCATAAGAAAAATATGAAACTATATTTTTTAAAGCAACATATATAAATATAATCTAATCATAATAATGGGGCAATTAAAAATTAGCTAGCATAACTACAAATTAGGGCTCAATTATCAAAAAAAAAAAAACAATTCAGAAAATTTGTCGAGAAATTAAAATGTAAATAATGACAATAGGAATGACAATAAGGAACAAATTAATGGAGCAAACAAATTTTAATTACATAATTTTATTCCCTACCAAAAGAAAAGGTTACAATTGATTAACATAGGCCTCAACCTTATTGCCTACGAAAAAATAGTAATACAGTTTTTTTTGGTCATTCCTTCCCTAAGAACCAAATTAATTACGCATTAGAAAAAAGGTACAAAAGTTAAAATGCTACTTTCTAGTTAGCTTAGCTACAAGCAATTGTTGCTCTGCCTACCCAGCTCCATGAAACTTGCTCGCCACGCATCATTGCCGGCGGTGTCCTTTCCAGATTCACTAAGAGATCGCATCATCGCTGGTGGCACCCTCCCCAGATTCACTAACGGATAAATTTTTTTTTTTGCCTTAGATGACCTTTTACTTGTTATGACGCATTATTTACGGTAATCTCGCCGGATTCATTGTCGGATTTCCTTGCTTTACACAAACCCTTGCAATTTACAATTGCATCCTCAATCGTTAAGTAAATATTTTCCTTTCCAACCTTGTCCACGAAATGTGACTTCATCATCTTCTCCAACACCTTAATCCTCGGATTTATGAGCCCCAACTAATTAAGAAAAACAGAAAATATAAAAATTACCTTTCATACGATAATTCGACGAATTTTTGATCGTCGTAGAAAGAATATGCATCGTAGGTAAGGTTACCTTATGCCCTTTTGCATCTAGGGTTTTCCATCTCGTTCAATGATTCAAGGCCAGTCATATCAATGGTTATAACTCCTGCAAATTATCCATCAATACAAAAAATACATACATATAATATATATATATATATATATATATATATATACACCTGACCAACATAATATGACTAAAATAAACAGACATATATATACACGCACATATATACCTGACAAGTCTAACATAACATGACCAACGTCTTCTCCGTTCTCTAAAGTATCTTTCTCATCACGAATCCATCTCATAATCCTACATATCAACAGTTAATTAAGTAGCATAATTAATATTCCAAAAATTGATGAAGGAGACTATATATATAATTACGTACACTGTACGGACGTGCACATGCATGCGTACCTTTCCCTGACATAGTTGGCATTTAGGAATAAAATTGGGGAGCCAATTTGCAGTATGAGGATCCCTGAATGCCTTGTTCCTTGAGGATACTGCTCTAAATCGCGGTATATAACTGAGTCTGGTAGTTTTCCAAGCTTACATTGCCCAGGCCTTGCCACATAGAGTAAGGCTCTAAGTAGGCCAAGTATTAGCTACACACATAAATTCCAACCAAGTTTAAATTTAATTTTAAAGTTCTTATTGTACATTTTTGAGATCTCAAGTCCCTAATTCATTATTGCCCCTAACGCAACACATACCCCTACTAAATTATAAGTGGACATTTGAATGTGGGACTAAAAATTTAAAAAATGGATACTAATTAGTACTTTTAAATAAATTTTGAACTTATCGATCAACGACGTATAAGTTAATATTTTGAATTTTTTTTATTTTCAAATGAGAGCTGTCAAAAATTTATGAGTAAACATCCAAAAAAGTTTATTTTTTAACTTGAGACAGACATTGAAAATTTGTCAAGAGTAAATAACCCTAATTTTTTTTTTCCTTTCTAATGTGAACTTAACATGAGATAGAGAGATAGAGAACTTGTCAATTATGACTTTTGGGTAAATTATATCCCTAATTTTTAATTTTTAATATGAAAAGACATATTTAGCATGAGATGAAAACAGGAGAATTTGTCAATGACTTATGAGTAATAATACTTAATTTTTATTTTTTAAGAAGAAGAAAAAACATTTAACATGAGATGAAAAGATCATAACTTGTCCAAGATTTATGAGTAAATAACCCTAATTGTTTCTTTTTTAACATGAAAAGACAGATTTAACACGAGGCGAAGATATGGAGAATTCGTCGATGACTTATGAGTAATAATTCGTAATTTTTTCCTTTTTTTAGATGAAACTTCACATTTAATATGAGACAAATGTATCAAAAACTTGTAAAAAACTTATGGGTAAATATCCCTAATTTCTTAACATGAAAAGAAAGATTTAACATGAGAGAGATGGAGAACTCACGGAAATGCTGAGACCGACGTCCATGCTAAAGAAGACAACCCCAAAGAATGCAGCCATGCAGATGACCCAGTCAAACTTGTCAATCTTGAATAGTTCATAGACTTCGCGGAAGTTGAGGAGGCCAAGCATGGCGGAGCAGATGATGGCAGATAAAGCGACAATAGGGGTGTAACTAAACAAAGGGGCCAAGAAGAGAAGAACCATCGCCATAAACAACGCCTGCACCGCGTTTGCCATCGGCTTCCTTGCTCCGGCATTGAAATTCACTGCCGTCTTTGAAAATGGTCCTTCAATTCATCAAAAAAATTCATTTCATTTCAGAGTTATGATTAATCAAATACTTATTAATAATTTTATGAGTTTATATTTAATAAGGTTTATGGTTTAGCGCGCCTCCAATCTCACTTCAAATTTGAGGATTTTTATCTTAAACTCTAATTAATTCGAGGACAACACCTTTAATTCTGTCAAAGACAAACTATTGACATCACTAATTAGTATAAAAAAACTAGGTTTATTTATATATGTACCACTGGTCAAGTAGCAAGAAGTGAAAGATCCAGCAGTGTTCATGAGGCCAAAAGCTATCATTTCTTTATTCCCATCACAGTTTTCATTTCTCATCACGCCAAAACTCCTTCCTATAGCTATTCCTTCCTGAAAATTAAAATACAGTGTTGTTTGAACTATAAATTAATCGGAAATTATTATATAAAAGAACTATTCAATGAAAAATCTATGGATCGAAATAATAAAGAAATTGAAGGTTAAAAAATAAAAAATAAAAATTAATTCTTACGGCCAGAGCAATAAGGCCAGTAACAGTCCCAGCCTTAAGGAGACTCGGCAAATATCTTTTGTCAAAGTTCAGTCTTGTGAATTGTAATAGGATTGATCCCTCTCTTCAACTCTCCCACCTGAGATGTAAATAAATAATAATTAAGCACTAATTAATCTTGAATTAATTAATTAAGAGCTAATTAATATTTAATTAATTAAGTACTTACAATGGGTATTCCATGATCCTGTGCATGGGTGAAATAAGCAAAAAGGCAGCCAGAAATCACCACCATCAGTGGACTCATCGCGGACAAAACAAATAGCTTTGGCTTTCTTTCTTTCTGAAAAATATAACGTATAAATTATATTTACAGATTGAATTATTATTTGATTTTTTTTTTAAGAAAAATGTGAGTAATTAGGGTTACATGACCAATATTTTACCCAGTTTTTTTTTTTGTTTTGGGTAGTGATAAGAACTTACTATCCATCTGGTGAACTGAAGTATAGAAAGGAAGATAGTTCCCATAACAAAACTTTCCCACCTGCACTGCAAAAAAAAAAAAAAATCAATAACAGAATAATTCCAATGGTTTGATAGGTTGTAATTAATAATTAATGTGTTTTATTTTTGGTGGAAAATAATATTTTTCATTGAAATAGAAAAGAATATTCCTTTTAGTTTGATCACTCGGAAGATTAACGGAAATGAAGTTAATTTTAAAAGGTATAGTCAACATTGACATTTCTTGAATCGAATAATTCTAATCTACATGAACAAATAGCTATTAAAAAAAAATATAAACTATCAAATTATAACAAGTTCATGCATGCATATAAGTCACATCTATACTTTGATTATAAAATCGAGGATTTAAATTAACACGGAGCGCTCATGAAATAATTAATTTGTGGATATATAAACATAAAAACTAACATCTTTTCGGTTTTCAATCACTGATTTCACAACACTTATCACATCAGTTTTTCTGGTGAACTTGCTCAATCCTAGAAAGCCCTTCAACTGTTGCAACAGAATTACAGTCGAAGTCCCTGACATGAAGCCAGCAATGGTTGACCGTGATAGTAAATCCACAAGAATCCCTAGCCTGCATGCAAAATAATAAATTTTATTAATTAAAATCAATCTTAATAAAAAATTTATGCTAAATAATTTTACTAACCATTCCTAAATTTGGATATTAGAATTCGTTGTTCCTCAATTTTACCTAAATGTGCAATGATGATATTTCCATCAATTTTTGAACGTTTTTCTGTTAAAAAGTAAAAATAGAAATATTGTTATTATACATAAAAACGTTCAATAAATGGACGGAATTAATACCAATTAATTTTAATTTTTTAATTCATTAAATTTTCATTACTAATGCAATAATACATAATATATTATAATTAATAATGGTGTTGTTTTCCTAAGACGACGTCGTACCTTAGAACACCGAGCGTGGTCTGCATGACGCCGGTGATGAAGGTGGTTGTAAGCATCAAGTCAATGTACAATTGCACGTCGCCGTGCGGTGGCATTGCTTGTCCGATGGTTTCAGCGAGTAGTACAGAGCATGAAGCTACAGTTCCCACAGCTAGGTAGTTCGAATCTCCAAATATCGCATAAATGATCGGAGGAACAAAGCTTGAATCTACACGTGTACACCCAACACATTTTCCATAATTAATATCATTTCTATAAAAACGTACGTACCACTGTTATTTCAACACATTTAATTGATTATATTTTTTTACTACACTTAATGTTACATTTCATTCACCATAAAAATAATTCATTAGTGTTTATCATGTTCAATTGATTAAATAATTAACTATATTAAAATGCAATTATCATATCAGATGTTTCAATTGATTAAATAATTATTATATTAAAATATCATTTCTCTTTTGATAAAAAAAAATATTACTTCTTTCAGTATTACCTAATTAATAATTTTGTTTTCTTAAAAAAAAATTATTTAATAATTAATACTATTCAATTTATTGTCACATGCTGACGCGCGTGTATATATATAGGTATACTTTGAAATTAATATCCAACATTATTGTTTTCCATCATCAACATTATTTAATAATTTGATTAATTATCTATATATCCTTAATTTAATTATAAATTGAAATTTTAAAGCAGCTAATTAATAAATATAGATTAAATTAATAAAATCATAGTCTTTAATTAAAAAAAATGTTCAACTTTTCTTTATATGAATTTATTTTCTTTGATCTTACAACCAAATAGAAATAAGAAAACTGCCAATAATGGGCACACGCGGTGTTGCTATAGCTAGCTAGTACTCAATAAAGCAAGGGGGCAATATTTTGATAAAATTGTTAAATTAGTATTATTAATATTTTTTATACTTTTAAAAATTTTAAAAGAATAAACAAAATTGTTCTGAAATAATTTAAAAGAAAGGAAAAAAAAAATGAGGCACGTACTAAAAGGCTTTTTTTTTTTAATAAAAGAAATGATAAAAGAACTCTAAAAAATAAACCCCCAAGCTATTGCATGTGAATCCGGCAGTGTATACGACAGAGAGGGCCGGCCGGCCGGGAGACTTACAGAGGCCAATGATAGGAGGAAGCTGGGCAAGCCTGGCGTAGCTGATTCCTTGAGGGATGGCAAGACTGGTGAGGGTGAGGCCGGCGAGCAAGTCGAATTTGAAGGTATGCAAGTTGTACTTGGGAAGCCATACGGCACTGGGGACAAAGTATTGCACGAATTTGATGATCTTCCCTAATGGCTTCTTCTCCTTCTCAAATTGCTTGAAGGGGTCGTCCGGGAACAACGTCTCCTTCACGTCCGCCTTGAAGGTGGCACGGAAGCCCCGGGGGTTGTCGTAGCGGACGGCGTGGCCGGAGCCGGGGGCGTCATCCATGAGAATTGAGAGTCAGTTACCTGACTACTGACGCCAGAGCTAGAGAAATAAAATGATCATGCAAGTAAAAGGTGACAAGAGTGCATCCACATTTATAAAGAACGAAGTCGCTGAATAATCGAAATGATTAGGATTAGCTTTTAACTAGTCACAATCTTTGAATTTAATTACATAATATATATATCTTTGTCCGATTCTCTCGATTTTGATTTAATTTATAGAAAATTTCAGTTAAAGTTTCACAATCTTTCTATAATTTTATCCGAATCCACGTTCTGGCTTAGGTTAGGTAGCTAAGAGTGAAGTGGAATATTTCTTCTATCTTGCTATAACTTCTCAGATCATCTCGTTAATAAGTCATTTTTTTTAACTAAACTACTATTAATTAGACGTATATAATGAAACAGAAAGAATAATACTAGCTAGTAGCTATAAGAATATTATATGTACATGCATACTTGATAAAAGAATGCAAATGGAAAACTAATTTGGTTAATAAAAGTACGGCACATATATAGAAACTAGATCGAAGTATCAATGTTGTTTTTAGAGGAAGACACATGGCTGGTCCAAGCACTCGAAGACTCAAGGCAAAAATAGAAAATTTGTCATCACACACTAAACTATTAAAAAAGTGAAAATTTTGGAGATTAATTATTTCATTTTTATATTATGAGGTCTCGTTAAAATTTTGTTAGAGAAAATTTATTGGGACAAAAATCCTAACAAAGAAAAAAGAGGACTTCATGTCCAAAATATTACATTTAGTTCAAAAACACAATATATATATATATATATATATATATTTCTAATTTGTACATGAATGAAAATGTCCACTTTCATGACTATTAGACTACAATTTTCACATTCAATATAAGTATTTAGTTTTCAAATAAAAACTACACTATTTAAAAAACTTAAAAGCAATATCAAACTTACGTACTCATTTATTATTCATTTATCCGCACACTATATTTATTTATTAATTATATATATAATATTTGTAATGACCTGACCCATAATTACGAGATTAAAGGAAATTTTTTAGGATTTTTCGAATTTAATCAAGCTAGTTTGACCGTTTCGCTCTTGGGGTTTTACTTGGCTTTCTATATAAGGGAAGGTGGAAAATATGGGATATTTTTAGGATTGTTTGGATAAGGTTGGGATTGTGTTCTAGGGAGTCCCACAATCACATTGAGCCCAAGGTTGAAGGTAGTAGGCGTTGGGATTGCACATTGTAAGAGAATGAAGGTGGGCCGAATATTTGGTGGCTCATAACTTGGAATCCAGGTAATATTTCTCAATTTGGGTCTCAGATTTGGATTCCTGGGTTTGAGTGGATGAATTTTGACCATTAAAACATCCAATTTGGTTGAGAAATAAGGGAGATATGAAGGTTTGAAGTTTCAGGCTTCAATGGAGTTTTCCAACCGACTGACGGTGGTAGCCAAGGCGACGCAGGTGCCTTTTCTTGCGAGTAGGTGACGTCAGCGTGACGTCATGATGACATCACCAGGTGAAGTCATGATGTCAGCTGACACATGGTAAGTGTCATGTGGCAATGGTGCCATGTGGCACCCCTGCCACATGGCAGATCTCGGTTTGTGGCACGTAGGCTGTCAGGTGCCACGTGGCAGAAGGTTAAGTGTGCCTCGTGGCAGAAGGTCAGTGGTGCCACATCACATGGGTGCCATATGGCAGGTGGCTAGTGGTGCCACATGGCCACGTATCACGTGTTAGGATGTGCCACGTGGTAGATGTGTCGGGTGTTAAGTCCACGTGGCAGGTGCCACGTCAGCCTGTGGCTGATATCAGCAGCTGTCGTTAATGGCTGACGTCACATGCGTGGGGGTGGCGAGTGGGGTTTGACTGACGAGTTTGCAATCAGAGATCGAGTTTTCTTAAAGCTATCTCCTTGGAAAATGATTAGGCGTTATTGCAGGCGTGGGAAACTGAATTTTCGTTACATTGGGCCATATGAGATCATCGGAAGGATCCGTCCAATGGCTTATAGGTTGTCATTACCACTAGAACTCACTCGAGTTCACGACGTGTTTCATGTCTCGATGCTCAGGAAGTATGCACCTGATGAATCACATTTATTGGAACAACAACCCATTAAACTTCAAGAGGATTTGAGTTTTGAATAGCAGTCTGTACAGATTTTGGACCGAAAAGATAAGGTGCTACGCCACAAAACTATTCCCATGGTAAACGTGTTGTGGAGAAATCAAAACGTGGAAAAGGTTATGTGGGAGTTTGAAGCATTGATGCTGACACATTATCCACATTTGTTTGTGTAAATTTCGAGAACGAATGTAACGACTCGTCCGAAAAATCGGGATTATATTAGTGGTTAATGACGGATTAGTGAGGTTAATCAGTGAGTAGTTGAGAAAATACGGTTGGACGGTGCAAAATGACGATTTTGCCCCTAGATTGGGCGAAATGTTGACTTTTCGTTCGGGCGGTCAAACAACCTTTGACCGATAAATGTGACGTAGTTCGGAACGTCACGAGTTCGTAGATAAGTGGTACATCTGATTCCGATATTCGAGGAAAAAGTTATGATGTTCGGAAGTTTGGGGGTATTTTGGTAATTTGGTTAATTTGTTGACTTTTTATACGACAACTATTTTTCACGTATTTCGAGGACTGTTAGATAGGTCTCAAGTCCCTGAGTACAACAACAGGCGGCACGCTGTCATCGGACTTCAGATGATTCAGATTGTGGTTTAAATGTACGAAGGGCAAAATGGTAATTTTGAAATGCAGGGGGCAATTTGGTCATTTGTTTGCCTTGAGAATTGTGCCAGTGGATTTGTGACACTTAGCTGACTTGGGAATTGCCCAATCAGACAAGGACACTTATCCTATGTCTGGAAGGCTGTGGAATTTTGTAAACCGCCTCTCACATTTGTACACGGGTGGTTAAATGGTGTTGCACGATATGGGAAAATTGAGTTCAGAGGTTGGAATGTGGCTGTGAAACCCAAATCCTACAACCTCTTTGATCTTCAGCCTCTGCTAGTAACTTGTGAAGGAAGGTGAGAGATGATGATGGTGGTTACCACGGTGGGGCACGACAGAGAAGAAAATGTTGAAACCGTGAGCTTCCTTTTGGAATTCAGTCAACGAAATTTTTTAAAGGGGGTAGATTATAACAACCCGTAGCATTGGAAATTGTACTTTGGGAACTTTTAATTTAAATTGACCGTTTTGCCCTTATTAGTGTCTAATTGACTTTTGACTTGAAATTTCGTTTGGAGTTTTCATGAATGTCATTGTGTTAGTCTTGGCATTCTGAATATGTGAACATGCGACACGTTGAAATCAGAGAACAATTGACTATGCTACCAACTTAAGCTTAGTAGGGGTATTTGAGTCCTTTTCACCTAAGAGGCATTATGGTCATTTTTCTAAGCCGATTTTTGTGTATACATGTTTATCACATTATCTTTTATTTTCTTGATTTGTGTGAACCGACTTAAAGAAAGGGGGAAAATATATAGGGTTGTGTAGTATGGTGTATTTGGTGTGTGAGCTTTCTATGAGTGTTGAGAAAACTAACCTAAACCGTGAGCAACCAAAACCAAAGACTCTAGCAAGTAGTAGAGAGAAAAGAAAAGGTGAAAGAGCGGAAAAAGGCCGAGGGAGAAGGGAGGAAAAAAAGGAAACCCGAGATCTCGAAAATCGAAAACTGAATCATGCACCTTTAGGACGTTTGAGTGGGTTACATAGAAAACCAAGGATTCCAGTAAGCTTATCAAGCATCTAGAAATTGTAGAGCGTTGGAAAACGAGAGCTTGGCTGACAGGACCCATCCCAATCCCCTCGGGATTACCATGGAATGTGCCATGCTCCCGTCCAACAAGGGGTGTCAGACAAGGGATAACCAAGAGCTACTGCCCAAACGGGCCATCCAGAGTGCACAAGGACCGATGGAGGAGGTGTGCAATGTCCCAGTCTCTGCTGCAATCGCATCCGTAATCAACCTGAAGGGCATTAAAACCAAAAGCTGTGAGTGGACAAAAACCAATAAGTTTACCAAATACATTTATAAGACATTTATGCCCTCCAATAAAAACGTATGCATGCCACCAAAAACCAGTAACCAAAACGTTTGCTCAACCGAGCCATTAGGGCCTTAGCCCAAAAACCGTTAACCAAAAACCAAGTGTGGGAACTCAGCCCAAAACCGTGGAATACCACCACCATACATATTAAAACCATATGGGTCACCACCCACGACCATAATTGAACATCAATTTAAAATCCGAAACCATTTAGGGTCCCTGACCCGACATATCATTTCATAACCAATAATCCATTTTTACCACATAACACATATCCAACCAATAAGCCATTTTATTCATTAAACCATATTTTACCATTACCATCACCAGCATCCCAGATGCTTAGCGTCCCAGACGCTAGACGTCCCTGACGTCATATCTCACGGTTTCATAAGCTACGCGTGCTGCCCGGGGTCTCTCCGGGTCCATATATCCGACATCCCTGATGTCTGACGTCCCTGACGTCAATCATAGCAATCCTGCTCCTGAGTCATCATACGGTCCGGCTGCTCCGTATAATGACCCCTCGCAGGCAATGCACCGTGACTTCCCCAGTGTCCTAGACATCTGGAGGAGACCATCATATATCCTTGTATCCAGATGGTATATGGAAAACAGTTTTATTAAATCCTTTTATCACATCATTACAATGGGCCCTGCCCGACATTTCCATAAAAACACACAGTTCCATTTAGGGTCCCTGACCCAAAATCACAATTATTAAATATAGGGTCCCTGACCCGAAATCACCATTATAATCCAATTGGGCCTCATGCCCGATTTTATGAACCATTGGGCCCACGGCCCGATTTGTAAACCAACTGGGCCCGCAGCCCGACTTATAAACCCACTGGGCCCACGGCCCAAATTCGTAAATCAACTGGGCCCCTGGCCCGATAACATAACTCAAATGGGTCTCAGCCCGATTTCATACCAACTGGGCCCCTGGCCCGATTTCATTAACCAACTGGGCCCCCGGCCCGATTCTCAAATGGACTCCAAGTCCGAAATTTCCAAAACAAGTGGGCCTCAAGCCCGAGTTCATATTTCCAATTTCAAAACCATTTCATCACATTATATCCAAGTCATAAATATGGAAAATCCATGTAAAACCGGAAAACCTCGATTTACGTGCAAACACGTAAATCGCCTCGAAATACGTGAAACCGTACAATTTACCAACAACCAAATCAACATCACACAATCACAACCATAATCCATATAAAACATTTAAGCATGCATAGAATTTATAAAACCAAAGTCCACTCACAGACCGTTTTGACCGTGTGCCTCGATACGCGTGCCACCGGCCCTCCCGGGCCACACCACTATCACCGGGACTCCCAATCCTGTCCAAATCACATTAGAGGGTTACTAACCTCATCATTAACATCCTATCAAAGTCCCGTAAATTTTCCCAAATTTTTACTTATTTTTAAACTTAATTTAAAACCTTCGGATATCCCGAACAATATCGAGACGGTGTCCGATCGACACGAAACCAATTCCAAAATGTCCGTTACATTAAATGGGACAGAAGTCATGTTGACCTCACCTCGAGATTCGTGTCCACGCGCCGCCACGCGCCGCCGTGAGTGGCTGCGCATGAAACTCACGCGCCTGCTACAGTGTCACCAGCCCAACCCGTTTGTCTGGTAAACGGGTCCAATTCACCCGCGACACAACCCGGTTCCAATCCTGTCAATTCGATCCTAATTCCTTCAATTGATCATTCCATTAGTTTCGTTTTAAGTCCAATTACAAGTCTGTAAACTCAATTACACAAATCCTTACCCAGATTCCCACGATTCGATGATGATCCACGAAGAACACCCGGTTACTGTGCAATCATGGAACTCCCTCAATTGATGCAGGTTTCATCCAATTGATGATTCCAGAAGCATCAATGGACCATGAGGAACAATTCCCCCACATCAATTGCATCAAACCGGTGCTCAAACGTCACGACTCAAACTCGAGCACCGTCACTGTTCAACAATGGAGTTCTGCCATTCTCCAACGTTTTCCTTCAATTGATGATCCCAGAAGCATCGTGGGATCATGAGAAATCATTTCCCCACAACAATTGAGTCAATCACAGCCCCAAACTCCACGACTCAGCCTCGATTTCTTCCTCTGTCACCAAGCTCGATCAGAGCCAAAACGGCATCAATCCTTCTCGTTTTTGACGTGGATCGACTCGTCACAACCTCAGTAAGATGTTTCCAAGCTTCAATTCGATCGTCGCAGCCCAATTCGTCCAATTTGATTTTCCCTCCCAAAACTCAATCTTTCGAATTCTCAGTTCCTCCTCACTGCCACTCTCTCGTGTTTACCCAGTTGAAATCACACTCAAAACGCTCACAAAATCACACTCTCAGGTTCAGCAATGGAAGAGGAATTGGTTGGGAGAGTATTGGATTTGGTTGTACACGGTTAAGGAAAATATGGAGATTAATGGAAATTAAAAGATTAATTAATTAATTAAAAACTAATTAAACATCATCATGAGGTCTCCCCCAAAAACATGGATTCTGATTTCAAGGGATGAGTGACACTTGTCACTCATCCAGGTGTGTAGGGTCAACGGTCACTATTCATTATTATATTATTATTTTAATCCCGGCCTCGGTTCGTTAGTTCGTTTCCTTGACCATAACGTCGTCGTCGTAACTCCGATTTCGGCATGCCGCCTGTCGTTGGATTCGTATCGACGATACCTACGTAACGGTCCTTGGCCCTCGTCCATCGGACCTCCCGATCAAAAAGTCAACATTTGGCCCCTAATAAGCCAAATTACCAAAATACCCCTCAACTTCCGAACACCATAACTTTCTCTACGAATGTCGGAATCGAACGTGCCACCTGTCTATGAACTCGTGACGTCCCGAACTACGTCACGGTCATCGGTCAAAGTCCATTTGACCGCCCGAACAAAAAGTCAACATTTTGCCCACGACCAGGGGCAAAACGGTCATTTTGCACATTTTGTCTGATTCCGCCCTACTAACCACCGTTCAACCTCACTAATCAAGATTAATCACTAAACTAATCCCGGAATTCGGGACGGGTCGTTACATTGGCACATAGGAAAGTTGAAAAATCAATAAGGGAGACTTGGTCGACACTTCGAATGTAAGAACCTTAGATTCTAGTTCGATTTAGTTAGTTATGAACATATAGATCGGTTTCTAGGAACTAGAAGATGAATTTGGTTTTTAAATCATGAAAAAGGGGGATAAATGGAGGAATTATAACTGGGTCGACCCGGTATGTCAAAAAACATGAAACCAAGTGATCGGGTCGGCCCATCACGAGGTAGAGGATGATGGCGTGGTAGTTGATATGGCTGCTGACGTGGTGCCACGTGTCATGCCATATGGCATTTTGTCAGACATGTTAGTTCCATGTGTCACCACATGGCAGACCAAGTCAGCACCCTGTCAGCGGAGGGTGTGACATGGGTGACGATGAGTGGTGGCTCGTTTAAAATCCCTGTCACCCTGTCAGTTCCATATAAAATTCCAAGCACTGCAATATCATTCAAATCACAAAGAGACACATTTAAATCATGTAAATATGCATGCATAATATTTTAAGGAAAGAAAGTCCACTCACACACCTCTGAATCGTCGATTTCACCTTTGCACGCACTTCCGTAATTTTTGTGAATCTTAAAATTTGTCAAAATTCACATTTAAAGATCACAAATCACCTCAAATATCTTTTATTTTAATCCCAAAATTTTTCGGAATTTTTAAACGGATTAAAATGGACCTTAAACATTCTGACAATCAAAACTATCTCGAGACGTTATTCGATTGCCTCGAAAATTGTACCGTTGGATTCGTAACATCGAATACTCAAATTTTCATGTTGGACGCATATCAAGAACAAGCATCACGCACCCCCACGCGACACCCAAAGTGGCTGCGCGTAGGAGCCATGCGCCACCCAAAGTGGCTGCGCTTGAGAGACATACTGTCAGGACCCGTCCCAAATCCCCCGGGATTAACGTGGGACGCGCTTGATCCCGTGTAACAACCGTACCTTCAGGAAGGGTATAAATGTAATTTTATAAATATTTGTATGAAAGGACGATTTTGCCCTTGTGAATAGTGCGTTAAAAGTTGACTTTTTGATTTACCAGTTGGATGAGTGTTGACTATTGACCGTGACGTAGTTTAGGGCGTCGCGAGTCCGTAGACAGGTGGTAGGTTCGATTCGGACAATCGGAGGAAAAGTTATGACGTTCGGAAGATTGAAGGCGCTACCGTAATTTGGACTAATTGTGGAAAATGATGACTTTTTGGTGGACTTGTAATTTTCACGTAGACCGAAGACCGTTAGATAGGTCTCGATGTCCTGAGTACAACGACAGGCGGCACGCGGTCATCGGACGTCGGACGAAGTAGTTACGGGTCTGAGAAGTGTGAGGGCAAATGGTAATTTGTACACTAGGGGTATTTTAGTCTTTTCCCTCAGCCCAATCAGATCAGGACAAGTGGCAGAAGTGGGCTGGGATATTTTGTGCTGAGCCATTGGATGTTGGACACGTGTGGGTGGTTGGATGGTTCTAGGACGATCGAGTGTCTGCACGGCCACACTTTGCACGATTTCAAACCGTGCTCGTTGGAAACACAGAGAAACAGAGGGGAAAAAATCGTGGGTGTTCGATCGATTCGGTGCAAAGGTGAGGGAGTTGATGACTAGTGAGAGTGACAGAGAGACGAGGGTGACCTATTGATCGTGTTTTGGAGCTGCAACCGTGCACGGAGGCTAAACGGTGGACGGCTGGGTTTTTGGGGAAAACAGAGAGGCAGAGGACTGTGGCGGTGGTTGTGCCGTGTGGTGGCTCAAACCAAGACTGTGGGAGGTTCAGATGGCTGCAGGGAACCCAACGAACACCGTGGTACGCGGCGGTGCACACGGCGGAGACAGAATCGAAGGGTAAGTTTCTTTCCTCTGTTTTTCACGTGAGTTTCAATTCGAAAGTCGTGGAGTTAGGCTTAGAGTCGAGAGATTTGGTGGTCATGGTGGGACTCCTGGAGGTCCCAGGCGTCGTTTGGTGGTGGTGTCGTGCCGGGGGAGGACCTGGGCGGCCGGCGGCCAAAACAGGGGCCACGGGCCGTCTGTTTCGAGGCTGTGAACGATGGGTTTTGGGCCGTGATTCTTCGATCTTAGGACAGGGTTAGATTGCTTAGGATTAGACGAACCTTCTGGGATTGGTTTGGACTGAAACGGTGGAGGAACGGAGGAGAACCGGTCACGCCGGTTCAACTATGTTGAACCGGGTGGCTCGAGGAAGAAGGAGCACTGTAGCAGGCGCGTGAGGCCCACGCGCAGCCACTTTGGGCGGCGCGTGGAGGCGCGTGGGGAGGATTCCGGCCAAGCTTCCAACATGGTTTTGGTTCTAAATGTTCTAAGGAATCCAATGGTGTGATTTTCGGGTGAATTGGACGACGTTAGGAGATTGTTCGGGAATCCGGACGGTTTAGGGTTTAAGATTAAAATATTAATAAATTCCCAAAAAATTGGGGAAATTAGGGTTAGTATCCTTGATGTGTTTGTGACCCTATTTGGTGCATATTGACAGGACGGGAGACACCTGAGACGGTCGAGGAGCGCGATTGACTCGTTCTGATTTGTGAGTGGACTCTTTCTTTAAACTCGAGCATGCCTAACTGTTTTATGGATGTTTTATGATACTAAATATGTTTTTATGCTTTCTAATGATGATTATATGTGATTGATGTGTTTGCACGTTTTTCGAGAAATTTCCGGGATTTTGTACGTTTTTCGAGAAAAAGCTAGTTTTTGGATTTTGATACCATATTTGGGGATTTCAAGCTATAACTGTTTTATGATGATGATAAACGGATTGTGAAACATAATTTGTGATTAAACGCGGGTTTTGGATTAAAAAGTAGATTTCCGGATTTGGGTTCGGAATGACGGTTCTGAACGCCGGATGGGCTTCGAACCGGGGATTTCGAATTCGAGTTTGGCTATGGATCTAGAAATGGTTTTACAATGAATTGGGATTGGATTTGCTGGATCTGGATATTGGGTTTAAAGACCCGGATATTCTGATTGACGGGGGATGGGCCCGGATTGAGTTTAAAGACTCGGGAGTTTAAGGACTCGGACTTTTATGACATTACCCCCGTAGGCCTATTGAGTTTAAAGACTCGGGAGTTTAAAGACTCGGATATTATAGAGGTCTGGTTGAGTTTAAAGACTCGGATAGGTCCAGCAGGTTTGATCGGGAAATGATGATTTGACGTTCATAGTTTATGATATGATTTTATGATGCACCTGCTATGATTTCTATAACTGTTTTATAGTGTTTCTGTTTCTTATGATGTTTTCTGTTAGGATTTTCTGATACGTAGTTGGGCATGCATGTTTGTAAAACAGAGGGAACAAATGTTATTATTGTTTTTCCTTAACTTTGATATAATGGTAAACTGTTTTTGACACTTTTATTTTCTTTAGTCCACTCACATTTTTGGTTTTAAATTTTCCCTCCGGGTCGTGGTGATAGCATTGGGGTGAACGTTGAGGCAGGAATCGAGGTATAGAGCTTACGACGTTCTTTCGTTGCGAGACTAGCATAGTAGGATTTTGTGCCCATTTTGTAGAACTATGTTCTGACTTACAGTTGTATATATTTACTCCTTCGTCTGATAGTTATGCTTATTGTAGTATTGAGGTTATTTTGGTACTTTAGGTGTGATTGTCAGACGGGAGCAGGGTTCGTCCCGGGTATCGTGGCGATATTTGGGACGGGTCCTGACAATTGGTATCAGAGCATAGGTTTGTCGGATTGTGTCGTATCTAGGTTGTTTTACTAACTCTATGCCTCTTTCAGCGTACGTTCGACCATGCCTCCGAGAGGTGAACCCCCTCCACGACCTGAAGATGAAGCGGCGAGAGGGACTGAGAGCGCTTCGATTGAGAGAGCCCAACGGCTTGGGGCTACTACGTTCAGCGGTGGGGCCGATCCAGAGGAAGCTCACCGATGGATCACCCGGCTTGAGCGTATTTTCGGGGTGATGTATTGTCCTCCAGAGGACCGGGTTTTGTTGGCTACGTTTCTGTTGGATAGAGCAGCGTATGAGTGGTGGTATACGCTGGAGTTGTCCGGCTGGGACGCACGTACGGTGACGTGGGAGACTTTCCGGGAGCGGTTTCTAGACTAGTATTATCCCCGCTCTTTCCGGGATGCTAAAGAGGCAGAATTTCTTCAGTTGAAGCAAGGGAACATGACAGTCGCCGAGTATGAGCAGAGATTCCAGATGCTATCCCGATTCGCTCCTGCATTTGTGGCAACCGAGGCTGAGAAGTGCCGTCGGTTTGAGTTGGGTCTTCGAGGAGAGATTAGAGCCATTGTGACAGCCGGCTCTTTTGCTACATTCCGGGAGTTGTCTGATGCTGCTGTCAGGGTGGAGGCTAGTTTTCCTACTAGGCCACAGTACTCGGGCAGTGTACGGCACCGAGAGCATTCATTTCCTAGAGCATCGAGTCAGAGGACCCCGAAGCGGGGTAATTTTGGTGGTTCGTCATCGGCTGGTGGAGCCCGGTTTGGCAGACCAGGCAGTTTTCAGGGCTCTGGATTTCGGGGAGCTAGGGCACAGCCAACTCCTCAGGCGAGTGCTACTTCTGTTGCTTCTACTGGGAGGCAGACCTGTGGACCCAGTAGGGATGCTTGCTACTACTGTGGAGAGCGAGGACACTTTCGGAGGGAGTGCCCGTTGTTAGCGCAGGAGGGTGGAGCAGGCCGAGGTGCAGCAGAACCCGGGCGGAGTACAACATCAGTATCGGGGGCAGCAGGCCCTAGGGGTGGCGGTGGTGCCACGAGCAGTTCTAGAGGGCGCGGTAGGTCATCAGGACCTCAGGCGCGAGTTTTTGCTATGACCCAGCAGGAGGCCAGATCAGCACCGGGAGTGGTGACAGGTACACTCACCATACTTGGTCACACTGTTTTTGCTTTGATAGATCCCGGGGCGACCCATTCCTTTATAGCTCGGAGTTGTAGTTTGGTGACGGAGAGGGAGGTGTCTACCTTGGATTGTGCTTTAGGGGTGAGTACACCTACTGGGGAGGTGTTGGTAGTGACTCAGGTGTTGAGAGAGTGTCCGGTGATGGTAGGTGAGGTTGAGTTAATGGCGGATTTGTTACTCTTGGATCTACGGGACTTTGATGTTATCTTGGGTATGGACTGGTTGACGAGACATCATGCTTCTATCGAATGTTTCGATAGGAGAGTGACTTTTCGGAGTCCAGGATTACCAGAGATTACGTTTCAGGGGGATCAGCGTGCACTTCCTACTGGAGTTATTTCGGCACTTGAGGCTAGTAAGCTGTTGCGTAAGGGGTGTCAGGGTTACATAGCCCATGTTGTGGATACACGTGCTTCGCCAGTGAGGGCGGAGGATATACTAGTGGTGCGGGAGTTTCCCGATGTTTTTCCCGAGGAGTTGCCAGGATTACCACCTCATCGAGAGATCGAGTTCACGATTGATCTTTTACCAGGTACGCAGCCTATTTCACAGACTCCTTATCGCATGACACCTGCAGAATTGAGGGAACTTAAGGCCCAGTTGCAAGAGTTGGTCGATATATGATTCATTCGACCGAGCATGTCACCGTGGGGAGCACCGGTACTGTTTGTGAAGAAAAAGGATGGAGGTTTGAGATTGTGTGTTGATTACAGACAGTTGAATAAGGTAACCATTCGGAATAAGTATCCTTTACCCCGGATTGATGATCTGTTTGACCAGTTAAAGGGAGCACAGTACTTTTCGAAGATTGATCTTCGCTCCGGTTACCATCAGTTAAGGGTTAAAGAGGAGGATGTACCGAAGACACCCTTTCGGACCAGGTACGGTCATTACGAGTTTGTTGTGATGCCTTTCGGATTGACTAATGCCCCAGCAGCTTTTATGGATCTTATGAACCGAGTGTTCCGGTCGTATTTGGATCGTTTTGTGATTGTCTTCATTGACGACATTCTGGTGTATTCGAAGAGTGCGAAGGCGCACGAGAAGCATCTGAGAATTGTGCTTAAGACTTTGAGAGAGCACCATTTGTATGCGAAGTTGAGTAAGTGCCAGTTTTGGTTGACCAGTGTTGGATTCTTAGGCCATGTGATTTCGGCCGAGGGCATCAGAGTGGATCCTCAGAAGGTTGAGGCGGTAGCAAATTGGGATCAGCCCAAGACGGTGACAGAGATCAGGAGTTTTCTGGGTTTAGCAGGTTATTATCGGCGTTTTATTGAGGGTTTTTCTATTCTTGCTGCTCCATTGACAAGGTTGACTCGGAAAGGAGTTCGATTTGAGTGGGATGAGGAATGTGAACAGAGTTTCCAGGAGCTTAAAAGGCGGTTGACATCTGCTCCTGTGTTGGCCCTTCCAGACGACAGTGGGGAGTTCAAGGTGTACAGTGACGCTTCTTTACAAGGTTTGGGTTGTGTATTGATGCAGCACGGGAAAGTGATTGCTTATGCTTCCCGGCAGTTGAAACCTCATGAGATGAACTATCCTACACATGACTTGGAATTGGCGGCGGTGGTTCATGCACTGAAGATTTGGCGACATTATTTGTACGGTGAGAGGTGCAGGATTTTCACTGATCACAAGAGTTTGAAGTATTTGTTCACTCAGAAGGAATTGAATCTGAGACAGCGCCGATGGTTGGAGTTGCTTAAGGACTACGACTGCACTATTGAGTATCATCCAGGGAAGGCTAATGTGGTAGCCGATGCTCTGAGCAGGAAGTCAGCTAGTTCTTTGTCGCATTTGAGGACAATACGATTACCTTTGTTGGTTGAGCTCCGTAGGCTGGGAGTAGAGTTGTCTGTGGATGATCAGGGAGCACTTTTAGCGAGTTTCCACGTGTGACCTGTTTTGATTGATTAGGTTATTGATGCTCAGTTTGAGGACCCTATTTTGGGCATCATACGTATTGAGGTCGAGGCTGGAGAGAGACAAGACTTTGAGCTTCACAAGGATGGAGCCTTGGTTAAGGATGGGCGATTGTGTGTACCCGAGGATGAGATGTTAAAGAAGGTGATACTGGATGAGGCTCATTGTTCAGCTTATGCGATGCATCCTGGTGGGACCAAGATGTATCGTACACTTCGAGAGCATTACTGGTGGTCAGGGATGAAACGTGAGATTGCAGAGTATGTCAGTAGATGCTTGATTTGTCAGCAGGTGAAAGCTGAGCGGCAGAGACCCTATGGGGCAATGCAACCTTTACCGATTCCCGAGTGGAAATGGGATCACCTGACAATGGATTTTGTATTCAAGCTTCCCAGAACACCGAAGGGACACGATGGTGTGTGGGTGATCGTAGATAGACTTACAAAGTCTGCTCATTTCTTGCCAGTACGGGAGAACTTCAGGTTGACGCAGTTTGCACAGTTGTTCATCGACGAGATTATTCGACTGCATGGGACTCCAGAGTCGATAGTATCTGACAGAGATCCGAGATTTACTTCCCGATTTTGGCAGAGTTTACAGGAAGCTTTTGGGACAAAGTTGCATTTCAGTACTGCATTTCATCCTCAGACCGATGGACAGTCTGAGCGGACTATTCAGATTCTCGAGGACATGATGCGAGCTTGTGTATTGCAGTTTTAGGGTACTTGGGAATCACATCTGCCTTTGATGGAGTTCGCCTATAATAACAGTTATCAGGAGAGCATTGGGATGTCTCCTTACGAGGCGTTGTACGGGCGACAGTGTCGGACTCCATTGTGTTGGACGGAGGTTGGTGAGAGGAGACTCACTACTTTCGAGCTGGTAGATCTTACGCAGGAAAAAGTGGCATTGATTCGAGATCGATTGAAGGCAGCTCAGGACCCACAGAAGAGCTACGCTGACCGTAGGATTGGAGATTTGGAGTTTGCAGTAGGAGACTGGGTTTTCTTGAAGCTATCTCCTTGGAAGGGAATAGTACGGTTTGGCAGACGGGGGAAGTTGAGTCCTCGTTACATTGGACCTTATGAGATCTTAGAACGGATTGGTCCTGTTGCTTATCGGTTGGCCTTACCAGCAGACCTAGAAAAAGTACATAATGTTTTCCATGTATCTATGCTTCGGAAGTATATACAGGATGATTCGCATGTTCTGGAAGCACAACCTGTGGAACTGAGGGAAGACTTGAGCTTTGAAGAACAGCCAGTAGCAATTTTGGATCGGAAGGATAAGGTCTTACGACGGAAGACGGTTCCCTTAGTTAAGGTATTGTGGTGAAATCATCAGGTGGAAGAAGCTACTTGGGAACCCGAGGCCTTAATGCGTGAACAGTACCCTTATTTGTTTCACTGAATTTCGGGGACGAAATTCTTTTTAGGGGGTAGATTGTAACAACCTGTACCTTCAGGAAGGGTATAAATGTAATTTTGTAAATATTTGTATGAAAGGATGATTTTGCCCTTGTGAATAGTGCATTAAAAGTTGACTTTTTGATTTACCAGTTGGATGAGTGTTGACTATTGACCGTGACGTAGTTTAGGACGTCACGAGTCCGTAGACAGGTGGTAGGTTCGATTCGGACAATTGGAGGAAAAGTTATGACGTTCGGAAGATTGAAGGCGCTACCGTAATTTGGACTAATTGTGGAAAATGTTGACTTTTTGGTAGACTTGTAATTTTCACGTAGACCGAGGACCATTAGCTAGGTCTCGATGTCCTGAGTACAACGACAGGCGGCACGCGGTCATCGGACGTCGGACGAAGTAGTTACGGGTCTGAGAAGTGTGAGGGCAAATGGTAATTTGTACACTAGGGGTATTTTAGTCTTTTCCCTCAGCCCAATCAGATCAGGATAAGTGGCAAAAGTGGGCTGGGATATTTTGTGCTGAGCCATTGGATGTTGGACACGTGTGGGTGGCTGGATGGTTCTAGGACGATCGAGTGTGTGCACGGCCACACTTTGCACGATTTCAAACCGTGCACTCGTTGGAAACACAGAGAAACATAGGGGAAGAAATCGTGAGTGTTCGATCGATTCGGTGCAAAGGTGAGGGAGTTGATGACTAGTGAGAGTGACAGAGAGACGAGGGTGACCTATTGATCGTGTTTTGGAGCTGCAACCGTGCACGGAGGCTAAACGGTGGACGGCTGGGTTTTTGGGGAAAACAGAGAGGCAGAGGACTGTGGCGGTGGTTGTGCCGTGTGGTGGCTCAAACCAAGACTGTGGGAGGTTCAGGTGGCTGTAGGGAACCCAACGAACACCGTGGTACGCGGCGGTCCACACGGCGGAGACGGAATTGAAGGGTAAGTTTCTTTCCTCTGTTTTTCCCGTGAGTTTCAATTCGAAAGTCGTGGAGTTAGGCTTAGAATCGAGAGATTTGGTGGTCATGGTGGGACTCCTGGAGGTCCCAGGAGTCGTTTGGTGGTGGTGCCATGCCGGGGGAGGACCTGGGCGGCCGGCGGCCAAAACAGGGGCCACGGGCCGTCTGTTTCGAGGCTGTGAACGATGGGTTTTTGTAAGACCCGTGTCCTGGAGGGAACGGTGAACAATCCCACATTTCTGCGATGGGGGAATGGTCTGGGAAGGGAATGGTGGTGTGCCTTAAAGGTGTAGGCACACACCTATCTAGCATGAGGCCTCCCTTGGCTGCGCTGGTTAAGGTGGTTACCTTCCAGGCGTGAGGTCTTGGGGTCAAAACCTTGCGGGCGCAGGTGCGCCTAAAGAGGACAATATCATGCTAGATAGAGCGTGCAGGTGCACGTCTCTGGTTTAGATGATGCCTCCCTTGGCTGCGCTGGTTAAGGTGGTTACCTTCCAGGCGTGAGGTCTTGGGGTCAAAACCTTGCGGGCGCAGGTGCGCCTAAAGCGGACAATATCGTGCTAGATGAGTTGGGTCCTAACCGAGGAGGGTCGGGTCCTGACAATTTGGTATCAGAGCCAGACCCCGACCGGGAAGTGTGCCAGCGAGGACGCTGGGCCCTAAGGGGGGTGGATTGTAAGACCCGTGTCCTGGAGGGAACGGTGAACAATCCCACATTTCTGCGATGGGGGAATGGTCTGGGAAGGGAATGGTGGTGTGCCTTAAAGGTGTAGGCACACACCTATCTAGCATGAGGCCTTTTGGGAGCTCAGTGGCTTTGGGGGGGATTGGAACCCCAAAGTTAAGCGAGTTGAGGCTGGTGCAATTCCAGATGGGTGACCCCCTGGGAAGTTGCACCGTGAGCTCCCGAAAACAAATCCGTGAGGGCAAGGGCAAGGAGGCCCAAAGCGGACAATATCGTGCTAGATGAATCGGGACCTGACAGAAGAGGGTCGGGTCCTGACAGTTTTGGGCCGTGATTCTTCGATCTTAGGATAGGGTTAGATTGCTTAGGATTAGACGAACCTTCTGGGATTGGTTTGGACTGAAACGGTGGAGGAACGGAGGAGAACCGGTCACGCCGGTTCAACTGTGTTGAACCGGGTGGCTCGAGGAAGAAGGAGCACTGTAGCAAGCGCGTGAGGCCCACACGCAGCCACTTTGGGCGGCGCGTGGAGGCGCGTGGGGAGGATTCCGGCCAAGCTTCCAACATGGTTTTGGTTCTAAATGTTCTAAGGAATCCAATGGTGTGATTTTCGGGTGAATCGGACGACGTTAGGAGATTGTTCGGGAATCCAGACGGTTTAGGGTTTAAGATTAAAATATTAATAAATTCCCAAAAAATTGGGGAAATTAGGGTTAGTATCCTTGATGTGTTTGTGACCTTATTTGGTGCATATTGACAGGACGGGAGACACCTGAGACGGTCGAGGAGCGCGATTGACTCGTTCTGATTTGTGAGTGGACTCTTTCTTTAAACTCGAGCATGCCTAACTGTTTTATGGATGTTTTATGATACTAAATATGTTTTTATGCTTTCTAATGATGATTATATGTGATTGATGTGTTTGTACGTTATTCGAGATATTTCCGGGATTTTGCACGTTTTTCGAGAAAAAGCTGGTTTTTGGATTTTGATACCATATTTGGGGATTTCAAGCTATAACTGTTTTCTGATGATGATAAACGGATTGTGAAACATAATTTGTGATTAAACTTGGGTTTTTGATTAAAAAGTAGATTTCCGGATTTGGGTTCGGAATGACGGTTCTGAACGCCGGATGGGCTTCGAACCAGGGATTTCGAATTCGAGTTTGGCTATGGATTTAGAAATGGTTTTACAATGAATTTCTATTGGATTTGCTGGATTTGGATATTGGGTTTAAAGACCCGGATATTCTGATTGACGGGGGATGGGCCCGGATTGAGTTTAAAGACTCGGGAGTTTAAAGACTCGGACTTTTATGACATTACCCCCGTAGGCCTATTGAGTTTAAAGACTCGGGAGTTTAAAGACTCGGATATTATAGAGGCCTGGTTGAGTTTAAAGACTCGGATAGGTCCAGCAGGTTTGATCGGGAAATGATGATTTGACGTTCATAGTTTATGATATGATTTTATGATGCACCTGCTGTGATTTCGATAACTGTTTTATAGTGTTTCTGTTTCTTATGATGTTTTCTGTTAGGATTTTCTGATACGTAGTTGGGCATGCATGTTTTCAAAACGGAGGGAACAAATGTTATTATTGTTTTTCCTTAACTTTGATATAATGGTAAACTGTTTTTGACACTCTTATTTTCTTTAGTCCACTCACATTTTTTGTTTTAAATTTTCCCTCCAGGTCGTGGTGATAGGGTTGGGGTGAACGTTGAGGCAGGAATCGAGGCATAGAGCTTACGACGTTCTTCTGTTGCGAGACTAGCATAGTAGGATTTTGTGCCCATTTTGTAGAACTATGCTCTGACTTACAGTTGTATATATTTACTCCTTCGTCTGATAGTTATGCTTATTGTAGTATTGAGGTTATTTTGGTACTTTAGGTGTGATTGTCAGACGAGACCAGGGTTCGTCCCGGGTATCGTGGCGATATTTGGGACGGTCCTGACATAAAATATGTCTATACTAGGTTTAAGTGTTTAGATATTCATGGTGATGAAAGAAAGGCTTAATGTGGGCTCAAATGGGTTAAAACTAAGTGGGTCACAACTTGTGCGGACAAATAGGGAACATGGATGTTTGAATATATGGTGCAATCATGTCCAAAATCAGAGAGTTTATTGAATTAAAGGCTTTGAAACCCACATAGAAGTAAGTTCTAGCACTCTAGAGTTCATTAAAAGTTATGACAAGTAGTATCATGGCATATGAATATCAATTCAAACGAAGAACTTATGAATCACTCATCAAAGATATATATAAAGTTCTAAAACTCACATAAGGTTCATATGATTCTTACTTATCTTAACATGCTCGTTTATGTACCAATTTAACACGCATCATCGCTACATGTCATAAACACTCAAACAAATCTCATTAATAATTGAATTCAAGTTGTAGTGATCATCTTTTAGCCATGTTGTATTTGGTTTCCTTCATTTATATCATTGACGGGTTAAAAGGCATCCTAAAACTCGTAAAAGCACTAAGTTAAAACTAAAAGACTCAGGAAAGCTTTAAAACTCTATTTTTTTTAATTTTTTTTTAAAATGTAAAACAAAGAAAGTGTAAACCATTCCTCCACACTTAAACTCTACATTATCCAATGTATGCAAGTAGGAAGTAATCGAACGTAGAATCAAAATAAGGAAGAGGATTTACGAAAATAAAACAAGAAAAACATTAAATAAACAAAATAAAAGAGAGTGAAGGGTTGAAAGATAACAAATCTGCATTGATGAATCCTTCACAACTCGGGATGTAACGACCCATCCCGAACCTACGGGATTAATTAAGGATTAATCGGGGATTAATCGAGGATTATCGGATGATCATGGTGAAATGACGATTTTGCCCCTAGAAGGGTGAAAATGTTGACTTTTGACCTGGGAAGTCAAAGGCACGTGGACCGAGGTCCATTACGTAGATCGAGACAAATACGAACCTGTAGACAGGTGGCACGTCGAAATCAGACATCGTACAAAAAAGTTACGGGTCAAGAACGATTGCACGTACTATTTACGATTGCACGAAAATCAAGGAAGTTGACTTTTAGCTTGTTTTGGAAGGAACCAAAATATCCCATCTGGACGAAAAGTGTCACTCATCCCATTGGCCCATCATCCCATATTCAGGCACCATCTCCCTTCCTTGTTTCATCTACCCAAAAACCCCATCCCCATTTCTTTCTCCCTTTTGTTCAGGTTTGAGAGAAATAGAGAGTGAGAGGATGTGAGGGAGAGTGGCAGAGAGAAGGAGAGTGACGGAGGAAGGCGGAGCCACGGTGGCTGGCCGTGAACCCAGAAAAGCAAAGGTAAGCCGTGAGGTGATTTTTGGATTTTCAATTTGAGGCCATGGAATTGCAAACTGATAGTGTTGTCTTCTTTGAGCTTGTACCATCAATTTCGGCCAGAAATGGAACGGAAAGAACGCAGGGGCAGGTGCTAGGACGAAGTAGCATGTGGGATATGGGCTTTGAGCTTGGACATGGAAATTCAGGTATGATTCCTTAGTTCTGAATCCATGGGTAGAATTCTGGGTAAAAAACGAGTTGAATGCTGAAAGAATGGCAAAGAATGGTGGTTGGACGACTGAGTTCTGGCCGATTCGAGTGACACGATTGAAGGAAAATAGGTCAACCCGTTAGAGGTTGACGATGATGAGGTGGCAAGTCATGTCATCATGTCAGACCAAATGGCTGGGGATGGTTGGTGCCACGTGGAGAGGTTGTCAGAAGGTGTCAGGCTACATGGCAGCTGACGTGGCAGGTCCAAGTCAACCATGTCAGGCCACGTGGAGCAATGAGAGGGTGCCACATGACATAATGTCATGGTCTTTCAGGTGACATGGCAATTGAGGTGGTAGGCCCACGTCAGCACTGTCAGGCCACATGAACCAATGAGGGGGTGCCACGTGGCAATGTGTCATATTGTCAGAGTTGACGTGTCAGTGGCACGTGGTAGTGATGACGTCAGCAAGTGACATAATCACGCGACGTGGCAGAGTCAGCGGATGACACGTGGTGGTACTCCCTGACAGGTCAACACTGACGTCATCTGGGCTAACATCCCGGACGACCCCTTCAACCCTTTGCAATACAACTGATTTGATTTGAACAATGAAAATATGTTTCCACCGTTTTTACTATGACTATTCTCTGAGATAATGAGTATGAGAGAGCTTCCGGTTGTGAATATATTTCCCCGGAGAGAACCTTGGAGATAATGCTCGCCTCCGGGATGGGATTTGTTCGCCCGGAGAGGTCACAAATATCAGGACCCGTCCCAATCCCCCGAGGATTAACGAGGGATGCTCCTGATCCCGTCTGACATAGAGTGTCAGACCAGTGAAAATTTGAACCTTTAGCCCGAAGGCTACCAGAGTACGCCAACATTCGAAGGAGGTATGTGATGTCTCGGTCTCTACTACAGTCTGCACCGTATTCAACCTGAAAGGCATTGAAAACAGAAAGACTGTGAGTGGACAAAAAGTAATAAGTTTAGTAAAACACATTTCATAAAAGACCTTTATGCCCTTCACTAAAAAGCATGCATGCATAGTGAAACCATTTATCAAACCACATATGTTTAAACAACCAAATCCATACGGGCCATTGCCCAAATCCATTTACAGAAAACTAGAACAAAATAAACATATGTGGGATCTCAGCCCAAATCCATTTATCAATCATAAAACACAATTTCGCAAAACCAAGAAATCATGTTCATCAATATCATATAACCAATCCTGTCACGGTATCTAGAGCTACACGCTTGCTACTTGGGGTGTCAAAGCCCAAGTCTCCCCAGGGTCCACCCAGGTCAATGTCCGTAGATCAATGACCCTCCCTGGGGGTTATAATACATAGCCTTCCTAAGAGTAAGGAACCCAACGGGGGCGACTCCACTCAGTCAGTGCTCTGTGACTACTCCGGGGTCCACCTAGGCCAACGACCCTCCCAGGAAGAGACAATCCATATATAAAGGATGGTATACGAAAAACCTTTTGAAAACATTCTCAAAACCTTTCAAGGGTTCATGCCCGGTCCCCATAAACCATCATGAGCCATAAAAACCTTTCAAGGGTTCATGTCGGCCCCATAAACCGTCATGAACCATAAAAACCTTTCAAGGGTTCATGCGGGTCCCCATAAACCGTCATGAACCATAAATCCATTTATGGGTCCCCGACCCGTAATCACAATCTTAAAACATAACTGGGCCCTAAGCCCGAATCCACATACAAACTGGGCCTCTGGCCCGAATCGTAAACCAACTGGGCCTCGTGCCCGATTTCATAACTAAATGGGTCTCGTGCCCGATATCGTAAACCAAATGGGCCTCGTGCCCGATACGTAAGTCAACTGGGCTCTGAGCCCGATTCGTAAACTAACTGGGCTTCGAGCTCGATATATAAATCAACTGGGCCTTCGGTCCGATGCCTTGTTAAATCAAATGGACTTCAGGTCCGAGAGTTCGTAAATCAAATGGGTCTCGTGCCCGGTCCATATTTCCAAATCCGAAATCGATTTAAGAACCAATTAGGTCTCTGGCCCGAGAACGTAACTAAATGGACTTCGAGTCCGAGGGTTTCCAAAACAAATGGGTCTCGAACCCGAGTTTACCTTTTCAAATCCAAAACCATTTCATGAAATCATTTCCAAAACTATAAGCACGGAAAATCAGTGCAAAATCGTAAACCTCGATTTAGGTGCAAGCACGTAAATCGCCTCGAAATGCGTGAAACCATGTAAATAAAAAATATCCAAATAAACATCATAGAATCATATTCATAAACCATATAAAATATTTATGCATGCATCACCGTTTAGAAATCAAGGTCCACTCACAGACCGTCTTAAGCTACCACCTCGGTTTGCGTGCTGTAAGCATCACCGGGCTAATCGTCGTCACCGGGACTCCCAATCATGTCCAAATCAACCTAGAGGGTTACTAACTACCTTATTAACCTCTCATTGAAGCCCCCAGTAATTTTCTCGAATTTTTAAGTATTTTTAAACTCGATCCTAAATCTTCGGATGTCCCGAACACTATCGAGACGGTGTCCGATCGACACGAAACCAGTCCCGTAATCACCACCCTATTTCTTCATCATCTCCTCTGATAATTGAGTGCCTGAGTGAGAGTGTGACCTAAACGAGGAGACAATGATGACGGTGGGCTGAGCACGACGGAGACACAGCGGGAAAGGTGAGAAACCTGAAAACCCGTTTAACTCCATTTTTGAAACTTTGGGTTTTGACATTTGTTGAACGACCTAATGGACCCTAAACTATTCTAGAGACCTAGACGATCACTTTGGGCTTGATTAAAGGATCTACGGTGACCAGAGTTGGCCTGAAAACCAGTTCGAAGTTGACGAGTTACTGTTCATCGATTTGCAGGTATGTTTTAAATTGTTTTTCCTTGTTTTGATCACTTAGATCGAATGGGGGGATTGAGACGAGTGCATAGGAAGAAATAGCATCAAAATTGGTTGAGGAATCTGAGTTTTTGAACCGAGTCGGGTCGCGGGTCTGGGCAACCCAAATCACAGACCCGTCAAGAGGTTAGGGGTGATGATGTCATCACCTATCAGGTTGTCAGGTGATGTGGCCTAATGGGGGAAGGACACGTGTCACATGTCAGTGCCCAGTCTACACTGATATGTTAGTGACGTGGCCCAATCACGGGATGCCACGTGTCACTAACATGTTAGTGACGTGGACCAACCGATAGCTGACATGTGGCACTTGTCAGTTTGACAGATGTCATACCTGACATTATCAGATGACGCTAGCGTTGACTTTGATCGTTAACCTAACGTTATCGTTGACTTTTTGGTCAACATTGACCTGAATTTGACCCCTGCGTGGGGGGCCCGTGGGCGCACTTTTCAAGGTGAAACCAGTGCCATTTTAAAGGTTTAACGATCCGGATCCAATGGTGGTGGTTTTGGGTCGATCAGGGATCGTTTGTTAGGTCAAAATGAGGTTTGAAGCCTCGGGATGTGTGTTTAGGATTCGTTCTCAAGCTGGTACTGTTTCTAGGATTTAGATATGAGGTTGTAGAGTTCATTAGTGACCCTTGGATATGTTTTGGACATGCCGGAGATTGTGATTTAGCTTCAGGACATGTTTTAAGCGTTCGGTTAAGCAACAGGACTGTACTGTGAGTGGGCTTTTGGTTTCTAAAATTCTGCATGCATAAATGCTTTCATTATACTATTATATGATTGTGTGTGGATTTTGTAGAGTCTTATTTACGAGGTATTTCTACGTGTTACATTGTTTTGGGAATGAGACCCGTTTGGATTTTATATTGTTGATTTTTGGGGTTCATACAGGGATTTCTTTGATATGTACTATTGCATTGTATATATTGACCATATGGATTATTGTTTCTTCTAGACATTGGTACCCTGGAGTGATCACAACGTATTGTCTGCGAGGGGTCATTCTACGGAGCGATCGGACTGTAGAGTGACTCAGGAGCAGGATTGCTAGTATTAGACGTCTGGGACGTCAGGCATCAGGGATGTCATACTTAGATTGGGTTCGGGGATAAGACTCGGGATTGAGACCCTGGGCGGCACGCATAGCCTTAGGACCGTTACCTTATTAGACATCTAGGACATCTGACATCTGGAATGTCAGGGTTGGGATATACGGTGCAATATTATCTTTATGGATGTTTATATTATTATTATATTGTGTGCGATTATATGATTTATGATTCGGATATGATTATTTATCTTGCCTCAAATGCATGCATGATTTGGAAAACAGAGGGGTAAAACCATACTTTTACTATTGATTATAAATGGTTTTGAAATATCTTTTATTTTCGGCCCACTCACATCTTCATGATTTTCTTAACCCCTCCAAGACGTGACCCAGAGGTAGCGGCGGATCCCAAGGCTGAGGCATAGTGTTGTGTAGCTGCGTATCTAATTATTGTGTTGGGTAGGTCGAACACCATTGTAAAACTGTTATTCGTGCTCACATTTTGTTTGTAGTGCTCTATCCCTTATATGACACTGTGGAACCCTAAATTCGGATTTATTTATGTTTAATTCTTATGTTTTGAATTATGTTAACCCACTAAGGGTGTTTTAGTCTTTCTTTGGGGTTGTGTCAAACGGGAGCAAGGGACATCCCCGAGTGGTCCCAAGAGGGATCGGGATGGGTCCTCTCAGTTAAAACATGTACAAGGCATAAGAGTTACGTGATAATGCATGAAAGAATGACCTGCACTTTCGATCTCACTTCCCTAGATTCACTTAGTCTAGAGGGACCAGTGATGAAATCCGAGCATCATGAAATCTTAGGGAGGAGGGTATGCAATCTAACAACGCAATAGATAGAACTTTAGAATTATACGTTGGGAAGGTCAAGAATATATATGGTTCACATAACTTCAAAGTTTAGATGAAGACTTCTACGTCCGTGCGGCCTAAGTAAATATCTTAGATTTCAAACCATTATTCAACTATTTGGGGAAGTTTAAAAGTGACCAGGTTAGAAAGAATAAACATATGAGACATGACTAATTTCAAGACAACCCGAGGCTTAAACTCCATTGATGTCGTTTTCTAGACCCAAAACCCGTTACGAGTATTGCCTCTTGTCGTAAACATCACCCTTAGAAATTTATTACTCCAGATGAATAAGTGTTTGTTCAAATATAAATCAAGTGTTAACAAGCACCACCCTCAACCTCATTGCTTCTTAGGTCCATGAAAGGTTTAGGTGAAAGTTAACAAACGAAACTTCACATATTCCATTAAAGATCAAGATCTAAACACCGAAGTACAAGTGATCCACATATAGCCGAGACTAATGTATAAATGCAAGATTTATTCACAAGTATGGTTTTATGCACAAGTAATAAAATTCCCAATATATATTTACACTAACATATTAATATATGCACAAGATTTATTCACAAGTATGGTTTTATGCACAAGTAATGATATTATATTTACACTAACATATTGCTAAGACTAAAAAAAATTCAAAATTTTTTTTAAATTGATTTTTTTTTCTTATTTTTATAATTAAAGTCATGAAAATAAAAACGTTTTATTTATTTTAAAATGATTTATTTTAATTTTTTTTATAATTTACATAAACAAATCGAAATTTAAAAAAAAAGATAAAATTTATAAATAAGTACAAGTATGAACAAATACGAACAAGTATAATACGAACACGTATAAAAATAAAAATTATGAACAAGTATAATACAAAAAAAATGATGAACAAATATAATATGAACATTATGAATAAGTATGTACAATCATAAACAAGTAAAATATGAATAGTTTATATACACTAACACATTAAAAATGATTTTCGAATTCCCCGGCAACAGCGCCAAAAATTGATACTCTTTTAACCAAGCATCAAAGTAAACACAAAGTAACACTCAACACTTAATGAAAACATATGCAATTTAAAACCCTTTTTGTGTAAATGTAATATTGGTAAATAGAGATCGTTTTGGAAGAAATGCTTCCTAACCCACAGGTTTCAACCCATCCGCACTAGTCACCATCACGACTTCACATTCACAGTGAAGAAATGCCCATTGAATGATGAATTGTAGATTTGACGAGTATTATTAGGTTCATCAATCCAATTAAGAATATTCCAGTTTTAATTAATTTCAATCGATGGACATGCACCAGATATAGCGGTCGAAAGAAAAACAAGGGGAAAAAAAATCATCGACGGAAGACTTGGAGGCCATGAACAGTCACTATTTTTAACAATTCATGTTATTATATATTTGTAAAATTCGTGATATTTATATGGATATATAATATTTTAAGTCTTGATATAAAAACAAATAGAAGATATATCCGCATTCTAGACGTAAATACAGGGGGGAAGAAAAATCTTCCTTTAATTTTGTCGATATCTATTTTAATCTTTTATAATTATTATTGAGTACTTAATTTTTAAGGTTTTGGAGTAAATTTTCAACTTTTATTGTTGAACGTGAATGATATTGATATCAAAATATCCGTCAATATTTTAATAATTTTGATTATTGATATTTCTGTGGAAATAATATTTTCATCATTGATTCAGGATTATATAAAAATTCTATTAATGGTATGTTATTTTCTAACTTTGATTACTATATAGTGACAAATTACAAGTTTGATTCATATACAAACTGATTACAATTTATAAGAATTTGATAATATAAACATAATAAATAAGGTGTATGCTAGAATTGAGTAGGCTAACGTACACATGCAGAGTACTGCTTCAATTCTGCAAATAAATAGCATGAAAGGCAAGTTGAGAAGTCACAAGCTTATTGCGTTGTACTATTAGATGAGCAACCAACATGCCTAGCTATGATCAATGCAGGCTGAGCTGATCTGCTGAGAAAGTTATGATGAATAGTAATTAATAGTATATGTACAATACTTATTATATTTACATTACTAAGTCCCGTTTTCCATCACTCTTATCTTCAAACTGGTTAATTAGGATGTCCGGTGTACTGATTAGTCTAATTAAATTGTTATGCATGTCCATTAATAAGACCCCCATCGCCTATAATAGCTCTACCACCTTGGTGAAAATATGATCCACTAGCACCATAGCCATTTCCGCCCCCAAAACCTCCTTCGCTACCTACACCCCATCCCCCAACCACCTTTTCCTTCCCAACCGACGACACCAACACTTTTACCTCCAACACCTCCTCATTTGCCTCCTTCTGCTCCAATCTATACTCTTTTACCAAATCCACCACCAGCTCCCCTTCTCCAATTGACACCAGTGCTACTTCCATCCCCAACACCTCCTTATTTGCCTCTATTAGCTCCAACCTCTACTCCTTTATTGAATCCACCATCAGCTCCTCCTCCCCAGTTGACGCCACCACCACTTATGCCCACAACACCTCCTCATTTGCCTCCACCAGCTCCAACCTCTACCCCTTTACTGAATCCACCACCAGCTTTTCCTCCCCAATTGAAGCCACCACTACTTCTGGCCCCAAATCCTCCTTCTTTGCCTCCACCAGCTCCAACCTCTACTCTTTTACCGAATCCACCACTAGCTCCTCCCCCCCAATTGAGACCACCACCACTTCCGAACCCAACACTTCCGCCTTTATCTCCACCAGCTCCAACCTCTACTTCTTTACTGAATCCACCACCAGCTCCTCCTCCCCAATTGATGCCACCACCACTTTCGGCCCCAACACCTCTTATTTTACCTCCATCGGCTCCAACCTCTACTCTTTTACCGAATCCACTACCAGTTCCTCCTCCCCAATTGACGCCACCATTACTTTTAGCTCCAACACCTCCTCCTTTGCCCCCACCAACTCCAACCTCTACTTCTTTACTGAATCCACCACCAGCTTCTCCTCCCCAATTGGCGCCACCATCACTTCCAGCCCCAACACCTACTTCTTCTCCTCCACTAGCTCCAACCTCTACTCCTTTATTGAATCCACCACCACTTCCTCCTCTCCAACCGAGGCCACCACCACTTTCACCCCTAACACCTCCTCCTTTGTCTCCACTAGCTCCAATCCATACTCCTTTACTAAATCTACCACCACCTTCTCCTCCCCAACCAAAATCATCACCATTTTTACCCCCAAAATCTTCTTCTTTGCCTCTGCCAATTCCACCCCCTATTCCTTTACCAAATTCACCATCACCACCTTTTCCTCCATTAATGTTGGCACCACCACCACCACCACCTCCAGATCTACCGCCAAAATCACCATTAATACCCTTTCCTTTGCTAATGCCTCCACTAACACCTTCTCCTTTTCCAATGCCTCCATCACCTTTTCCTTTGCCATTACCTCCACCAACGCCCTCTGTTTTGCCACTACCTTCACTAGCACTATCTTTGTTGCCAGTTCCTCCACCAGCACCATCACCTTTGCTAGTGCCTCCACTAGTACCAACGTCGCCACTTCCACCTCTACCTCCACTAACACCCCAAAAACTACCAATGCCACCAGCACCACTAGCACCGCCACTTCCACCAGCACCACTAGCACCGCCACTTCCACCAGCACCATGTCCTTTCCTGGTGCCTCCACTAACATCATCTCCTTTGCTAGTGCCTCCACTAGCACCAATGGTACCACTTCCACCTCCACCAACACCCCAAACACCACCAATGCCACCATCTGCACCAACATCCACTCTTCCTTTCCCATTGCCTTTGCTAGCACCGTCTCTTTTTCCATTGACTCCATTATCACTTCCTCCAGTTATCTCTCCTTTCCCAATGTCTCCACTAGAACCCTCTCCTTTGCTAGTGCCTCCACCCTCAACTTTTCCTTTGCCACGACCTCCACCAGAGCCCTCTCCTTTATAATTTCCTCCACTAGCACCATTATCTTTTTGATTGCCTCCACCATTGCCTTCTTCGTTGTGATTTCTTACAATATCGCCTTTTTCTTTGTTATTTCCTTTACCAGCACCATTTTCTCTGTGTTTTCCTCCACCGACACCTTCTCCTTTGTGTTTTCCTCCATCAGTGCCATTTCCCTTATTATTTCCTGCATCAGCTCCCTCTTCTTTTTTACTTCCTGCACCAACGCCTTCTCCTTTATGTTTGCCTCCACCAGTACCTTCTCCTTTGTGATTGCCTCCACCAGAACCTTCCTCTATATTAGTGGCTCCACTAGTACCTTCTCCTTTTTCAGTGCCTTTACCATCACTTTTTCCTTTGCCACTACCTCCACCAGTACCATCTCCTTTGCTAGTGCCTCCACCAGTAACATTTCCTTTTTCAATTCCTCCGCTAACACTAGTGTTGCCACTTGCACTTCCGTTAATGCGACCACCAGCATCACCACCTCCACCATCAACATTTCCTTTACCATTGCCTCCACTAGCACCAACGTCGCTACTTCCACCTCTACCAATGCCAACACTAGCATCACCACTTCCACTAGCATTTTCTCTTTTTCCAGTGCCTCCACTAGCACCAGCGCCGCCACTGCCACCTCCACCAACGCCACCACTAGCACCACCACCTCCACCAATGCCACCACTAGCACCACCACCTCCACCAACACCTTCTCCTTTACCAGTGCCTCCACTAGTACCAGCGCTGCCACTTTTACCTCCACCAACACCCCAAACTCCACCAACATTACCAACAACACTAGCACCTTCCCCTTTGCTAGTGCCACCATCCACTTTTGCTTTGGCACTACCTCCACCAGCGCCATCTCCTTTGTTATTTTCTCCAACAATGTCATCTCCTTTGTTATTTCCTCCTCCAATGACCTCTCCTTTGTTATTTTTTCTGCTACCACCCTCTCCTTTGTGTTTTCCTTCACCAGTACCCTCTCCTTTCACATTACCTTCATGAGCACCCCTTCCGTTTCCAACACCTCCACCAACACCCCATCTGTTCCAAAAGCCTCCCTGAGCACCCCTTCCTTTTCCAATTCCTCCATGAGCACCTTCTCCTTTCACAATGCCTTCATCATGAGCACCCCATCCGTTTCCAAGGCCTCCACCAACACCCCATCCTTTCCAAAAGCCTCCATGAGCATCCCCTCCTTTTCCAATGCCTCCTTGAGCACCCCCTCCAATGCCTCCACCTATACCTTGATGGCCGCCTCCTTGAGCACCATGATCTCCACCGCCATTTCCTTTATTTTCTTCCTCTTTCTTTTGTTGGCTTCCACTACCACTAATGCCACCACCAATCCCTCCCCCTTTGCTAACCCAATGAGAACCACCTTTCCCAAAAGCTCCAGCTCCTCCGGAAGCACCCAACCCATATTTGAATGATCCCTTCCCATAATCAAAACCAAACCCTTTCCCCCCTCCAACAAAAACACCACCTCCACTATTCACATCGCCCTTAGGATTACCAGCAGGCGGTCCACCCTCTGGCATATTCTCTAAACCCCCATTCTCCATCTCCTTCTTGTCATGATGAATAGTATAATGAAGACCAACATGGTCTTGATCATGATCTTCATCATTTTCCAACTTCCTTATTCCTTGTACACGTGACTCGCATATCAAGCTGATCATACTCACCAGAGTCGCCCACAAAAGTACCTTTCCAACCCTCAACATCTGCACTCCCATTATTAATAATTTAGCAAACGCACCATCCACTGCACACACACACACAAAAGAAAAACAAAGCTTATTCAATGTTCTATTCTTTCTCAGTAAGAAACCCTAATGAAGTTTTCTGAATCAATGTCCCAATTTTGACTCAATTTATATAAGATCGAAATAACAAATTCATGTACCAAATTCATCACCTATATATATATATATATATATATATATATATATATCCATCCATCAGTTAACGGTGACAATTGGAGTTTTTGAGAGGTTTACAAAAAGTGTAGGCACAATGTTCGCCGCTTGCATAGATTTACCTAGCTCGTTGCACTTCTACGGCTACCGAGCAACTTCTCCTTGGCGAAGAGCCGGATTTTAGTTTCGGGTTTTGACTTTGTTTTACTAATTTTGGATTTTATTTACTTATAATTAATGATCCACTTCCATTAAGTAATTAAATATCTTATTTATAGAAATGTGAACCAGACTTTCTCGATTACAAACTTATTCACAAATGTTCACGTACGTACATCTAAAACCATTAAATTCATGTTTCGCGATTTAATTTATATTAAGTGTAATTCTGTTTCTGCATATATAAAAATGTTAAAAGTTATACCTTGATGCCTTGCATTCCAAGATATACCTTTCATGCATAATTCTAATTAATTATTCATATCATGATCTTATAATTTCTCATGATTTTTACTCTTCAATCCTTATGAATTGTCCAAGACACATTATATATAAAAATTTCCTCTTAAAATTAAATTATTTTAAAGTCATTTATTTGGCTGTTTAATTATGATCGAAAATGATGCGTGAAACATATTTTACTCAAGCTATAAATGATTAGGTTATTCATAAGTTCATGTGAACACATCTTAAGAAGATTTTTCGTTTGAATAAATCTATGAGAGACTAAGAAAAAATGAAAAGTAAAATACGATTATGATTCCAAATTACGAAAATAAAATAATACAAATTATAGCAATCACCATATACGAAGTAGAAATTGTGAAATGGGAAAATAATGCATATTAACGATCTCGCTGAAACACTTACGTTTTAGGAGGGAGATTCATTTGATTATTAATTTTGGAAACAATATTACAATGAACATATATAGAGTTAACAGCTGATCGTTAATTAATAGGTTGATACACGGAATATGGTGCATGCTAGGATTAATTAAGCCAGAGATCAAGTCCTGCATGCAATTATGAATAATAATAATAATAATAATAATAATAATAATAATAATAATAATAATAATAATAATAATAATAATAATTAATAATGCACACCGCTAAAATCATCAAACTCAGACCATTGGGCATGTGCATTATTAATAATGTCTCCACCGCCTACGCCGCCGCCAAATCCTCCACTAGCACCACTGCCACTTCCGCCCCAAAACCCTCCTCTACTGCCTCCACCAACTCCACCCCCTACTCCTCCATCGAATCCACCACCAACACCACTGCCACCTCCAACTCCTCCTCCTCCTCCACCCCCACCTCCACTACCTCCTTTTCCAATGCCTCCCCCAACACCTCCACCAGCACCACCCCCATTTCCACCACCACCACCACCAATTCCACCTCTTCCACCAATTCCACCACCAGCACTGCTGCCTCCACCAATGCCATCACCAACAACGCCACCTCCCCCACTATCAGCACCACCAGCTCCGTCGATGCCACCACCAACACCGCCACCTTCGCCAATGCCACCACCAGCACCGCCACCTCCGCCACCTCCGCCAATGCCACCACTAGCACCGCCAATGCCACCACTAGTACCGGCACCTCCGCCAATGCCACCACCAGCACCTCCATTAATGCCACCACCAGCACCGACACCTCCACCAATGCCACCACCAGAATCACCACCTCCGCCAATGCCACCACTAGCACCGGCACCTCCGCTAATGCCACCACCAGCACCGGCACCTCCATTAATGCCGCCACCAGCACCGACACCTCCACCAATGCCACCACCAGAATCACCACGTTCGCCAATGCCACCACTAGAACCACCACTTCCGCCAATGCCTCCACCGACACCCCCACCTTTTCCGATGCCACCACCAACACCCCCACCTTTCCTGATACCTCCATCAACACCCCCACCTTTCCTGATACCTCCACCAACACCCCCACCTTTCCCGATGCCACCACCAACACCCCCTACTTTCCCAATTCCTCCACCAACACCCCCTCTTTTCCCGATGCCCCCACCTTTCCCAATGCCGCCACCACCAACACCCTTTCTTTTCCCAATACCTCGACCAACACTCCCTCCTTTCCCGATGCCACCACCAATACCTGGATGGCCACCTCTTCCACCACCAATTCCTTTACCGACGCCTCCCCCAATTCCACCCCCACCAATATGGCCACCGCCTTGATGATGTTACTTTTCTTTTTTATTCTTATTATGATGGCTTCCACCAACACCAACCCCTCCTCCCTTGCCAACCCTATGAGAACCACCTTTCCCTATCCCAGCTCCAGCTCCTCCTGACCCCCCTTTGCCAACACAATCAGGCTTATTTCCAAAACCAATTGCGTTATTTGCAGGTTTTCCCGAAGCACCATAACTATAACTGTAGCTAGGATCCCTTCCCGCCAAGACTAAAACCATATCCGTTTCCCTCTCCCCCAAAACCCTCACCTCCACCTCCACCAATCCCAGGCGGAATATTGGGATTGTCTGCCGGCGGCCCGTCAAATAACCCTTCCGGCTTTTTAACCAAACCCTCCTTCTTTATCCCCATCTTGTCATGAGGAAGACCATCATGAGCATCATCCATCTTCCTTATTCCTTGTACACATGACTCAGAGATCATGCTCATAATTGCCACAGCCGCCCACAAAAGTACCCTCCCCACCCTCAACACCATCACTCTCCCATATATCTTTAATAATCTGCTACCAAATTCACCATATACAATTAAAAAGAGAGAGTGCAAGCTTCGTAGTGAAGTGTCGAAGTAGCTAGTACTACTAGTCTCTCTCAATCCAAGTCTTTATGTAGGCGCTGACCAGGGAGAAAAGCAGTTGCTCGTAATTATTATTCAATTCTTTCTATATTCTCAAAATAAATAAAAAATGCATGCTTTTGAGTTAATATTAATGTTGATATATAGTTGGCGGTTGGGAAGTTTTGAAAAGGAGTGTACGTAGGGCATGCAGTAAAATGTTGGCCGCTAGCTTTACACTTTACAGCAGTACGTGAAGCGAAGTGATGGAATAAGTGGGAGGTTAAATCAGGTGTGAGTCGAGTCCAGCTAGATTCCATGCTCGATTACGTGATTGGCATATGTTTGCATTCACCATTGTTGACGACATGCAGTACCCCTTCCCGTGACTATACCTTCCTTCCACCCTCATCATCTGCGCATGCACGCAGCAGCTAACTGCTCAATATGCTCATCCTCATTAATCCAACCACCCTCTATTATTCTCACTGCAAACCCTAGCTACTCACCTCTCAGTCTCAAATTCGTACGATACTCATCTTCATCTAAGTTGAAGACACTCATCTTCATCTAAGTTGAAGACACTCATCTTCATCTAAGTTGAAGACGAGCAATGGGCTATGAAAAATAAATGAAAGTTCAAATGGGCTACGTAGCCCATAACACTCAATATTGGCATGGCTCTTAATGATTCGGGCCTAACAATATTCCTAAGTCCATTTGTTTTTAGGAAGCCCATTTTCAGCCCGTTATCCGGAACCTTTCTTCCTAAGCCATCAGTCAAATTAGGGTTTCCTTCAGCTCTGGGAACTCATTTCGTTCCCACAATCTCTCATAATTCTCAATTTGGATTTTTCATAACATCACAATTACTAAAATTTTCAATTTCTAAGACAAAAAGCCCCAATTTTTTTGTTCATAAGCTATTAAGGCCCTAGCTGCTCTGTGATTTTCGATTTCGAGCTCACATGGACGACATGGACGACGATACAAGGTACCATCAGAAATCCTATCCTGCAAACCATCATAACTCCTCTAGTCGCCGGAAAATCCATATTCGAAGCACCCAATATTCTCGCCCGGTTTCCAATCGATACGCAGAGGAAGACGACGATGGATTGGACGAATTCGATGTAGGAAACGCCCGAGAATACCACGCCGAGGAAGAGGAAGTAGATCACCTGCGTGGGATAAGTCGGGAATTTGACGCGGATGAAGATATCCAAAGGCATCCAAACAAGAGAAAGATGAAGACTTTGGAAGCAAGCTACGAGTTTGCACCTCGCGCGAGATTGCCGCCTCATCGGGGTCCGAATTCTTGGGGCCAGGAAGAGTATCGGGTTCAGAATTCTCGGGGCGAGGAAGAGTACCGGGGTCAGAACTCTTGGTGCGAAGAAGAATATCGGGGTCAGAATTCTCGGGGCGAGGAAGAGTGGACGGAGCACGCGGTGTTTGTGCTTTTGGAAGTTTGGGGTGATAGGTTTCTTCAGCTGGGGAGGAAGAGCTTGAGGTCTGAAGATTGGAATGAGGTCGCCGAGAAGGTTTCAGAGGCGTCGAAGATTGAGAGGACTGACACGCAATGCAGGTCTATGTTGGATATGCTGAAGAGGAAGTACAAGAAGGAGAAGGCCAAAGTTGAAGAAATGGGGTTGAATTCTAGCAAATGGGCGTACTTTAAGAAGATGGATATGTTAATGGCTTCTTCTCTGAGGCAAGAATGTGGGCTTGCTTGTGGGGTTGATTCCGGCGAGTATGTGTTTATGAACACAAGGGTTTATTTGGATAGGTCAAATGGGTTTGATGAGATGAGGGATAGCCCTGGTGAGTCAGAAGCAGATGACGATGAGAATGAGAATGATGATTTTGATGTGTTTGGATCAAGGATGGGGATGCGTGGAGGGGAGGGGGAGGATGGGTCTTCATATAGAGTGTTGGCAGATTCTATAAACAAGTTTGGGCAAATTTATGAGAAGATTGAGATTAGTAAGAGGAAGCAGATGAGGGAGTTGGAGAAGATGAGGAAAAATTTCAATAAGGAGTTGGAGTTGCAGAAGAAGCAGATCCTTGAGAGGGCCCAGGTGGAGATTGCCAAAATTCAGGAAGCTGATGATGATGATGATGAGGAAACGGATGTTTCTGCTGAGGATCTCAGTGAATGATTCCAATGAGGGTCTGTTTGGTATTTTTATTTGCTTGAACTTAATTGGTATTTGTATTAGCTTGCCACAATTGCATAAAATTTAGGTTTTGTTATGCTTTTGATATGACTTCTATGACATTATTGTATTCTGGTGTGCCAAATATGCTTGCAAAGCTTGTCATTGTATATGGGTGTGATGATTGCTTCGAATGATTTAATGCATTTGTTTTATTCTTTCTTTACTAACCTTTTATGATTTGTCGAAATTTGGGAAAATTTACTTCTGCTTGTCAATGACTTACAAATACTCACTATGGGATGCTCGACACATTCCTGAGGAGCATTGAAAGTTGCCTAGCTTATCTAGAAAACCCCCTTTAGGGTGTGTTTCTTTGTTCATGAATTCTTTGGTGCACCTGGTTATTGTTCCTAGTTGTGGATTAATGATCTAAGTATTTCTGTATGAGTTCGTTGTTTATGTTCTTTAGAGCAAGAATTGTTAATATACTCCTTAGTGCTGAATCTTGTTATCTAAGGTCATTCTTATTGTTAATGATGGAATTTCTATGGCTTGATTTTTTTGTCTCGGGACTTGTTATTATTGAGAAGATGGTGGCATAATAACCTGCTTTCAACCTCTTGGGCCTTCCATGTTGGTTTTGTGAGTTTGATCTTATTTGGAAGAGGAGCATCTGGCTAATATTGTGTTATTTTTTTTTTTTTGGAAGCTTTTCTTATTGTAACTAGTGGCCAAGTAGAAACTTAATTGTACTTTGATGAGAATGAAGGCTTTCATTAACATGTAATTTACGTTAAGATGAATATGTTGAGCTGGCACATTGATGTGTTGTTACCTTCAGTTCAGTTATTTTCAGGAATATGATTCTTCATAAATTTGATTTGCTTTGTCAAGGTTTACAAGCATGATAGAACACAACATTCACAACCGTGTCAAAAACAAGCCGTAAAGAGAACATGGAAACCAGTAAGAGACCTTCCCAAAAATTGATGCCCTTGCTCATCCTAAAATCAAACGAACATCCAACTAACCTAAACCCCATATTACTCATCAAAGCCATGACCAAAGCTGTTTTTCGTTTTCGTTCCATGAGTCTCCTGGCCTTCATCAATGTCCCAAACCCATAACACTCACCCTCCAACATTGATAGAACCCTAGCTAGGTCCCCCACAACCATAACATTAGCAACTGCTACGCAGAAGGGCACCCCTAGAAACCCGAGGACGCCCCAAAAGCCTAAAGCTTTTGAACAAATCCCATAAGCAAAGAGTAACTTTGGTACAATTGCTATACTTGTAACCAAAACCCCTAGGAGCCCAAGAACAATGGAAAACTCACAAACACCTGTATTCACAAGCTTGACCCACTTGATCCCACTTCTCACAAGCAACCTTCTTCTATCAAGGCTTATTCCATTGTAGCTGTCTGAAACTGCTTGAATAGTAGCAGCTCGTCCGAGAAGAGAGAATGTGAAGGATGAAGGGAAGCATATAATACTGTGAACAATGGTTTTTGATACTAGTTTGGTCAGGGGATGTGGAAGTATAAGATCTGTGATTTTGATCGTCGAGGTAGGTATTTGAGGGAAATGATGAAGAAGAAAGTGTGAGATGAAGAGTGAGGCTGGCAGAGGGGAAAAGAGAAAGATGGAGATGGAATGGAAACGGGTAGGATGGAGATGGAATGGAAACGGGTAGGATGGAGAAGTATAAGCCTGATAGATTCTCTGAAGATCTGGGTTGTGCTCATGACATTGAGTGAGTCAAGGACTTGTGTTGTTCTTCTTGACATTGCAGTTACAAGTTAGAGTGAAAAAGCAAATAGATACAATTGAGAGTGAAAAGCTGTGAAGGAATGAGTTCTTAATTTCTTATAAATATGGCAATGATTCATGGTTAAGGTTATTAAACAGGGTTTTGGTTGCTTGCATTCTACTAATATGATTGAAAAAGTTTTGTTAAGAATAATTGTATCATGGTCACCAAATTCATGAGAAGGTTTTTGATCATTTGGGGTATTTTGTAGACAATCATGGTAGTGTTAAATGTTAGAAATTTCCTAGTTTTAGACCAAATCAATTTGGAATCTGTAAAGTTTCCTGAAATTTGTTGGAACCTACATACAATTATTTGGTGGCATATTTTGTACATCCTTGTTTTATATTATATCATAATTTGGTTATTATGTGTGTTGTATGTACGAGAAATATAAACGGAACTTATTTTATAAAGATAAATTCATGTATTACTTATTGTTCACTTTAGACAATAAATATGGGATAAATACAAATTCAAAGATGATTTTTTTTTTTTTAATATCAATAATATTTCTCAATGCACTTGTCATACTCAGGGGTCATCACATGGCTGCTTGTTTCTTTTGAGAAAAATATAAGAAATGACAAGGAATTATTATGAGATGAAAGAAATATAAGGGTCGTTGAGAAAAAAGCCAGTGCTTCATAATTCCCATGAATTAGACATCATCATTCTGTTTCTTGCCACTCCCACTTGGGAGAGCTTGTGAATTTCTCATCGTGGGTGAAATGATGATCTATTCCTTCAAAGTGTTATCTAATTCGATTACGTAATTTATACGATAAAAAAAATCTTTACAATTGACCTCATTCAATCTTATGACGGTTCTATATTTAATGTATGCCTCTTTTAATATAAGAATTATTAAGTGTGAAATGATAGGATGATTTAAGACGTCCTCTTGAAACAAAAAAAAATATTAGTGTTCTTTACTCCGAAGATAATTTATGTGGTAATTTATATTCTTCTAAAGGCAATGTCAAAATTGTACAAAATTTTGAAAGAGAAAGAAAACAGAAGCAACGAGAATTCAAAGTTGCATCTACAAAGTATCATCAGGAAATAGCTCGTCCTTGATGGAAGGAGCAATCCACTGTATCTGAATATGAGTGATCTCCCAAAGGTCCTCACCTTCCTTCTGCACTAATATTTCCTTCTCCTTCATCTCAGTGATCATCCTCCTCAACAACTCTGGGATTAATTCTGGCAATCTTGATTCACCATATACACCCAAATCAGCCTTCACACACGTGTCCATTCTTCTCAACACACCCAACCAAAATGTCCTGAACCCGCTACAGTGCGAAATCGGGATCAAGTACTGCAAGTACACATCTGCCAGAAGCTCCAATGCAATCTTCAATGTGCCTTCCATGCTCCTCATCTCCTTCTCTGCATTGTCTCTCCGCGAGTACTCCAAGATCTTCTCGTGCAAGTCATCAACCATTGCAAATATAACAAGATTGAAACAGTTGATACAGTTGGTTGGAGTGAGCTCAAGCTCCTCAGCAAGTTTAAAGCTTTTCTGAAGTGACAAGACAGCATGGTTTCTTATCTCTTCTCTTCGGGCTAAGCTGGTCTTTCGGAATGCTTCCCCTAGCTTGACAAACAAGTTCATGACAAAGTTGTTAGGGCACAAACCCTTTGATTCTTCCGAGGAGTTACTTGTGGTGCTCACGACACTGTAATTGCAGCCGGGATCTGAGTACTGGTTTCTGTACCATTGGATCAACATCTTCACGGAATCCGACAATAAGTCCAGTATCTTCAAGTTCTTCTCTGATGGACTGTTCTTGAGTGCAATGAAACCAAATGCACAGTCAATGCAGTAAGCATAATTAATGCGTGAAACGTGGGTCCCATCAGACATGACCATGATTAGAGTCTCAACTCCTTGCTCATAGTTGTCAGGGTGGCGTCCAGAGACTGATAGCAAGTGGAGAACTGACTTCCACCCGAGCTGGGTTTGCAGATTCGCAGGGTACTCAATGAGAATCTTGTTGACTGATTGTGTTATGAACTCACCGCATGTGTCAAGAATTTCCTTCTCCAGCTTCCACATTAGGTTGATTGACTTGAAGATGAGCTCTTCGGGGCCTTTGTCAGGGCAGTACGTCCCAAGGAGCTTGAGACAGACCTTGAAGAGGCCTACAATGGCCTTTTCAGTAAATGGGATTGGGGAGAACATCGGAAACTGAGCAACTGCAAGCAGGAAATCATGAAAGGAAGGCCAAATTGTCTGGAACCTGTGGACATTGGCCATAGCGATGGAAACTATCAAATCCCAGCAGAATCCAACGGTCTCTTCTTCCTCAACTGGTGTGCTGAACTTCTGGCCTTTCCCAGCAGCTGCGTACATTAATGAACGGCCAAGATTGAGCAAAGAGTTGTCGGGAAAGTTTGAGCTGTTGGTGAAGATGTTCCCAATCCGGCATTGTCTGATGACTTTTAGATTCTGTTCAAACTCACTCATGCCAAGGGACACTGCATCTTCTGGACTCTCCAAAGACAGAAAATGTGAGAACCTAGTTATCACGCCAGAAGCCCGACCGCCTCCATGATTGGCATCATGGTGAGGGAAGACTATACCCGATTCTGCTGTGGATTGAGCATCTGATAAGTAGGAAGCAGCGTCAAAATCAATGACATTTTGGGGAAACAGTTTAAGCCTCTTGAGTTTCAACAAGCAGTCCACAATGTTCCTCCATCCCCCGTGAATTGACTGTCCAAAATTGTTGGCAATGGTGAAAACTGCAAGTGTAGCCATTCTTGGCTTCAAATCTTTGCTGAAAGCAAAGAGTGTTTCTTCAGATGAGGCATAAGGATTCAGCAGCGTGGTGAATCTGGAGAACGCGGCAATGAGCTCGTCGAGAGTGTCCTCAAGTCCGTACTGAGCTATCCTCGCTACCGAAAACATCCCTTCAATGCACTCATGCAGCAACTCCTCCTCTTCAGCTTGCTCGAAAAATGCAGAAATAGCTGCAACTGATGGACCAGCAATGCAAGCAAACATGTCTCTCCCTAGCCTGCGATCAAAATCACATAGAATGTATGGCTGCACTTTTTTGGACCGGTTCATCAACTCAATCCATCTGCTCGGATTCATTAACACTGGCAGACCGGATTGACCAAAAATAGTGATTGCATGGTTTGATATGGACTGGAAAAGCTCAGATAGATACTCCCGAGGAAGATCCTTCCCTCCATTGATTGCCCTGTTGTTCCTAATGAATTCTTCTTCGGTCATCTTCTTTTTCACCTGTGGATTATGCTGATCAGTATTGAGCATAATGAGAGAGTAACAAAGAATGAACACTGTATCTTTGTTTACGAAAAGCTCAGCTGACTGCTGCTCATAAAAACTCTCTGAAAATGCCTCAAGAATCCTTTGAATCTTCTGGGACTCTCCTGGCAACCGAAAAGTCTCCAGATAAGTTCGAAGAGCACTGTCAAGAGTCATGCCTGAAAATCCAAAGGTACTTGTAAATTCTTTAAGTACTTGAATATGAAACTCATCAGGATTACCAAGATAGTCCCCTATCATGGTCTTGTCTAAACCGGGAGTGTACCGATAGAAGAAAGCATAAGTCTTTGGATCTGGAGGGTCAGAAACTAAGTTGCTTAGCTTCAAGTACTCTACTCCCTTCTTCTCATCACGATTAAAATGGTGTCCAGTGATCAATATCTTCCTCTTCTGCGCTTTCCTCACCCTCACGAAATGCACCCAAGCTTCTAAATTGTCTTTAGGTTTCTCTTCCCAAAATGGTGTATACGCAGTGATCTCAGTCGGGTAGGGTCCAGATGGGGTTGTATCGTTTTCTCTGTCGATACTGTCTGCAATGTTATGAATCATGATCACTAGCCCTTCAAAGGCTTGAATCTGTAAAGTTGTCAAAGGGTTGGCCACTGGAAATGAGTGCTTGCACAGCAATTTCCCAATTTCCTCAAACACATTATGACGAAGAGGATCACAATCATAATTCACATAGACTTCGACCACGAATGTCAATTGCCTGCAGAAATTTATTATACCTTCAAGTGCAACTTCTTGGAGTTGGAGTGTGACTCCTGGAGCTGCAACTCTAAACAGCACAAACACGAAGAAGGATTCTAGTTGTAGACGAATGAACCTGCAAGTATACAAGTAGATTCAATTCAATTATTTTCTCAACATGAAAAAGTCAGTCAAGTAGAATTGAAGAAATTAATATGCAAATATGAAAATTTATTCAACCTGCGAAGAAAGTGATACATATTCAAAACTGTGCAGCAGATCATTGACAAAACAAGCGGGCTGGATCGGGTCCCGTAATGTACCAAATGGTGAAAGAGATCGTCTTTCATCATCCTCAACAGCTTCGGATGTGCCCGGATTCCCTCTCCGCTCAACTCGATGGCGGAGTTTATCAAAACCAGAGCAAAAAGCTGGACATCTTCATCCGCGGTTTGGACGGTGGACCCCTGATCTGTTTCCATCACCTGAACCACATTCAACAAAGAACACAAGAAGTGAAAAATGTCAACCGCGCACCGGACCCCATAGCCGGAATCCAAATTCCCGTCAACATCGTCGGCATCGACATCTTCTGTATCGGAGCCGTCCCCCTCCTTCGAATCAATTTCCGACAATCGCGAAAATATGATCTGAATCAGCTCGTGCATTGTGTACCTTGCACTTCGTTGAAGCAAATCTCCTCTGCTCGCCGATTGCTGAACCACCTGAAAACAGGTGTTGATGATCGTGCAGACGGCTTGATCGGAGAGCAGAATGGAAGCGCGGTGGTTCATGATTCCGGTCAATACCTGAAGAATGTTCATCATCACAGCGTCCTCCGAGACATAGTCGGTTCTCTCCAGCCGGCACGTGGTGATGGCGGTGACAACGGTGTTGATAGCCTCTTTGGCGCCCGGAGTCTCCTCATCGAAGATTCCGAGCTTGAGAATTTTCAATGTGGCAGTGAGCGCGACGCGAGTGGCGGCGGCGTGAACTTCCTCGCTTTGGATGACGTCGAGGAATGGGGAGAGGTAAATGGAGGGGTCTATCGTACGCCATTCTTGTTGGGGGTTGAAGATGAGAGCACGGAGGGATTTTAGGGATTGAAGAAGATTAGGATCGATGGATTCCTCCGACGCGGCGTAGCAGTGGGTTGTGGGGTCCAGGGGTCGGCGGATGACTGCGAGGACGGCGCCAACTTCGGTGTTTAACATGCAGGAGAGCCCCAGCTCTTTTCTCTTGTGCTTTTTATTTTGGTCTCGGATTGATTTGCCATTTTCATCGTTGGGATCAGTTGTCTTCTCCATGCACGGCGGCCAGAGGCTGAGGGTCAGAGGAGGAAGATGGATGTTCGAACCAAAATTCAAAAAACGGTTAAGCTCTGCGGCTCTAGTGATGTTAAAATGACCATTTTGGGTTTCTGGAGCTGAAAATGCAAGAGTGACTAAGAGGGTGATTTCGTCCTTTCAACAATACAATAAATACCAGAAGTACCCGGGAAATTTGTACGGTCGACGATGGATAATCGATGGTTTCTGCCATCTACCACTATTATCTCCTCAGTTTGCTCCATTTCGTCAATGAGAATATTTCTCGCATCCGAAACGCTAATTTTACATGTACGGGTTATTAAGGTCCGATTTGATAACCATTTATGAACGAAATTACATGCAAACTATTAATCTCATGGATTTTGTTAGTTGGCTAATCCATATGAGCTCTTAAGCTCCTGCTGCAAACAGAACAACACATCGAAACTATCTTCATCATCGAAATTACCAGACAGCGAGGCAGTTACCAGGGACTTCAGCCAGTTCTCGTGGAGAGTTGAAAACTCCGATCTCTGCTCGCTGGTTCGGAAGCTTTTTCCAATTGATTCTTTCATTACCTGACCAGCCTTGGAAGCAGCTTCCACCACCTGCTCCGGAAGCCCAGCCATCATTGCCACTTGCAATCCATAGCTCTCCGGGCAGGCCCCGGAGGTGAGGCGATAGAGAAACACCAGCTCTTGGTCAGCTTTAGAAGAGTTTTTGAATTTGGACTTGAAAACACATGCCATGTGTTGCAGATTAACGTGCGGATGAGAAGCAAATTCTTTTGTTAGAGGGTGGTAGTGAGTTGCGAATAACAATCTGCAGTTGATCTTTTCGACAAGATGACGAAATACCTGAGAGTATATGGAGATGAATCCATTAAATCTATATTGTCCTAACAGATGATCAATGATCAATGATCAATTATATGATGGCTGAGTAGTAAAGAGGGCCTCTTACAGCATATGCAATAGCGTATCCATCGAAAGTGCTCGTTCCACGACCCAGTTCGTCAAGAATAACCAAAGAATCTTGAGTGGCATGCTGAAGAACCGATGCTGTTTCTGTGCATTCTACAAAGAAGGTACCTGCGAGAAAAATTGAGAACGTGTCCATGATCAAATTTTTGTTTTCAAAATGTCACAAATATGTCTCGTTAATTTATACGTTCAAGATTCAACCAATATCAGGTTCTTCAAGACAGATATAGTCTAAGGCTCTAAGCATTCAAATTGGTGTTTACTCAATTTTCTTGTGTGAATTACTGGCCACAACAACCATATAAGTCCTCTCTTCAATTTTGAACAATCGCATTTCTTTTAGTATAAAAAGATTTTCAGAATTTTTCAACGATGCACTGACTGAGATGGGAAAACCCAGCATCTCAATAATTTTTTTTTTCCGTTTTTAAGAACAGTGATTCATAAACAAAAAACACAAGCGAGGAAGATGAAAATGAGAATGTAGTTTGCTAAGAAGACTCACTCTCCCCAGTCATGATACGATCAGTGGCACCAAGCCGTGTGAAGATGACATCCACAAGTGAGAGAACACATGTCTCACAAGGAACATAACAGCCCAGCTTCAAGCAATCAATGAAATAACTTATTAAACATCAATACGTCTAAAGGCCCAGACCTGTGTACTCTTCATTGACAAAGCTTCGGGTTCTTAACTTCAAAAGATATCACTCAGGGAGAAGAGAAGAACCTGGGCTAGTATAACAGCAAGACATGTGGCACGAAGAAGAGTTGATTTTCCACCCATATTTGGTCCAGTCAATAGTAAAGTGCGTGGATGATAGCCATCTGTATCCTCACCTAGGACCATGTCATTTGGGACAGGCAGCCCTCCATTTTCCCCAAGAGCAAATGGATGCCATAGTCCTTTGATATTAAGTGTAGGACCTCTGTTCTCTCCATTCAAAGTCGTATTTTTAGATAGAGGGAAAATAACAGGTCTGGACATAGCCCCAGATGGGAAACTTGCAGTGACTGCAAAAGATCTTAGTACATCAACACAGCTGATGGCATGTACGGCATCAGACCATTTGTCTGCTTTCTCAATAAATAGCTCAGTCAGAATGGTGAGTGTTTCGGCATCTGAATCTGTTGCCTCGTGGTTCTGGGACCAAACTCAAAGTCAGTAATAGAAAACAACAGATCTTAATCATGTAAAGATATTCACATAATGTACAGTATTAGTTCAATGGTAATCCTGATATAAAACGGTCCTCAATGAAAAGATAATGCCTAACAAAGAGAGGACTTACTGAAAGCTTTTAAACCATCAAAAAGGGAGCCACGAAAGGGAATACATTAATTAAGTTTGTCATCACAAATTATCAGGTAGCCAGGACTAGAAAGTCACCTAATTCCACACAAAAGGTAGAACTTCATTCATCAATGTTAGGAGTTTAGGACACTATACAACTCATTTCGCAACGAAACATAAAACTAGAATCTTACCTTGTACGCTTTTTGAAAATCCGATAATAGGAACAGAAATTAACTCAAAACAAGATCTATGAAAGAACAAATCATGATAGCAGTATCAATACATTAAAATCACTAAAAGGAGAGTTCTGCTATCAACCATTTAACACCAGGGAACAGAAAAGAAAACTTCTATAGACCAAAATAAGCATGGGAAAAGAAAAATACCTGATAACTTGGGAAGTCACTATCTATAGCTGCTTCAAATTGGGAAAGATATTGATCAAGCCCATTATTGCCGCTTAACATTGGAACTTTAAACACTTTTGATAATCGCTCCTTAATATGCCTTTCATTCTGTAATAGCTTTAACAAATCCAATCCAAATCTGAGCCCTTTCACAAAAGTCCCAAATACTTTCACCTGTACCGAATTAACAGTATTATTTTATCTTACCGCAAAACATTCATGGTTCAGAACACTCAAATTCTAAACAATAAAAAAAAATTCCATGTTCTTTCAAGTTTCAACAAAAAAATCCACGTTAAAGTAGAAAAGACTTACTCTTTGTTTCAATACTTTTTTGCCAAACAATGGCAGTAGGAGAGTAGCCGAGGACTGAAAAGTTGCCCTAATCCGTCCAAGAAACCTTTCTAAATCTGGAAGCTTCTGAAGATATTGAGCAATAAGTGGGATCATTTCTGAATGTGCTAGCAGATCTTCAACTACATTAAGCCTATTATTAATGGCTTCAACAGATTTCAATGGATGGCAGAGCCACTTCCTTAAAAGCCGCTTACCGGATGATGTCACACAGTTATCAAGAAATGTGTACAATGTACCTGAAACAATATACCAATAAGGACAATCAGAAAATGGAAAAAACTCAGAATTATTATAGTTGAAGACGAGGGAAGTGGAACACTTGCCTGATGGACCACCATCAGCACTATTACTGAAAATCTCCAGATTTACCAGTGTTTGCCCATCCATTTTGAGGCAACCCCTATAAACTTGGTAAGGAAATATATCTGCATTCCGTAATACGTCATCCAACTGTAAGAGAAACAGAAGATGTCAATTATAGATATAGATTCTCCGTTTAATTATTCTTTCTAATACAGAAAGCATACAAGTGAGCTTACCATCACCCTGGATAGATGGCTAATTAGTGCACCAAGAACTGACAAGGTGATTTCATGATCTATCAAACTGGCAAGTGCATGATTCCATGGATCAGAAGACCCTTTGAAGTATCCTTTCAACTGAATTAAATTTTTAACTTCAGAAGCATCTACAAAATCATTGACTGGCTGCACTGGAGTCAATTGCAGTGCAGCAGAACCTTCAAGATAAATAGAAATCAGAATCACCACACGTCTCTCTCTCATTCTCAAAAAGGAGAAAGATAAGGATAATTCAAACCTGTTGAGTACTTTTTGAGTGCTTTTAGAGCTTCTTTTGACAGTCCTGCACAGATTTGAATATTTAAGTTTCAAGCGATGAAGTGAATTTCATGAAAACTTCAGTGGCACTATGACGAAGGGCAGAGAATGGAATGTTTACCTCTGCTTTCATATATAACCTCTTTAGGTGACACCTATGTCAAATCCCATCAAGGCAAATAGGACATTAGTTCTCACAGGCCTTCAAAACTATTTAATTGGATATTACACAATGAAAAGAATACAAGAACCTACTTGCATCAATAAAGCCCCCAAGGCAGCACAGGAGGCATCATCGGTAATGGAACCAATCCAGAACTTTAAAGCAGCACAATCAACAAAAGCAAACCCAAATACAACTGAACCATTATCCACCCCAGACCTCACCTAAACTTATCAAAAAGGAGAGGTGTACTTTTAGTTTTACAATGCTGAAAGCACATAGTAGCCAAAAGATACACGTATAGACTGTATAGTTTCACATGCAGCAATTTCGCCTACATCTCTTCTTTAGTTGGGAGAAAAACATGCACGATTCAGAGAAATGAAAATCCTTCAAGCATGGAAAAAATATCAGGTGAAAGCATCGTAAGATGCTATGAAGCCAACTACCACATCTTATATGAGCACAGAATGGTACAAACAATATATATATATATATATATATATATATATATGTCTCTATGTCCGGTCGAGATCTGGTTCTCTTTTTCTAACATGTCCGAGTTGCATAACTATTGTGTTCAGTGGCTTCTGGAATGGAACGTAATACAAGGTAAACTTCTGGGATCTGTAGTGCTAGTGACAGCATACTTGGTTCAAGTCTAACAGAATTAGGGCTTGGAATGTAAATTATGTAAGGTAACTGGCAAGAAAGTTGCGAAAGCCTTATTTAGCATGCAAAATTGAACATCAAAAAAATGAAATCAAAACATTACAAACCTCTTTAATTGCAAGAAGATGAACAGCATCAGACCCAATATTTCCGTCAGTCGTGGTTGATGGTGTGACTACCTGAACCAGTTTTCTGGGAATAACCTGTAAGACGAGGCTTAAAAGTCAAACCATGCAAAATCAAGGGTCAGGGGCAGTTAAACAACCAAAGAATGTAGAACTAACTGTAAGTTATAATCTTATGACGAATACATATGACAAGCTTCAAAAAGTAGAAATGCAACCCTCCTCTCTCTCAAAAAAATAATAATTGGAGAAATAAAAAATAACAGGAAATCACCAATAGATACTACTACTACCACCTTATCTTATCGCATATTGATAAAAGGATCTATGAGTGCAGGACTTTGACCTTGTGTCCTTTTAATATTTCAACTTTTAAAATGACCTACATTTTCACTAACTATTCCACCAAATTAACTAATTATGCACAATTGGGAAATCAGAACTGGGCTTAATCACATGTGATGCCGAATTAAAGTGAGAACTGAAATGCAACGAAAAGATTTCATTGCCCATTCCCAAAAAGAAAAATATCTAGCATGGTCAACTTACAGCTTTGGCACCTCTGGCTTTTACTTGTTCAGAAGTTTCCATCTGCTCTATCCGTCCAACTTTATAGCTTCACAATAGATGTCACAAAAAACAAGTGAGCCATTACATTCCCAGAAAATGGCCACATAGGATAAGGATGATTACATGTATCTCGCTACAAAGGATGAAGATGATAATTAAGTTAAATATGGATAGTCATACACATACCCACGCACAACGAGCTTTTCGACAGCATCATCAATCCCACTTTCTGAGATACCAACCTACAACATGGAAAAAGCCGATACATAGAAATAATCCAGTTAACACATAGAGATATACCTTCCCAAGACTGATCAGAAAAAGTAATGTGAATCAAACAATTTTGTTTGTCAAGTCACCTGACGGCATTTCCCTACACCACTTAAGGTCATTTTCCAATCAAGCTCCTTATGGCCAATCTCTGCATCTACTTCATACAGCTCATAAAACTTTCCCTGTGCTTTATAACAAGCCATGGAATTAGGCGATACTATTCTAGTTGAGAAATTTATAGTTTGAGCTTATAAATATAGAAAACAAGGTGGCATTCCAAGAAGAAGAAAAAATTCAGGCTATAAAAACTGTAAGCAAAATAACAAATTCTAACTAACCACTTTGAAGAAAATCACAACATCCATATATTGACACTTGACATCCCAATATTGTCTTTGTGATGCAGACATTTTCTTCAAAGCATCAGGAGGGATATACAGCGTTGTTTTGTCATAGCGAGGATCATCAGGCCGCCTTCTATTTGCATCTCTGATTCGGGATGGGTCAAGCCACTCAAACTTGCTAGCAATATCAGATACTTCCCCATTACTCTTGTCTACGGTTGCTGGCTCCTGAAGAAGTTTCACTCTTTTGCTAGAACTTTGCAATGAACTTTCAAACTTGTCCCCAAACTTGGGAATATCGTCTTGAATTCGTTTCATTCGGGGAACCATACATTGTGTTCCTGGTGTTTCTGGTCCAGCAACATCATCATCACTTTCAATGTGCACAACAGAACCTTGATCACTTTTCTTATTGGAATTGGTATTACTTCCATTTATCATCAGTTGTTGAGAAGCCACTGAGTTTTTAGACAACCCTTGAGGCTCGTTAGGCTTACTAGGTTCTGTACAAACATCTGAGTAACCACCATTTGATTGGCTTCTACAAAAATAAACTAAATAATTTATAAATAGCTTCAGACCTAAAAATAAATACGTAAATTAGGAAAATAAAGAGAGAACACTCATAAGGCTCAGAGATGAGCTTGAACAAAAGTTTGAACCTTAAACCCTAAATATAATTTACGACTGAAAATATCCATATAAATTTATTTTAAAAAAATATAGTGATTGCATGGAAGAAACTAATAAATAGTACACCTCTGGTCCTGAGAATTGGTTTGTCTATCATCGACCTTCATAAACTTATGCATAATACTTGAGAAGGGAGAAGAGTCCTTCAGGTTCTTTACATTTGCCGGTAAAATCTGACGCGGCACCTTCTCCGGCGGAGTGTCAGTTCCATTTACTTCGAGAGTCGCCGGCAACTGAGAAACTCGACCGCCATCTCCTGCGTCGGCGGCGCCGGAGCTAAGTTTTTCCGGCGAGGGTTTTCGGAAGAAGGAAAGGATCGATTGCTGGCGTTGCATGTTTTTCTAATTTCGAGACAGAGAATGCTAATTGCTAAGAGCAAATGCCGATTTAGGTCTTTACTTACCAAATGAAGAATTGGCGCCAAATATTTAGAGTGAAAATTAAGGGCGCCCAGTGGTTTTGAGTCTTGACCTCCGTGACACTTTACCCTCTGCTATATATCTTTGTCGCTGAATTACACTTGAGCCAATTTTGCCCCCTTTTTTTAAATTCAGGAGAAATTTCATTAATGGAAGGAGCAACTCAGTTAATTATAAAACTCAGCTCATTCAGGATAAAACTGATGAAGGAAAAAGAATACCCAAAACATAACAATAATATGAAAACCAACTAGTCATCAATGTCCTAAGCTGACAATGGTGTTAACCACGGAGGAAACATCGGATGACAGGACCCACCCCGATTATTGCCTCGATAATCGGGAAGCATCCTGCTTCCGTCTGACAATCGAACCCAATAGACCGGAAGACTAGTTAAAATTACAACACACCCATTGTCATACCAGGGAGATTAAACAAATACATGCGACTGGACGTCAAGTCCACAGTTTCACAGAGCAATATTACAAAACAAATTTTAGAACAAGTCTTACTCTGTGAACTAACTACTCCGCAACGGAAAACGTTATGCCTCCGCCTCTGCCTCGGCGCTTGCCCCCACGCTTGTACCACGACCTGGAGGGAATTTAAAACAACAAGGTGTGAGTGGACCGAAACATAAGTTTAACAGGAAAAACAGTTTTTCCGAAATCGGGTTCGCCCTCCAGTTTTGAAATCCGCATGCATAACCAAAATATTCAAAATTGTGTATTGAACTTTTGAAAACTCTTTTTCCCGAAACACATGAAAAACGTTACAAGGATCGTCATAACTTATGTAAAACCATTTAATAATACCAGATTCCAGAAACCGTCATTTGAAATATTATTTGCACAAATCAAGTAAAACGCAAATCAATAATCATGATTATGCCGTTGGATCCATCCGAGTCTTTAAACACAACATTAGGCCTTCCCGGGATATCAACGAGTCTTTAAACTCAAAACACGATTAGTAGGCCTCGGGGGTATCATAAATATTCGAGTCTTTAAACTCACGAGTCTTTAAACTCAATCTTCGGGCCCGCCCCCAAAATCAACATATCGGGTCTTTAAACCCAAAACCAGATCCAACCATCAACCGGGTCTTTAAACCCAAAACCGTTTTTAAACATAATAAATCAGGATTCATCACAAATCTTTTTCCAACATTATTCCAAAAACATTTCTCATCGTAACAGGACTCATGCCCGAATTCACATGTAAATTCCAACACATGCAATTTCCAGAAAATTACTTCACAATATGATCAAACATCATAAATCCGAAACATGCATATTCATAACCAGATACTTCGTCAAAATTATCACGCATGCATAGGCAAAAACCGAAATCTCGAAATGCGTGAAATACGATAAATATCTCGAAAAACGTGAAAACAGGTAAAACCGATATATCATCTCACCATCATAAAATCATACGTAAAACATGAGATAAATAAGCAAAATAGTCATGCATGCCCAATTTAGAAATCAAAAAGTCCACTCACAGTCTTAGGACACGTCAATCGCGTCCCGCGCGCTCCTCCGTAGCTTCGGAAGTGTCCGGGCCTGTGAAAACGTACAAGAAGGGTTACAAACATCCCAAAATAACTCGTAGGATTTTTCCTAATTTTCCCGGATTTTTCGGCGAAAATAAACTTAAAGACTTAATCTTCCGGACTCCCGAAATTATCCCGAATGACTCCCGATCGATTCGAACTCTAAAGATAAAATGTTAATTAAACTGTAAGGATTAATTCTCATGTTGACCGTGATCGGAGTCGACGTCACACGCGCCGTCACGCGCCGCCCAAAGTGGCTGCGCGTGAAAGCCACGCGCCAAGCTACAGTACCTTCGTCCTTACCCGAATCAACTGATAAACGGGTCTATTACCCGCGACTCAACCCGACCAGTTCAAGTCCAATTCTCAATCAATTCCTCTCGTTTTTGATCCTATTATCTTCCCTAATCCTATTTTCTTCCCTAATCCTTTAACTTTAGGTCTGTATTGAAGATTAACCTCGACTAGTACCCAAACGACCCAACTCAAACTCGAACAGTCGTACAAATCGACATTCTGGAACTCACCCAAACTAACCCCAATCTCAAATTAATTTCACCAGTAGCTTAAGGGGACTTATACGAACACAATGGTACCGTCAATTGGTCTCGCCGTTACCTGGAAGTCGTCGTCCTCAAGCTCGAAAATACTCAGAACCAGGGCACTCCGTTCCTGGCCAATTCGTGGATGTCGTCCTTCGAATTTGACGTGGTTGGTTTCCTCTTGCTCCCAGAAGACTAGAATGGCCCCTAGTTTAGCTCGCAAGTCCCCACAATTTGATCTTCCATTTTTCCCTCCACTGGCTTTTCCTTCAAACTGGGACTTGGGTTCCTGGGCAAAACGGCTCCAAACTCAACAACTTCAGCACCGTCGTGATTCTATCACTCCCAGAAGACTCCCTATGTGTTTAGTTTCACCTCAAAGCCCGTAGGATTTGAACTCTGAGTTTCCCCCCGAAAACCCGAAACTGTTTTCTCACCGTCTCTCTCAACCTCAGCCCTCACAATGATGCCCAAATGACCCAACCGAGTCCCCCCTCACTCTCTTACTCTGTCAATCGATTCAAACGGCCAGCACCCGTGGGAGACCAGCTGAGGTTCTCTGAAACTTGTTTCCCACAAACACAGAACCCATGGCCATATTAAACTCAATCCCGTGCCTGCAACCTGCTCATGCCACTCAGTCATGCTCCCACTACCTCAATTCACATAAACAAACATCTGATCAATCCACTAAAGCCATAAACAATTGAACGCACAAACCCACGGCCGCTGCTCTGTTTTCCACGGTGGTGAACAGTACCCCATGCGGAAATTACCAAAATGCCCCCAGGGCAAAAATTACCAAAATGCCCTCCAACTTCCGTGACCCGTAACTCGGTCGTCCGACGTCCGTTTCAAGCGTGCCGCCTGTCGTTGTACTCGGGGCGTCGAGACGAACATAACGGTCTTCGAGTCAAATGGATATCAATTGTCAAACAAAAAGTCAACTTTTTCCCCTTATAACGCCCAAATTACGGTAATGCCCCCGAACTTCCGAACATCATAACTTTCACTCCGAGCGTCCGAATCGGACGTGCCATCTGCCTATGAACTCGTGACATCCCGAACTACGTCACGGTCATCACTCAACGTCCGTTCGACCTCCAAAACTAAAAGTCAACAGATTGACCACACAAACACAGGGGTAAAAACGTCATTTTATTCAATATTTAATAATATTACATTTCCAGAACGTCCGGGGCGTTACAATCTCCCCCCCTTAAGAAATTTCGTCCCGAAATTTCAAGGAAACAAATAGGGGAACTGTTCTCGCATCTGCGCCTCGGGTTCCCATGTGGCTTCCTCCACATTCTGGTTCCTCCAGAGAACCTTTACCAGAGGAACGGTCTTCCGACGTAGCACTTTATCCTTTCGATCCAAAATCTGTACCGGTTGTTCCTCAAAGCTCAAATCATCTCGAAGTTCAATGGGCTGATCCTCCAGTACATGAGATGCGTCAAACACATATTTCCGCAACATCGACACATGGAAAACATCGTGGACCCTCGAAAGCTCTGGCGGTAGTGCCAGCCGGTAGGCCACCGGGCCAATCCTCTCGGTAATCTCATAAGGTCCAATATAACGAGGGCTCAATTTCCCTCGCCTGCCGAATCTCACTACACCCTTCCAAGGGGACAATTTCAGAAATACCCGATCTCCGACCGCAAACTATAGATCTCGAATCCGATGGTCCACATAGCTCTTTTGTCTGTCCTGGGCTGCCTTGAGCCGATCCCTGATGAGTTTGACCTTCTCGGTCGTCAGTTCCACCAATTCGGATTTAGTCAGCTTCCTTTCACCCACGTCCGTCCAACACAACGGAGTTCTGCACTGTCGTCCGTACAAGGCTTCGTACGGAGCCATCCCAATGCTCGCCTGATAGCTGTTGTTGTAGGCAAATTTCATCAAGGCTAGATGTGACTCCCAAGTGTCCTGAAATTGCAAAACGCAAGCTCGCATCATATCCTCCAATGTCTGGATGGTCCGCTCAGACTGGCCGTCAGTCTGAGGATGAAACGCAGTACTGAAACGAAGTTTCGTCCCAAATGCTTCCTGCAGACTCTGCCAAAATCGAGAAGTAAATCTTGGGTCTCGGTTAGAAACTATTGATTCCGGAGTACCGTGCAAACGGATGATCTCGTCAATAAACAACTGGGACAACTGCGTCATCCTGAAGTTCTCTCGCACTGGCAAGAAGTGAGCTGATTTCGTAAGCCTGTCCACAATCACCCAAACTCCATCGTGACCCCTGGGTGTCCTAGGAAGTCCAAACACAAAATCCATCGTCAAGTGATCCCATTTCCATTCCGGAATAGGTAGTGGTTGCAAGGCTCCATAAGGTCGTTGTCTCTCAGCCTTCACTTGCTGGCAAATCAGACACCTGCTGACAAACTCGGCAATCTCCCGTTTCATTCCCGGCCACCAGTAGTGCTCTCGCAAGGTACGATACATCTTGGTCCCACCAGGATGCATCGCGTAGGCCGAACTATGAGCTTCGTCCAAGATCTCTTTCTTCAGTGCCTCAACGTCGGGCACACACAACCGTCCTTCTTTTAGCAAAGCTCCATCCTCCCTGACTGTAAAATCTAGCCGTTCACCGGCTTCCACTTCAATCCGAAGTACACATGAGACAGGATCTTGAGATTGAGCCTCAACGATCCGATCGACCAGAAGTGGTCTCACATGAAAATTAGCCAGCAAGACACCTTGGCCATCCAAACCCAAATCAATGCTATTCTTACGGAGTTCAACCAAAAGTGGTAAATGAACCGTCCGTAGATGTGCTACAGAATGCGTTGACTTCCGGCTTAGAGCATCAGCCACCACATTGGCTTTTCCCGGGTGGTACTCAATCGTACAATCATAGTCCTTAATTAGCTCTAGCCACCGTCGCTGCCTCACATTCAACTCCTTCTGAGTGAACAAGTACTTCAGGCTCTTGTGGTCCGTAAACATTCTGCAAGTCGCACCATACAGGTGATGTCTCCAAATCTTCAATGCATGCACAACAGCAGCTAACTCCAAGTCATGCGTCGGATAATTGCACTCATGCGGTTTCAACTGGCGCGAAGCATAGGCGATCACCTTCCCATGCTGCATTAGTACACATCCCAAACCCTGCAAGGATGCATCACTGTACACCTCAAATTCCCCACTGTCGTCTGGAAGGGTTAGTATAGGAGCAGATGTCAACCTTTCCTTTAGCTCCCGAAAACTACGCTCACAATCGTCATCCCACTCAAACTTGACTCCCTTCCGCGTCAGTCGCGTCAACGGGGCAGCAATGGTAGAGAAACCCTCTACAAACCTCCTGTAGTAACCAGCCAAACCCAAGAAACTCCTGACTTCAGTGACGGTCCTCGGTTGTTCCCACTTCGCCACTGCCTCAATTTTCTGAGAATCCACACTGATCCCGTCAGTTGAGATCACATGCCCCAAGAAACTCACGCTCGTCAACCAAAACTGACATTTGCTGAGCTTCGCGTACAACTGGTTTTCCCTCAAGGTACCCAGCACCATCCTTAAGTGCTCCTCGTGCGCTTCCGCACTCCTCGAGTAGACCAGGATATCGTCAATGAACACGATGACAAAGTGATCCAAGTAAGGCTGCAACACTCGGTTCATCAAATCCATAAACGTTGCGGGTGCGTTGGTCAAGCCAAACGGCATCACAAGGAACTCATAATGACCATAACGGGTCCTAAAGGCTGTCTTGGGTACATCCTCATCCTTAACCCGCAATTGATGATACCCAGAACGTAGATCAATTTTGGAGAAGTACTGCGCTCCTCGCAGCTGATCGAACAAATCATCGATCCGAGGCAACGGGTATTTGTTCCTGACTGTTATTTTATTCAGTTGCCTGTAATCGATGCAAAGTCTCAAACTCCCATCCTTTTTCCTCACAAACAACACCGGAGCTCCCCAGGGGGATACACTCGGTCGAATAAATCCCATCTCAAGTAATTCTTGTAACTGCGCCTTCAGTTCTTTCAACTCGGCTGGCGCCATACGATACGGAGTCTGAGAAATAGGTTGCGCACCTGGAACCAGATCAATAGTGAACTCAACATCTCGATGCGGTGGCAATCCCGATAGATCCTCCGGAAAGACATCCGGGAACTCCCGTACAATCGGTATGTCCTCCACCCTCAATGGTGCAGCTCGTGAATCCATCACTCGGGCTAAGTATCCCTGGCACCCCTTCCTCAACAACTTACTTGCCTTCAGTGCAGATATCACTCCGACAGGAGTTGCTCGCTGAATTCCCTGAAAAGTGGTTTCCGGTAACCCCGGGCTCCGAAAAGTAACCCTCTTATCGACGCATTCGATAGAGGCATGATGGAGCGTCAACCAATCCATACCCAAGATGACATCAAAGTCATGCAAGTCCAAGAGTATCAAATCTGCCACCAGACCAACATCACCTACCATTACGGGGCACTCCCGCAACACTTGATTCACCACAAACACATCTCCGGTGGGCGTACTCACTCCCATGTCACAGTCCAGTGCGGACACCTCTCTACCCGCCAACAACTCACAGTCCCGTGAAATAAATGAATGAGTAGCTCCGGGATCAATTAAAGCACAAACATCATGTCCAAAGATCGTGAGTGTACCTGTCACAACACCAGGCGCTGCCCTGGCCTCCTGCTGCGTAACAGCAAAAACTCGGGCCTGTGGTCCAGCTGCTCGCCCACGGCCCCGGCCCCTCTGTCCATTAGCCACTCCGGTGCCACCTCCTCGAGTGCTCCCAGTCCCAGAAACTGCAGCTGTGCTCCATCCCTGCTCTGCTCCACCCCGACCTGCGCCACCACCCTGTGGCAAAGATGGACAATCCCTCCGATAGTGGCCCCGCTCGCCACAGAAGAAACAGATGACACTGGAAGCATCTCGAACAAAACCACCACCCTGCCGTCCCGTGGAAGCAACAGAAGTCGCGCTCGCCTGCGGAGCAGTCTGCGCCCTAGGCGCTCGGAATCCGGAACCCTGATAGTTACCAGGCTTGCCATAACGATCATTGCCTGCAGATGAGGCTCCACCATAACGTCCCTTCTTCGAGGCTCCCTGACCATACGATCCAGAATATGAACGCCCGCGACGTTGTCCACCACCTGAATACTGTGGACGTGTCGGGAGACTAGCCTCAACCCGCACCGCGGCATCAGACAACTCCCTGAGAGTAGCAAAAGCTCCGGCCGTCACGATGGCCCGTATCTCACCCCGAAGGCCAAGCTCGAACCTACGGCATTTCTCAGCCTCAGTAGATACAAAGGTAGGAGCAAAACGAGCTAGCATCTGAAATTTCTGTTCGTACTCTGCTACGGACATGCTCCCCTGCTGGAGCTGCAGGAACTCGGTCTCCCTAGCATCACGGAATGAACGGGGATAATACTGATCCAGAAACCGTTCACGAAAGGTCTCCCAAGTCACTGTACGGGCATCCCAACCCGACAACTCCAGAGTGTACCACCACTCATAAGCAGATCCATCAAGTAGAAATGTAGCCAACACCACACGCTCCTCAAGAGGACAGTGCATCACAGTAAAAATCCGCTCAATCCGAGAAATCCAACGGTGAGCATCCTCGGGATCCGCTCCACCACTGAATACCGTAGCCCCAAGACGCTGGGCTCGCTCGATCGAAGCGCTCTCGGCATCGCCATTAGGTCGTGGAGGGGGTTCGCGTCGCGGAGGCATGGCCGGTCGTCCTTCTCTGAAAGAGGCATAAGTTAGTACAATAATCAAGGCACACCCGAGTGCCGGACACGAATCGTAAACCTAGGCTCTGATACCAAATTGACAGGACCCACCCCGATTATCGCCTCGATAATCGGGAAGCATCCTACTCCCGTCTGACAATCGAACCCAATAGACCGGAAGACTAGTTAAAATTACAACACACCCATTGTCAGACCAGGGAGATTAAACAAATACATGCGACTGGACGTCAAGTCCACAGTTTCACAGAGCAATATTACAAAACAAATTAAAGAACAAGTCCTACTCTGTGAACTAACTACTCCGCAACGGAAAACGTTATGCCTCCGCCTCTGCCTCGGCGCTTGCCCCCACGCTTGTACCACGACCTGGAGGGAATTTAAAACAACAAGGTGTGAGTGGACCGAAACATAAGTTTAACAGGAAAAACAGTTTTTCCGAAATCGGGTTCGCCCTCCAGTTTTGAAATCCGCATGCATAACCAAAATATTCAAAATTGTGTATTGAACTTTTGAAAACTCTTTTTCCCGAAACACATGAAAAACGTTACAAGGATCGTCATAACTTATGTAAAACCATTTAATAATACCAGATTCCAGAAACCGTCATTTGAAATATTATTTGCACAAATCAAGTAAAACGCAAATCAATAATCATGATTATGCCGTTGGATCCATCCGAGTCTTTAAACACAACATTAGGCCTTCCCGGGATATCAACGAGTCTTTAAACTCAAAACACGATTAGTAGGCCTCGGGGGTATCATAAATATTCGAGTCTTTAAACTCACGAGTCTTTAAACTCAATCTTCGGGCCCGCCCCCAAAATCAACATATCGGGTCTTTAAACCCAAAACCAGATCCAACCATCAACCGGGTCTTTAAACCCAAAACCGTTTTTAAACATAATAAATCAGGATTCATCACAAATCTTTTTCCAACATTATTCCAAAAACATTTCTCATCGTAACAGGACTCATGCCCGAATTCACATGTAAATTCCAACACATGCAATTTCCAGAAAATTACTTCACAATATGATCAAACATCATAAATCCGAAACATGCATATTCATAACCAGATACTTCGTCAAAATTATCACGCATGCATAGGCAAAAACCGAAATCTCGAAATGCGTGAAATACGATAAATATCTCGAAAAACGTGAAAACAGGTAAAACCGATATATCATCTCACCATCATAAAATCATACGTAAAACATGAGATAAATAAGCAAAATAGTCATGCATGCCCAATTTAGAAATCAAAAAGTCCACTCACAGTCTTAGGACACGTCAATCGCGTCCCGCGCGCTCCTCCGTAGCTTCGGAAGTGTCCGGGCCTGTGAAAACGTACAAGAAGGGTTACAAACATCCCAAAATAACTCGTAGGATTTTTCCTAATTTTCCCGGATTTTTCGGCGAAAATAAACTTAAAGACTTAATCTTCCGGACTCCCGAAATTATCCCGAATGACTCCCGATCGATTCGAACTCTAAAGATAAAATGTTAATTAAACTGTAAGGATTAATTCTCATGTTGACCGTGATCGGAGTCGACGTCACACGCGCCGTCACGCGCCGCCCAAAGTGGCTGCGCGTGAAAGCCACGCGCCAAGCTACAGTACCTTCGTCCTTACCCGAATCAACTGATAAACGGGTCTATTACCCGCGACTCAACCCGACCAGTTCAAGTCCAATTCTCAATCAATTCCTCTCGTTTTTGATCCTATTATCTTCCCTAATCCTATTTTCTTCCCTAATCCTTTAACTTTAGGTCTGTATTGAAGATTAACCTCGACTAGTACCCAAACGACCCAACTCAAACTCGAACAGTCGTACAAATCGACATTCTGGAACTCACCCAAACTAACCCCAATCTCAAATTAATTTCACCAGTAGCTTAAGGGGACTTATACGAACACAATGGTACCGTCAATTGGTCTCGCCGTTACCTGGAAGTCGTCGTCCTCAAGCTCGAAAATACTCAGAACCAGGGCACTCCGTTCCTGGCCAATTCGTGGATGTCGTCCTTCGAATTTGACGTGGTTGGTTTCCTCTTGCTCCCAGAAGACTAGAATGGCCCCTAGTTTAGCTCGCAAGTCCCCACAATTTGATCTTCCATTTTTCCCTCCACTGGCTTTTCCTTCAAACTGGGACTTGGGTTCCTGGGCAAAACGGCTCCAAACTCAACAACTTCAGCACCGTCGTGATTCTATCACTCCCAGAAGACTCCCTATGTGTTTAGTTTCACCTCAAAGCCCGTAGGATTTGAACTCTGAGTTTCCCCCCGAAAACCCGAAACTGTTTTCTCACCGTCTCTCTCAACCTCAGCCCTCACAATGATGCCCAAATGACCCAACCGAGTCCCCCCTCACTCTCTTACTCTGTCAATCGATTCAAACGGCCAGCACCCGTGGGAGACCAGCTGAGGTTCTCTGAAACTTGTTTCCCACAAACACAGAACCCATGGCCATATTAAACTCAATCCCGTGCCTGCAACCTGCTCATGCCACTCAGTCATGCTCCCACTACCTCAATTCACATAAACAAACATCTGATCAATCCACTAAAGCCATAAACAATTGAACGCACAAACCCACGGCCGCTGCTCTGTTTTCCACGGTGGTGAACAGTACCCCGTGCGGAAATTACCAAAATGCCCTCCAACTTCTGTGACCCGTAACTCGGTCGTCCGACGTCCGTTTCAAGCGTGCCGCCTGTCGTTGTACTCGGGGCGTCGAGACGAACATAACGGTCTTCGAGTCAAATGGATATCAATTGTCAAACAAAAAGTCAACTTTTTCCCCTTATAACGCCCAAATTACGGTAATGCCCCCGAACTTCCGAACATCATAACTTTCACTCCGAGCGTCCGAATCGGACGTGCCACCTGCCTATGAACTCGTGACATCCCGAACTACGTCACGGTCATCACTCAACGTCCGTTCGACCTCCAAAACTAAAAGTCAACAAATCGACCACACAAACACAGGGGTAAAAACGTCATTTTATTCAATATTTAATAATATTACATTTCCAGAACGTCCGGGGCGTTACATCGGACCTCAACATATTCGCTCTTGAGTGCACCGTTCCTCTTGTGCCAGATGATGGGCCACCAAGTTCGCTGTTCGCGGTACGCAAGTAAAAGACTCCAACGGGATCCGGAGCACCTGCAATAAACCGAAAACCTCCCGAGTAATCAGACCCACTGGAGTCCAGAGGTGTTGGGCGGATTTGATGATACTGACTGCCTCCGGACAATCGGTTTCTACAACCACAACCACTGAATCTGCAACAGACCTCGCATGATTGCCTCAATCTCAATACCAACTACGAACCCACCTGGAGATCATGGTCCGGAGAAGCCAGCCAAGAACATCGTTCTAATCTCTAAGCACTCAGCCCACTCCCTGTTGAAGGGTGTCCCTACAAATCGCAACATCACAATTAAGCTTCAAGGTCTCCTCCACTGGCCTGACCTACCTAGGCACTCGCTTCAGGGGGTGCCCCCAAAGAAACTTGTGTTAGACCACTAAATTCAGAAGAGGAGGCCATTTTTATCTCACAAACCACCTTTACACCACTCACCTGCAAATTATGGACTATTTTATTCCGCCAATTCCAAACACTCCAGCATATAAAAAAAAAATTGGCATAAACTGCGGAAGGGAGAGGTGAGTGCAAGCAAAAGAAAAAATATCAATAAAGGACCTAATTAGGAGGAACCCCGTAATTGGACAATTAGAGAGCCTCCACAGTTTCTAGCTATGCTTACAGGCCCATAAGGCATGAAGTGTAACGACCCGTCCCGAATATCGGGATTTAATAATATTTAATTATGATTTACTAATCTGGGATTAGTTGAGCAATTTCGGATGAATTGTGCAAAATGACCGTTTTACCCCTGGTCGTGGGCAAAACGTTGACTTTTAATTTGGACGGTCAAATGGACTTTGACCAATGACCGTGACGTAGTTTGGGACGTCACGAGTTCATAGACAGGTGGCACGTTCGATTCCGACATTCGTGGAAGAAGTTATGATGTTCGGAAGCCCAAGGGCATTTTCGTAATTTGGACGAAATGGAGGAAAATGTTGACTTTTTGACCGGGATGTCCGATGGACGAGGGCCAAGGACAGTTACATAGATCTAGTTGATACGAATTCATAGACAGGCGGCACGCCGAAATCGGACTTCGTACGGGGAAGTTATGGTCTAAAACGTGGAATCGGGGAAATTTAAGTCTCGGTAACCGTGTCGATTATTTTATTCTGAATTGGGGGTTGGAGGACACTTGGATGAGTGACAAGTGTCACTCACCCATTGGCTAGATTGGATCAAGTTCCACTAAGGCAATTAAATAGGATTAAAACTACCTTTTAATCTCACCCATTCATAAAAAACAACTCAGATTGCATCTAAGCCCTTGATCTCATTTCCATGGTTGAATCTGGACCATTGGTTTTGTCTCTTTTCTCTTTTAATGGATCAGACACCTCACTCTCTCATTTTCATTCCCTCACTGTGGACACTTCTCTTCATCAAACTTCATTCTCCTATTTTCTTCTACAAACCCAAAAACACCATATGCACCATTTTCCTTCATTTTTCATTTTCTAACAAACACACCACCCACACCTCACCACCATGAACGTGTGAGCTGAGTGTGACCGTGAGTGAGTAAGAGGCTGAGGACACGACGGTGGTGGCTCACGGTGGAGGACGGAGGAGCTCGACCGTGAGGTAAGGAAATATTCAAAAATCCAAATTTCGGTTTTGTAGGTTTTTGGCTAATTCTATGAATTGGGAAATATTTTTGGGCACTCTAGGAGTCTAATAGGATTGTTTTTGAAGGTTGGAATGGCCGAAAATGGCCGTGAACGGCGAGGGAAACTCTGGCCGCCATTGATGACGGATGAAGGTATGGTTTTGGACATATTAGAAATGAGATTAGGAACATATTAGGATTAAAATGGGATGGAATAGACCTAAAATGGACCTTGAACCGGTCCAAAAACAGAGAAAACCTGACAGTGAACAGTACCGTGAATAGTAACTGGTTCAGCTCGGTGTTGGTGACTGGTTTCGGATGTAACGCCCCGGAAAATGCGAAAAACGAAAATTTAGAAAATTTGAGGAAAATGACGATTTTGCCCCTGGAATTGGGAAAACGGTTGACTTTTATTCGAGCGGTCAAACGAGTTTTGACCAATGACTGTGACGTAGTTCGGGACGTCACGAGTTCATAGACAGGTGGCACGCCCGATTCCGACATTCGAGGAAAAGGTTATGACGTGCGGAAGTTTGAGGGTAATTTGGTAAATTGGTCACAAAGGGGCCGAAAGTTGACTTTTTGATCGGGAACATGTTTGGACTTTCCGGGAGTACCGTTGGATAGGTCTCGAGACGCTGACTCCGTAGACAGGCGGCATGCATCAATCGGAGTCCGAACGAAAAAGTTATGGGTTTGGAAAGTTTAGGGGCAATATGGTAATTTGTTTTAACAAGGCTAAAATGGTAATTTTATGTGAGTTTTAAGGTGACGGTGGAAAGATGATTATCACTTGATTTCCATTGCTGATTCAGCTCTTTTATGAATCATGTATTCCACTAAGTGACAAGTGTCACTTGTTAACAAAGATTAGTGGCATATGATGTTTGTTTGTTTGTACATTGAATTAGTTAATTAACAAATCAAATGTTTAAACTGATTGAAAAACAAAAACAGAGAACCACAAACCATCCACCTTGTGTAGTGAAATTCGTCCAAATTAATTGATCATGATTCCATTTTCAAACTGAGATTGAACAGAGAGATTTAGGCGAGGGAAATTGAGTGGAAAAATCGAAAAGAAAGGGGTTGGGAAACACTGAGAATACCCGAAAACCCATTTAAGAACAAAAATTCGAATTTAATTTCTTAGACAGTTTCGATCACAATTGACGTGATATTGAGTCTTCTGGGAGCTAAACGACTCGAACCATGTCGATTGGGTGGTTAATTGACGACGAACGGACTCTGCAACCGTTCTGGAAACTGGAGCTTGAGTTGGATTACCTAGAGGTATAAATTCTTGAAATTGATTGCAGTTTCATGTTTAGAATGAATATACGATGCTTCCTGTGTGTTTAATTGAACGATACGGGTTGATTTTGGGTAGAACCCGATTAGGGACCCGTCGGGTGTTCTTATTGAGTCGAAGGCTTTGGGGCTTTGATTTCTTAAATTTAAGTTACAGACCCTTAATCCATATTGACTTAATGCTAATGAGTGAAAGAAACGGTAAAATTGAACTCGAATTGGTGAAGAACTAATCGGGTCTGATCGCGGGTCGTAGGCTCCGTTTATCAGAGAAACGGGTCAAGAGGACGACTGTGCAGGTACTGTAGCACGGCGCGTGGACTCACGCGCAGCCGCTTATGGCGGCGCGTGAGGGCGCGTGGTGGGTTTTTTGAGGAAGGTTTCAACAGATGTTTTACTCCCTCTAATGTAACAGACATTTTAAAATTGGTTTCGAGTCGATCGGACACCGGATCGATAATGTTTCGAGGGTCCGACGGTTTAAGTTATATTTTAAAATAATATTTAAATCCCGGAAAATTATGGGAAATTAATATGATGTAAATTGAGTTGTTTATAACCCTGTATAATGATGTTGGACAGGATTCGAGATTCCTGGCAAGTGTCGGAAATTACGGAAACGCGTGCAGCTCAGGAAGCGAGCGGTTTGGACGGTGTGTGAGGTGGACGTTTGTTTTATAAATTGATATGCATGCATATTTAACTGTTTTTCCATGATTGATTGCATGAATTGACTTGCAATGATGTCCTGATGATGTGGCATGATTATGTGTGATTTAATGAATATTTTAATCGGTCTTTCGGGCACATTTTTCAAGGAAATGTGCAAATGGTATTTTGGGCTAGGCCCGAAGTTAAAAAGGTTTCCAAAGGAGTATTTTGACTTAATTGGTGAGTCAAGGATGATTTTTGGGTTATTATAATGTTTCTATGTGATTTTACGGATTTACGTGTAAAGGATATTTGGGCTTGAGTCCCGGTTGGTAATGATTTGACTTAGTTTGAAGTCAAGGATGTGATTGAGATGTTTTGGGATATGCTCCCGGATGGTTTTCATTGTGATTGTGATTGTGAATACCCAGACGGTCGAAGCTAGGGGTGATCCCAGACGACCGAAGCTCGGGGATATGATATGATTGTGATTGTTCCCAGACAGCCGAAACTCGGGGTGTTCCCAGACGGCTGGTACTCGGGGTGAGATATTTTCCCAGATAACCCCGGCTTGGGGTGTTCCCAGACGGCTAACGCTCGGGGTGATGCGTGCCGGGGCAGTCGGAGCTCGGGGTGACTTCCCAGACGACTGAGGCACGGGTTATGGCCTACGCGTAGTGCTGGTGTGACAGTGTAATGGTTTGTGCACTTGTGAATAATGCGGATTGATTGATTGATTGAGTACTTGATTGTGACCTTGTGCATGGTACTGTTTGATGTTGATTGTGATTACGTACTGGTATTGAGTACGAGTTCTGATCTGTATGGCCAGGTGATTATGTGTTAGTATGTTTTGGCCTGAGAGCCGGGATTTAACTTGTTATGTGGTTTGGCTGGAAGGCCAGTGTTGGTGTTTCATATGTTTTTCCCTATGCATGCAGGTTTGATAAACTGGAGGGTAAACAATGTGTTTTGATAAATGTGTTTTAACGAATATATTTTTGTCCACTCACACTTTTCTGTTTTTGATGACCCTCCAGGCCGTGACATGACGTTCGGGGCTACCGAGAGGCGGAGGCATACGCGGAGATAATCCCTTGTCTGATAGGTGCTGAAGGATAGTTTCGGGACTTCAGTTGACTTGTCAGACGGGAGCAGGACCGGGCACGGTTATCGGGGTCCAGTTGGGACGGGTCCTGTCATCGAACCTTCTATTCGATGTAACGAACATTTTGGGACTGGTTTCGTGTTGATCGGACACCGTCTCGATATGTTTCGGGGCATCGGAGTGTTTAGGGATGGTTTAAAAATAGTTAAAAGTTCGAGAAAATCACGGGGCTTTGGTAGGAGGTTAATTAAGTAGTTAGTAACCTTCTATTAAAATTTGGACAGGTTTGGGAGTCTCGGTGATAGCGATTGGCTCGGGAGAGCCTATGGCATGCAAATCGAGGCGCAGCGTTTGAACGGTCTGTGAGTGGACATTGGTTTTATAAATTCGATGCATGCATAACTGTTTCATGATTGTTATAAATGTGATTAAATGATGTATTTTGGATATTGGTGAATTTATACGATTTCATGCATTACGAGGCGATTTACGTGTTTGCACGTAAATCAAAGTTTTCTGGATTTGCACTGATTTCCATAATTGTGGTTGGATATGATTTCATGAAACGGTTACGGATTTGATTAAGTAAATTCGGGCCAGGGGCCCAGTTGACTTATGAAATAGGGCCAGGGGCCAGTTGACTTGTGAAATCGGGTCAGGGGCCCAGTTGATTTGTATATGTGATTTCGGGTCGGGGACCCTAAAATGGAATTGAATAAATGATTTCGGATTTAATAATCAACTATTTGGACTTATGACGGTTTTATGGAAATTCGGGGCAGGGCCCTTGTGATATTTTGGAAATGAATAATAAAATGTGTTCCATAAAACCATCTCGATATGAGGATATATATATATTGGTATCCTCCAAGTGTCGGGGACACTGGAGAAATCACGGTGCATTGCCTGCGAGGGGTCATTGTACGGAGCTACCAGACCGTATAGTTATCCAGGAGCAGGATTGCTATGATTAGACGTCAAGGACGTCAGATATTGGGGATGTCAGAGATATGGACCCGGTGAGACCCCGGGCAGCACGCGTTGCTTAATACCGTGAGATATGATGTCGGGGACGTCAAGCGTCAGGGACGCTAGGCATCGGGGTTGCCGGAGATGGAAAAATAATAAATGTATATTACTGGATTTATGAAATAACTCTTGGATTGACTTTTGGGATTTGAAACTATGCTTATGGTTTCCGGGCTAAGGCCCTAATGGTTATTTTGAAATAAATATGTGATTATTGGTTTTTGCTGCATGCATATGTTTTTACTGAGGGGCATAAATGTCTTTATAAATGTTTTAAACAGACTTGTTTATTTTCGTCCACTCACAGCTTTTGTTTTTAATGCACTTCAGGTTGATTCCGGAAGCGACTGCAGCAGAGACTGGGACATCGCACACCTCCTTCATCGATCCTTGCGCACTCTGGATGTAACGACCCGTCCCAAATTCCTAGATTAGATTAGTGACTAATCACGATTAGTGAGGCTAATCCGTGATTAATTGAGCGAAATCAAACGAACGACGCGAAATGACTGTTTTGCCCCTGATGGTGGCAAAATGTTGACTTTTCATTCGGGCGGTCAAATGGACTTTGACCGATGACCGTGACGTAGTTCGTGACGTCACGAGTTCATAGACAGGTGGCACGTTCAATTCCGACGTTCGAGGAGGAAGTTATGACGTTCAGAAGTTTAGGGACATTTTGGTAATTATGGTTACAAGGGGTCAAAATGTTGACTTTTTGATCGAGATGTCCGATGGCCGAGGACCATTACGTAGATAAGGACGATACGAATCCATAGACAGGCAGCACGTCGAATTCAGACGTTCGACGACGAAGTTACGGTTCACGGAAGTTCAAGTGCACTATTGCACGAATTACGAAACGAGTTAACTTTTGGACTCTAGTAAGGCCCAGATATTTAATTCCTGCCCTATGGATGGGTGACAAGTGTCACCCATCCACAGGCCATTCCTTTTCCTTCATGCACCGTGCATTTCCTTTCTCCATTTCAAACACACACAAAACACCCACCCGATCTCACCCATTTTCCTCCCATCCGTGCAACCCAAAACCCATCCACTCTTCACCTATGACCAGGCAGAGGACCAGGGAGACTGAGGAGGTTGATGGGCGGCCTAAACTGCCGTCCACGGCGGCTGGAAGGAGGAAGAACCCGTGAGGTTCACGGTAAGTCCATTTTGATCCATTTTTCCATTTTTGTTGTTATGGTTGGTTTTTAATGGTTTTAATGAGTCCATTAGGTTGCTAGGGACATGTTAGGAAGGTTTAAGGAAGCTTGGGATGGCTGGGTAGCCATGGGAGAGTTTTGGGAACTTTGAACCGTTTGGTTCAAAATCGAACCATGGGTTTAGGCGGTTTTTAGGTTGTTTTAAGGATTGCAATGGATGGAAAACATGAAAATAGGAACAAAGGAACCAAAAAGGAAGAACTAGGATGAAAAATGGGGTGTCTAGGGCTGTGAACCGGTCACGCCGGTCCAGTTGGACCGGCCAAACCAGGTGAACCGACCAGGAACAGTAAAACCGGTCTGCTGGAAGTTAGTGCCGATGAACAGTATTTTCGACTTTCTAGGGGCTCGTGAGGACGCGTGGGCCATAATTTGGGAAAGTGTTAAACACGGGAAATCTTCTATTCGATGTAACAAACATTTTGGGACTGGTTTCGTGTCAATCGGACACCGTCTCGATATGTTTCGGGGCATCAGAAGGTTTAGGGTCGGTTTAAAAATAGTTAAAAGTTCGGGAAAATTACGGGGCTTTGGTAGGAGGTTAATTAAGTAGTTAGTAACCTTCTATTAAAATTTGGACAGGTTTGGGAGTCCCGATGATGGTGATCGGCTCGGGGAGCCGTATGGCACGCAAATCGAGGCGGCAGCTCGGACGGTCTGTGAGTGGACCTTATTTTCTAAATTGGTGCATGCATAAATGTTTATTATATGTTTTATTACATGTTTGATGATGCAATGGGTGCATTTGTATGTGGTTACGTATAAGTACGTATTTTGAGGTTTCGGTCTTATACGGTGCTTATACAGGTCTGTATTTCTTTATTGATTTAAATGTAAAGGTTTTGGATTTCTAAAAAGATAAACTCGGGTATGAGACCCATTTGGTTTTGTCTCGGGCATATGACGCTATTTACGACCTTCGGGTCTAAATCGTGGTCGCAGCGGGTGCTATGTGCACGGTGATCAACGATACGACACTCGCCTCTGGATTGGGATGTGTTCCTTCCGGAGAGGTCACGATGCACGATTCGTGCTCAGGCAGCCTGGGGAGGCTCGACTTCGGAGTGCTGACGGTTCAGGATAGCGATCGGTGAGGAGTGCACCATGATCTTGTGGTGGTCGCGTCAGTTGATTCGTTCACGACGACATACCAGGATTGAGGGCGGTCCTGGATGGATGGTTGCACACATCACTATGGTCGGAGTCGTGACTGACCCTTAGATATCGGGCACGGTGCCCAGTTGAGTCATATGTTCGGGCACGAGACCCAGTTACTGTACGGTTTATGATTTCGGGTCAGGGACCCTACGTGGATTTCCAAGTTCATGACGGTTTATGGGAACCGGCATGAACTCTGGAAAGGTCATTGTGGTTCATGACGGTTTATGGGAACCGGCATGAACCTTTGTCAGGTCATTATGGTACATGACGGTTTATGGGAACCAGCATGAACCTTGGTTAATGGATGTTATGGATCATGACGGTTCAAGGGAACCGGGCATGAACGTTTATGTTATGTATATATATGTATTCATATACCTTCCTTTACTTCTATTATCTCCTCCGGGGATGGTCGTTGGCCTGGGTGGACCCCGGAGTAGTCACGGAGCACCGACTGAGTGGAGTCACTCCCCAGTTGGGTTCCTTACTATCATGAAGGCTATGATTACTATTACCCAGGGTAGGGTCAGTGGTCTGCGGACATTGATCTTGACTTTGAGAAGACTCGGATTGAGACCTGGGTAGCACGCGCGTAGCTTTGGAAACCGTGACAGGATTGGTTGTATGACTTATATGTATATATGATATATGGATGTGATGTGTGGTTACACAGGATTTGGGCAGTGGCCCGTCTGGTCGAATTCATTTTGGTCTTTTCGACCTTGGTTTATTTCTGATTTGGGCTTAGTTCCCACATATGATTTCTTTGGTTAAATGGTTTTCGAATGCATGCATGCTTTTTAGTGAAGGGTACAAATGTCTTCCTTATGAAATGTTTTATAAACTCTTGTTTTGTCCACTCACAGCTTTTAATGTTTTGACTGCCCTTCAGGTTGACATCGGATGTGGACTGTAGCAGAGACCGAGATATCACATACCTCCTCCGGATCCTGGTGTACTCTAATGGCCCAGGAGGGCAAAGGTCAGAAATATCCCTTGGCTGACACTTCGTGTCAGACGGGAGCAGGGCCATCCCGCACTAATCCCGGGGGGATTGGGATGGGTCCTGTCACTGGAAGCCCGTTTGGGCAGTGGCAACAGGTTATCCCTTGTCTGACACCTCTTGTCAGACGGGAGCATGACACATTCCATGGTAATCTCGGGGGGATTGGGATGGGTCGTGTCATGAAGAGTATCCTCAATATGTTTCCCACAACGACCACAAACACCAGATAACAACACTTTCCGAGCAACTGGGTTATGGCCTGTAGGTAGGATCTCAGAGCAAGTGACAGGACCCATCCCAATCCCCTCGGGATTAACGCGGGATGACCCTACTCCCGTGCGGGATGGCGCTGCTCCCGTCTGACACGAAGTGTCAGACAAGGGATATTTCCGACCTTTGCCCTCCCGGGCTAGCAGAGTACGCCAGGATCCGGAGGAGGTATGTGATATCTCGGTCTCTGCTATAGTCCACATCCGATGTCAACCTGAAGGGCAGTCAAAACATTAAAAGCTGTGAGTGGAAAAAACAAGAATTTATAAAAACATTTTAACGAGAAGACATTTGTACCCTTCACTAAAAAGCATGCATGCATTCGAAAACCATTTATCCAGAAATCATATGCGGGAACTAAGCCCAAAACCAAGTTTGAAAGAACCATAATGAAAATGACCATAAGGGCCACTGCCCAAATCCATAGTGAAAGAATCATAAAGACTCAACCGTACGGGCCACTGCCCAAAACCTGTGTAAACCCACATCATATATCATATCATATAACATACATCATATATACATATAATTCACACAACCAATCCTATCACGGTTTCCAAAGCTACGCGCGTGCCACCAGGTCTCAATCCGAGTCTTCTCAAAGTCAAGGTCAATGTCCGCATACCACTGACCCTACCCGAGGTAATAGTAATCATAGCCTTCTTGAGAGTAAGGAACCCAACTAGGGGGTGACTCCACTCAGTTGGTGCTCCGTGACTACTCTGGGGTCCACCCAGGCCAACGACCCTCCCTGGAGGAGATAGAAGAACAAGTAAAGGAAGGTATATGAATACATATATATACATAACATAAACATTCATGTCTGGTTCCCCTGAACCGTCATGATCCATAATGACCTGACAAAGGTTCATGCCGGTTCCCATAAACCGTCATGTACCATAATGGCCTTTCCAGAGTTCATGCCGGTTCCCATAAACTATCATGAACTTGGAAATCCACGTAGGGTCCCTGACCCGAAATCATAAACCGTAAAGTAACTGAGTCTCGTGCCCGAACATATGACTCAACTGGGCACCGTGCCCGATATCTAAGGGCCAGTCACGACTCCGATCATAGTGATGTGTGCAACCATCCATCCAGGACCGCCCTCAATCCTGGTATGTCGCCGTGAACGTATCAACCGACGCGACCACCACAAGATCATGGTGCACTCATTACCGATCGATATCCTGAACCGTCAGAACTCCAAAGTCGAGCTTCCCCAAGCTGCCCGACCACGAATCGTGCATCTTGACCTCTTCGGAAGGAACACATCCCAATCCGGAAGCGAGCGTCGTATCGTCGATCGTCGTGCACATAGCACCTGTCACGACCACGATTTAGACCCGAAAGTCGTAAATAGTGTCATATGCCCGAGACCAAACCAAATGGGTCTTATACCCGATTTTATCCTTTTAGAAATCCAAAACCAAATCATTTAAATCAATAAAGAAATACAGACCCGTATAAGCACCGTATAAGGCCGAAACTTCGAAATACGTGCTTATACGTAACCACATACAAATGCACCCATGGAATCATCAAACATGTAATAAAATATATAATAAACATTTATGCATGCACCAATTTAGAAAACAAGGTCCACTCACAGACCGTCCGAGCTGCCACCTCGATTTGCGTGCCATAGGCTCTCCCGAGCCAATCCAACCTCTCCAGGTCATCCTGACCTGTCCAAATTATATCCAAAGGTTACTACTAACCTATACAAGTCCATATTAAGAACCCTAAACTTTCCCGAAAAAGTCAATGTGCCCCGTACACGTTTCCCGAGGTGAAAACCTTCAATTTGACCAACTTAACGATCTCTAATCGACTCGAAACCACCGCCATTGAATCCGGATCGTCGAAACCTTTAAAATGACCCTAGGCCCACTCAAAATACTGTTCACACGCGCCCCCACGCGCCCGGTCAACGCTGCTACAGTACCTGCTGACGTCAGCATGGCGTCATCACTGACAGTCCTGACAGTGACACATGTCACACTCCTATTGGCCCATTTTCTGACATGTCAGCTGACATTGTCAGACCTGACAATGCTGATGTCATCCCTGACATGATGACGTCAGCAGGATGACGTCACCTATCATCCCTGTCCTCCCGCCGGGTCGACCCGAATACCTGCAACCGAGTCGCCGTGACCCGCGGCTTGACCCAGCTGGTTCTCCGCCGTCCGGCCACCAAAACTTTCCCCGTTTGTCCCATTTTCATCCCCTCATCCTAACCTTCAGTTCTATGACCTTAAAATGGAAGAAAAACAACTAAAACCCGCATCTTCAATCTGGCCATGGTGGCCGTTCATTCCCCCATCGTTCACGGCCCTTCCTGGCCTTCCTAACCCTCGAATCCAATCCCAAACTGCCCCCTAGGTCCCCAGAAACCCAACCCAATTAAAGACACCTAGTAAAAAGCAATAAAACCGAATTTCGAATTTTCAAATATTTCCTTACCTCACGGTTCACTCCGCCGTGGCCTCCGCCGCGGCCACCATCCTCAGCCGTTGTCCACAGCCCCTCACACTCCTCACACGGTCACTCATGGCTCAGATAAGGGAAGGTGAGGTGTGGTGTGGGTTGTGTTTCGAGTTTGTGAAGGAAAAAGAAGAAAATGAAAAATGGAGGGTTATGGGGTTTCGGGTGTGTGAGGAAATGAAGAAGGAAGATGAGATCAGATGAGAGAATGAGAGATGGAGGGTGAGGATTTAAAGATGGAATTGAAATGGATGGATAGGATTAGTTGTAGGATAGATTAATTATAAAATAATACAAATAATACTATTTAATTAGCATAGATCCACCTTTTTAGGGACTAGCCAATAGGATGAGTGACAGTTGTCACTTGTCACTCATCCATGGGACCCACTCAAAATATCTGGCCAATCAGAATTTGCCAACTCAGCCCCGCCTCGAAGTACGTGCATAGTGAAATCGAACTTCCGTGACCTATAACTCTCTCGTTCGAAGTCCAATTTCAGCGTGCCGCCTGTCTATGGATTCGTATCGTCCTTATCTACGTAACGGTCCTCGGCCCTTTGCCATTGGACCTCTCGGTCAAAAAGTCAACATTTGCCCCTTTTTAACCATAATTACCAAAATGCCCCTAAACTTCCGAACGTCATAACTTCCTCCTCGAACGTCGGAATTGAACGTGCCACCTGTCTATGAACTCGTGACGTCAAGAAATACGTCACGGTCCTCAGTCAAATTCCATTTGACCGTCCGATTGAAAAGTCAACGTTTTGTCATGACTAGGGGCAAAACGGTCATTTCGCATCGTTCGCCCGATTTCGCCCAACTAATCACCGATTAGCCTCACTAATCGTGATTAGTCACTAATTTAATCTAGGAATTTGGGATGGGTCGTTACAGCAAGCCCGCGAACAAAAAAACCTTAAGTTTGTTTGGGACCTGCATCTTCCACAAATGTTTCCAAAGAGCCTCACTCTGCCCCGCAGAGGAGCACTCCCCATCTCCATCTACATCGTCTACCCCAGTTGGAAAGCAATATGATATCCGGACTTTACTGTATATTTCCTGGATTTATAAAAGAACCAGTACCTGCCATTCGAAAAAAGGCCTTGTGAAGGGAGGGGTATACTGCAAATATCTCTCACATCCTCTCCACAAAGGATTCGTCCAACAACTCGATATTCCAACCGCCACTAGGCTAAATGAGGGCCGCCACTTGCACATCCCCTCTCAACTCCCGATTCAAAATAGGCCTGAAAGTCCTAGGTTATGGGATCCACCAATTTTGTCTTTTTAAATATCAATAATAAATAATTTTTTCCTTCGAGATTAACTTTTCTTTAATTTTATTTTATATACTTTTTCCCATTAACCGAAAAGTGCATAACTAAATTTAAGTGAATTAAAGTTCATTAAGAGTCACTTACTATTATAATCTATTGATATTACTTTTTTTTTTTGTCACACGTTATATTTGGTGTTTTGTGTTGTAGGAGTAATTGATTCCCTTTTGGGTGGAGATGGAGGGCTGAGCCTGAGAGGAACTAATTTAATAAGCTTAGCACCCTTTGGAGCAACCGTGCACCGGGTTTGAGAAGGGGTTCGACTTACACTAAATGTGTAATATAATTTTCAATTTTATATTTGACTCTTATAAAAGTCGAGTTCAATTTTCAATGTGTATAATATAATCATCTCCCTCCATTTTATTCTCAAAAAAAAAAAATCTATATAACTTAATCCACGTCTAAGATTCAATTCTCATAACGAATGAACTTGATACCTAGTGTATATAATATAATCCGCTTCCCACATTATTTTACCGAAGAAAGCTTTTTAGAGAACTAATCTTCAAAAAAATTGGCAATGTATCCAAATTATGGACAAATTGGTAAACCAATTCGCTAAGGACTAATTGAAGTTTGCTTTCTTTTTCGATTTACGCCTACCAGCTAATTCCGTTAATGTAGTTACTTAATAAAGGGTTCACCGAGAAACAACCGATCTTACGGAAAGGGTCGATACCAATTCAGCAGCACCTCTAACGAAGTTTGTTCTCTTTTTCGGCCTGTATTCATAAATTATCAACTGTTATCCTCTACTACGAAGACGCATAAGCTTACACCAAACCAACCAATGGGATACGACCACGCTGCCAATCCAATTCAAACGATCGACCATTGGGCTACTAGAGATATCTGGAGAACAAAATTCAGTATAAAATTATACATTACAACTGGCCCCGCGAATTTTAATTTTTCCATTTTCAAAAATATCTAAAAAATAAAAAGAACGTCTGAGAACGTTCCAGATTCTCTCCCCATTATAAATTCAACTCCCCCTCCGATGCCATTCGTCGTCATCTTCCGTACCAAGGGCACTACCAAAGGCATCCTAAATTCGTTAATCCATATTTTTTCTCTATACTTTCTCTCTATATCTCCGATTTTCCGACGATGCCGAGCCGAGGCACCGGAGTCATAGCCCAGGACTGGGAGCCGGTGGTTCTTCACAAGTCCAAGCCCAAGGCCGACGTCCTCCGCGATCCCAAGGTAGTGAACCAGGCCATCCGTTCCGGTGTCCCTGTCCAGACCGTCAAGAAGTTTGACGCCGGGTCGAACAAGAAGGCTGCGCCGGTCGTCAGTGTGAAGAAGCTCGAGGAAGGGACGGAGCCAGCAGCGCTTGAGCGGGTGCCGACGGAGGTGAGACATGCTATCCAAAAGGCGCGGTTGGAGAAGAAGATGAGCCAGGCTGAATTGGCCAAACGGATCAACGAGCGTCCTCAGGTGGTCCAGGAGTACGAGAATGGGAAGGCGGTGCCGAACCAGGCCGTGCTCGCCAAGATGGAGAGGGTTCTGCAAGTGAAGCTCAGGGGCAAGGTTGGGAAATAAAATGAGTGCTCAGAAATGTTAAAACAACGCTGTATTAGGTTTGTTTTTTTATCATGGACATATTGGTGTTGTCAGTTGTGTGCGTTGGGCATCATCATCAACGTTTTAGGGTGTATAAACATGCAGAAGATTGTACAATTAGGCTTTTAATTTCCAATGAATTTCATGAAATGAATGGAGTTTGATGTTAGCGTTTGGATCTAATATCAAATCGGCCCCAATTTCGTTAATTTCTTCAAATCATGAGTTTGACCCAATTTCAGGATTGTGCCTTGGATTGAATCTGAAATTTTATGGATTGAATCTGAAGCCTTACGCCGTGTGAATCAGAATCAAGCGGAGGGGGAAAAAATGATGATATGCTCATATACATAACATGTGATATATGCTCCATTGCATAATCTGAATTCTGACATGTCGCGACTTTGACAGTAAAGTCAGTGAAGTATATATGATACAATGGTATGCTAAATTTTGAGCCAGGGAGAATGTAATTTAGAAACATCGGACGCATAGAACCATCTAACTGATGTTCAGTTGATCCAAATAGCAGCTGCCTTGATTGATCTCGATAGTGTTTGCCACATTCAAAGTCCTTTGGTATGATCCCAGCTGCTAACCCACATCTCGTGATGTTCGCTCTCGAGATTGCCTCCTCAATCGTCCGACAACGTTAGCTTATAGCATCAATGATAGAAAACCGTCGAACGCGAGATTTGAAACCTGAAACCTTGCACTACAGAGAAAGAAAAAGCTTGTTGCGGGGACGAACAGGAGAGAAGAAATGACAAAGAATGCACTTGAACTTCAGCAGAGCCGTGACTGGCACGAAGAATTCATCCTTGGCTATGAGCATGTCCTCCTAAGCACAATTGTTGTAAAATCAATTCCACGGAATGATTTGTACCATAAGACCAACTGCTTCAGGCAGCGTATACGCTTGAAGCTGATGGGACATTTTGAGTGCCTCCCCGTGAATTTTGTCTGCTGCACCGGCATAATATTGTAGCATTTCTGCTACCTGAGGAATGTCGACGGCCTTGCCATGGCTAAACTGAAATTCAATGATGTAAAACACAACAAGATCATAAATCATCTCCTAAATCACATTCAATTTATGAGGATCACTGCAGTATCAAAAAGGAAGAGGTGATCACAAACTTGTGATTGAAGTCATTGATGAACAATCAAGGTTGAAGTCTCACGGACATAAGAGATGGGTGATTTCTTCTCTTAATACGAAATTGATCAATCTCAAATAGGGGAAGTTTTTGTTCAGATGTGAGGAAAATATCACATGTTGAAAAAATACTATAATTTGTGTCTTATATGATATTGGGTTATTCCCCTTATTGCCAATTAGTTTTGGGGTGAAATTTTAATTTATTACATGGTATTAGAGCGAACATTATCCCACGTGATAGAATTAATCGTTACACGTACTTATTCAAATTGTTCCGTTATAGGTTGGAAAATTCGCCACTTATTCAAATCAAGCATAATTACAATTTGTGCCTTATATGATCTTGAACTACTTTTTCTATTGTCAATTGGTTTTGGGTTGGAACCTCAACTTCTTACAATGTTGGAACCTCAATTTCTGACAGTTTTCTTAGATCAAGTTATGGGTTAGAACCTCAATTTCTTACAATTTTCTTATATCAAGTAATTTGAGAAGAGTGAACAAGATCTCTTTTTATACACACGCATAACCGGCCAAGCATATCCAATTGGCAGTTAGGGTTCTTCATGATAGTTCCAAATAAGAACGGTCCAATTTGAATTCAAACCAAGGTTTGAGTTCCTTTATAACACATGTCTTGTTATTCATTAAGTGTCCTAGTGTCTTAGATTGCCCACTTAGTTCAAATAATCTCACATATATTACATAAACACCTTCCCAGCATCGACATCAACAATATCCAAGATAACTAGATCTTCCACGTGTTGGTCAATTAAGCATAAATACAAAGACGTATTCAAATCGTCACGTAATAGGTTGGAAAATTCGTTACTCATTCAAGTGGTCCTATTTCGGAAAAACATAACTACAATTTGTGCCTTATATGATTTTGAGCTACTCCCTCCATTGTCAATTGGTTTTGGGTTGGAACCTCAACTTCTTATAGTGTTAGAACTTCAACTTACCGTGATCTTATATCAAGTTATTTGAGAATAGTGATCAATATCTCTTTTTATACACACACACATAACCGGTCAAGCCTATCCAATCGTCCAATTTGAACTCAAACCAAGGTCTCAAACCAAGGTTTGAGTTCCTTTATAGCATGTGTCTCGTTATTTATTTAGTGTCCTAATGTCTTAATTTGTCCGTTTAGTTCAAATAATCTCACATATCTTACATAAACAACTTCCCAGTATCAACGGTATCCAAGATAACTAGATCTTCCACGTGTTGATCAATTACGCATAAATACACTTAAGGACGCAAGTTATTTGGGGCTTTGGTAATACATTGATATATTGATACCGATTTTTTATATGAGACGAATTTCACATTAATCAATGATTCGTAATCGTCCACGTGATTAAGCACATGGTTACATGACTTACTATGTGCAGAAAATGGAATATTGTGGACATTTTGGAATAAAGCTAATACTAAATAAAATCTCAAAGCCAAATTCGTGATACTTGTGAGATGGAGATGGCTCAACATGCCTCATCCTTGTCTTTATAGGATTTTGCATCTAATTTTTACTGTCAAGAGACACGAACATATCAAATAGCATGTCGAAGTTAACTTTGAATCTTCTATCAAATAGCATCTAGAAGATAACTTTGAATCCTCTACCAAATTGGGTCAGAACTCAAGAGATTCGACATGTGTCTCTAATCATTTCTGGAGCTGTACCATATTTGATGGTAGTTTGACTGGCTTTAGTTTTCGGTGGACAGTTACCAAATTTCACTTTGATGCAACTACTTATGGAAAGGGTAGACACCAATTCAGCAGCTCTCTCTGTCGGTCTATATTCCTACATCATCAACTATCATCCTATACTACGAAATGAGCGACCATTTCGCTACGAAGGACAACTGGAGAACAAAATCCAGTGCGCATACAGCCGACCCGTGGAATTTTCATTTTCCCACTTCCAAAAAATATATATATATATATATATAATATGTATGAGAGATCCTCCGATTCTGTCAAAAGTATTGAAAAGAAAAGGTTTGATGAGTTTTAACAGATTTTAAAATTATTTTGTTGATTTTAAAATGTTTTCATATGAATTTTAAATGATTTGTTTATTAATTTATTATTATTTTAAAATATTTATTGTCCTCCATAATCTACTTTTTTTTTTCATCTAATTTGTTGTCCTAAATGTTATAGTTTTTTTTTTCTTCCTCGTTATTTCTTATTTATCTTTCAACATTTTCATGACCTTCCATTTTATAATTCTAATTGTTTACATCATTAATTACATCATCTTCATTCTGATTAATTGCATCATCTTCATCAAGAATTTAGGATATTACTGAAGAAGAAATAAAACAAAGACAAATAATATTATTAACAAATATAAATAATATCACCCCAAAATATTACAATTGTTATCAAATACTGCATATCAATTTTAGCATGGTTGAGATTCGTTCATTTCTACAATTAAAAGCAATAAATTGATGGTAGGGTGCATCATCCCCCACAACAATGGCTCAGTGCGGACAGTAGGATAACTGTTGGAACCCGAGCTTAGGAACTTCGGTGGAGGCCATGGTATCTTCACTATCTACCTATGGACATTTACCATTGCAGTAATTAAGGCCAGTCCACATGCTCTACAAGCTGTACACAAGCAGTATTCCAGTATACGCTGTCTTCGCCTCAATTTTGAGATACTTGACTTTAGGTTCGAACTAAATGGAGGACTGAGTATATATTATGTGCAAAAATTTTGTGTGAACAGAGTTTCTCATTCCAACTGCAGAAAGTTCAAATTTCCAACCTATCAATTCCAGTGTCTTCCTCTTCATTCTCTGAGCCCTTTCGAGAGATTATATTCATGAACATCCTGGTGGCATGGCCAACAGCACGAGAAGTCTTCTTTGCTGCTCCAACAACAGCAGGTTGCAACGAGATGGTGGGTAGGTTCGCCTTCTCTTCTATCATTGTTGTATCGAAAAAGCTTGCTAATAATGGATAAATGGAAAGACTATATTAAGAGAAAAAAGCAGCAGAAAAATTCTACGTAGAGGTCACAGAGATGGAGTTCAAAACGTACGCATAGTTTGCTCCCGTGCAAGTGTACCAACGTGCTGAATCCCAGCGCCTGCTGCTTGAACAACTTGAGTGGATTTGCTGACCCCATCAGCTATCTCTTGGCTGAATAAAGGATGGGAATATGGGATAAGAGTATGAAATACACCATCGAATTTCAAAGTTTGAAAAACATCTTACAAGAGCTGAAGCATATGTAAAAGACCCAAAAGTGAATTTAAAAGGCTCTCTTACCAGTATTTAGAGAACCATATATATTAGATTAATTATATCTCCCTTAAAGACCTCATATTTTGTGCAGGCGGGTGCAGTCAACCACCAAACTGATTTAGTTTGGGGTTATAATCTACCTATTGGTAGATAGTTCAAAGGAAAGCAATACGTTTAACCATGAAGAGAGGCTGAAGAGCAACCATGCATGATGTAACAATGAGAGACTCGGAGATAAAGATTTTACTATCACTTTAGATCATTCAGCTCCAGCGTAAGATCGCTTTTTTCCATGCCCGAAATCAATGATGTAACAGAAGTCTGCAAACAATGAAATCAATTCATGCTCATATCAGCAGTGCAGTTACAAACTTACCTAAATCTTCACATTTTATCATTTACGTAAAAAAATGTTCATAAATGGATCACAATGTCCACAAAAAATTACAAATTAACAAATTAAAAGAATTGAATCACATAACAAATTAAAAGAATAGTGGATTATATGATGTACCGTGCAGGCAATGAAGGCCAGTAGAAAGAAAGCCTGGTTGCTCAAGCTCATTCTGGCCACCGATGGACTCAGAAGTCAGAACGCTAGGGTTTTCGATTTCCACATTCCACGAACTTTGCGACATGCCATGTTGAGCTTGAAGAATAGCTTCCTTGGTCGCCTCCGCTACCGCCGATTTTGTATGCGACGACGATGAGGATAAGGATGACATGGCCTTGGCGGAATTGGGAGGGCAAAGCGTAATTAAGCGGGTGGGCCTGGAAATGGAGGTAAAAGATACGGAGCTGAATTTGCAGGCGCAGAGAAGAGTGATTGAAGAAGATGATGGAATGTGATTAGGAAAAAAAAAGAACCACTGGGTATTGATATGAATGAAAAAAAAATACAGAGAAACATTCCTATGAAATTCTAATCCCTATTGATAGATAATCAATTATATATTGAATTTATGAATAATAATCAAAACCCAATCAAATTCAGGAACAATATTGAAAACCTAGAAAGAACGCATATGCAACTGGAAAAGAATAGAGGGAAAAAAAAAGAGAAAACATCAAAATCTTTGGGGATTGAGATTAGATTTGTGTTTAAGTATCAATATTTATACCATCTCTCAAAAAATCCTTTTAAATCTCAGATTTGTTAAAATCATCTAAAATATACGAATTTTTGAATAAATGTATATTTTAAAGAACTCTTAAATAATTCGTTTTGAATAAACACCGATTTGAACATATTTTAAATCAATCCATTAAAACACAAATTGAATACACCAAGTTTTTTAATAAATAATTTAAAATCCTGATTGAATTACCTAAATTTCAAACTCTATTAAAATCACTTAAAATCACATATTGAATACACCAGATTCAAGAGCAAAATTGCCAAATTATGTCATACTGATTCTTAATTACAATTAAAGTACAAAAATACTGTTCATATTGATATTTTTCCACTAGATTCAATCCCAGCCATTGAATCGAGGCTCTGAGGCTCTGAGCTGGGCATGATTCAAGTTTTGGAGACAAATTGAGTAAAGGGTGAGGTTGAGGAAGGACCGCTGCCACTGCCCAACCAAGAGGCTCTAAGTTAGGCCGTCCGAAACAATCATACACAAAATTCACCGACCCTACATTTCAGCTCCCAATCTCATACAAATCCCATTCCAACATGCTCGAAAAATCTTAAATTACATCAGTCACACACTCAACTGAAAACAAAATTTAATTTGTCGGACCTCTGAAATTAGGAAGCTAAGCTAGAAGCCCAAGCTCGCCAAAAATGGTTATCTGCCTAACAGGGAATGGGATTGAATTGGATCCCCAAACCCTTGTTTCCAATGATATTTCTTTTTCTGGGTTTTAATGTTTTAATGTTTTAATGTTAACTGGTAGCCATTGTTAATAGTGTCTGAAATCCCATCAACAACTCCAACAAGGTTAATGATTAAGATCGTGGTCGGCGGGATTAAGAATGTTGTCCATTTAAAAGCGTATAATTCTCCAAAATCCTCATCGTCTGATGACTTGGCTGTGATAGTGAATTTGATGTCAATTCCAACCAAAACCTTGAGAAGACCTTGTTGGAGTTGTTGATGGGATTGAATAAGCATTTCTCACGGAGACGATGAATTCGAATCGGTCGGAAATGCAAGAGCCCAACATTTACTATGACAATTGTCAGGACCCGTCCCAATCCCCCCGGGATTAACGCGGGACGCTCCTGATCCCGTCTGACACGGAGTGTCAGACAAGGGAAAATTCCGACTATAACCCGCTCGAGGCTTCAGAGTACGCTAGGATCCGGAGGAGGTATGTGATGTCTCGGTCTCTGCTACAGGCCGCATCAGCGATCAACCTGAAGGGTAGTCAAAACATTTAAAAGCTGTGAGTGGACAAAACAATAATTTATAGAAAAAAATTTATTGAAGACATTTTTACCATTCACTAAATAGCCTGCATGCATTCGAAAACCATTTATTCAAAAGGACCATATGTGGGAACTAAGCCCAAAACCATAAAGAAACCAACCATACGGACCACTGCCCAAATCCATGTGGGACTCAGCCCAAAACCTGTACACATCACATATCATATAGCATATACATATAAATCACATAACCCATCCTGTCACGGTATCTAAAGCTACGTGCGTGCTACCCGGGGTCTCAAAGCCCAAGTCTCTTAGGGTCCACCCAGATCAATGTCCGTAGATCAATGACCTTCCCTGAGGTTATAATCCAAGCCCTCCTGAGAGTAAGGTACCCAACGGGGGCGACTCCACTCAGTTAGTGCTCTGTGACTACTCCGGGGTCCACCCAGGCCAACGACCCTCCCTGAAAGAGACATTCCAAATAAGGAAGGTATATGAATATATATATATATAACGAAAATATTCATGCCCGGTTCCATAAACCGTCATGAAACTCGAAATCCATTTAGGATCCTCGACCCGAAATCATAAACCTAAAGTAACTGGGTCTCGTGCCCGAACACATGACTCAACCGGGCATCATGCTCGATATCTCAGGGTTAGTCACGATTCCGATCCTAGTGATGTGTGCAACCATCCGTCCAGGACCGCTCTCAATCCCAGTATGTCCCCGTGAACATATCAACTGACGCGACCACCTCTAGATCATGGTGCACTCATCACTGGTCCATATCCTGAACCGTCAGCACTCCGAAGTCGAGCCTCCATCGGCTGCTCGACGACGGTACGTACATCGTGACCTCTCCGGAAGGAACGCATCTCAGCCCGGAGGTGAGCGTCGTATCGTCCGTCACCGTGCACATAGCATTCGCTGCAACCACGACTCAGACCCGTAGGTTATCAATAGAGCTACATGCCCGAGACAAAACCAAATGGGTCTCATGCCCGAGTTTTTCCTTTTAAAATCCAAAACTATTTCATTTAAACCAACAAAAAAAATACAAACCCGTATAGGCACCGTATAAGGTCGAAACATCGAAATACGTGTCAATACGTAACCGCACACAAATTGTCAGGACCCACCCCGGTTTCACCCCGAAAACCGAGGTAAATCCTGCTCCCGTCTGACACCCCGACACTAAACCCAAATAAACTCACGAAAAACCACCAAAATACACAGTCAGACGCAGGAGAAACTTTAAACATCCCGAAGTCAAATTTTTACAGAGCATAGTACCAAAAACAAAGGGAAGAAATCCGATAGACAAGGTACACGCACAACGAAAAAGTTTAAGCATTCCGGGGTCACTCTCGAAAATTCTATGCCTCCGACGCTGCCTCGACGTCACAACCCCGCGCTCGCTCCACGATCTGGAGAGCAATTTAAAACAGAAGGTGTGAGTGGACCATAAATAATAAAATACTTTCCGAAACCATTTCATAATAAAACCAGGGTTTTAGCCCTCCGTTTTGAAATCACATGCATAACCCAGTTATCAAAAATAGTTATAATGCACATAAAGATCGTCATAAAAACAATTGCAGAACATTATAAAAACAGTTATAGAAATCATATCATAAACATCATAAAACCGTATCACAAAACATAAATATCAAGCCATCATTATTCGATCAAACCTGCTGGATCTATCCGAGTCTTTAAACTCCCGAGTCTTTAAACTCAATCCAGGCCTCAATAATATCCGAGTCTTTAAGCTCCAGTGACAGGACCCAGCCCAATCCCCCCCGGGATTAGTGCGGGATGACCCTGCTCCCGTCTGACACGAAGTGTCAGACAAGGGATATTTTCGTCCTTTGCCCTCCCGGGCTATCAGAGTACGCCAGGATCCGGAGGAGGTATGTGATATCTCAATCTCTGCTACAGTCCACATCCGATGTCAACCTGAAGGGCAGTCAAAACATTAAAAGCTGTGAGTGGACAAAACAAGAGTTTATAAAACATTTCATAAGGAAGACATTTGTACCCTTCACTAAAAAGCATGCATGCATTCGAAAACCATTTATCCAAAACAAACCATATGTGGGACTAAGCCCAAAGCAGATATAAACCAAGGTCGAAAGGACCACAATGAAAACGACCATACGGCCACTGCCCAAATCCATAAGGGACTCGGCCCCAAACCATAAAGAAACCAAGTACACGAGCCACTGCTCAAATCCTGTGCACACCTGTGCACACCACATATCATATATCATATATACATCACATACATATATATAAGTCACACAACCAATCCTGTCACGGTATCCAAAGCTACGCGCGTGCTACCCGGGTCTCAATCCGAGTCTTCTCAAAGTCAAGGTCAATGTCCGCAGACCACTGACCCTACCCGAGGTAATAGTAACCATAGCCTTCCTGAGAGTAAGGAACCCAACTGGGGGGTGTCTCCACTCAGTCGGTGCCCCGTGACTACTCCGGGGTCCACCCAGGCCAACGACCCTCCCCGGAGGAGATAATGGAAGTAAAGGAAGGTAGTTGAACATATATATACATAACATAAACATTCATGACCGGTTCCCCTGAACCGTCATGATCCATAATATCCATAATCAGGTAACATGCCGGTTCCCATAAACCGTCATGTACCGTAATAACATAACCGAGGTAACATGCTGGTTCCCATAAACCGTCATGTACCGTAATAACCAATAAGGGTTCATGCCGGTCCCCATAAACCGTCAAGAACCAGAATGACCTGACAAAGGTTCATGCCAGTTCCCATAAACCGTCATGAACCGCAATGACCTTTCCAGAGTTCATGCCGGTTCCCATAAACCGTCATGAACTTGGAAATCCACGTAGGGTCCCTGACCCGAAATCATAAACCATAAAGTGACTGGGTCTCGTGCCCGAACATAGGACATCAGCTGGGCACCGTGCCCGAAATCTGAGGTCATATGGCCGAGACAAAACCAAATGGGTCTCATACCTGAGTTTATCCTTTTATAAATCCAAAACCATTTCATTAAAATCAATAAAGAAATACAGACCCGTATAAGCACCGTATAAGGCAGAAACCTCGAAATACGTGCTTATACGTAACCACATACAAATGCACCCATGGCATCATCAAACAAGTAATAAAACATATAATAAACATTTATGCATGCACCAATTTAGAAAACAAGGTCCACTCACAGACCGTCCGAGCTGCTGCCTCGATTTGCGTGCCATACGGCTCCTCGAGCCGATCACCGTCACCGGGACTCCCAAACCTGTCCAAAGCGTAATAGAAGGTTACTAACTACTTAATTAACCTCCTACCAAAGCCCCGTAATTTTCCCGTATTTTTAACTATTTTTAAAACCGAACCTAACCCTTCCGATGCCCCGAAACATATCGAGATGGTGTCCAATCGACACGAAACCAGTCCCAAAATGTTCGTTACATCGAATAGATGATTTCGTATGTTGGAACCTTCCCCAGATTCCCTGTCACGCGCCCTCACGCGCCGCCTGAAGTGGCTGCGCGTGGGCTTCACGCGCCAGTTACAGTACCTGCTGACGTCATCGCTGACGTCAGCATGACGTCATCTGACAGCTGTCAGGTCTGACATGTCAGACTCTGACAGGTACCACGTGTCATGCTCCCATTGGTCCACGTCACTGTATTGTTAGTGCCACGTGGCAGTCTGACATGTGCCACGTGTCATCACGGCACTGGTCCACGTCAGTGACACGTGTCAGCCCCTGATTGGGCCACGTCACTAACATGTCAGTGCTGACTGTGCACTGACATGTGACACGTGTCGCACTCCTATTGGCCCATTTTCTGACATGTCAGCTGACATTGTCAGATCTGACAATGCTGACGTCATCCCTGACATGATGACGTCAGCAGGATGACGTCACCTGTCATCTCTGTTCTCCCGCGGGTCGACCCGAATACCAGTAACCGGGTCACCGTGACCCGCAGCTTGACCCGGCCGGTTCTCCCTGCTCCGGCCACCATTTTTCCTCCCGTTTGTCCCATTCTACTCCTCTCAACCTAACCTAAAGATCCATGGGCTTAAAAACTATGAAATGGGTCGCGATAATTACCTACGGTGCCAAGAATAGTCGCCCAGTCTCCAGCCGTCCGTCTGGGCTGCACCGTCGTCCCCCGCCACTTCATTCGATCCTGTTAGCCTCCTCAAGTCCCCAGAATCACAACCTAATTATTAGTTTCGATTCAAACCCAATAAAACTCAAGTTTCAAATTCAACCCCAAAACCTACCTTTTCGGGTTTCCTCCCGCCGTGTCCTCCGTCGTCCTCAGCCGTCGTGTCCTTTAGTCCTTCATCGTCACATCCTCACATTATCTCTCTGGTCTCAGTCGCAGATGATGAGGGAGTGTGGGTGTGTTTTGAAGAAAATGAAGAATGGAGGGTTATGGGGTTTTTCGGGTTTGTGAGGAAAAGGAAGAAAATGAATGAAAATGGTGGTGGTGCCGTGGAAGAGAAGAGAGAAGGAGATGTGATCAGATGAGAGAAGAGAGGATTGATGGTGAGGATTGATAGTTAGTTGGTAATGGATGGTTAGGATTAATGGTTGTTAGGTTTAATTATATAATAATTAAAATAATAATATTTAATTATTTAGATCCACATTTTGGGGGATCAAGTCAATGGGATGAGTGACACTTGTCACTCATCCATGGGGCCCACCAAAATATCCACCCAATCAGATTTCGCCAAAACGTTCCCGTCTCGAAGTTCGTGCATAGTGAAATCGAACTTCCGTGACCCATAACTCTCCCGTTCGAAGTCCGATTTCAGTGTGCCGCCTGCCTATGGATTCGTATCATCCTTATCTACGTAACGGTCTGCGGCCCTCGGCCATCGGACCTCCCGGTCAAAAAGTCAACTTTTGACCTCCTATTCACCCAAATTACCAAAATGCCCCTAAACTTCCAAACGTCATAACTTCCTCCACGAACGTCGGAATTGAACGTGCCACCTGTCTATGAACTCGTGACGTCACGAACTACGTCACGGTCATCGGTCAAAGTCCATTTGACCGCCTGATTAAAAAGTCAACGTTTTGCCACCACCAGGGGCAAAACGGTCATTTTACATCGTTCGTCCGATTTCGCTCTACTAATCACGAATTAGCCTCACTAATCGTGATTAGTCACTAATCTAATCTAGGAATTTGGGACGGGTCGTTACATCCAGAGTCTTTAAACTCAATCCGAGTCTTTAAACCCAATCCGGGCCCGTCTCTTGTCAATCACAATATCCGGGTCTTTAAACCCAATCCAGATCCAGCAAATCCAATCCAAAACCATTTGAAAACCATTTCTCAATCCACATCCAAACCCGAATCCGAAACCACTGGTCTGACGCCATTCCGGCATCCAGAACCGTCATTCCGAACCCAAATCCGGAATTCCACTTTTTCGACTTTAAAACCAAATCTCGTTTACCGAAATCCGATTCTAAAACCGAAAACTTTGATCATCAAATCATGTCTCAAAGCCATGTATAATCATTAAAAACCATTTATCATTTGAAATCCCGAAACTATAACATCATAAGCAGAAATCAGCCTTTTATCGTAAAACGTGCCAAATACGTTATTTTCTCGAAAAACGTGCAATTATAGAAAACCAACACCACACATTTAACAATCATGAAATCACATGTAAAACCATAAAATAAGTATGAAAAACAGTTACACATGCTTGAGTTTAGAGAAGGGGTCCACTCACAGATACCGAGCACGTCACTCGCATCCTGTACGTCCCGTACGTTCCTCAGCTTCCTCGGGAAATCCCGATCCTACCAACAATCACCAAGGTACGTTACTAACACATCTACGAAGGTCCACCTAATTTTCCCCAAGACTCCCCGGGTCCTACACGTAACGAACCGGAACCCTAAACCTTCAACCTCGCGGAACTAAGTTTAAACGACGTCCGATTAACCCGAAACCAATTCCAATGGATTCGTTATGACATTTAGAACTAAAACTCAGTTGACCGTTTTCCCAAACACCCCCGCACGCACCCCCATGCGCCGTCCAAAGTGGCTGCGCGTGGCCTCACGCGCCTGCACACAGGGTACTGTTCACTGTCGTCTACCTCGTATGAACTGGCGTTCCCAGTTCTCCGCCATCCCGTCTCCATTTTCCTCCGTTTCTTCACCCTCTTCATCGTCCAATCCTAAGGAACCTATCCCCCTCACTCAAACACCACGACACCGTCCCTAACCCGTCGACTCAAGCTCGAAGCCAAAACCCAAACTGTCCCCTATTTCACGATCCGACCACCTACGTCCTCCCCCGTCACAGTGGCAACACTAGACGTTTCCTAGGACCTCCATGAGTCTCACCCAACTCACCAAAACCATCGACTCAACCCCAAAAGCCACGAATTTTGTTTGAAGTTCACGGCCAAAACAGAGCAAAAGAACGGGAAGAAGAAATTACCTGTCGTCGATCGTCGCCGTGCTAACCGCCGCACTCCCTGGAGTCCACAGAGTCGTCCTCGCCCCCTGTCGAGCCCAACCGATCAGCACGCGGCCACACCACCACCCAAACTCCTCTCTGTTCTCTCTGTTTTTCCCGTGAACTCTCCCCCTTCTCACACCCGTTCCCGTACACGAGCAGTCCTCACCACTCAATCCTCACACTCTCAGCTTCCCTTAGTCACTTACACACTCACCAATTTGCACAAACACACACAGTCACCGATCAATTCTCCCAATCTCTCAGTCTCTGTTTCTCTCTGGTTCGAACACAAACACGGGCACACACACACACCTGCACGATTATGAAACACCCGTGCACTCATTAGAACCCTCTAGCCAAGCCCCACGTGTCACCATTCCCTCAAGCCTCACACAAAAATCTCCTCTTTTCCCTGGACACTTGTCCAAATTCGGCTGCACCAAGCCCAAAGTACAAAAGACCAAAATGCCCTTCCTTTTAAGTCCAAATTACCATTTTGCCACTACCTTTCTAGACCCGTAACGCACACATCCCAACTCCGATGAATACGTGCCGCCTGTCATCGAACTCAGGATGACAAGATCTACCTAACGGTCCTAGGTCAACATGTCAAAACCCGATCGTACGAAAAGTCAACTTTTCCCCATATTTTAGCCAAATTACGGTAATGTCCCCATGTAACGACCCGTCCCAAATTCCATGATTAGATTAGTGACTAATCACGATTAGTGAGGCTAATCCGTGATTAGTAGAGCAAAATCGGACGAGCGATGCGAAATGACCATTTTGCCCCTAGTAGTTAGTAACCTTCTATTACGATTTGGACAGGTTTGGGAGTCCCGGTGACGGTGATCGACTCGGGGAGCCGTATGGCACGCAAATCGAGGCGGCAGCTCGGACGGTCTGTGAGTGGACCTTGTTTTCTAAATTGGTGCATGCATAAATGTTTATTATATGTTTTATTACTTGTTTGATGATGCCATGGGTGCAATTGTATGTGGTTACGTATAAGCACATATTTCGAGGTTTCGGCCTTATACGGTGCTTATACGGGTCTGTATTTCTTTATTGATTTAAATGAACTGGATTTGGATTTCAAAATGATAAACTCGGGTATAAGACCCATTTGGTTTTGTCTCGGGCATATGACCTCAGATATCGGGCACGGTGCCCAACTGATGTCCTATGTTCGGGCACGAGACCCAGTCACTTTACGGTTTATGATTTCAGGTCAGGGAACCTTAAATGGATTCCCAGGTTCATGACGGTTTATGGGAACCGGCATGAACCCTTGTTATGGTATAATGGTTCATGACGGTTTATGGAAACCGGCATGAACCCTTGTTGGTTATTACGGTACATGACGGTTTATGGGAACCGGCATGTTACCTCGGTTATGTTATTACGGTACATGACGGTTTATGGGAACCGGCATGTTACCTGATTATGGATATTATGGATCATGACGGTTCAGGGGAACCGGTCATGAATGTTTATGTTATGTATATATATGTTCGTCTACCTTCCTTTACTTCTATTATCTCCTCCGGGGAGGGTCGTTGGCCTGGGTGGACCCCGGAGTAGTCACGGAGCACCGACTGAGTGGAGTCACCCCCCAGTTGGGTTCCTTACTCTCAGGAAGACTATGGTTACTATTACCTCGGTTAGGGTCAGTGGTCTGCGGACATTGACCTTGACTTTGAGATGACTCGGATTGAGACCCGGGTAGCGCGCGCGTAGCTTTGGATACCGTGACAGGATTGGTTGTGTGACTTATATATATGTATGTGATGGATATATGATATATGATATGTGATGTGTACAGGTGTGCACAGGATTTGGGCAGTGGCCCGTATGGTCGTTTTCATTGTGGTCCTTTCGACCTTGGTTTATATCTGCTTTGGGCTTAGTCCCACATATGATTTGTTTTGGATAAATGGTTTTCGAATGCATGCATGCTTTTTAGTGGAGGGTACAAATGTCTTCCTTATTAAATGTTTTTATAAACTCTTGTTTTGTCCACTCACAGTTTTTAATGTTTTGACTGCCCTTCAGGTTGACATCGGATGTGGACTGTAGCAGAGACCGAGATATCACATGCCTCCTCCGGATCCTGGCGTATTCTGATAGCCCGGGAGGGCAAGGGTCGGAAATATCCCTTGTCTGACACTTCGTGTCAGACGTGAGAAGGGTCATCCCGCACTAATCCCGGGGGGATTGGGATGGGTCCTGTCACCCCAACCTTCCGAACATCATAACTTCCTTCTCGGATGTCGGAATCGGGCATATCACCTGTCTACGGACTCGTGACGTCCCAAACTACGTCACAGTCGTCAGTCAATACCCAATTGACTGCTCGAACTAAAAGTCAACTAGTGGCCCAAACCAGGGGCAAAATCGTCATGCTACGCTAACCGACCAAAAGTAACCAACTAAACACCAATTAACTCATTAATCCCATCTTAATCAATGTCTTAACCCTAGTTTCCGGGACGGGTTGTTACACAAATGCACTCATGGCATCACAAAACAAGTATTAAAACATATGATAAATATTTATGCATGCATCAATTTAGAAAATAAGGTCCACTCACAGAACGTCCGAGCTGCCGCCTCGATACGCATGCCATTCGGCTCTCCCGGGCCAATCACCATCACCGGGACTCCAAAACCTGTCCAAATCGTAATAGAGGGTTACTAACTACTTAATTAACCTCTCACTAAAGCCCCGTAATTTTCTGGAATTTTTAACTATTTTTAAACCCAATCCTAAACCTTCGTACACTCCGAAACCTATTGAAACGATGTCCGATTGATACGAAACCAGTCCCAAAATGTTCGTTACATCGAAAGGATGATTTTGTGTGTTGGAAACATCCCCAAAATGTGGGCCACGCGCCCACACGCGCGACCTGAACCCCCTGAGCGTGAAGCCCATGCGCCGGGCACTGTAGATCATCTTCAACCTTTAGTCGGCTGGGTTCAGACCGGTTCGAACCGATTCGGTCCAACCAAACGGGCGGTCACGGTTCAGCCTTATTCCTCACTCATTTTCACTCCATTTCTTCCCATATTTATCCCTAAATGTTCCTAACACTAAACCCAATTAATCCAGCCATTAAAAATAGGAAAAACGGGTCGAAACTCACCTTGAAGATCCAAGTTTGAACCGGCCACCTGCAACCGCCGTGTTCTTGCTTTTTCGGCCACCCCAGTCCATCAAACCGGTCCTATTCGACTCCCCTAGGTCCTAGGAACACGACCCAACCATTAGCATCGATCGAAAACCCCTTGAACTCAAAGTCCAAAATTCGAATCCTTACCTCACGGTTTTCGGGTTTCCCCCGACGTGGCCACCGCCGTGGCTCGTCTTCCATTCCCAAGTCATCCTTAGTCTCTCTCAGCCCTCCACCAGCACATAGAAATGGTTATGATGATGAGGTGTGTGTGGTTGTTTGTTCCAAAAGAGAAATGGAGAAAATGGAGGGGAATGGGCTTTCGGGTTTGTTTGAAGAAACAGAGAAGATGATGATTAGGTGAGAGAAAGATGAGATGGATGGTGAGGATTGGAGGAAGAAATATAGATGAAGGGTCAGGATTAAAAGATGGGATGAGTGAGAAATATAAAATAATAAAATATTATTATTTTAATGGTTTAGATCCACTTTTTAGGGGATTGGCCAATGAGATGAGTGACACTTGTCACTCATCCATGGGTCCCACTAAAATATCTGCCCAATCAGATATCGCCACGTCATTCCCGTCTCGAAATGCGTGCATAATGAAATCAAACTTTCGTGATCCATAACTTCCCCGTTCGAAGTTCGATTTCGGCGTGCCGCCTGTCTACGGATTCGTATCGACTCGAACTACGTAACGGTCCTCGGCCCTCAGACCTCCCAATCAAAAATTCAACATTTTAACCACGACTAGGGGCAAAACAATCATTTTGCATCGTTCGTCCGATTTCGTTCAACTAATCGCCGATTAACCTCACTAATCCTCTATTAGTCACTAATCTAATCCCGGAATTCGGGACTGGTCGTTACAGCAATCAGAAACTCTGGGTCCTCAAACAGATTTCTCCGTCTCCGCCCTCTACCACTACGACGAGCCATCGAAAACCGCTGCTCAATGACGCCACAAGATGGAGAAGCTCCGCCAACGGCACCGCACCATGAAGAAGCCCCGTTTATGCAGCAATACGCAGAGGCGGAGGTGGAGGCGAAGAGGCCAATATAGGCGGTGTATCTGGGCAGTGACGATGGAGAATATGGGAGAGATATTTGGGAGGGAGAGGTTAGCATATGAAATTAGGGATTTTTGAAAAATAAAATAAAATAACTAGGCTTGAGAGCATGAGGATGGAGATCAGGAAGAAGGAAACAGAGATGTGTTGGGTCGAGATGGAGAAAAGGAGAGTGGATATGATGTGTTGGGGGATTCGATGGGGGTTATGGAGGTTGTCTTTGATTTTGTCGAAATCTTGTGAGGGCATGTATGATGTATGATGATGATGAAGCTGAGAAGCAGAACGATTCATACTTGGAATGGACAAATATGCCTTTAAATTTGATAGTTTGTGAGATTTTTTATAGGAGGGACTAATAGTGTTGATTTGGCTGAAGTTAAAAGATAAAAATGTCAAAAATCGAGTTAAGCAACGCTTGCAAAACTGGAGGTTTAGTTAAGGGACCATTCCTCTATTTTTTTTAAAAATAATTGAAATTTTTTGAAATTCGATTAAATAAAATATAAGATAAAACGATTGCAACCTTTAATGTTATATACCCTAAGATAATCCAAGGTTGAAAAGGAAAAGCAAAACTCATAATTAATAAAATTTCGAAAATATTTGAAAATCTTGAAAGCTAAATTTGAGGCCTTAGACAACGTTGTTCGGCTAAAATGACTCATATGTCACCGTATGAGCTGTGAGTGATTTCGTTCTTTTTTCGAAAAAAAGTATTATATGCTTCATTTGGAGCTCAAATGCCAAATCTAAAATGGATCATATGTCTCCGTATGAGCTGTGAGTAATTTCGTTTCGTCGTTCTTTTTGAAAAAAGTTGTTGATACCATGTCGACTCAACCACCCTTTGAGCACAGGGACTGCCAGGACACATAATGGGTGTCGACCGGCACCCATCTCGCATACCCCCCACACGGTCGTGGACAGCCGACCGACATGCTCCACAGGCCCGCCATTCGGCACCTGCTAAACCACTAGGCACCAGCTGGCTGAAACAGTTCCCTGACACCAACTCTGCCACAACAACTCCCTGACGATGGCAGGTTGGTCACCAGCTGGCACCTACCCTTAATCTTCAGAAACCATCAGACGATTCCCAGCCACAAGGCAGGACCTGCTCTCAAACAGTAACCCAACTACCGTATTTATGACTACTATAAATACCTTGAAAACCCTTCACAAAGGTAACTCTCTGAACTCTTTGAAGCTCCCTTCAGATTACGGTTACTTTCATGCCCATTGGCTTACAAACACTAACTTAGGCATCGGAGTCCCTTCGGCGGATACCATACCGGTGTCAAGTCTTCCTTCGTAGGATATCTGTCGAACGACGACGTCCCGAGCGGGTCCAAAGCACCACGCTGCTGGTCCTAGATCCCTTAGCGGGTCTCAACAAGTTGGTCAATCTCAAGATTAAACAATTGGCGCCCTTTGTGGGAAAAAGAGTTTGTCCCACTCGCTCACATACCTTCACTCAGCCTCTGCCGACGTACAATGTCTGCCAAACGGGATGATGACGAGCTCAACAACACTCCCTAGGGAGGCCGCAACCGAATCCGAACCAGCCTGCCTCTCGAGGACATGCTAGAGATGCTAAGAACCCTCCGATCGGAGGTCGCTGAACTCAGAAAAATCAATGCTGCCATCTAGAGCAGGAACCATGTGTGGGGAGAACAGCATGGGAGTACCCTCGCCATCCTTCAATCCACACGCGAGGAACTGGAAGGACAGCGAGAGGCAACCAAACGGGCCTTAGCCGCTACAACCCATCAGCAGGAGTTCGACTCCTGTCGAGTGGAGATCAATGACACATGCCGACCAGAAGCATCTAGACGCCTTCTCTTCCATCAAACCGACCTGCTTGGTCCCTCGGGCACGCAGATCTACCGCGACGCCCGCGAACTACTCAACCAGAGGCAAACACAGACCCATGCCAATCGTCTGACTTACCCCGCTCACGACCCTCGGATCCAGGCACAGCCACCGTTGCCGCTGCTATCCCAGGGTGCTCGGTCACAGTCTGGGTCAGCACATCGACAAGTGCAGCGTCCACGGGCCTCCACTCAACGGGCAAACAATCCCCTCTCGCCGGTTGGAAGGCACCAACTGGAGGACGATGCCGACTCGACCACAGCCTTGTCTGGGCAACAGTCCTCACAACCTAAGCAACCCAAGGGAGGCGTGAGTAGTGCAGATCATCCACCAGCCACTGACCGGACGGCCCCGTCGGGTAAACCTGGCCGATCAGACGACATGGTCTAGGAACTCCTCCAACGCGTTCGTGAGTTGGAGGTTGGTGGATCGAAGGCAAAAACACTGTGCAAGCCCCGGACCAACATCGACCCCTTTACATATAGCATCATACGGTACTGTCACGAGACAGAGGTTAAACCCCTAAAAATCGCCTTGTACAACGAACAGGGAGACCCGGACACCCATATCAACAACTACAACTCTGCATTGGCCTTCGGGAACCTCTCCGACGAGGCGTAGTGCCAAATTTTCAGTTCCACCCTCATTGGGCCTGCGCTTAACTGGTTCTATCGGTTGGAACCACAATCGATTGACTCGTTTGATCAGCTACACACGGTCTTCTTGAGCCAGTTCATGATCCAGACGGATCGATTGCTCACTACCGAGGACCTAGGCACTTTTCGACAGGGGGAAAGTGAGCCCCTACGCCAATACGCCGCCCGATTCAGCTTGAAATACTCCAAATGCCATGAGACAGATGATAAGGCCGTATACCGGGCTTTCCGTAACGGGCTGCTGGAGTCCACCTTTACTACAATGAACTCATGAGGCAAGCAACAATACACGCCAAGTCAGAGCACTTTAACTCCCCCCAGGTGGTGCCCTAGCCTGCCTCGACCGATGTACACTCTATACCTCCAAGCGGCCGACAGGAGCAACCACCTCCGCCAATCAATGGCCCGCGTGCGGACCATCGGTCCGACTCACACACTCTGGTAAGCGAAAAGGGACATATACCAATGATTATAAGGGAAGAGACAAATATCACAGCAAGGGACATAGGCCAAACCACCACCAGTCAGATAAACCCCATACGGGGCCAACATCGAAGTTCGAAACATACTCCATCCTGAACACCTCCCTCGAGAATGTCCTCATAAACATCGAAGACACAATACCCAAGCCACGTGAGTGACCACCGGGCCCCCGTCCGGGCATTCAATCCAACCTATACTGCCAATACCATAAGTTCAACGGCCACTTCCATCGATGAATGCGTGGCCTTCCGCGACATCGTGGAGACACTTGTGCAGGAAGAGAAGATCAACCAGTTCCTCTAGCATGCACGCCTAGCGCAGAATATGCCACAAATCAACACAATCAGTGGTGGCCCGACCATTTCTTCCTCTTACACCTCCAACCGCACAAAGAAGAGCTTCTTGCGAACTACAACATCCAACCATCAAATCTTCAACATCGAGGATGGGCAAGCCGCCAAGGTCGCACGGGCAGGATGTGCGCCATCACTTTCGTCGAGGAAGAAGAAAAAGGGGTCATTTTCCCCCACGACGACCCATTAATTATCCTCGCACAAATCGCCAATTTCGACATCAGGGAGTATCTTGGTAGACATTGGCAGTTCTGTGAACATACTTTTCATGGAAACTTTCAACCAGTTGGGCATCGACCCCAAGAACCTTATCCACACTGGTTCCCCACTGCTCAGCTTCTCGGGCAGGTCCTGCCTTGTGGCTGGGAATCGTCTGATGGTTCCTGAAGATCAAGGGCAGGCGCCAGCTGGTGCCCAACCTGTCATCGTCAGGGAGTTGTTGTGGCAGAGTTGGTGTTAGGGAACTGTTTCAACCAGTTGGTGCCTGTGGTTTAGCAAGTGCCGACCGGCACCTTTCTCGCATACCCCCCACACGGTCGTGGACAGCCGACCTGCATGCTCCACAGGCCCGCCGTTCGGCACCTGATAAACTACAAGCACCAGCTGGCTGAAACAGTTCCCTGGCACCAATTCTACCACAACAACTCCCTGACGCTGGCAGGTTGGGCACCAGCTGCCGCCTGCCCCTGATCTTCAGGAACCATCAGACGATTCCCATCCATAAGGCAGGACCTGCTCCCAAATAGTAACCCAACTACCACATTTATGGCTACTATAAATACCTTGAAACCCTTTACAAAGGTAACTCTCTGAGCTCTTTGAAGCTCCCTTCATATTACGGTTACTTTCATGCCCATTGGCTTACGGGCACTAACTTAGGCATCGGAGTCCCTTCGGCGGATACCACACCGGTGTTAAGTCTTCCTTCGCAGGATATCTGCCGAACGGCAACGCCCCCAGCTGGTCCAAAGCACCACGCGGCTGGTCCTAGATCCTCCAGCGGGTCTTATCAAGTTGGTCCATCTCAAGATTAAACAAAAGTATTATATGCTTCATTTGGAGCTCAAATGCCAAATTTACAAAGTATTGTTAATTGTTTTTTTTTTCTGTATCATTTTTTTATATTGTCATTGCCGTGAAAATCTGTTGTTTCCCTTTGAATCAAATATCAATTCAGCCCCAATTTCATAAATTTCATTGAATCGTGAGTTGGACCCTATTTGCGGATTGTGGGTTAGATTGAATCTGAAATCTTATGCCTTTCGAATCAAGAAAGAGAAAAAAAAACAATAACGTAACACATGATATGTGTTTTATTGCATATTCTGAAATATGACAATGATAGTATATATGTGGTATGATAAATTTAGAGCCAGGGAGAGTTGTAAATGGGAGTGACAACAGATTTGGTATGGAGATACTTGTGGAGAGCTGATAAACCAAGGTCTCTACCGAAGCCACTCATCTTGTACCCTCCATAAGGGCAGTCTTGATCGAAAGCGAAGTAGCAGTTGATCCAAATAACGCCTGCCTTGATTGATCTCGACACTGTGTTAGCGACATTCAAGTCCTTTGTTATGATCCCAGCTGCTAGCCCATATCTCGTGTTGTTCGCTCTCTCGATTGCCTCCTCAATCGTCCTACAGCATTAGCTCATAGCATCAATAACAAAATACTGTCGAAACTCGATACCTGAAACCTCCCACCACAAAGAAGAAAATGCTTGTTTGAGGGATGAATGGGGAAAGGAGAAAGGAGAAATGAGAAAGAACGTACTTGAATTTCATCAAAGCCATGACGGGCCCGAAGATTTCATCCTTGGCTATGAGCATGTCCTCCTGGGGAAAAATTGTTGTAAAATCAATGAGATGGGAATAATGTATAAATTTATAACTTCAGGCTGTAAATATAAATGTAAATGTAAATGATGTAAATGTAAATGTACCTTGACATTAGTGAATATTGTTGGCTCAATGTAATATCCTTGTTCCCCAAGGCATTACCCCCTGTTAACAAAGTGGCTCCTTCATTCTTCCCATGCTCAATGTAGGTTAGGATTTTGTTAAACTGCTGCTTATCAACCTGCAATTTTGGGAGAATGACAAGAATGCAAACTTACGCGTTATATTTTTGAATAGCTTACGAAAATCACTGGCATTTTGTCGATCTGGCATAGATGATAAATGAACATGATGAATGGGGTCACCTGGGGTCCTTGACGAACATTAGGATCAAAAGGATCCCCCACTACCCAAGCTTTTGCCTTCTCTTCCACCTTCTTCAAAAACTCATCATAAATCCCTTCTTGAACATAAACACGAGAACTCGCCATGCAAATTTCTCCCTGATCGAATATATGAAATAATTAGAAACAGTTGGTGCACTGCTGGTATATAATCTAACCAAGTCATAAACAAATTGACGGCTTTAAACTTGAACTAATTAAAAGCATGAACTTTCACCTTGTTGTAAAGGATTCCCAAAAGAGCAAGGTCAGTAGCCATGTTTATACAGCATCATTGAAAAATCACAAGGGGTGACTTGCCTCCTAGTTCAAGTGAAACTGCTTTTAGATTGCTCTTTGCCGCGGCCTGCATTACTTCACGCCCTACCTCAGTAGAGCCAGTAAAACTGACCTAAAATATAACAGATTAAATCGTCAACAAATTTATAAAAAATCGTGACATAAATGATAGTGTAAAAAAAAAAAATGAAAAACTCGAAATTACTTTGTCAATGTCCATATGATAGGAGATGGCAGCACCAGCAGTCTGTCCAAATCCAGTTATGATATTGAGCACACCATCTGGAACACCAGCCTGCATAAGAAAGCAAGTCACATCGCTGCGGGGGACACACACAAAATGAAAAGCTTGAAGAATTGAGCTTACCAACTTAGCCAGATAAGCATAATACAGAGCAGAGAGAGGCGTCTGCTCAGCGGGTTTGACGACCATGGTGCACCCCGCAGCTAAGGCAGGGCTGACCTTTGCAAAGAACAGGGTGCTTGGGAAATTCCATGGAATGATGTGTCCCACAACACCAACCGGTTCAAGCAGCGTATACGCTTGGAGCTGTCGGGACATTTTGAGCACCTCCCCGTGAATTTTATCTGCTGCACCTGCATAGTATCGTAGCATTTCTGCTACCTGAGGAATGGTCTACAGCCTTGCCATGGCTGAACAACTTCCCAGCATCAACAGTATCCAAGATAGCTAGATCTTCCACATGTTGGTCAATTAAGTCTGCAAATTTCATCATTATCCTTCCCCTCGCCTGAACATAAATACATTCAAGGACGTAAGTGAATTGGCGCTAGTTCAGTTAGTTTTAATTTTGACTCGTAAACAATTATTCTCAAATTCAAATTCCAATAATATATTGTATAGATAATTTTCAAAATTTTCTCTCCTCATCTATAACAAAAAAAAAAAGAAGGCGGCCAAATTGGGTGATATTTGTGAGATGGAGTAGAACTAGAAATTAATGCACGTAACTTCATGTAATGCAAGCAACTGAGAAGATCTTTAGATTAACAATTTACGCCATTACTTCAGAAAAATTATCATTTTGTTTTCCACGGCCGCCATCTTTTCGACTCTGAACGATGATCATCAAATGACTTCTTCTATTATATAATTTCATATTTCAAAAATTTTATACGGTGTAAGAATTCTTTATTTAAACTTAAGGCTAAATTGAAAGGGTTAGAAATGAAATCATAAAAAAATAAAATGTATATTTTATTTTATTATGGTATAACTATGAAATAAATATGAAACCTACCATAAAAAATTAAGATTTTAACGGAAAAATTACTAAAAAAAGAATAAGAAAACTAAGACAAGCGGCAAGTGCACAATCAGTTAATGAAAGAGCTCAATACAAAAAAATGCTCCTGCACAAAATTTATCATAATTTTAGCAACCGTCCCTATATTCAATATCAATATCCCCATTCTTGAATTTTACTCTAATATTTTTGTCTATTTGTCAAATGATCTCCGTTAAAAAAATGGAAAAATTGTCAACTTATGAGCTTTTTTTTTTCAACAGAATTTGTTGAAAAATAGATGGAGTGACTATAAAAAATATTAGGGTATAACAGAATACACTAATATTGAAGTATATAGACGATTGCTAAAATTATAATAAAGTTTAGGGATTGCAACCATTTAGACTAAACTTAAAAAAAAAAACAATTTAGACAATGTAGGAGAAGTCATAAACCTGACTCTTATTACAATCACCATGCCATTAACTAATGATGTACCTACAAAAGCTTTACCTATTGAGGCGTATACTAATACAAAAGATTAATAAAGAACTGCATATTCATTAGAACCATTCATGATCATATCTTCTTTTTCAGAGAGATCTGGCCAATATATAACAATGGCCAAGTTAATGGAGTTAAAAGAAGAGTAAATTATTGTTAGACCCTTAATAATTTTTATTTTTATTAAAAACCTTTAATGTTTGTATATAAAACAAAATAAGACCTTATCTCAAACTTTTTTTTATTCACAAGTCCCTAAACAGAATTTGTAAGCAATAAATTTCACATCTACCATTTTATATCTCAATAAAGAGGATGAATGAATTATTGAGAATTCCTTTAAACAATTAAAAATAACATTGTTTTTTTGTCCTCTTTGCCCCATGTGCCCCTTAGCGTTTGATTTATTTGGCCTCTTCGGCCTTTATTATATTATGCATATAATAAATATTATATATGTATACTATATATATTGCATATAGTTACAATTAATTTTTTTATAAAATAAAAAATAAAGTTTGTATTGTCTGGGGTTCAACAGTAGGGTATAGATTTTTTTTCTTTAGAGAGAGGGGAGGGGGAGAGAGGAGGGGGGGGGGGGGGGAGGGGGGGGGGGGGGAGATGGGTGGTGAAAAATTATACAATGTAGGGTTTAATTCTTGAATTTTTCCAGATGGTGGTGGAAAATCATACGATGTAGGGTTTATTCTTGAATTTTGACACAAAATTCATAAATTAAACCCTGAACTATAAGAAATTAACCAAATTATTTATATCGGAAGATAAAGAATTTTTAAATTTAAATTAAAAGTATTTTTGAAGAATTATTGTTTTTAATTATCTTACTTTAAGTTAGATTAGATACTCATATTACTTTTAACACGAGCAAGTGAAAACAAAATTGAATGACATTAGTTGTAATTTATATAAAAACCTATAGTCTATTTTAAATTGTATAATCCTTTGACTAGTCAAATGATTTATGAATTTAATTTTTCTATATGCAAGTTTTTTAATAAACTTATATGTTAATAAGGATCTATGATTTAATTGCTCTTAAAAGAATTGTTGGTTACACTTGCCAGGCACAACACATAAATAATATAGAGTACAAAATACTATCTAAAATTCTTAGGCCTGTCGAAAATATTTTACTAAAGATCCTATATATATGTGTATGCCTATTGATTATTTTTAAATAATTTAATGCAGTATGTATTTCAGAAAGAATGTTTAAAATTATGAAGTCGTGGTCCTCGCTAACCTAATAATCTAACTCCATCCAGCCATGAAACATGGTCACTCTAGCACACACCGCATCTCCTATGGAACTCCCTTTTGGTCTTTTTTTTCGCCTTTAATCATGTAGTCCTCCAAAAATAAAAGAATAACTAATGGACATAAAAAATCAAACAAAAAAAATAGCAAATTATACTTTATCTTGTGGTTGATATATTGAAAACAGGTTCATACAATGACCTTTCAAATGATACAATTATCCTCATGAACTATTCAAATGATATCTTGGCCCGTCAATTAATTTTTTCTATCGACAATTTTCATTAGATGCTAACGTAGTGTTTGTAGCTCTCGTTTTTTAACTGTTATATTGACCTCATTAAAAGAGCATGTATGTCGATTTGCAATTTTGTCGCCTAATTTAAGGTTTTTTTTCACCTATTTCTCTCCTCTTAGTTTTGGGAGCAAAAATGGGTATATTAAGGTTGATAATATTAGATCAAAAAAAGCAGGTTGATAACAATTGAAAAATGGAACTCACAGACATTACGGTAGCATCAACTAGAGGTTGGGACAAATGTCACGATTTGAAGAATTTAAAAGAATAATTGCAATATTTAAAAAATTAAATATGAATCTATTATAAGATATAAATTACCGATTGATAAAATGAAATGTACTAAAAAAAATGTGACTTTGTTGTCGCCACATTTGAGATTTCACAACTCTTTCGAGGCTAGTTGATTTTGGACTCCTATCAGAAGAGATTTTTTTTTTTTACTTGGGGCCATGGCCATTATCAAATACTCTATCACATGGGTCATGGCCACCAAAAAATACAAAGTACTTTATCACATGGGGCCATGGCCACTACCAAATATGGTATAGCTCTAGAAATTATTAAGAGACAACTATTGAATCTCTTCTGACCCAATAACAAGTACACTTCAATAATTCTCTGAAAAATAGAATTCTAAGGGCTAATAATACAGGACCATTTGCATGTGGTGCATTGCATAAGAAATCAAACTTTTAACACTTCAAAATTTCGTTTGTACCGTAGAGTTTGGAGACAAAAAATTAGAAATATGTTGTAAATAGTATAAGATGTGGCTATTCATGTAAGAGTACGAAATGTATTTAGTCATTAGTGAAAGGATATATATGTCCTTATCCAATGCACTAAACCCTAATCCTATTACTATATAAGGATTATGTGAAATGTTTAATGAGATGATTCTGCACGTATTTCACAACACGATATCAGCATGAGCCCTAATCAATTGAAAAAAAATTCCAAATCGTTTCGCCGAATTTCCAGATGAAACTTTACCTATTTGACGCCAATCATCATCTTATGATATTAAACTCTTGCAACAATCCAAACCATAAAACCCTAAATTGCCAAACTCACTACTACAACTGATCTTCTTCAATGCCTCAACCATTGGTGGGCCCCGATTGACATTCGGGAATGGGATTAGGGTCGATATGCCCCTGAAGAAGGCACCAAAGGTAGCGATTAGTTTTCATCTTCCCTTTTGCGGTTCACGATGGGAATTCGAAGCCAACATCACTGAAGAAGTCGATCCCAAGACCGTGCCTATCTTTGTGTACCTTCTTACTCGTTTTCATGTTGCAGTTGGAATATGGAATATTCTATGGGTGTTTCTAACAAATCATTACTATTTGGTCGAAAGGTTGCTCTGTTCTTGTATCCTTTGATCATCAATATTCATATTCTTGTGTTTTGGCAACGTAGAAGCCGCAGGTTTCAATAATATTACAACTATATCCTTCAACCAAGGCATATGTCACAACCCGACCTTCTCCAACAGGATATTATCCGCTTTGGCCCCAGCCCTCACGGTTTTGTTCTTGGGAGCTCACGTTCAACTTCCCAGTGGGTCACCCATCCTGTGATTGCACCAGCCCCTACTCGCTTAACTTTGGAGTTCCCTAGGAATCCAAAGCAATTGAGCTCTCAAAAGGCCTCATGTTGGATAGATGCGCGCCATACATATAAGGCTCATCCCCCAGATCCCTCAGGCGATGTGGGATTGCTAACCATGCCCCCAAGGCAAGGGTCCTCACAATCCACCCCTTTGGGGCCCAGCGTCTTCGCTGACACACTCAATTCCAGCCGGGGTTAGGCTCTGATACCAAATTGTCACGACCCAGCTACTCCAACAGGATATTGTCCGCTTTGGACCCAGCCCTTACAATTTTGTTCTCGGGAGCTCACGTGCAACTTCCCAGTGGGTCACCTATCCTGGGAATGCACCCACCCTCGGAGAAGGTCGGGTCGTGATAATTTGGTATCAGAGCTGGACCTCGACCGAAAGTGTGCCAGCGAGGACGCTGGGCCTCAATGGGGGTGGATTGTAAGACCCGTGTTTTGGGAAAGAATGGTGAACAATCTCACATCACTCGGGGAGGAAGGTGAAGTGTCTTATATGTGTGAACACGTATCTATCTAATAGGAGGCCTTTTGGGAGCTCACTGGTTTTGGATTCCTAATGAGCTCCAAAGTTAAGCGAGTAGGGGCTGGTGCAATCCTAGGATGGGTGACCCACTGGGAAGTTGCACGTGAGCTCCCGAAAACAAAACCGAGAGAATTGGGTACAAAACGGACAATATCATGTTGGAGAAGGTCGGGTTGTGACAGCATGAGTGGCTGCGGTGGTGCCCATGTTCGACTAGCGTGACCCATAATCTCCACTCAGAGGACACAAGGAATTGTGAAAAAAATCAGCAATAAGGTGATCCCTGTCCTTTTCTTGTGTAATATTGCCCGTATCATTCTCTGTCCTTTTCGGTCCTCCATGGTTGTAAATTGAAAAAGCCTGAACTTGTTACCGAGTTACGGTTGTGGGTGGATTGGTCTGAGTCAGACCGGTAGTAACTTAGGTGGTGACTCACGAAGATACGAGCGGGCTCCACCTGTGTATGAAGCATCACATAGCAGATAAGCCTTTAACTTTTAATATCATTATGATGATATGAATATATGATACATATATGATGATGGTATACTATAATATGATGACATGATGTTGACGCTATGATGATGATGATGATAATGAATATATGATGTCACGACATGATGATTTATATAATATATGATGTATGATGATGTACTATGATGGATAATGAGATATTGATACTAGGATGGTATGATGATGATGATGTGAATAATATAATATGATATGATATGATGATGATACATTGATGAATGATTTGATGATGATATGATGATGCTACGAATTTGTTATGTTGATATATATATATATATATATATATTGTGATATAATAATATTTGATAATGATGATGATATGATAATGATATATATATATATATATATGATGATTCATCATATGGCATGATGGCATGATATTAGATGACATGATGATTGATGTAAATTAATGATAATTGAATCGAAGCCTTGCGAAGATAATTATGTTGATGATGGTTTTATGTTTGAATTATTTGATGCTTTATAAATTAATATGAATGGGTATATGATGATGATCACACCATGATAATATTGGAAAATATTATGATCAAATGACATTGGTGGTGCTATTTAAATGACAAATGATGATCATGAATCTGTGTGGAACCTAAGGAATAGTCACCAGCTGAAAATGAATCCATGAATTTTGATAATGAATTCATGAACAAGTCAACTACACTTGCTGCGACATGTTTGCTATTTTGATCAAATGGTTCAAGGCGCATGATGATGGTCAAGCATACCAACCAAATTGTTGATGTTTGATAATTGCAATTTTTGGCGATGATAATGATGTTTGGAAATTGAAAATTGGATAAACATTATTACTGAAAATTCATTGGTGATTTAATCATGCATATTTGAAACATCAATTCAAGCGTAACTGCCTATTGGATGTTGATGACTATCTTCATAGATTAGGTAAAGACCAACCAATGCAAATATTCATTGTTCTATGGCCTTCACTGTTTACGACCAGAAGCCAATCCAATTCAGGAAACCTATAGCATATGCATATCAGCTCATGTCGAGCCTAATCTAGTTGGATATCAACTCAAATTAAAACGAGAAGCCAACGTCCACATGGTGTAGGCCTCGGTCCAGTAGACCACTTGGTCAATCAGGCTAGTAAACAGATCAATCTAAATTGATTAACTGATCCATTTGAATTGGGTCACTCAAATTGAATGGCCTAAAAGAACTGGTAAAAAAAATAATCCAATCAGATTGAACCGGTCTAACCGAATCAAACCGGTCTAGTCGAACCAGACCATACAAACCAATCCGTCAGATTCTGAATTTTTTTTTCTTTTCACTTATAGGATTGACGCATAGATCTCAATGCTCGAAGCATTATGTCAATTTATATAAACTTAATGCATGAATCTTTATGTCAATTTTTTGTTTTTTTGTCTTAAATTTTATACCTGAAGTATTTATTCAAATGATTACTTGCTTAAATGTTTTCTTACATGATTGTATTTACTTAGCACACATTTAGGAACGATACGTGTTTAAATGAACTAGCAGTTCTTACTAATCATCGAATCTATAGTTTCCGCAATTGCTATGAAAAAAGGAACCCGAAGTTTCCTTCATAAATTCACCAAACATAATAAAACCAGTAGATTTTATATGTTTTAAATCCGATTTATTATATCAAGTCATAGCACTTACAGTTCTTATTAGTCGCCTATAGACGAGTTTATCCAAGACACTCATTGTGATAATTTGATCATTGCAAAGATTTTGAAAGAGTAGAATAATCATCATCTTAACATCTTACCCGAAGCAAGAAATGAATGACACATCATCCATTTTAAGGATGTCACATGCATGTATGAATATAATTCGAAAAATGTGATTTTTCACTCGAATATGATTTAATTCAATACAAACACTTATTCTCATGCATGTGATCCATTGAATTAAATTTATAAATATGAATATTTTGTGGGGAAGTTTATTCTCTAGTTAACAGTGTTATCACACACATTATACTCCGAGAGATATGACAAAAGAATTATCATCAATGAGATCTTTTATTCTCTACGTTCCATAAGAACATTGTTGAGATTTACAGATATTTGAGCCAATAGTTATCACATTGAAACCACTAATGACAAGAAAGTGAAATATTTTTGCATAACCTCCAATCAGTATGGCCAAAAGCATATACTAGAGAAACTAGCCAGAAACTAGCTAAGAGTTAACTAGAAGCTAACTAGTATGAGCAATTGCTCATTATGGAATGACCGGTCAGGATATCTAGGTCAATGTCATGATGCACCATATCCTCAATATATCACACGGGCATCCCCTCACTTGTAAACACCTTGTGTTTAATGAAACACTATGACAAGTGTGCTCGCTAGAAAAATTGGACATTAGACCACCATGCGGACCGCTTGAAAAATTTCATGGTTCTGGTTGAGATACCGACAAAGTGGTCACATGCTACCCTATTGTCTACACACATACTGCGTTTGCTAAACTTTTAGCCCAGATCATTAAATTAAGGATCACACCACTCGAATTCTCTTATATAGTCTATAAGACTCAATAATACCGGAGAGTTTACGTCGAAATAATCGATGCTTATTGCATGTCCCTAGGGATTGATGATGAACATTTGGTTCCCCATGTTCAAACCCATAATGGTCTGGTAGAAACACTAATTAACCTTCGTAATGCGCACCGAGCTTCTAATTTCTGTGCATGGGCTATACAATTTGCGTGCAGTAATGTTGGTCCGGTTGAGGTCAACGCCACCTAACAATGTTCTGCGTTACAGCAGGTGACTAGGAACAAACCAGATGCTTCGTACTTACACATTTATGGGTGTGCAGTTACGTGCCAATTATGACAACACAATGATAGGTCGTTAATTAAACATTATTTTATACCCTTTATACTTGACTTTTAATATTTAAATAATAAATAATTAGAGGAAATAATATATTTTGTGGGATTTTTGTAGAATTAAATAAAACTTGAAATAGCGTTTTGGTGAAAGAATCGTCCCGATTGGAATTATAACGAAGAAATTATGGACGAAATTCGGAGGGAAACTACAAAATCCATATTTAATTTGTAGCAAAAAATAATAATAAATCCAGCCCAAATTGCTGAAGCCCAGAAGCCAAGTTTGCGAAAACAGCCCAGCCCATTACGCGAACCCAGCTTAGAAGCCCAAACGACGGCCCAGTACCCTTCGCAGCCCAACGATTTCTTCGGAGCACGCTTATCGAGTCTTCCTTCCGTGGCGCAGTGCGCGTGCACCAAGCTACCTGCTCTCCCCAGCACTGAAGCCGCCGAACACGTCGTACGCCTGCCAGCACGCCTCCACCGACTTTCACCTGCTTCCCGCAGCTACAGTCCACCAAAATGATTTCCTACTGTCAGCAACCAACTGCTGCCCATGCCCTGCTACCTCAACTGCTCTCTTTGCAGCAGTTTTCCAACCACTTTTCTGAATTTCCAGCACCAAACCATCCCTAATATCATTAGTGTTCATCATTTCATTTTTATATTTTATTTTTGTATTTTTATTTGAATATTTTTGGCACTCCCTCTATAAATAAGGATGTCATTTCACTTGTTAAGGGTCCCAATTTTGGTTCCCATTTTGTTCATTTTAGTTTCATGTTGTTAGTTCTTTTTTCTCTTTTAGTTAATCTTCTTTCTATTTTGTTCTTTATTTTTGGGACCATTTGTAACTTCTTGTAGATTTTTTTATTAATTAGATTTCTTTTAATTCTTGTTTTTAATTTATGTCATTACATTTTGTTTCTTAATTTCATTTCTCCTTAACTTTGTTCTTGTGACTTTTCTTTGAGAGCTCTTAAACACATTTTTATGTTTTCCTTAAGAAATACTTAGGCCGAATATTTCCGAAATAATTCTATAGTTTAAGTCCGCATTCTTATGTTTATTCCTCCATCTTCATAAGGTTCCTTCTACTGTTCAGAGAATTTTATGGAAAACATTTCATTGTTTCCATCCAATTCCGGAATCACAAGTTGTTCTTGGGCTCCGAAAGTGTAACATTTCTCCCTTTACTTAAACTCTAGTTATTGTTTATGTTTTATTTATATTTCAATATCTGTGTTACTATTTTCTTTCTAACATTTGTAAATGTGAATACAATCTTCATGTATTTTACTTTTTGAATTTCATTTACTTCATATGTTTTAGCGATGAACCTTCAATTTAACGTTAAATGTTTATGACTACTGTTCTGTGCACTTAGAATAGGGTTGAAAAGATTTAAATGTTTGACGCACATTGAAATCAATAACGTAAGGTGAATCGTATTATAAGTGTTTATGACAACTGTTCGGTGCATTTATAGTATTGAAAAATGTATGCATGTAATTAAGATGATGAAGGTAGAATTTCGGTATTGGTTCAATATGAGCAAAATGTTAGAGTGTTGGTAAAAATATGTGTTTGAAGAAAGTTCACTTGTACAAAAGTTAAAGTATAAGTATAATTAAGTTCTTAATTGTTTTCTTTATTTTATGATTACAATCTTTTCAAACCCCCCATTATATTTTTTATTCTTTTATTCTTTAATTTTTTATTCTTTTATTCTTTTATTTATTTATTCTCTAATTCATTTATTATTTATTCATTAATTCATTTATTATTTTATTCTTTGATTATTTATTATTCTTTCTCACTAACATATTATTAATGTTTTCTAATTTTCCCAGTTAAGAACTTCCTATTTACCAATACTACATCTACACAAAAAAGTTTAAATTGCATAATACTCAAATTACGTGTTTAATTTAATGCGTAGCTTGCGCGTTATCACACAACGTACACAAATGAGATCTGAACAAAGGAGGGGCATACATGACAGTTATGAATCCATCTCTATTATACACTATTTAGAGCCCTTGCTAGGCGATCTCATTACTGCTATATTTGCGGATAGTCACTTTGATGAGACAGTTTTCCCGTTGTTAGGGGGAGATAAGAACGTCAAACGTACATTCCTGAAGAACGATGTGAATTGACATGGAACATCCCCACTATATCTCATTTTGATCCCCGAATCGCACAAAGTAAGAATGAAGTGCGAAAAAATCTAGATTTACAGAGTGTAGCTAATAATATGTCAGATGCTTCCGTGAATCTAGCTAAACTGACGAGATCACATATATATGCTGCAAACTTTCCTGCAAGGATATACGTCCCAGTAGGACGCATCGTCCCAATTGGGCGAGTCGTCCCAGACGGACGGGGTACAACCATAACGGCTAACTAGCCATATGTCCCTGCCCAGAAGCGAAGTAGACTAATAGGTTTGAAAGATTCTCATCCCCAAAAGAGGATAGATTTGGCACAATCGAATCCCTTCTAAATATCAACTGATCCATCTTATGAGATAATTCCGGATTATGGGTCTGTGATGACGTTGGGGGACGTTCCAACGTTTGAACCCAGTCTCGAGAATAAAGAGATCTCGGTAAAATGATGCATGCTTATGTGAGATATGAAATCAGAATGATATTATCATCGATGATTTATATGTATTTGCGGTAGCTATCAAAATAATAATTAGAAACGAAATCGAACTTTATTCCGTTGATGAATGAATGCCAACGTAGAGAAGAGTGACAAAAAATGGAGAGAAACAATCCAAGTCGAATTAGATTCCTTGACAAAAACGAAGGTTTTTGGACCTGCAATTCCCACACCTCCCTATGTTAAACCTGCAAGATTTAAATAGGTAGTCATAAGGAAGTGTGATGAGAAAGATGAGATTGTGAGATGTACAACTCATTTAAAGGCGCGCAGTTTTCTCAACGCCCTGAGATTGATTACGAGGAGACGTATTCTCTCGTAATGAACGTCATAACGTTCAACTACCTTATTAGTTTGGTAGTTTCTGAAAAACTGAATATGCAACTTATGGACGTGGTTACTAATCTCTATAAGGATCTGAATACAGACATATATTTGAAAGTTCCTGAAGGACTTAAAAGACCTTATGCAAATAGTTCCAGACCACAGAACATGCTTTCTACTTCTTTGAGGCGTTCACTTTACAGATTGAGATAATTCGGACCGATGTGGTATAATCATCTAAGTGAGTATTTGATCAGAGTGTGATGTAGACTAACAAAGAATTCCCATGCGTGTTTATTAAGAAAAAAAGTTTTAGGTTTTCTATTGATTGGTATTACAGAAGAAACCAAAGAAATTTCTAAGCACCTGAAGTTGGAGTTTGAAATGAAGGATCTTGGGAGAACGAAAATCTGGAGATAAGGTTTTTAGTCTATCGATTGAATCACATATAGAAGATGTTGATATTACATCTGGAAGATGTTGATATTACATCTAGAAGATCTTTGAGACACTTTACTGAGAATAAAGCAAAATCTTCAAGTACGCCCATAATCATCCGTAGTTTAGACCCTGAAAGGACCTATTTCATCTAGCAGATGATAACGAAGAGATAGTGAGAGCAGAAGTTTCATATCTAAGTGCAATCCCTGACATTTCATGTAACGACCCGTCCTGGGAATGAGGGTTAAGATGGGATTAGTGAGCTTAATCGGGGGTTAGCTGGTCTCGTTGGGGTCGTTAGTGTAGAATGACGATTTTGCCCCTGGTTCGGGCAAAAGGTTGACTTTTAGTTCGGGCGGTCAATTGGGTTTTGACCGATGACCAGGACGTAGTTCAGGACGTCACGAACCCGTAGACAGGTGGTATGCCCGATTTCGACATCCGAGGAGGAAGTTATGATGTTCGGAAGGCTAAGGGCATAACCGTAATTTGATTAAAATAGGGAGAATAGTTGACTTTTCGTACGAGCGGGTTTTGACATGTTGACCTAGGATGTTTAGGTAGATCTCGTCGTCCTGAGTTCGATGACAGGCGGCACGTATTCATCGGACTTACGATGTGTGAGTTACGGGTCTAAGAAGGTAGTGGCAAAATCGTAAATTTGACTTACAAGGAGGGGTATTTTGGTCTTTGTGCTCTGGGATTTGTGCAGCAGAGAGGGACAGATGGATGGCTGGGATTGGGCCATTTGTGTGAGAAGGGACAGGATGGTGACACGTGTAGGGGAACTAGAGGGTTCCAGCATTTTGTGCACGGTCCAAATAATTGGGGGTGCTTGTGTACCCGTGTGTGTTCTTCGACCCAGAGAGAAACAGAGGGAGAGAATTGAGAGAATTGAGGGGTGATCGTGGGTGTTGGTGAGTTTGTGAGTGTGTGAGACTGACCAGAGAGTGAGAGGGAGACTGTGAGGGAGGTTGGAGGAGTGGTGGCTGTTTGTGTGTGAAAGGGGAGCCACAGGAAAACAGGGAGGAAGTGAGTGTTTGTGGGTGGTGGTGCGGTCGTGATCGATCAATCGAGGCTAGTGGAGGTGTCCAGAGGACGGAGGAGGACGGGAGGAGCTGCTGCCTCACGGCTGAGCTCACGATGGCGACAGGAGGACAGGTAATTTCTTGTTTTCCCTTTCGATGCTCTGTTTTTGCCGTCTAGTTTCAGACTCTAAGTCGTAAGTTTAGGGGCTGAATCGAGGAGTCTAGTGAGGCCTATGGGACTCAGTTGAGTCCTAGGTAGCTGCTGGTTGCGCTGCCGTGACGGGGAGTGCACGGTGGAGGTTAGTATGACGGAGAGTACTGGTGTGCCCTGTTTTGCAGTCGATCTTCAAATCGAAAGTCGTGGGTTTTGGGGGTGAGTCGACGGTCTTGGTGAGTTGGGTGAGGTTTAGGCCGGTCCTAGGAAGAGTTTGAGACTGCCACCGTGTTGGGGGAAGACTTGGGTGGCCGGAGAAGGAAACAGGGGCTTATCGGGTTTGTGGTTCGAGCTTGAGTCGACAGGTTTTAGGCCGTGTCGGGGTGTTTGAGTGAGAGGAAAGGGTAGCTTGGGTCTGGACAATGCAGTTGGTGAAGAAAGAAGTGGTTTTGGTGCAGGTACGGCAGAGAACCGTCCTCGCCGGTTCGTTTTGCAGGCACTGTGTCGAACCGGGTCGACTCGAGCAAGACGACGACACTGTAGCAAGCGTGTGAGGGCCACGCACAACCACTTTGGGCGGCGCGTGGGGGCGCGTGCGGCGGCGGTTGAGGAAGTTGTCAACATAGTTTTTGGTCTAGGAGTTGTGACGAGTCTAATGGGATTGGTTTCGGGTTAATCGGACGTCGTTTGAGGTTAGTTCCGCGAGGTTGAAGGTTTAGGGTTTCGGTTCGTTACGTCTAGGACCCGGGGATTTTTGGGGAAAATTAGGTGGACTTCCGTAGATGTGTTAGTAACGTACTTTGGCGATTGTTGACAGGATCGGAACTTCCCGAGGAAGCTGAGGAACGTACGAGACGTTCGGGACGCGATTGAGGGCTCGGCACTGTGAGTGGACCCCTTCTCTAAACTCAAGCATGCATAAATATGCTTTGTTGATTTTACATAATTGCACGTTTTTAGGGATTTTAAAACCTGATTTGGTGATTAAAGGGTTTTCGATTTTGAAATCGGATTTCGGTAACGAGATTTGGTTTTAAAGTTAAAAAGTGAAATTTCGGATTTGGGTTCGGAATGACGGTTCTGGACGCCCGAAGGGCATCAGACCGGTGATTTCGGATTCGGATTTGGATATGGATTTCGAAATGGTTTTCAAATGGTTTTGATTGGATTTGCTGGATCTGGTTATTGGGTTTAAAGACCCGGATTGTGATTGACAGGGGACGGGCCCGGATTGAGTTTAAAGACTCAGGAGTTTAAAGACTCGGATATATTGATATTTCCCCCGTAGGCCTGTTGAGTTTAAAGACTCGGGAGTTTAAAGACTCGGATATTATTGAGGCCTGGATTGAGTTTAAAGACTCGGGAGTTTAAAGACTCAGATAGGTCCAGCAGGTTTGATCGGAAAATGATGAATTGATACCCATGGTTTATGATACGGTTTTATGATGCTTATGATATGGTTTCTATAACTGTTTTATAGTGTTTCTGTTCTTATGGTGAGGTTATGGGAATTATACTGTTTTTAAAATGATTCTATAAATGTTTTATGGCGATTGCTTTATAACTGTTTTTGGTAACTGGGTTATGCATGTGGTTTCAAAACGGAGGACTAAACTCGGTTTGCTTATAAAATGGTTTTGGAAACTTTTATTTTATTTTGGTCCACTCACACCTTCTGTTTTAAATTGCCCTCCAGGTCGTGGAACTAGAGCAGGGTTTCGGCGTCGAGGCAGCGTCTGAGGCATAGAAGTCACGAGAGCGACCCCGGAGTGTTTAATTTTTCCGTGTGCGCATACTGTTTATCGATTTTCTTTCTTTTGTACTGTGGTACTATGCTCTGTAAAACTTTTAAATTTCGGGATGTATTGTATAATTCTTCTGCGTCTGACTGAGTGTTTTGGTGGTTTCGAGTGAGTTTACCTTAGTGTTGTGTTGGGGAGTCAGACGGGAGCAGGATTTACCTCGGGTTTCGGGGTGAAACCGGGGTGGGTCCTGACATTTCATCCTCTGTGAACTTATTAGCTACATTCAGCTCTGCCCCAACACGCCGTCACTGGAATGACATAAAAGATATTTTCCAATACCTTAATGGTATGTGAGATATGTATATATTCTATCCCTATGCATTGAGGAATGAATAAAACCACATTGGTCCTTGGAATGGTGCATTGCCTTATTGGGTATACTGATCCAGTCTACCTATCAGACTCACATAAGATATGTTCTCAAATTGGTTATGTATTTACCATTGGGAACACATCAATATCATGGAGGTTTAAGAATCAGACCCCTATTGCAAAGTCTTCGAATCATGCAAAGATTCTAACTCTTCACGAAGCAGCTCGTGAATGTATATGACTACGAGCCATTACGGGGCATGTTCGAAGTACTTGTAGACTACATTCCACCAATGATGAACCTAAGATCACTTACTAAGATAATGCTACCTCTATCAGGCAAATGCAGATCAGTTTCACTATAGTAGACAACAAGTCATCACTCAATGCAACATTCCAGAAGCATGTTCATGATATTGACTTGTGTAGACTGACTGATCTACCAAGTTCTTAATTTTCAGGGGGGGATGATATCAGAAGGAGTATCCTGAAGCATACCGAGTATCCTGAAGTATATTGAGTATCCCGAAGTATACTCATAAGACCATTGTGTACTCTTTTGTCCTACGACCAAGATTATTTTGTCCTTTTGGGTTTTGTTACCTGACTAAATTTTAACGAGATACACTTTTGGTATGGCCACCCCATTAATAATGCATCCTGAACATACCATCGTTCAACTCATATGCATTTGCTCATCTTTTCCCTTCGACCACAGGTTTTTCTCACTGGGTTTACCGGGCAAGGTTTTGGTGTAGCAATTATAATGCATTTTTATTTTAAGGGCGTTATATCTACCTATATTCCAAAAGATACGACTTCAACTACCTCCATAAATTCCGATGCGATTACGATCCATGCGGATTGCATTCTTTTTCCTTCGACCAAGATTATTTTTGTCTCACGTGGTTTTTGTTAACTTACAAGATTTTAACAAAACATATAAGCGCATAGCCAAACAACACTAATTACATGGAATAACCAAGTGGGAGTGTTGCAAATAGTATAAGATGTGGCTATTCATGTAAGGGTAAGAAATGTATTTAGTCATTAGTGAAAAGCTATATATGTTCTTATTCAATGTACTAAACCCTAATCCTATTATCATATAAGGATTATGTGAACTGTTTAATGACATGATTCTGAACGTATTTCACAACAAAATATATTAGACATGATTCTGAACGTATTTCACAACAAAATATAGATACTTCCCAATTAATGGTTAGACATACGATGTTGATGTTATGATTGTGAATTAACAATTTGACAGGGCCACAAGGCTTTATGGATTCCAATTAACAAATGAAAGCAACACCAGAGAAACAAATTTCACTCGAATTAAAGAGTACTTACAGCGCCGGCCATGCGAGGCCAAGGGCCATTGTCGAAGGCAGCGCGCGCAGCTTTCACAGCCAAATCGACGTCTTCCTTGTCACCTTCTGCAATTTTGGCTGTCGCCTCCCCTCTTCTTGGGTCTATGGTTTCAAATGTTTTGCCTTTTCGAGTTCAGAAATCACAAAAACCAAATCGCAGTTTATGTGTCAGCGAATTTGAAAACGGAGTTGGTTATTTTCCAGCTTGAAATTTGAGAGTTCGAAATTTTTGGTTGTGGCAAAAACACAAACACCTTGCTTGCAAAATGAAAAAGGAACTCGTAAATCAGTGAAACAAAGTTACAGCAAGCTTCAGTCGCGAGAGGTGAAACCTGAAACTGAATCGACGAATTCTCCATTGATGAAGAGCTTGGTGAACTTTATGGTGGGTATCTTCACGAAGGACTCGGAAGTTGAGCTGCCATTACAATCACTCCCCATCTCTTTCTCTCTTTTCTCTTCCGCCATGTGCTCTCTTTGTGAAAAAGGGATTGTTGTGTTTGTAATGGTTTCGTCTCGGCATTTATGGACCTCTTCGGTGGAGTCCGCAATTACAGTAAGGATCTGCCTAGGCAGAAAGATACGTGTCGTCAATCACAGCAAAATGATGATGGGATATATTTTTATGTATAGTTTTTTGTACTTAAATATTGTCAATACTTAATCTTTATAGTAAAAATATTTTCATTCCTACTTCTTCATTAACTGATCTCAATTTATATTGAATTTACTGTGACTTGAGTTAAATATATTTCATTCAAATCATATCATTTATAGCAGCACATTTCACCATGAAACACAATGAATGATAATAGGAAATTTATCATGATTGTCGGAATTTGGGATGGATAGTATTAGTGAGAATTGAGGAGATACAATAAATGTGCTATCGAAAATAGGTGGGTTGATTTGAATTTTATTTTAACTAAATTTCACTATAAATTCAATATAAAATTTAACAATTATTAAAGGTATTATTCATATAAGGTCCTCATTATGAAAAGACCATCACACATTATGAAAGTAGTACTCGAAAATAGGTGGGTTGATTTGAATTTTATTTTAACTAAATTTCACTATAAATTCAATATAAAATTTGACAATTATTAAAGGTATTATTCATATAAGGTCCTCATTATGAAAAGACCATCACACATTATGAAAGTAGTACATTATAAGGACCATAGTTTTTGTAACGACCCGTCCCGGAAACCGGGATTAGATTAGTGATTAATGACGGATTAGTGAAGTTAATCAGTGATTAGTTGGGTGATTCCGAACGGAAGGTACGAAATGACGGTTTTGCCCTTGGGAAGGCAAAACGTTGACTTTTTGTTCGGGTTGTCAAATGGATTTTTCCCGATGACTGTGACGTAGTTCGGGACGTCACAAGTTCATAGACAGGCCGCACGTCCGATTCCGACATTCGAGGAAGAAGTTATGATGTTCGGAAATTCGGGGGTGTTTTGATAATTTGGTTGAAAGGGGCATTGTTGAATTTTATCACGTATTTCGAGGAACATTATGTAGGTCTCGATTCCTTGAGTACAACGACAAGCGGCACACTGTCATCGGACTTCAGACGGCTCAGATTTTGGTCTAAAAGTACTAAGGGCAAAATGGTAATTTGTGCACCAAGGGCAAAATGGTCTTTTGGCTGATTATGAAAATGGTTCAATATGATGGGGAAATCTGTCCCTGTGTGGTTGGATATTTTCACCAAGTAGGCAGTAAGATGTGGACACATGTCCCATCTCTAGAGGCTTGTGGAACCTGTTTCAACCGCCTCACATACGTTTTAAAATTGGTTGCACGGGTCTGAGACAAAAACAGAGCAACAGGGTATCGTGAATGTAACGACCCGTCTCGAATTACCGGGATTAATTAAGAATTAATGACGGATTTGCGAGGCTAATCGGGGATTAGACGAGGATTAACAGACGTTCAGGTCGAAATTACGATTTTGCCCTTAAACGGGGCGAAACGTTGACTTTTGACCTGGGAGGTCCGATGGCCGAGGGCCGAGGACTGTTACGTAGATCGAGTCGACACGAATTCGTAGGCAGACGGCACGTCGAATTCGGACGTTAGATGAAAAAATTACGGTCAACGAAAGTTAGAGGGAACTATTGCACGAATTTCGAGACGGGCACCAATTGTCATTTAGTGGGCCCAGATATTTGAGGCAGGCCCAATGGATGAGTGACAAGTGTCACCCATCCATTGCCCACTATTTCCCATACATGCATATCCATTGTAACAACCTGTCCCGGAAATCGGGATTAGATTAGTGATTAATGACGGATTAGTAAAGTTAATCAGTAATTAGTTGGACGAATTTGGACGGACAGTGTAAAATGACGATTTTGCCCCTAGAATGGGCAAAAATGTTGACTTTTCATTCGGGCAGTCAAATGGACTTTGACCAATGAATGTGACGTAGTTCGGGACGTCACGAGTTCATAGACAGGTGGCACGTCCGATTCCGACATCCGAGGACGAAGTTATGATGTTCGGAAGTTCAAGGGCAATTTAGTAATTTGGTTAAAAAGGGGCAAATTGTTGATTTTTTAAACGACATGGAATTTTCACGTAATTCAAGGACTGTTAGGTAGGCCTCGATCCCTTGAGTACAACGACAGGCGACACGCGGTCATCGGAGTTTGGACGGTTCCGTTATGAGGCTAATTAGGTGAAGGGAAAAATGGTAATTTGTCATTTGGGGACATTTTGGTCTTTTGGTTGCATTGGATTTTGTGCCCAGTTAAACATGGACATGTGGCTGCCTAGGGATGATGACCCACCAGATTTGGGACACTTGTCCCTTCTCTGGAGGTTTGTGGAAGCTTGGAAAAATCGACTTAAGTGTTTTAAAAATTGGGAGAATGGTGACACGGTTTGGCCGTGAGAGAAAAACAGAGAGTACGTATGTGCTCGTGAAACCCTACCCCGATTAACCCCTTAATCCTTATTCTTTGCCCTTAAGTGATGAATGAAAAAGAGAGAAGACAGTGAGATGGTTGAGGCGGTGTGGTCATGGCGGCCTGCCGTGGACGGGGGCCTGAACCCGTGAGACAAACGGTGTAAAATAGAGGATTCATGAACTTCAGTCCATACAAGCCTTCAAACCTCATCCTTGGCCCCTGATTTTTGAATAAAAGATGAATAGGGAGTCGAGATGAACGTGGTGGTGACCACGGGGGAGCCCACGACGACGATTTAAGGTAAAACCAGTGAAGCCTTTGTATGAATTCGAAAATGGTGCTTTTCGTTATAGTGTTTGTTGAGCAATAGTGATGATAAGAATGTGTTTTGGACGATGAATGGAGCTCAGAGGACTTGAAAGCACGGCGGGAGATGGTTAGAATCGATGACAAAACTTGGTTACAGGAGACTCGTTCGATCGTTCAATTGGAAGGTGAGATACAGACCTTATCCTTGTGTTTTGAAACCGTAGGTAGATAGGGAATCAATAGACAAAGCTAATAGGATTAAAATGGTTGAAATCGGATCGAAAATGGATGTCAGACCGCCCTCGTCAGTTTGGCTGGATCGGACCGGTTCAGACCGGTCCAACAAGAGGTTGAAGATGAACAGTGTTGAGGTGCTTGAGGCCCAAGTGCAGCCCCTTTGGGCGGCGCGTGTGAGCACGTGGCACGTGGTTTGAGGAAGGTTCCAACACGACTTTTTAAGTATTCAATGTAACGAATATTTTAAGACTGGTTTCAAGTTGATCGGACATCGTTTCGACATGTTTCAGGATGTCCAAAGGTTTTAAGGCTCGATTAAAAATAGTTAAAAATTCGGGAAAATTATGAGGACTTAGTAGAAGCTTAATGAAGTAGTTAGTGACCTTATTATGAGATTTGGATAGGTTCGGGAAAGCTGGTGATAGCGGATTAGCCGAGAACGACATGAGTGTGCGCGTATCGAGGCAACGGCTTAATGGTTTGTGAGTGGACTTTGCTTTCAAACTTATGATGCATGCATATATGTTTTATATGTTTTCTATACGTGATTTCCATATTTGTGAATTGATATTGATGATTTATGATTTTGCACGGATTTCGAGATAAGTACGTATTTGCACGTTTTACGAGTTTTCGATTTCTCTTGTGATTTGATCTGGGTTTTGATGATTTCATTTCGACATTTGGAATATGATTTGATTTCAATGGTTTATGATGGATTTTGGAAAAGTGATTTCGGGCTTGAAGCCCTGTTCATGCGATTTCAGTAAACATGATTTCGGTTTTGGAATCGAATTTAGGAAAAAGTGATTTGGATTTGGTTTTGAAACTTAAAAGAGAAATTCTGGATTTGGGTTCGGAATGATGGTTCCGGATGCCGGCTTACAGAATCATTATTGCGAATTGGGATATGGATTTTCTATGGTTTTCACTTGATCGAAAAATGGTTTTGGGTTTAAAGACCCGGAAAAAAGAAAAAGAAAAATGGTTGGATCTGATTTTGAGTTTAAAGACTCGGTTGATTGATGGGGGAGGGCCCTGGATTGATATGTTTTGAGTTTAAAGACTCGGTATATATTTTGAGTTTAAAGACTCGGTTATGTTATCCCCCGAGGCCTGTTGATTGTGTTTTGAGTTTAAAGACTCGTTGATATCCCGGGAAGGCCTGATTATGTGCTTGGTTTTGAGTTTAAAGACTCGGGCGCACTTGAGATCCAGCAACTAAATCGATTGATGTTTTCACTGGTTTTTCAATGTTTTGGGCAATGACCCGGATGATTTGGTATTGATGAGTTTTGGGCTGACTTCCCGTACTTGTTGAGGATTTGTGATTTTGGGTTGAGGCCCTGGATTTGAATTGCAGATTTGAGGAAAGGAAATGATTCTGGTTTTCAATGATGGTTTTGGATATGAAATGGTTTTGTGAATTAGTTGTATATGCATGCATTGGTTTTTAAATGGAGGGTATAAATGTCTTTCTGATAACTATTTTCTGAACTTGCTATTTATTTTTGTCCACTCACAGTCTGTTTTGTGTTTTCTATACCCTCCAGGTTGTCGTGGTGCGGGTTGTTGGTCGAGAGAGACGGAGACATCACACACGCGATCCACAGTAGATTCTGTGCGCTCTGGGAAGTTTGGAAGTTTTAAACGGTTCGTTTGAAAATCCCTTGTCCCACTGACGTGTCACATGGAGGTTGGACGTCGGTTTAGCCTTCGTGTCGTGCGTAAGTTAGACGGAAGCATGACTTAGCCCTTAATCCCGAGGGATTGAGGGTGGGTCGTGTCATCCATCCCCCTTTCATGTTCTATCATTCCACCAACCCGAACAACCCCAGTGAACCCAATCCAAACTCTTCCCATCTGCATCCATCTGAGGCCATGAGAGGAGCTGAAGATGATTGAGAGGATGAGGAGACGGTGGCAGACGGCAGCCACCGTGGACGGCGGTGGGTTGTACGGCCAAGGTAAAACCGTTTCCCCTGTATGTTCTTGAATTTCAAATTTGGGGTTTGGATGTTAGGAAGCTTAGATGTTGGTTAGAATGGGTTTAGGGGATTGGTAGGAGGTATAGGAGACGGTTTTGGAGGCTGTGGACGGCTGAGAAAGCCGGGAACGGCGGCTGGAGGATTTTCGGTGGCTCCCCACCGAATTCCCATTTCGACCAAGTTAGGCCAAATCGATCCTCCCAATCTCTTTCCAGTAATCCTAGGAACCTATTGGAACCTTAGGATGAAGCTTTGACCCCTGGGAGTGCCCTAAACCTAGAATGGAAGTTTTGGTTCAAAATGGTTTTCAAAACCAATAGGTTTTAGGATTGGTTTCTAGGTTTTGATGACATGGTTGGATAGGAAATGAGGAGAGGATTGTATAGGATTTGAAATGGACGAAAAAGGAAAAAAAATGAAGAAGATGTAGCCGTGGACCGGTCACGTCGGTCCAGGCGAATCTGGTTTCAGGGTGGACCGGACCAGCTGGTTCAGACCAGCTGTCGCAAGGTCAAGGATGACCCTGTTCTTGGGCACGTGGCTCCCACGTGTAGGGGCTTCTGCCGGCGCATGTGGGCGCGTGGCCCACTTTCTGGGGAAGGTTCCAACATGTGAAATCATCTATTCTGACACGACCTATCTCAATCCCCCTGGTATTAACGCGGGATGACTCTGCTCCCGTCTAACACGAAGTGTCAAATAAGGGATATTTCCTACCTTTGCCCTCTCGGGCTATCAGAGTACGCTAGGATTCAGAGGAGGTATGTGATATCTCGGTCTCTGCTACAGTCCACATGAGCTGTGAACCTGAAGGGCAATCAAAACATTAAAAACTGTGAGTGGACAAAACAAGAGTTTATAAAAACAGTTTATCGAAAAGACATTTGTACCCTTCACTAAAAAGCCTGCATGCATTCGAAAACCATTTAACCATAAGAAACCACATGTGGGAACTAAGCCCAAAACCATAATGAAACCAATCATACGGGCCACTGCCCAAAACCATGCGGGACTCATCCCAAATCATAAAGAAACCAAGTACACGGGCCACTGCCCAAAACCTGTATCCATACGAGACTCAGCCCAACACCTGTATACATCGAATATCGTATATCGTAGATCACATATCATATATCATATATACATATAATCACACAACCAATCCTGTCACGATTTCCAAAAATACGCGTGCGCTACCCGGGGTCTTAAACCCAAGTCTCTCAGAGTCCAAGGTCAATGTCTGTCAGGACCCACCAGTGGCGGACCCAGGAATTTTGCTCGAGGGGGTCAAACTTCCACTTCTCACAAACAACCAATTCAAAACTATTGTTTTCATTGAACCACCAAGAAGAATGCATATCCACAAGCCATAATTCCTCTGAACAAGAAAAACATTTCTCACCTGCCCACCCCTTAGAAAAATAAAAACCTTAAAAAGGGAGAAAACTCAAACTCCCCCACAAGCACACAATCAGTAATAAACAGCCCACCCCTAGGTCTAGCTCATAGCAGAAATGAACCAAATGGGTCCTAAAATACACCAAAATATAGTCCTCATAACAACATGGGGAATCAGAAGCAGCTTGCATTCCCTTATTGCAATATTTGTGGCATCCCTATTGGTTGTAGCTGTTTATGTGACACAAGATTATAGTGGACTGCAGCTGTTGTATCGGGGGTGTACCATAACTACAGCGGGCAGTACTTCAGCAGAGGAAGACCCACAATTGTCGATTAGCAACCGCAGCAAGTGCAATCAATAACACCAAATAGAGTTGCAATTGAAACACCAAAAAATGGGCAATTGAAACACCAAATAGAGTTGCAATTGAAACACCAAATACACCAAATACAATCAATAACAAAGAACACCAAAAAAGACTGATCTCCCATCTTTTTATACACCATCTCTAGCTAAGAACAAAGATCCATGCTCACTAATCACTATGATTCGAGTATCCAAAATAGGAGGCTTGAAAAAATTGCTAGAATTCATGCCATCCAATTACCCAAACAAAAACAAAAGAAGAATTATCAACCTATTTATTCAAACAACTGAACTGAAACATTTAAATTGTCAAGTGATTAGTGAAGGCGAAAAAAAATCTATTTATTCAAACCTAAACTGAAACACTCAAACACCATGATTTTAGGTTTTCGCCTTCTGTAAATCACTTTGATTTTAGGTTGTTTGATATTGTCTCTCAAACATAATCAGTTGTTTGAGTGTTCGAGTATCCACTATGATTTTAGGTTTTCGCCTTCTGTACATCACTTTGAACATATACATCAGAACAAGAAGAGGTAAGTAGCTGCAATTTGGGAACATCAGAACATTAGAACCAAAAAAATCCACATAAATGAGGAGTGAGGAGAGGAAGACGAACTGGAGACGATATGGACTGCCTGCTTGCTGCCTTGTTGCTGGGAGATGTCGCAAGTCGCTGCAATTTGATTTTTGCTGAAGGAGATTCAAGATTGGGAGGCGAGGAGGGCTGGAGCCTGGAGAGGGAGACACACAACACAGAGGGCGTGCGGGCTGCAAACCTCCAATGTTTGCTCTTCAGATTTTTTTTAATCAAACGGCGTCGTTGATCAAGTAAAAAAAGCCACGTACACATAAAACGACGTCGTTTTATGTCGCTTAAAGCAAAAAAAAAACACATAAGTCATCTTCTTCTTGCCTCTCTTCTCAGAGACATTTTCTCAAACACCTAGGGGCAATCTGGCGCCGAGGGGAGGGTCAAAATCTTCCTTACCTGAAGGTTTCTCCGGCGAGGGGAGGGTCAAGTGACCCTCCTTGCCCCTTGGTCGGTCCGCCCCTGGGACCCACCCCGATTTCACCCCGAAAACCGAGGTAAATCCTACTCCCGTCTGACACCCCGACACGCAACTAAAGTAAACTCACGAAAAGCACCAAAATACACAGTCAGACGCAGGAGAATCTTTAAACATCCCGAAGTCAAGTTTAACAGAGCATAGTACCAAATACAAAGGAAAGAAAACTGATAAACAAGATACACGCACAACGGAAAAATTTAAGCACTCCGGGGTCACTCTCGAAAATTCTATGCCTCCGACGCTGCCTCGACGTCACAACCCCGCGCTAGCTCCACGACCTGGAGGGAAAGTTTAAAACAAAAGGTGTGAGTGGACCATAAATAATAAAAGAATTTTCAAAAACCATTTCATAATAAAACCAGGGTTTTAGCCCTCCATTTTGAAATCACATGCATAACCCAGTTACCAAAAAAAGTTATAAATCACGTAAAGATCATCATAAAACCATTTGCAGAAACCATCACAAAAGCAGTTATAGAAAACAGTTATAGCCTATTCAAATAACCATGAAATCACATATAAAACCATAAAACAAGTAATTAAAAGCAGTCATGCATGCTTAGTTATAGAGAAGGGGTCCACTCACAGTACCAAGCCCTCAATCGCGTCCCGAACGTCTCGTACGTTCCTCAGCTTCCTCGGGAAACCCCGATCCTGTAAACAATCACCGAAGTATGTTACTAACACATATACGAAGGTCTACCTAATTTTCCCCAAAAATCCCCGGGTCCTAAACGTAACGAACCGGTACCCTAAACCTGCACCTTCGCGGAACTAACCTCAAACGACGTCCGAACAACCCGAAACCAATTCCATTAGACTCGTCAAAATACCTAGACCAAAAACCATGTTGACAGTTTCCCCAAAAGCTTCCGCAAGCGCCCCCACGCGCCGCCCAAAGTGGCTGCGCGTGGGCCTCACCCGCCGCCCAAAGTGACTGCGCGTGGGCCTCACGCGCCAGCTACAGTACCATCGTCTACCTCGAGTCGACCGGTTCGACTATACTGAACCGGCGTTCCCGGTTCTCCGCCGTCCCGTCTCCGTTTCCTCTCCTTTCTTCACCATATTCACCGTCCAGTCCTAAGCAATCCAGTCCCCTTACTCAAACACCTCGACACAGCCCCTATGTCGTCGACTCAGCCCTTATGTCGTCGACTCAAGCTCGAACAAAACCTGAACCAGTCCCCTGTTTTCCCCTCCGGCTAACCAGGTCTTCCCCCGTCACGGTGGCTATCTTAAACTCTTCCTAGGACCTTCCTAAGTGTCACCCAACACACAGAAACCCTCGACTCACACTCAAAACCGACGACTCGCCGTTTGAAACTCACGGCCAAAACAGAGTAAATCACGGGGAGAAGAAATTACCTGTCGTCGACAGCCGCCGTGCTCACCGCCACACTCCTTGGAGGTCATAGAGTCCTCCCCAGCTTCCCTTCGAGTTCAATTGAACCGTACAAAGCCACACCACCGCCACGAGCTCTCAACTCCTCTCTGTTTTCCCTGGTTTTTCCTTGAACTCCCACTTCACACCCACACAACCACTGCACCTCCCAACCTTCTCCCTAGCTCTCTTTCACCCTCTAGTCACTCCTCACTCACCAGAACACACCAACACTCACCAGTAACTCTCACTTTTCTCTCGAGCTTCCTCTCTATTTTTCTCTTCTTCGAACACTCACACACGGGTATACACGATCACAATGCCCAAATAATTGGACCGTGTTCCCTAGAACCCTCTAGCCCTCTTACACGTGTCACAATCCTAAAACCCCTCTCACAAGTGGCTCAATCTCAGCCATCCATTTGTCCCTCTCTGTTGTACAAATCCCCAGACAACCAAAAGACCAAAATACCATTCCTTTGAACCCAAAATTACCATTTTGCCACTACCTTCATAGACCTGTAACTCCCACATCCTAACTCCGATGAATACGTGCCACCTGTCGTTGAATTCAGGATGACGAGATCTACCTAACTATCCTAGGTCAATGTGTCAAAACCCGGGCGTACGAAAAGTCAACGTTTCCCCCTAGTTTAACCAAATTACGAAAGTGCCCTCAACCTTCCGAACATCATAACTTCCTCATCGAATGTCGGAATCGGGCGTGCCACCTGTCTACAGATTCATGACGTCCTTAACTACGTCACAGTCATCGGTCAAAGTCCATTTGACCGCCCAAACTAAAAGTCAACAATTTGCCCGAACTAGGGGCAAAATCGTCATTCTACGCTAACGACCCTATCGAGACCAACTAACCACCGATTAAGCTCACTAATCCTTCTTAATCACGGTCTTAACCCTAATTCCCGGGACGGGTCGTTACAATGTCCGTAGACCAATGACCCGTCCTGAGGTTACAATCCATGCCTTCCTGAGAGTAAGGAACCCAACTGGGGGCGACTCCACTCAGTCGGTGCTCCGTAACTACTCCGGGGTCCACCCAGGCCAACGACCCTGCCCGGAGGAGATAATAGAAGTAAAGGAAGGTATATGGATACATATATATATACATAACATAAACATTCATGCCTGGTCCCCCTGAACCGTCATGATCCATAATATCCATGCCATTCATATATATATATATATATATATATATATATATATATATATAGAAAACATCCTTCATGCCAGGTTCCCATAAACCGTCCTGTACCACAATAACCTTTCCAGGGTTCATGTCAGTTCCCATAAACTGCCATGAACTTGGAAATCCATCTAGGGTCCCTGACCCGAAATCAAAAACGTGCATCAATAGTTAAAAATTTAGACATGTTTAGGATCGCCATGTAGTAAAGGAAGGTTTAGGATCGCGTTTAAAAATAGTTAAAAATTCCGGAAAATTATGGGGCTTTAGTGAGGGGTTATTTAAGTAGTTAGTAACCCTCTAAATTAATTTGGACAGGTTCGGGAGCCCCGGTGATAGTGATTGGCCTGGGAAGGCGTTATGGCCCACGTATCGAGGCGCGGCTTCGGACGGTCTGTGAGTGGACCTTTCTTTCTAAATTGATGCATGCATAAATTTTTTATAAGTGTTTTAATACATGTTTTTTGACGCCATGAGTGTGTTTGTTTGTGGTAGCTAGTATTTACGTATTTGCACGTTTCGAGATTTCCGTTTTTATATGATGATTATACGTGCTATGTTTTCTCTGAGGGTTTAATGAATGATTTTTGGATTTAGAAATATGAAATCGGGCATGAGACCCAATTTATTGGAAACCCTCGGACTTAGAGTCCATTTGATTTGATGAGAAGTCGGGCTGGAGGCCCATTTGAGTTATACGATCGGGCCGAGGGCCTCATTGGTTTACGAATTTGGGCTTGAGGTCCAGTTGGTTGTAATCTCGGGCTTGAGACCCCTTTGACTGTGGTATCAGGCTTAAGGCCCCGTTGATTGTGAAATCTGGATCGAAGCCTCGTTGATTTATGGTATTGGGTTCGAGGCCCCATTAGTTGTGAAATCGAGCTCGAGGACCCGTTATTGTGGTATCGGGCTTGAGGCCCCGTTGATTTATGGTATCGGGTTTGGGGCCCCGTTGGTTGTGATATCGGGCTAGCGGCCCAGTTGATTGTGAAATCGGGCTTGAGCCCCCGTTGGATCATGAAATTGAGCTTGAGTCCCAGTTCGATTTATGAAATGAGAATTCGGGCATGAGACCCTATTTGACAGGACCGCCCCCGAAGGGACATGGATAACCGTGCCCGATCCTGCTCCCGTCTGGAAAGTCGACTGAAATTCCCAAAATACCCTCAGTACTTGCCAAACCAGGGATAGCCACACACACGTACACACTCATGCCTCCGCCTCTCGATTAGCCTCAATCACCGCCACGACCTGGAGGGTCAATAAAAACACAAAAGGTGTGAGTGGACAAAAAAAGAATCAGTTTATAAAACAGTTACAGAAAGAAATTTCTACCCTCCACGTAAAACCAATGCATGCATTCAAAAATCATTTTGCAATCCGTTACATTTTCATCATAAGAAAACCGTGTGCGAAAATCAAAATCCTTTTCCTTTTCTTAACCTTTGGGTCTTAGCCCGCAATCACAAACACAGGGCCTCAGTCCAAAATAATGAATCAAATCTAAGTACACAATATAATCCCAAAATCCATCCAACCACATAAGCCAGGCCACTGCCCAACACATCCGAAAACATCAGCAATCAAAAGTTGTTCACAAGTCAAATCAATCTGCTAGATCTCAAGTGCGCCCGAGTCTTTAAACTCAAAACCATGCGCATAATCAGGCCTTCCCGGGATATCAACGAGTTTTTAAACTCAAAACATAATCAATAGGCCTCAGGGGGATCAAAATAGTAGCCGAGTCTTTAAACTCATTAAGGGCTCTCTCCCGTCATCAATTAACCGAGTCTTTAAACTCAAAATATGATCCAGCCTTAGCACCGGGTCTTTAAACCCAAAACATAATCCAGTAATAATACCGGGTCTTGAACCCAAAACCAGTTTCCAACTGGTCTTTAAACCCAACCATTTGTAAATCACAATAAACTCGGGATTCATCGTGATCCAAATTCCAACACCAATACGAAAACACATTTTATCAAAATGGGACTTATGTCCGAATTTCACATTCAAATCCCCAATCATATCCGTCTTCCATTCCCGAATTCGAATTCGCAATAACGATTCCGTAAGCCGGCATCCGGAACCGTCATTCCGAACCCAAACCAGAAATCCATTTTCAAACTTCCGAAAACTGAAATCTTGTTCATCAAAATTACTTTTATGCCCTGGGCATCAAGCCCAAAATCATCTTTTTCAAAATCCGTTTTAAATCCTTGAAATCACATCATATTTCAAATCCCGAGGTCAAAACATGAAACCATAATCAAATCACCTAAATCACGGTCAAACCACAACATACTCGAAATCTTTTAAACGTGCAAATCCGTGTCATTCTTGAAATACGTGTCAAAACCGTAAATCATACTCACAATCATAATCGAAACATACTTAAAACATCATACGCATAAATCATGTAAAATCTTCCATCACACCATCATCAAAACATAAGAGAAAACATAGTCTCGAAATACGTGCAGTTTCGTATTGCATATTAAAATACGTATAAATATGGAAATCAAAATCACCACAAGTCATCATAATCATAGCAATCACAAAAACATTTATGCATGCATTAAATTTTGAAAACAAGGTCCACTCACACACCGTCCATAATACTCGTTTTCACGCTACACGCGTTTCCGTAATTTTCGACATTTTTCAGAAATCTCGAATCCTACCCGAAATCATTCTTTAGTGTTACTAAGGACCCAAATAACATCATACTAATTTCCCATAATTTTCCGGGAATTAACCGTTAATTAAAAATGTAACATAAACCTTCGGACCCTCGAAATAACATCGAAACGGTGTCCGATAAATTCGAAACCAACGCTAAAATATTCGTTACAATTTATAGGACAAAAGTCGTGTTGAACTCACCTTGAGATTCGGGTCCACACGCCCTCACGCGCCGTCGTGAGTGGCTGCGCGTGAAACTCACGTGCCAGCTACAGTGTTGCTACAGTTCATTGTTCTCACCTGGCTGGCAGCTAAACAGGTCCTTTAACCCGCGTATTGACCCGGTTCAATCCCTGCGAATCTCAAGTTGTTTTCTTCAATTGATTCAGTATAAAGCATCGTCATGAATCTAATTAGGGGTCTGTGACTTTAATTCCATTATACTTTACCTTAATCCGTCAACCCAGCTTGAGTTTCCGATGAACCTCCAACCACCGTTCATTCCTTGAGGTTCATCAATCCTCCTCGTTTTCCATCAATTGCTCAAACCAAAAGCTTTACAGGACTACCAGAAACCTGTCTTCGATCTCAATTTCAAGCTCGAAACCCTCGAACCATTACAACTCAACTGGAATCTCTCAAGCTGAACTCAAATGTCGTCTGGGCTCATCCCTTCACCATTTTCTTCACTGTCGATCTCGTTCGACTCTTTTGGACGTCTAGAAGATCAAACTCACCTCTGATTCCATCAATTTGCCGCCCAAATCAAAATTTGATTTTGAGTTCGTAATTGGGGTTTTCGGGCGGGTTCAGTGTTCCTGGGGTCTTTCTCCCCGTTTTTCCTCTCCATTTTAATCCCCCTGCTTCTCTCATTCCTCCCCAGCTCTCATTTTCTCCCAAACCGTTATTGGGGAGGTCGAAATAGTAATGGTTCAACAGTCTCTATTTTTCCATTTCAAAAGTATCAGCACAGTTCACTGTGCAATTGTTCCCCGCATTTCACCTCTACCAACACAATTGTGCTCTGTCTTCTGTCTCTGTTCCCTCACTAACTGCATAAACAATTTGACCACCACAGTGTTCCATTCCCAACCTCACTCATGCACCCCCATAGACTCCTGCCCATACTCTGATTTTCACCTCAAAACACCAGCACCGTTTATAAAAAATACCAACCTGCACACTGTGCAAACACAGCCACTCACGCCCCAAAGCCACTACCCAAGCACGGTGGTTCAGTCCCCCTGCTTCCCGGTTTCAAAATAGTGCCCCTGTGAAATTACTGTTTTGCCCTTGTGCTCAAAATTACCAAAATGCCCCTCCTCGTTCTAGACCCGTAACTTGTCTGTCCGACGTCCGTTTTCAGTGTGCCGCCTGTCGTTGTACTCAGGGCATCGAGACCTACCTAACGGTCTTCGAGTTGTGTGAAAATCAGTGGTCAATCAAAAAGTCAACATTTCCCCCCTTTTCGTCCAAATTACGAAAATGCCCTTGAACTTCCGAACGTCATAACTTTCTCCTCGAATGTCAGAATCCGACGTGCCACCTGTCTATGAACTCGTGACATCCCAAACTACGTCACAGTCATCGGTCAAAGTCCGTTTGATAGCCCAGCAAAAACTCAACCGTTCGCCCATTACCTAGGGGCAAAATCGTCATTTTCTTCAAATTTTCCAAACTTTCCTTTTTTGAACATCCGGGTCGTTACATTATTAAACTGTGGATTTAGGCCGAGGCGTGTGAAAGTGGATTTGAATCGAATTCGAGTAATCCAGTTGATAGGTCCTCAAATAAGTATTATTTTATATTATTTTATACCCTTTATACTTAAATTTTAATATTAAAATAATAAATAATTAGATAAAATAATATATTTTGTGATATTTCTGTTTAAATAAATAAAACATGTAATTTGGAGTATTTTGGCGAAAGAATCGTCCCAATCGAAATTATAACAAAGAAATTATGGACGAAATTCAGTGAACATATTAATTAATTTATATTTTAAATTAATTCAGTTGCAGCCCATTTTATTTGCAGCCCAGATCCACTTTAATTTCAAGCCCGGCGCATCCCAGCCCATGCGCAAAAATCTAGCACTATTCTCGCCAGCCCGCGGCCCAGTCTGTGTCAAAGCCCAATCCTTCGCCCAGCCTGCGTCACAGCCCTCCTCAGCCCAACTTTACCGTCAGCGCGCACCTACCTAGACGCTAGTATTACCGTCGGAGCACGCCTACCGAACGTTTGAGGCAGATGTCAGCAGCAGCTCACCAACTCTCCACCCACTTTGTCAACAGCTACCTACTAAAATCACTGTCCCTTTTTCAGCAGCAGCTCACCAAACCCTCAACTGCTCCCTTTGCAGTTTTTTCCAGCATGATTTCTTCAGATTTTCTGCAATTATCAGCCACATTTCAGCCAAAACCAATCCTACTTTCATCATTATTCATCATTATATATATATATTTTTTATTTGGATTTTTGGCACTCCCTCTATAAATAGGGAGGTCATTTCACTTGTAATTTTGGTCCCCAATTGTCCCATTTTGTTTCTCTTTTTAGTTTAGGTTCTAATATTTTTCTCTAGTTCTTCTCTTCTTTTAGTTCATCTTCTTTATTTTTGTTCTTTATTTTTAGGGACCATTTTAACTTCTTATAAATTTTCTTATTAATTACCTTTCTTTTAATTCTTGTTATTAATTTATGTTATTTTTATATTGGTTCTTAATTTCATTTCTTCTTTACTTTATTCTTGTGATTTTTTTTTTGAGATCTCTTAAACACATTTTTATGTTTTCTTTAAGAAATACATAGGCTGAGTATTTCCGAAATAATTCTAGAATTTAAGTCTGAATTCTTATGTTTTATCCTCCATCTTCATAAGGTTCCAGCCGTTGTTCGATGCTCTTTATGAATAACATTCCATTGTTTCCATTCACTTTCGAAATCACAAGCTGTTCTTGGGTTCCGAAAGTGTAACTTTATTCCCTTTACTTAAATTTTTGTTATTGTTTCGGTTTACTTATAATTCAATATATGTGTTGGTATTTTCTTTCTAAACTTTTGTAAATGTGAATACAATCTCCATGTGTTTTACTTTTTGAATTTCATCTACTTCATATGTTTTAGCGCTTAACCTTCAATTTAACGCTAAGTGTTTATGACTGTTGTTCGGTGCACTTAGAATAGGGTTGAATAGATTTAAACGTTTGACGCACATTAAAATCAATAACGTAAGGTGAATCGTATTATAAGTGTTTATGACCACTGTTCGGTGCATTTATAATATTGAAAAATGTATGCATGTAATTAAGATGATAAAGGTAGAATTTCGGGATTAGTTCAATATGAGCAAAATGTTAGAGTGTTGGTAAAAATATGTGTTTGAAGAAATTTCACTTGTACAAAAGTTAAAGTAGAAGTAGAATTAAGTTCTTAATTATTTTTACTTGTTTTCTTTATTCTATGATTACAATCTTTCAAACCCCCCATTTTATTCTTTATTCTTTTATTTTTTTTATTTTTTTATTCTTTATTTCATTAATTCATTTATTCTTTAATTCATTATTATTTAATTATTTAATTCTTTAATTCATTATTTTTTTATTATTCATTATTCTTTTTAACTAACATATTATTAATGTTGTAACGACCTGTCTCGGGAGTCGGGATTAGTGAAGTGATTAGTGACGGATTAGCTGAGTTAATCGGTTGTTAGTTGGTTACTTTTGGACTTTGGGCGTAGAATGACGATTTTGCCCCTAGTTTGGGCAAATTGTTGACTTTTAGTTCGGGCGATCAATTGGGTATTGACCGATGACTGTGACGTAGTTTGGGACGTCACGAGTCCGTAGACAGGTGGCACGCGCGATTCCGACATCTGAGGAGGAAGTTATGATGTTCGGAAGGTTGGGGGTACTTTCGTAATTTGGTTAAAAGATGGGGAAAAAGTTGACTTTTCGCACGATAAGGTTTTTACACGTAGACCGAGGACCGTTAGGTAGATCTCATCATCCTAAATACAACGACAGACGGCATGCCTTCATCAGACGTCAGACGAGCGAGATACGGGTCTAGAACGGCGAAGGGTAAAATCGTAATTTGGACTCACAAGGGCATTTTGGTCTTTTGGTGCCTTGGGAATTGTGCAATTCTGATAAGGACAAGTTTGCAGTGTTCCTTGGATATTTTTGAGATGGGACCATGGGATTTGGACACCTGGCAGTGGTCTAGTGGGTTCTAGGCAGTGAACGGGCAAAAATTAAATTTGTGCTGTGTGTGTGAGTCGTGCACTAGAGAGAGAAACAGAACCTGGGCAGAGAGGAAAATTGATCGAGTGCAGTGTGTGTTTGTGTGTTCTGGTGAACGAGTGAGTGAGTAGAGACTAAGTGAGAGCTAGTGAGTGGTTCTGGGTGGAACTCGTGTGAGGAAAACCTGTGTGTACGAAGTGTGAGTTTTTCAAAAAACAGAATCGAGGTGGTGGTGTTGCTGTGTTGCGATCAAACCATCGAATTGAACCCGTGGTGTCGAGAGGCCCGAGGGGAGTCGCGTAGGCACGATAGAGCTCACGGTGGTGGCCGGGACGCAGGTAATTCCTTAGTTCCCTTTGGTTCCTCTGTTTTTCCGTTTTGGTTCAAAGTAAAAGTCGTGGCGTTTGAGGTCGAGTCGAGGTGTTTGGTGAGTTCTAGTCGACCCAGTAGGTTCCTAGGAAGCTTCTGGTTGTGAAGCCGTGACGGGGGGAAGCTCTGGTGGCCGGGAACCGAAACAGGGGTTTTCGGGTGGTTTCTATTTCGCGTTTGGGAGTTGAGTTTTAGACCGTGTTGTCGTGTTTGGAGTAGAGGATTGGACTGCTTAGGGTAGGAAGAAGCTAGGGGAATTGAAAGGAACAGAATTGGATGGAGAATGACGGAGAACCGGTCACGCCGGTTCAGACCGGTCTGACCATCGAAGAAGACGATGAACAGTGCTCTGTATGCAGGCGCGTGAAGCCTACGCGCGGCCACTTTGGGCGGCGTGTGAGGGCGCGTGGTGGCTGTTCTTGGGAACCTTCCAACATAGGCTTTGGTCTACTCGTCGTAAAGAATCTGTTTGGACAAGTTTCGGGAAGAACAGACGTTGTTTCGGGTTAATTCTGCAGGATCGAAGGTTTAGGGTTCCGTTTTAGTTACGTTTACCGTTCGGGAAAATTGGGGAAAATTTGGAGAACCTTCGTTGACGTGTTAGTGACGAGTTTTGGTGACTTGTGACAGGATCGGGAATCCCCGAGGAGATCGAGGAACGTACGGGACGCGAGTGACGTGCCCGGTAACTGTGAGTGGACTCCTTCCTTATAACTGAGCATGCATAACTGCTTTTAATTCCTTATTTTATGGTTTTACATGTGATTTCATGATTATTGAATATGTTATACATGTTTTACATAATTGCACGTTTTTCGAGAAATAACGTCTTTGGCTCGTTTTACGAGAAAGACTTTGATTGCTAATTATGATACCATGATTTTGGGATTTCAATTTATACTTGGTTTTCAATGATTATAAATAGATTTTGAGCCATGATTAAATAATCAAGAGTTTTCGGTTTTAGAATCGGATTTTGGAAAGCGAGATTTGGTTTTAAATTGAAAAGCGGATTTCCGGATTTGGGTTATGAATGACGGTTCTGGATGCCGGAAGGGCTTTGGACCAGTGGTTTCGGATTCGGGTTTGGATATGGATTTAGAAATGGTTTTCAAATGGTTTTGGATTGGATTTGCTGGATCTGGTTATTGGGTTTAAAGACCCGGATTATAATTGACGGGGGATGGGCCCGGATTGGGTTTAAAGACCCGGATTGAGTTTAAAGACTCGAATATTGATATTTCCTCCGTAGGCCTATTGAGTTTAAAGACTCAGGAGTTTAAAGACTCGGATTATATTGAGGCTTGGATTGAGTTTAAAGACTCGGATAGATCCAGCAAGTTTGATCGGATAATGATATTGGTATCGTATGCTTTACTGCTAATTTTTTTATAATGTTTTCATACTGTGCTTATGTTGCTGTGATTTCCATGATGAAAATGATATGATTTATAAAAGTTTTTCAGACACTGAGTTATGCATGCATGTTTTCAAAACGGAGGGCCAAACCCTGGTTTGTTATGAAACTATTTTTGAAACTCTTTTTATTTTTAGTCCACTCACACCTTCTGGTTTTTAATTGCCCTCCAGGTCGTGGAGCTAGCGCTGGGTTGACGTTGAGGCAGTGTCGGAGGCATAAAGCACTATAGCGTACTCTAGAGTTAACCCGAAGTGTTTTCAACTTTCCGTTGTGCGTTAGTGTAGTTTCTGTCTTTTCGTTTGTACTATGCTCTGTATATCGGTTGACTCTTGGATGTTTTTAAATTCTCCTTCGTCTGACAAGGTAATTTGTGTGGTTTTCGTGAGGTTGTTTCGGTCTTTCGTGTTGGGTTGTTAGACGGGAGCAGGGTTCACCTCGGTTATTGGGGTGATAATCGGGGTGAGTCCTGACAAATGTTCCCTAATTTCTCCGATTAAGAATGATCCCTATTTACCAATACTACATCTACACAAAAAGGGTTTAAATTGCATAATACTCGAATTACGTACTTAATTTAATGCGTAGTTTGAGCGTTATCACCCGTTGAGATGAATCGGGTATGAGACCCAGTTGAAATATGTTTTGAGAAAGAAAGTATTCGAAAATGTATAGACCCTCCATATGAGTTATTTGGTCTCCTCCAGATGTCGACCTGGAGAGTCACGATCCACTGCCCGGAATGAGTATTCCCATAAGGAGCACATTCCAGGAGTGGGAGTTATGATGTGGTCCTGGATCAGATTCCGGAGAGATGCTCGGACTAGATCCGAAGACAGAGTCTACCAGATGGAGAATTCCTGGGGGTAGACTCAGAGTGAGATCCCGAGTAGTGTACACACTAGTATAGAGATGAATCGTGACATATATCGGGGATGTGTTCCCTAGGGGATGTGTACCCCGAGTTGGCATCTTCTCGGAAGTGCCGAGGATGGGTTATACGTATGAAGTTTTCTTACGAAAAGTGGTTTGGGGCGGAGACCCTGTGTTCTATGTTATGGAAAGTGATTTGGGGGCGGAGACCCCGTGTTCTATGTTTTGGTTATGGTTTTGGGCTGAGACCCAAGTGTATTGTTTTGGGCTGAGTCCCTACGCTTTTGGATTTGGGCTGAGTCCTACCCGTATGGTTTTTGGGTAGTGGCCCGTATGATTGGTTTGACTTACGGTTTCGGGCCAAGGCCCAAATGGTTTTGTGAACGTTTTGATAAATAGTTTTTGAATGCATGCATGTTTTTAGTGAAGGGCATAAACATCTTTTGTGAAATGTTTTTATTAAAAATATTTATTTTGTCCATTCACGACTTTTGGTGTTTTGAATGCCCTTCAGGTTGATCTCGGACGAGAGCTATAGCAGAGACTGAGACATCACACTCCTCCTTCTACGATCCTAGCGTACTCTGGATGCCCCGGTGAGGGCTAGAGTCGGAATTTTCCCTGGTCTGACACTTCGTGTCAGATGGGAGCAGACACGTCCCACGTTAATCCTGGGGGATTTGGGACGGGTCCTGTCAGCGAACCTCAAACCTCCCTAAAATCTCATCAAATGCCCGTAAGCTTCGAATGAAAATGGGAGAACAAATGATGAGGTTTATGGCGGCGCTGTCACGACACCATGAAAAACAGAGCAGGTGCGAAATCGTGAGGAAACCACTCACTTCTTTTGGGTTTAAAGACCTGTTACTATTGATTTTCTATTGGCTTTGGGTTTAAAGAGCTGTTGCTATTGATTTTGGGACCCGGTTGTTATTGCTGGATCTGATTTTGAGTTTAAAGACCCGGTTGATTGATGACGGGGGAGGGCCCTTGATTGATAATATCCCCCGAGGTATGTTGATTGTATTTTGAGTTTAAAGACTCGTTGATATCCCGGGACAGCCTGATATGTTGTTTTGAGTTTAAAGACTCGTTGGAAGGCCTGATATGTGGTTTTGAGTTTAAAGACTCGTTGATCTCCCGGGCAGGCCTGATGCACATGTGTTTTGAGTTTAAAGACTTGGTGCTTGAGATCCAGCAGATTGATTGATTATGATTTTTGGTTAGGTTTTCACTGGTTTTCAGATGTTTTGGGCAGTGGCCCGGATGTTTTGGATATGTGGATATTTTGGGCTGAGTTCCCGTACGTTGATGTTGATTTATGCTTTTGGGCTGAGGCCCTGGATTTGAGAAACGGACTTGAGTAAAGAAATGATTTCTGGTTTCGCAAACGATTCTATTATTTTGGGAAGGAAATGGTTTTTAGAAATGGATTTCGAATGCATGCATTAGTTTTACGTTGAGGGTATAAATGTATTTTCTTATAAATCTTTTTCTGAACTTATTATGTATTTTGTCCACTTACAGTCTTTTTATGTTTTCGATACCCTCCAGGTTGATGCGGTGTGAGCTGTTAAGAGAGAGACGGAGACATCACACACGCGATCCACAGTGTTGCTGCGAACTCTGGTTAATTGATGGTGGTTTTTTGGATGATGTTGACTTGGAATCCCTTGTTTGGCTTGCTTGTTTCATGGGGGTTGAACGAGTGTTTAGCCTTCGTGTTGCATGCAGGTTAGACGGGAGCATGACTTATCCCCTAATATCGGGGGATTGGGGGTGGGCCGTGTCAGTTTTCCTATAAAAAAATTGATCAAATTTACAAAGCCTTATAAGTTATAATGAATTAGGCTACTTCCATACTTCTAAATTGCTAATTGACTTTTAGACGGAATTGAACTCCCTTTGGAGTATCCGAGGAGATACTCCTACATGTGAAGCCAAAAAATCACAAGTGCTTCATGAGACCTAAGATGTAAGTCCCACATTTCAATTTTTTTTTCCTGATGAATTCTCAGTTTTACACATAATACTTCACATTACCCAATTGCCTAAATCACACATATGTCCAACTTCACATTACCCAATTGCCTAAATCACATTACCCAATTGTTTCTTTGGAGTATGAGAAATCTACAACTCTCATCCATTACTTCGTTTGTCATATGGTGGGGTGTAAGTGTCAACCTTGAGCATTATTATTGCGCGGTGTTTGCTGAAACAAGTCAAAGATTCAATACATAGGGCAAGGCAATTTTCGGTGATGTAAGCATGTGGACAAAAGCAGAAAAAAAATCTAAACAGAAATGGGGGTTTTGAATTAATGATACATGGTAGATTGACAGACAAACACAATTCAAAGTAGGGACATTTACAGACGCGAAATGGACGAGACATATTTGGTTTCTTTTGATTACGGTAAGTTTCATTTGCAGGTAGTAAAACTAAAAGTCATACTCAAGTTGAAAGTCGATGTAATATCAAGAAGAAATACCCAAGTAGAGCGTGTATTTGACCTTGTAAATTATAACAGAATTGATACTTTACAATGGCATTATAATACGGTAAAGTTAAAATTTTACGGCAAAAGTAATCTCCTAGTGTTTCATTTTATTTTTTATATCTCGATCTATAGTCGGTCCTTATGCCTTTCTCTAACCTTTTTGTAGAATAGAATAATGAATTTGATTTTGAAATGGACCTTAAGAAAGAAAACTGGTGGATGTCCATTGTCCGAGGTTGATGAAGATTGAAAATTGTGGGAAATCAATTCAATGCCCGTATCTCTCTGAGTGTGTGTGTGTATGTATATGAGATATTTGCACAATCTATTGGACGTTGATGGGAAGTGACTGGAGAGCTTGAACATCGACACTTAACAAATTCTTAGTGAAATTTCCCAAACTTTTTAAAGGTCAATGGAGATTTTGAGCTGATGTTATCGTCGGTTCGGCATTGAGACGAGGATCTTGCTGCCACTGATATTATGGTCTATTAATTTTTCTTTCTGCTCTATATTTAAATATCAGGAGTTCGAGTATAATTTTAGGGTCTAATGGTGTTCCGTTTTACTCTGTATTTGAACATCTTAAGTTCCATTTTGGAGGAGGCTGGAACCCTCTTCCATTTCTTGCTGGTCCGCTGGTTGCTAAAAAGCTTTGTATGGATTTCGTTCGTGCGGGATTTCACCCCGCATTTGGGTCGGACCTAAGTCCAATACGAAGTCCATATTGTAAAATAAACCCTAACATTTGCCTATTTAAGGAGGGCATCCTCTCATTTGTAAACAAACTCAACTCCACAACACATGTGGAGGCATCCTCTCCACATTTATCTCAATGGCTCAAGGCCACCAATATGTAAACATTATTATTATCAATAATAATCATCTTGGAAAGTTTGTCCCGTGGACGTAGCCCGATTCAGGTGAACCACGAGCGTTGTCTTCTCGGTCTCGTTGGTGTCATTTTTGGCATCAACAATTTGGCACCTTCTGTGGGAAACGTGGCAGAAATCCATGTCGGATCATTTTCTCTTCACTCACATGCAGAAACACCTTGAATATTCATGAACACCAAGCCCAAAAATCCAGATTGGCTCACTGCCAAGAAATCCAAAAAAATCCCTTGTCTTCTCTATGGTCCACGCCTAAAAACATCTTCTCTATACAAGTTGTATCTCAACCAAACGTAAAGAAAAAAAAAATCATCCATCATTCAACGTTAACTCTCTGTTGAGTCATTGAAGAAAAAAGCACAAAACCCATGGTTTCATGCTTGACATATATGTTATCTGAAAAAACAAAAACAAAATCCAACTACAACAAAATCTCTCTCTCTCTCTCTCTCTCTCTCTCTCTCTCTCTCTCTCTCTCTCTCTCTCTCTCTCTCTCTCTCTCTCTCTCTCTCTCTCTCTCTCTCTCTCTCTCTCTCTCTCTCTCATTCTTGGTTTGAATTTGGGTTCCATGGAAAGGCATAACGAAAATGGGAAGAAAGCTAGAAGGATCTTGTTTGAGGGATTTGGTGCTCTCACTTCCCCAACTCCAAAGATTGATTGGGAACTCAGAAACATATCAAACAAACATAAAGGGCTGCACATTGACTAGCCGAGATGGGGAGGAAAAGAGGAACGACAGAGAGCCTCTTCGTTGCCTTGTAGCGCCGTGCTGCCATACCGTCAGCCGTCTCAGCGCCTCCCGAAGACACTGACATCACTGATGGAATTGGGGGACTTTGATCTGCTCACCTCTGTGTTCTCCAATTATCCCCATCGGCAGTCACGCGCCACCGCTACACTGCCGCACTCATCAAGAGTTGTTTCTCCTTGTGCATAGAGTGCAAAGAGAAAGAGAGAGAAAGAGATAAACAGCTTTCTCCTTTACTGCTTGATATAGATATGTTGTTTATATTTAATATTTACATATTTGAAATGTCTTTCTCTATCGATTTAGATTTTTGTCATTTGCTTTAATTTCTTTCACATCACTTACACATTGCAACTTGGTCAGTTGCTCGTGTAAGACATCTTTAGTACTTATATGTTAACTTAGCTCACTCCTCACATGACCCTTATTAATTAACCTACCATGACTTTTGTGGGGATGTAAGGACATCCAATACCATTTTAATCTGAATGCATGCACCACCACATATTATTATTATTATATCATCTGTTACCTTACTATTATAGGTAATAATCTTGTTTGATTAAGTGAGACCATGTTGCACACACCACATGTCCTCACATCACTCTCTTAATTTGTCATCTACTTATATCACATTTATTTGTTAGTCAAAATCTAACACATGCTCATAAATCAAATACATATTATTTGAGCTTATTATATTATTTCAATTTATTAACCGATAAAATTATGTCATGTTATCAGAAACGATCAGATTATTCGAATGCCGATCAGCACGAGCGATTAGTCTAATTTACCCATGGCAATGCCTGCACCCATGCGCCCCTCAGTAATTCACACTGAATGCGCACTTCACGATGAGTTAATACTCACGATGAGCAGTGCCTCTAGACGAACTACTTTGCAATGGGCGATATTTCTGGCTGAGCCGCTTCCATGAGTGATTGCCTCTAGCCAAGCCGCCTCACACGGAGCAACCTCCTTCTAGCCGAGCATCCTTGCACAGAACGGTTGCCTCCAGTCGAGCATCCCTCGCATCGAGCATCCCTCACATTGAGCAGCCTCGTACAGAGCGGTCACCTCAAGCCGAGCAGCATTCGATGAGTGTCTTTACTTGCCAAGTAGCCTGGCAATGAGCACAGCCTCTACTTGAGTATTACTTCATACTGAATACCGCTTCATGTTGGGTTTCAAGCCAGATCAACAATTACTTAGTTCAGTCCGTATTCAGTCTATTGTTCAAATCCCCAGCCAAGACACTATCTTGACTGAGGACTTAGGGGACTACTGTTCGTGCGGGATTTCACCCCGCACTTGGTCCGGGCCTAAGTCCAATACGAAGCCCATATTGTAAAATAAATCCTAGCCTTTGCCTATTTAAGAAGGGCATCCCCCTCATTTGTAAACAAGCTCACAACTTTACAATACATGTGGAGACATCCTCTCCACATTTATCTCAATGGCTCAAGGCCACCAATTTTTAAACATTATTATTATCAATAATAACCATCTAGGAAAGTTTGTCCCATGGACGTAGCCCGATTCGGATGAACCACGTACGTGTTTGTGTCTTAATATTCACGTGTTGTCTTCTCGATCTCGTTGGTGTCATTTTTGGCATCAACAAATTTCAACTCTCTTAATGGACTGCCACTAGTAGCCTTTAAGGTGATCTCAGGTCTTAATGGTTCACGAAACAAGAAATAAGGAGCGTTAATGTAAGAAATTGATCAATTTAGACTCATCTCATTGAACACCTTTTGATGCTCTTCTCGGAGCAGGAAGACCATACGTAGAGAGAATATAAGAGCAAAGGGACACCGGTGTGGTGCTGGCCTAACAGTCTCTAATACTTAAATAAAATTATGTGTGGAAGGTACTATAGTAATTTAGACATCGTGAGGATAAGATTGTCATTATCTTTCAGAGGGGGTTATTTTTGTATTTATAGTAGCCAATGTTCAAAATGGAGGGCTCGGTGGCCGCCTAGGCGTTAAGCGAAGCGGTGTCGCCACTAATAAGCGATATGAGGCAACCGTAGGTGGCTGAGGATTTCCACAGCGCCTATGCGGCCTAGGCGAAGCCTGTGTGTATGACCCGTATCTTAGGAAGAACAGTGAAGAATCCTGCATCGCTCGGGGAGGGAAATGTGAAGTGCATTATATGTGTGGTAACGTATCTTCCTAGTACGAGACATTTTGGGAGCTCACTGGCTTTGAGTTTGGGTAGAGCTTCAAAGTTTAGCGAGATTGAACTGTAGCAATCCAAGGATGGGCAACTCACTGGGAAGTTGCATGTGAGTTCCCAGAAACAAAACCGTGAGAGCGTGACCCAAAGCGGACAATATCGTGTTAGGAGAATCGGGTCGTGACAGAATGGTATCACAGCTGGACCCCGACCGGAAGTGAGCCAGCGAGGATGCTGGGCCCCAAGAGGGGTGGATTGTAAGACGTGTGTTTTGGGAAAAATGGTGAAGAATCCCACATCGCTCGGGGAGGGAAAGGTGAAGTGTCTTATATGCGTGGGAACGTATCTTCCTAGCACGAGGCCTTTTTGGGAGCTCATTAACTTTGGGTTTGGTTGGAACTCCGAAGTTAAGTGATATTGGGTTGGAGCAATCCCAAAAGACCCACTGGGAAGTTGCGCGTGAGTTCCCATAAACAAAACCATGAGGGCGTGACTCAAAGCGGACAATATCGTACTAGAAGAATAGGGTCATGTCACTGAACACCCATGGGCGGCCTAAACAGGCTGGGTGGCCCAAATCAAGAGGTTAGGTGATTTGGAAATTAAAAAAAAAAATTCCAGCAATTCATTCCAAATCAAACTCCAAGTCTTAAACATCAAACCCATACCATACTCAGATGTCAGACCGTATAAACATATGAATCAAACCATACCGTACAAGCATACATTCAAATTCAATTATCAAATCCTAATTCCTATCATATGTTCACAACATTACCCAGGCCAATTGAAATATCATATTTGATCATTATAATTCATAACTCAAATTCAAAAGTCAAAACTAACAATCAAAAATTACAATTTAGAATTTACATTACACCCAATTCCAATACCCAAATCAGATCTCCACGCCTGGACTCTTCAATCATTTCGCAGACTCGTGCCATCGAAGTCCCAAACTCGAAGTCTGCTCCACGAGTCATCCACGATGTCACTCCAATCGGACTCGAAGTCCAAGTCTCAGATTCTTGCACTCGAACTCAAACTTGAAGTCGCACTCTCAGATTCTAAAAGTTCAGATTCACAGGTATTGAATGTCTCTCTCGAATGGAGTCTGGAGATGAGGTCGATACAGTGACGAGTTGATGATTGTCTCTCCCAATTGGAGATGAACTCCTTAAGTTGATATGCTCTCTCATCTGTCTGTCAAACTCACTCATTTTATGTCTCTTTTCTCTATTCTCTGTCTCTCGCTCTCGCAATGGAGATTGAGAGTGGGAATGAAGATGGGAAGCAGAGGAAACGAGGAACTTTCCTGAGAAGAAATGATAGATGGAGTGGACGAGGATGGAATGACATGAGAGAAAAGATCATTGATAAGAAATACAATGGATGTGTTGATAATTAAATAATTGATCGTTAAAAAGTGAATGTATTGATAAAGAATTAAAGATTGTTGGTGGAAGCGGTGGATATCATTGATGCTTGAAGGTTATCGATTGATATCAGATTACATTACAGACGGTAGATAAGCTTGTAAAAAAAAAAAACCGTTAATATCAATTAAAGGATTGTTGCTTTTGAAAGACACGGAATTGTTACACTTATTTGTTGCTTTTAAAAGACACAGCAAGGCCAATATCATTTTGAAAGACACATGAATGTTATTCACTTATTTGTTGCTTATTGAAAATGTCAAAGAAAAAAAGGATAAGGCCAAATGGTAGATATCATCAATTAAACAATTTATTAGTTGTCAAGTTAATGTTTATTAGTTGTCAAGTTAATGTTTATTAGTTGTCAAGTTAACGTTAAGGCCAAGTTAATGTTTATTAGTGGCCAATTTGTAGTCATTATCTAAGTGAGTCGCTGCCTATGTGTTTAGTTACTCTAGTGTTCATGGGCAATTGCCATATTGTGAGAATATGACATTGTGGCTAGAGGTTGTGCATGTAATATAAATATGTAATGTATATGTTTTTTACGAAGTATATACTCTTTTTGAAACTTTCATTTTGAACATATATATGCTCTTTATGAAATGTATGCTCTTTAATGAAGTTATGAAGTATATACTCTTTAAGTATGATATAAGTCTTTATGTTATTATGTATATACTCTTTAAGTATGATATAAGTCTTTATGTTATTATGTATATGCTCTTTCATTTATTAAATTTTGCCCTTAATAAAAAAAACCGTCTAGGCGTCCACCTAACCGCCTAGTTTAGGCCCGTGCCTGCCGTCGTGAGAGCGCCTAGCACCGTTTATAACCTTGAAAGTAACATTGAATGTTGTTGGTAGTGTTTGTTGATGTAGGATAAATGGCATTGTCTTTAGGAGTTAACATGTGTTTTAGTGTGGTCCTGGGCAACATTTCTAACATGTCAGTGAATCTGGCCGACTATATGTGGTCGGTTTATAATAAGGTTAGCCTTTTAATAAGTTGTCAGGTGTGGTCGAAAGTGATGCTTGGCCAACCAGATGTGTAGGCCAATCAAGTACGATCGACCTATGTTGTTCTACCCCATTGATGGTGATCACGATGACTGAATATAGGGTCTTAACCTTATATATTTTGACAGCTGAAGGGATTGGGAATTCCAAAGGCAGGGCTGCTCAGCCTCTAATTAGACCAATCAAATTATGTACGAACAACTTTCTCTAAACGAAGGGTCGGCCTTATGTAATCCCGGACCTCCAAGCAAGCAACTATTATAATGCTCACGACGTCATTGTATCCAAACAAAACAACAAGGTGAATGCTAGTACTAAAGTTTATTGATTTCCCTCCCTTTAGGATAGTCTAAAAGTCGACTTTGAATGAGGTCCATATCTAACGTATATAGTCCCTATTCTCAATAATTACGTGCATAATCCCTATTCTTAATACCTTTATATCAAAAACACCATTGCTTGATCATTGGAGTGACGAGAATCGAATAAGGTGTCTTGTTCCCCCTTTACTTGGAAAATTAACAAGCAAACTAACAAAACAGTAAATAATAACAGCAGCTCTCTAAAGTAGTGTACGGTTAAGAGGCAATTTACACACAACAAAACCATCTAAGCAGTGAAGTCAGCTTCTAGCTATGGTGGATATGAAGGAGGTTGGTAGGGTGGTGGAGCAGCATTTGCGTAATCATATACCCCATAGCTGGTCTGACCACCATAAGCACCACTACTTCGGAACCCGGAACCACCCACATTGTCGCCAGAGAGGGAGTAGTGTTGTGGTGGAAGCGCCGCCGGGCTTTGAACATGGGGCACTCCGTATGTTGATCCATATGAGGGTGCTGTAGGACCGTCATACACACCTTGGCTAGGGTAGTTGTATGGACCCGAATATCTTGTTGCCGGGCTACGCTGTGGAGGAGGATTTGGGTTCCTCCGGTTGAAGGAAGGGTAGCCATTGGAATATTTGGCCGCTTTTGCAGGCCGGAAAGCAACCCCTCGGCCACCACTACCATAGGCTCGCTTATTATTATTATTACTGTTATTGTTACTATTATGGTGAGACTTGGTGGATGCTGCTGAGCTCTTTTTCCTCTCTGCCTTGGCTTTCTCCAGCTGAGTAGACCGCTTTCTTAGGCTATCAAGAGGAAACTCTGATTCAAGCTTGTGGTCTTCTACGCATTTGATGATTGATTTGATGGAATCCAACTCCAATGCGCTTGATTCCTCCTGTAAGACGAACTTCTATTAAGAGAGCTCACAAGAGAAATGCAGAAATTCATCTAATTACAAAGCGAAAAAAATACTCCATTGACAGACTCAGATGGAGAGTGGAGTCACACATACAGTTGCGGCCACACTGTTGTTCCCATTCTTCAAGATTGTCGTAGCATTCTTTTTGGAGTTCTTGAGATACGACTTGAGCAGAGAAACAGGAGGAAATTTCTCTGTCAAATTAGATTCAGAAGCAAAATATACCGCCTCTATCTCCTTTCCCTTCTTCACTAACTCATCTATAACATCTGTACAAATCAAAAATTATTTTAATCAAATATACACAACTGGGGCAATACTAACAAAACGAAAAATCTAGGGAAGTGAGTAATAATGCTGAACAAAAGAAGCGAACAGAAGAAAAAGAATAAACCACCAAAAATAAAGAAATGAGTGACAGATGTACATATTTATTTGGTCAGAAACAGAGACATACATTGGCATTTTTCATGCCTCAAATGGTTGCCACATTCTTAATCTATGTACTAGAAGAGGGAGGGGCAAACATGCATTGCTTGGCCTTTTCAATAAGAATATGTTCTTTATCTGTTATTATCAGTTTTGCAGAGGGTGAGGCAACCCTAATATATATATATATATATATATATATATATATATATATATATATTTCAAATCTAACTAACCTATAATATGAAGGCTATCCAATTATGATTGTGAAACTTCAGCCACTAATACATAGCAGGTGCCCCTCTAAGCATAAAATTATGAAAAGCCGTCAATCTCCACCATCACAGTTTAGTCTATGAGCTAACCAAGCTTCATCTCTACTTTCTATGCAAAGCATAATAACACATGCTAAAGTAGTTCAAAAAAGTTGAGATTTAATCAGCTGTACCAAATACATGTCAGCAATATAACGCTTGGGTTTCTACAAAATAAATTCGACTTCACTTGGTACCAATCAATCTAACTGGCTCAACAATTGTTTGCATAAACCTGACTTAACCTTGACCTTGTTCAATTGTTTACATAAGCCTTACTTAACCTTGGCCTTCTTCAATTGTTATGCTGGTTAAGCTGCAGAAAAATTGCAAGTAAAATGACCACACTTGAATTGCATGTCTCTCAAATGTCTCAACAAATGGCAGAATACAAATTCTTGCACACTGACCGTTGCACCTTGCAAATACTCATAACCAAGCTTCTACGTAGCATAGAAAAGAAAAGAGAAAGAGTATTGCTACCAATTTTACTGTACAATCTGAATCTATATTAATGTAGACATGAAATAACTCAAGGTTCCACATTACAAAAAATTAGCACAAAAAACTTATTTTTATCTCGAAACTAAAGCAATAACAAAAAGGGTTTTATCAAACAACCACATACCTTCCATTTTCTCTCCAAATTCTAAAGCCCCTGCGAGCTTTGCCATATCCCTCCTCGCTGCATGTTCCAGTACCAACTTTCTAAGGAACTCCACACTTAACTTTTCTTTCAATCGAAACCCAATCACCATTTGAACAAACATTACAGCCTCAGCGGCTCCCAATGTTCTGCCACCACCGTTGGAATCTCCCTCCATCTGCGCCTTCCACGTGTCCACAACCCGGGCCGCTCTCTCCACCGTGCTCTTTGAAAATTCCGGCCCTTTCGCGCGGGGAATGGACCTACCCTCTGGAAACAGAGCCTGAACTAACAGCCCGCACGCCCACCGCTTATCGGTAACCCCAACTTTCTTGGCTTTGCAATCCAAAAACCCTTCCAATGCATCCAACACCAGTCTCGGTGGGTCGACCGCCTCCGTTATGGCCTGTGCAATCTCCGCCCTAATCGATATCGACTCCTTCCGCTTGGAAACAATGAACTTTACCAATCCCTGGGAATCCATTTTCCTGGAAAACGATTTCAGGGTCTCGGACAAATCCAATTCCCTGGAAATGCTGTTCTCGAACTCGGCTAAGGCCGTGGCTTTCTTCTCCTCTATTAGGGAAGCGGCGGTGGACTCGCGCTCCGGGATGGAGGTCTCGCGGAGTTCGACGGATTCCAACGTTTCGCGGGAATGGGATTCCAAAGATTGGATTTTGGATTCGAGGGATTGTGATTTCTGGGAAAGGGATTTTTGGAGCGTATCGAAGTGTTTGGAGAGGGTGGTGAATAGCTTGGTGGATGTGGAGAGAATGACCTTCTGCTCCTCTAGGTCGTCGAAGAACTTCTGGACCCGGTCCGTTGTGACCACCATTTCGGCCCCCATTGGCGAATGATTCTCGAAGCGACGGTGTGTTGAAGTTACTGAATTGGATAATTCTTCAAAATACAACCCTTAAACACCCTTCTTGTTTTCTTGTTTTCACAAGAAGAGAAGAAGATCAGTCCCTGCGAATAATAACGTTTCCAGTTCTGCCTTTCTGGCCGGTGAGCGTGAAGTTTCTACTTTCTAGGGCTTTCAGTTTCGCGTTTGGACTAAACGGCATCGTGTAAGGGTCAGTGAAAGGATCAACTGACAATTAACCAATACTTTCCAATAAGACAAACAAGCCTAGGGTTTAATTCGTAAATACAAATTATTGATCCCTTTTTGTTTCGGTTCAGGTGAAACGGCATCGTTTAAAAGAAGTGAAAGGCCCAATTGGCAATTGGCAAATACTTTCAAATAAGACAAACAAACTTTGGGGGTAAATCCGTAAATACAAATAATTGTTTTCCACACCCTTTAAGGATTTGGAACGTTTCCCGCTCCTATAATAAAGACCAGGCTACTCGCATTTGATGCCCAGCAAAATGATCGCTCCTTTCTTTTGATGAGCTGAGTGCGAGCGAAGATTCTCAGGCTGAGACGTTTCGAATACGTACGCCGGTGATTCTGAAATTCGGTGATTATCACTCAATTTCAATTCGGCGCTCTGTTTGTTTTCAATTTGGGCGTTCTCTCAGTTTTCAATTTAGGCGTTATCTCAGTTTTCAATTTGGGCGTCCGGTTGCCGTTTCATTCGAAAATCTAGGGTTAGGGTTTTTACTAAATTCCGAATTCTGTGATCAGTTTAGAGTGGGGGTTCCGGGCGGATTAAACAACCGGAAAAACGAGCAGCAGCGGTTTCTGGGTATCACAGAGCCTATCTCGGTGGCTGGACCGACGGCGGAGGACGTGTTCAACACCGGGAAACTCGAACAATATCTCCGAGACGCTGGACTGTATGAGGACCGAGAGGACGCTGCGATGAGGGAGGAGGTTCTTGGGCGGCTAGACTAAATTGTCAAGAACTGGATTAAGTCAATTAGCCAGACAAGGGGTTTGAACGAGCAAATGGTGAAGGAATCGAGCGCAAAGATCTTCACTTTTGGTTCGTACCGGCTCGGCGTTCATGGGACCGGAGCCGACATGGACACTCTCTTGGTGGGACCAAGATACGCAACCAGAGAGGAAGATTGTTTCGGGGAGCTTCACAGGATGCTGTCGGAGACGCCGGAAGTCACAGAGCTTCATCCGGTGCCGGATGCTCACGTCCCAGTCATGAAATTCAAATTTTGTGGCGTTTCAATTGATCTGGTTTATGCAAGGCTGTCACTTTGGGTGATTCCTGAAGAGTTGGATATTTCAAAATATTCAATCTGGGAGAATGCAGATGATGAACAAACAGAAGTCTGAATGGTTGTAGAGTTACAGACAAGATTCTCCGGCTAGTCCCCAATATTCAGAATTTCCGAACAGCTTTGAGATGTTTGAGATGTTTCTTGGTGGCATAAACTGGGCTTTGCTTGTAGCTCGGATTTGCCAACTCTATCCCAATGCACTGCCTAATACATTGGTCTCTCGGTTCTTCAAGGTTTATAGTCAGTGGCATTGGCCAAATCCGATAATGCTTTGTGCTATTGAACAAGGGCTTTCTGGACTCGAGGTTTGGGATCCTAGAAGAATCCATCCGAGGGAAACATTTCATCATCTGATGCCGATAATCACTCCGGCCTATCCCAGCATGAACTCCAGCTACAATGTGTCTTTAAGTACTCTGGGTGTCATGATGGAGGAGTTTCAGAGAGGACACGAAATCTGTGAAGCTATGGGAGCAAATAACGAGGTTAATTTTGACACACTGTTTGAGTCCTATGCTTTCTTTGAAGCATTCAAGAACTACTTGCAGATCGACGTCACTGCAAAAGATGTGGATGATTTTCGAAAATGGAAAGGGTGGGTTGAGTCACGCCTTCGCCATCTGAATCTCAAGACTGGGAGGTATACTAATGACATGTTGCAGTGCCGTCCGCACCCCGGTGATTTTTCAGACGTATCAAAGCCTTTTTACAGCTGCCACTTCATAGGACTACAACGAAAACAAGACGGAAAAGAGCATTGCTTTGACATAAGGGCAATAGTTGAGGAGTTTAAGTACACTGTGAAACAGTACACATTGTTGAAGCCTGGGATGGACATAAGTGGCACACATGTAAAACGCAAGAGCATTCCTCTTTTTGTGTTTACTGGTGGGGTCCGTCCTTTGCGCCCATCTAAGGTTTCTTGGGTTTCAAGTCAAAGGGTTAATGCTAATGCTCAACCTAGCAAAAATAGTGACCGTGAAGGTAGCAAGAGTACTGATTCCGATGATTCAGATGGTGGTAGGAAAAGAAAGCGGCCGGTGGATGAGAATGTTGCAGAAATCGACTCTAGGTGTTCCAAATCTGCGCATCTATGCAATGTTGAAGCTCATGAGCCTAACATATTGAAGGAAGCAGAGAACATGACAGGTCACATCCCAAGTCTACCTGCTCACCAAGTTGTGAAGCTAAAGAACCAGAGAAGATGACATCAGTTGCAGCACCTGTTGAGGAACTTGAGCCATGCCCATATGCAACCACTGCGGCATCGAAAAAGCCAACTATCAGGTTGAATTTCACTTCAATCGCCGTGGATTCATCAAGCTGTAAAGCTAAAGAAGCAGAGAAGATGCCATCGGTTGCAGCACCTGTTGAGGAACTTGAGCCTCTCCAAGCACTTACAAATCCATGCTCATATGTGGCACCGAAAAAGCCAATCATCAGGATGAATTTCGCTTCAATCGCCATTGCGGCTGCTAGATAGTAGCTCATATGTATAAAGAATTTTTATTTTTTCTTCCACTCACACTTTTTGTTTAAACTATTGCAATATCAATGAAGAAATTATCATTCTTTCAATCTTTTCATATCTTATAAGATACGTGCTTGTTGCCCATGAGTGAATGACAATTTTATGTGTCAACTGAATTTGGTAAATTTTTCAAGGTCAAAGTTGCAACCTTTCGATGAAGAAAGTGATTAATGGTCTCTCGCCCAATGAACAAGAGAAAAAAAAATTAGACAGCGCTGATGAACATCACTAGATCAATAAGAATTTGTACCTACAATTAATTTCATTAGATCAACGATTCTTTCAATACAAAGATGTTAGAAGGATCTGCAAAACGCATGGAGAACGAGCGCGACAAGTCATCATGGTCGTCGGGATTGTCCAAGCCACGGCTTTGATCAAAATTCTGAATGTAAGTGTAAGGATCATATGAGACCTGCGCATGAGATGGAGACTCAAAAATCTTCTTTTTTTCTTTCTTCAACTTCACCCACAAAAGTTTCCACCTCAACTTTGTTGATGATCTAATTGGAGAGTCAGATTGTAATCTGGTACTCTCGATCTCATCGTGGTATCTCCCTCCCAATTGGATTGTTCTGCTGTCTGAGCTACACCACCAGTTCCTCATATTCATTGCAGCAGCAACAAAGACACCAGCAATGTCCTTTGGAATTCATGCTAATTCACCATCCATATATATATATATACATAGTAGATGAAAGTAGTTAGCTGGATCTTGTGGACTAAAATAGTCCAACTTGGATCGCCAACAGAATATTAGCTCATTTGACTGAAAAGTCAAAGGCTAGAAAAGCTTCGTCTAGAAAAAACTAATAACACGTGTATAAAACATTAATAACATGTGTATGAAATTGTAATACGTAGGTAATAATGTAAGACACTTAGTACTTCAAGTCTTGATAAAGTTCAGAGTTTTAACTTTGTTCTGTCTACATTCCGGCTCTTTCACCGTCACAGACCAAGTCATTAAAAACATTCGAAACTAGTTTAAATCTGCCTCTCCCAATTCGATCCGGATTATGTGGATCCTAAATCCTAGTCATCCCATTATATGTCACGTGATGCAAGTGACCAGTTGACCACCTTGAAATTTGACTTGAGGCTTTCGTATTTTCAACACACACCCCAAAAAAAAAAAACAATTTGTCACTAATGATATTTTCTCACTTATAAGTAATACCGACTTCTTATATACTTAACCAAGGTAATTAATTTTTGATATTTATAATTTTAACTCAAGTATACAAACAAAAATATTATCTCAGCTACCTCTTAGTTACTTCCCATTCATTTTTCCTCAATCCTTTTTTATCTCCTTTTTTATCCACCTTCATCCCCTCCTAAGAACCTTTATCCCACCTTCATCTTCAATATAGGAAAAAAAATCTAGAAAATCACATCCATCTTCATCCGACTTTCAGAAGAAAACACAGCCTCCCGCTTCATCTTTATTTGGAAATCTTCATTTTAATCTAGATTTCTGAATTTTACCGTTGGTTACTAATTAGTTTCCACTTACATATTAGTTAGTAACCACTTAGTTACATAATCAGAAACCTAAAAACCCACATACATGAAGATGAAGAGAGAAAAGAGGATACAAAGAAAGAGATGCAACCTCATATTCATCTGGAGATATTTATCTTTATCTTCATCTTCACATGGAGTTCTTTACCTTATATGGGTTTCTGGGATTTGTAGTTAGTTATTGATTAATTCTCACTTAGATACTAGTTTGTAATCACTTAGCTCCGTAACTAGAAACCAATAAACATGACGATGACAAGAGAAAAGAGAAAAGAGGATCAAAAGGGAGAGGACACAACATCCCTCTTCATCTTCATTTGGAGATCTTCATCTTTATGAAGTTCTTTATTTTCGTCTTCATTTTCATCTTCATATGGTTTTATGAGTATTTGAGTTTCGCAGTTAGTTACTGATTAATTTTTGTTTACATATCAATTGGTAACCACTTACTTACATTACTGGAAATTTAGAAACCTAAAAACACGAAGTTGAAAATGAAGATGAATAAAGAAGAGGAAAGATGATGCCGAGGAAGGGGAAAAAGACGAAGAGGATTTATAAGATAGAATGTAAAAGGATTTCTAAGTTAGAATGGAAGAGGGTTTCAAGATTTGAGAGAAAAAAAAATAAATAGGAAAGTAACTAACGAGGATTTTTGATAATTTTGTTTTATTTATATACTTAGAGCCAAAGTTGCAAATCAAAAGTTAATTACCTTAGATGATTAGTATATAGATTATTAGGGATTTTTTATTGTGAGAAAAGAACATTAGTGACAATTTCCAAAAAAATAAATTAAATTACGCTATACAAATGGATGAGGTAAATTTTCATTACCATAGAAATAAATATTACAATAAATAATAATTGTAATAATAATGATGGTACAATTTCTTTACACACAATTAGTTTTGGGGGGTGGGGAGGACAACCATTACCATGCCTTCCATTGTTTCTTTTTCTAAACTTGGAACTCTCCTTCAAGTTTCCTTCTACAAATTGGAGAATGCATCCCTATAAAACCAATACAACATAGGAAGCGTAAAACTTCTCCGTCTTGGAAACTACCTCTTCAAGCATGAACGCCGTCTGGTACATTTTAGCTCCTCTGTTCATAAGTTATCAATGAAAGATATACAAGAAAGCATTTGCCTCCTCTATGGTTCACAGAACTTTTTGTTATCGTCCAGAAGGCTTGACGAAAGATGCAGTCAGCCATCCACCAAGAAAGTACATAAGGCCGCCTTCGTGCGTCTGTAATCATCCATGTTACACAGAAGTGTTACGATTAGGAGAATCTGGTTGAGAAAGCAGTTTATGAATGTGGTCCAAATCTAAAACACTCGCATTATACCTGCATTTAACTTTAACATCACGGTCCTGTTATTCCACTCAGCCTGATCCTCAAGACACCGTTCTTCCGTAGCAGATAGATGCAATATATAGATTCTTTGCCCATTTATCCTGCCACGGCCAAAATAGATAGTGTTACCTACTAAACAAACAAATCTACCACATTTCAAATTTATCAAACTAATAACAGGCAATCGTAAGCATTAGATACCTTCACTTGGGAAGTTGGAAAAACCGACGTCCGTAGAGTTTCTTGAGCCACATCTGGTGATTTCTTCTTGGGTACACTAAGTATGAATGCAGCTTGATCCTCTGTAGCAGCAGTTGAGGTAATTCGATATCCATTCTCCCATCTTCTATGGATGCCTTCACTAGGATATAGGAAATCGAGTTCAACAACCTAGCAAGATAGCACATAGGACACAATTAGTTTCCAGATTTTCCCCCCTGAAACAGAAGATGAGAATGGGGTTCCTAGACTAGTATACCTGACCAGAATAACCTGCATTTCGGGACATGACGATACCCCATCTGCTACCAGAAGTGGTCATGGAGGTAACAGAGAAACCTTCTTTCCACTTCTTATTAATCCATTTGAAAGGAAACACATCACTTACTTTGTAGGATTGCTGAGTATATGGTACACCTTCATTTGGAAGAGAAGAAAACGGAAAATCAGCTATAAAATCAGAACAATTCAAATGAGTCAGAATGATAATTTAATGAGATAAGACTCTGGTACAGAAACCAAGCCCCATATTGTCCTGTCTTATGCTTATCAATTACGAGATTTATTATCATCAAGGACCAGGCTCCCATGGCCACACTGCCACAGACAGCAGACAGCTGTCAATTAGTTTCACTTACCTTGGGACATTATCACCAGGGCATTTCCATTGCATGTGCCGGCAAGTGAAGTGATATAATAGTTCTTGTCCCATTGTTCCATGATCCACTCCTGGTGAAGAAACAAAAATAATGACATTGCAAGAACATTAGATAATAAATTGAGAGTGAAAGCTGATGGGAAGTTTCAAGAATAGCTACCTTGTGCAAGAAAATAGATGACAGTTCATGAACCTGGGACGTGAAGTCTGTCCCTGCATCCATGACGACTGCCCACATATTCGCAGAGGAAGCGACACAGCTAATAAACAAGCCATCTTCCTTTCCTTTGTCAATGTGTTGGTCCAGTCTTGTATCCACAACATTGTAGTGATACCTGCAGAAAAGTCTTCTTGTTATTTGGTGATACAGGAAAAAGAATGCAAATCCAACAAATAGAATGAAAATTTGAAAGAATATTATAGAAAGGAAATCCAGGAAACTCGATTAGGGTGGGTGATTAGAGAGACATGGTCAAGGATTTTCTACCTTTGTTTCATTGATGATCTGGTATTATAGACTGAGATCCACTGAGTAGCTGGAGTACCTAGTCGAACCTTTTTCCTAGGTTGCTCACCATCTACAGATTCAACAGCTAATCTTCCCCTCTTTTGACCCACCTATATTGCATAAAGATTCAATAAGTAATTAAAATGACAAAAACTTAGAAAATTTATCAACAAACTAAAATACAAGCAACAACCTTTGCAGCTCCATCAGTTCTGATAGGTCGTAGGGAGGCAATTGCACCAATGCTGTCATCAAAAAGGGAAATAAGCTTCAAGTAATTTGGATCTTCGTTGAATTTCATATTGGTCACCATCTCAAGAAACTGCTGAAAAGGAGGAGGACACAAGCTGCATAGAGTCTCAGCAGAAGTAGCCATTTTCTTCTTGCAAACAAGAAATCCTTTGTTCTCTCCCTGCAGGCCAAAATCCCAATCAAGCATTCATAAAGAGGAAAGAATAGACCATCCAGTTCGAACCTCGTAACGCAAAATGGAATACCATAAAAACTTACATTATAGCCTTGCCATGGAAGCTTTCCTCTTAGGAGAAATATTAGGGTATAAGCTAACGACTCAAGATCATCCCTTCGGCTCCCTGTCCTGCCTAAATGAGCATGTACACTTGCATAGCGTACAGTCCCCCTATTTAAAGTATCAGATATATTAGGCCACTTCAGATCATGAGTGTGTTTCATACAAGGGAAATTGAGGGGTAAGTTACTTAAAATCTGAGACTGAAATTGCGCTAGTCGCTAAAACAATAATGATATGAGCAATCAGTCAACCAAAATATTTTCTGAATTTTTTCTTGTTATGAATTCATTTCCAAATATCATATATTCCGCTAAAGCATTGGTTTCCAGAATACTTAAAAAGTGCCTTTTTTCTCTCCCTCATAACCATCTTGTGACCTGATCATTCAATGTACGCAGCATAGTTAACATTGTAATCACCTGAAAACATCAGGTTTTTGGTCATAATCAACATGACGTCCAGAAGACCCATCTCGCCATCTGGAAGCTGAAGAAGAAGAAAAAAAAGTCACAATTATTTCCAAGATTTGCATGACAACAAAATCTAGAAGCACTTTCATCAATTGTGGTAGGATCTTTCTTTGTTCTCCTATAACTTATCCCTAACAATGAGCACATACCCAAACCAAGATCGACAAGATATAACTTCTTTTCACTAGGTGTTCCAGGTAGACCAAGCAAAAAGTTTTCTGGCTTAACATCTCCATGCACGAAACTGGAGTGCAAATCAATAACCATAATAAAAAATTAGAATAGAAGAAATTAAAAGAAAACAAAAATAGAAAAACTAGTTAGTTGGAAGGTACCCTCTAATGTGAAGCTGCTCTAGAATTGATATTGCCTCCACCGCTATACAAGCAACCATCTCTTCAGACAGCCTTTGAAGAAAGCAAAAACAAAATGACACAAGAAGAACGTGCTTAAGGCATGTGCCATAAACTTGAAAGGTGAATCATTTCCAGGAGTAATGACTCTAAAACTTGGACCACAGGGAACAAAAAAAAAAGAACCACATAGTTTCTTACAACTGATTGCGAGAATTCCAAACATCCCATAAACTTGGTCCAAGCATGTCCATGACCTGTATTCACATTGAGAACAATTATCAATAAATGGCAAGTATTCATAATAAATTTTCAACATTTGGAAAGCATGAGTAGGAAAGAAATAAGAGTAGCAAAGAAACTCACCAGGATATAGAAGTCTCCTTGTTGACCTTTGTAATGGACAAGGGGGAGCCCATAACATCCATTAAGAGTGCTGTTTATTGCAAGGCACAGGTCAGGAAACAAATTGTAGAGTTTAATAAAATAGGGATGAAATACTGCATTCCGTCATACCTGTACACTTGCCACTCATAAGGAGGGCCGTGACTGCACCCTTTACCATTTCGACTCTCAAGCTTCAAAGCAACCTACAAAGAAACACAGGAAATGACCATGAGTGCCGCAACCAAATTCCCCATGAAAATTTGCACAGATATATACTAGAGATGCACTGCATATATGAAACCTCAAAGGCATCAGCCCCACTGCACCCTATGCCACCAGTCATCCTTCTTCCCACATAAACTTGTCCAAAACCCCCTTTCCCCAGCTTTCTGTCTAGTTTGTACATGGGAGAGTTCCCAACTTGTACCTGAAAGTAAAATTTATAGAATCATACCTATATCAAATGGATAAAACTTCAAAACATACATAGAGCCAAGCATAAGGGAATACTCTTTCCGGAAGCGGGCTACTGCTTCCTTCGTCCTCAGTAGCATCCAATTTCTGTACACCTTTCTGACCAACCAACACGTCGTGAACCGGAACTAAATCTCTCTCTGGAGAATCCAAACCTGTATGGCCTTGGCCACCAACTCCAGCACCAAACAGCTTGGTATTTTTACCTTGATTCATGGCTTTAGCCCCTCTACCCCTACCTTTAGCCGTCAGCACTGCACTTGGAAAAAGAAACCACCGGTTAAATTGATTTTCGGAGGTGATCTTAGAGTAGAATGCTGAAATTATTATAGAATACTTAAGTTATTACCTTTTCCAGCACCATGATGTGCAGCGGGAACTAAAACAGCAGGGTTATCTTCGACATAATTGATCCTCTTTGAACGCCGAACTCCACTTCTTAAATCTGGCATTCTATATTCATGCAAATAATTCCTACTTTCTGTCTCCGGCTCCAAATAATGTTGAACAATTAAAACCTACAACTCAACCTGACCAACAAAAAACAGTAGATGAGATAAGTATCATGTCATATCCGTCTAAATTCAGTTTGGTTCTTGACATCAGATACTCATCTAACCAAAATAACCTTGACACATAACCATATTAGTCTCGTCATTCAACTAGATACAGATAAAGAGAAAGATCTGTAACTCATAAATGCATAATGATTTCATAGTCATGAGAACTATATATCACATAAACAGCTTTTGATTCAAAACTGCTACATTGCAAACTGATGTCCATCAGAAAGAAAACAATATTCGAAACTAGACTCAATCCAACTGCAGCTAGGCCACCATCTATATACAACACCCATTAATTTCCAAAAGCTCCGGCATTATTGATCTTTCAGTTGACCAAAATCCCGGTAAACCACAAGTTCAAATTTAAACTGAACAGTCTTAAACTCCGATTATACATGCCAAATGAATGACAAAACGTATACATATATCAGGTCTGAGTTAAAATCAATACTGAATTCCAAAATATCTCATCACAAAACCAAAACACCACACAAAAGTGCGCATTTTAAACCCAAAAACCTGCGTCTAACAACAAATTTGAGCTCATCTAAACAAACCCATCTCGATTTTTCCACCCATCACTTAGATGAACCCAAAGAGCCATGCAAAACCCAGCAAGCAAAATATCCCAGACAAAAACAACTGATACCACAAACAGATTCTCACAAAGCGATGCAAGAAAATTCAAACAACGAAGAAAAAGGAATGGATTGCATAATACAGATAATAAAACAACAAAATTACAAACTTTATCAAGAACATACCCAGTGATAGGGAAAAAAAAATTCGATGAATTTGAGAACCCGATTGGATTATGCGCCTGTTTAAACAAAACAACTCAAGAAAAAATGGGATTTAACTAAATGGGGTTTGTTCCATGGAAGAGAGGCTATCAAAAAAATTGACGGTGGGTGACTTAGGTGGGTCTGAATGTGTAATAGAGAGAGAAAGAGAGGTGTATCCTCAATTCCTCATGGGAAAGACAGTGTAAGCGACCTGGTGCGTACGATAACACGAGCGATGATGTGGAGTGATTATATTGGTAAGGTAGATTCCTTACCGTGGACCGGCGGTATTGGATCTTTTGCTTCAAGTACTGTGTATGTTTTCGGTATTTTGTCGCAGGTGCCAAAGGTCAACAATTAGTAGTGGGTAAATTCTATTTGGACCATTTGAGACTAATAAAAGAATTTTTGACTAATAATATCTTGTAGATTTTTTTAATTCTTTACTTGTGTGCTTTTTCTTTTGAGAAAGAGCATCATTGTCTTTTTTTTCCTAAAACAAATAGTGTTAAGTTTTATTTACAAATATTTTTATTTTATTTTACTTTTAAAAGATAATTTAAATTTAACGTATAATTTCTAATATATGATATATATTTTTTTTCTTCGTATTGATTAAAATCTCTGATAAAATTTTATATTATAATAATGTGATAGAGATACACCCTATTTTTGTAAGCATTTCATTATATACAACCACGATTCTCCACTCAATTGGGCCATGAGTCATTACTAATTATGGCATAGCCATTAGTGATTTAAATTAATTTTTTTAAATTTTGAAAGTAAAAAAATTAGGTGGCTTGTTTTATGATCCTATTAATGTTGACACAACCTCAAAAGTTCAATCGTTTCAATCTCCATTATTGCACAAAGCTAAATTATCTATAAATTTAAATAATTTTCACTACACATACAATTAAGGGATAGTCTCATGATAAAGGCCACTTCAAGCTTCATGATAATCAAAGGAAAAGGGAAAAGGCAAAGGAGCAGTCTTCGACCTTTCAATTGTAAATGAATTTTCAATATTTGCCAATTATTTTGCTTCTTTTTTTTTTTTTTTCTGAGAAGTGGGGCCTCATTCTTGTTTAATTTGTCACTAACCACAAAATGCTCATAACGAGATTTAATCTACCGCCGATTAGGGGACATGAAATTTTCCTTCAAGAAATGGCAGTTCGTCAATGACACCATATATTGAAACTAACATTTGTTACCCATGATATTTGTGTATAGTTTTACAGCCAATCTGGAAACTATGATCCTACCCTCGTGTAATCTAATAATTAGAAAAAGCTTGCGGCCGGATAATTATGATAGTCTTTCCTAAGTTTTACCTATTTTACGACCATGTAATAAAATCCATGAGAAAGATCAAAATGCACCCAAAAATTTAAAAATTCAAAGTCTCCTGCCTATGAATGCAAACCAGAAAACTGATTTATTCCAAGGCATCCAAGCTATGATTAATATTTGTATTGTAAAATGGATTTATTGATCTCTTCCTATAAGAAATCCCCACAATTACAGGTTCTTCAGCATCAAGAACAAATCCCATGAGGAACATTGGACCTTCATAATCGATGCACGAAACTGTAGCACATCATCAATCAATCATTCATGCACCAAAAGCCCAGCCAGACGCAAAACAAAGACTCGTCTTCAAGTAACAACTAACGAATGTTACCATCAACACAAAAATATTTAACAACCTCTCAAACGCTATTAGCTAGCAAGATGAAACAACACCTGGGATTCCATCCCAAATGTAAGAACTGCTGAGAAATGCACATCATTACTAGAATACCATCCACACATGAGAGGGACTCGGAATACCAAAACATAGGTGAAGCATAAGAATTGTGAGCTGACAACAAGTCTGCAAACACACAAACGATCATATCTTTTCAAGATAAAAAGATAATGATTCATTACAGAGATGGATATCGATACACATATCAATAGGATGGATCATAAGTTCACATACATGAGCGGGACTCGGAATACCAAAACATAGGTGAATCATGAGAATCGTGAGCTAATAACAAGTCTGCAAACTCACAAATGATCATATCTTTTCAAGATAAAAAGAGAATAATTCATTACAGAGATGGATATCGATACACATACCAATAGGATGGATCATAAGTTCACATACATGAGAGGGACTCGGAATATCAAAACATAGGTGAAACATAAGAATCGTCAGCTGAAAACAAGTCAGCAAACTCACAAACGAACATATCTTTTCAAGATAAAAAGAGAATAATTCATTACAGAGATGGAAATCGATACACATGAATAGGATGGATCAGAAGTTCACATGCTTGTAACTGGAGGTCCATCAAGGAGACAAAGGCTACCTACACATATAGTTGCTTTAAAGTGATGAGGCATTTTGCGGATTTCAATTGGTTTGGCTCTCATTTCCAGTAAATAACCAATGAAGGCTATTGAACAAGCCCCCCTTCTTCAAAACAACCATATCACCGGTCTTTGAAACCACCAAGGATTTGCAACCACCAAAGCTCCAAAGCATCGCTTCCTGCACAATAGAATAACGCAAGAACCAAGATTCTGCCATTCCATATTCCCTCTGTAAGTAGTGTGAAGTTGATTGAACTAACTACATAAACATAATTAAAGACTTTATATTCAAGACTAGTCATTGGAGGCTGCCTCCAATGGATTTGATTCAAATGAGACGGTTACATGTATCGAACTGTCATGGAACCAATCTGTCAAGTAACAGGTTTTGACAGTTTTTGGGGTTTGGAATATAAATAGAGACTTGGTCCCTCTTCTTCCATTCATCGATCATACACCATACTTCTCCTGTTGAAGTTGATCATCCAGGATTGAGAGAAGAGATGATCCATCTCTTTTAGTTGAAGAACAAGAAATGACAGTGATCATCACCATTGAACATCTTCTTCATCGATGGCTTCACTCACATGTAACACTCCCTAAGTATCCTCCTTATGGACCGAAGTGGGAATCTGACGAAATTCCTCACTACTAAGATCGAGGCTTAAAATCATCAACTTATTGGCATCGACATTTACTTTTTTACACATCAGCTAACTCAGTGAGCCATTAAGAAACACCCCATTATCGGAATAGAGCTTAAACCCACAACAAGGCATGTTTTGGATCATTTTCCATGAGTTTGATTTTAGGCTAAAAACCTTAACTTCATTAACCACAACACAATCATCCTTATCAAAAAACTCCAAAATTCCCACAATTTTAAAGTCATCAGTAGCAGAATCATACCCGAAACCAAATTGGGGACTGCGCATCTTTGCACATCGAGGCTGCGGCGGCCCAAAAATTAGGAAGAGAATCTTCTTGAATTTCTGAATTGAGGGGTTCCACGAAGCAATATCCCAATCCACATTGCTGCAAATGCAAACCAGGCCATGAATAGAGCAACCCATTACTTTAGTGTTGGCGTCAGGGCGTTGCAGCGGCTGCTCAGTCTTGACGGCTTCAGTTAATTCGTCGGAGGTCTCATGTTCGTCGCTAAATGGCAATGAGAAGAAATCTGATGTCTTTTGAAGATGGCGCTTATAGCACAAAAGCAAAAGTCGTTTAGCACATAAAGACCTGAATAAAACGGTTCGAGATGAGTTGATTTTTATGGAGTGCTGGAGCTGGCTTTGATGCAACACTCGTCGCGCATCAACGCGTTCCAAGCTTTGGAGACACAGAGACATCGTAGTAGAATTCTGGGAGGGACGCGTATAAGGATATCGAAGAGGAGCTTCTGTGGGAAATTTGACATTGCTGATTTCAAGCTTGGAAGCTTTTTCTGCGTTTATGGGCCTGGGACTTCCTGCATTTGGGTTATTTTTTAATTTTTACTAAGGAGTGGTGAAGCTCACCAGAAATATTCGGGTTGGTTTAGATATGGGCTGAAATAAGCCCAAACAAATCGATGAGGCCCACAATAAGATTGACGAGGAATAACAGGGTGCAAGTATTTGAGTAGGCTACCTATCAGGGCTTTCGCGAGCGAGCGAGTTAGTAAAAGAACAAACGATTGGAACATGCTTAATAAGTTTCTGTTTAAGGTTTGAGTCCTATTTATGTTTTTTTTTTTTTTAATTATAGGAGAGGGGAGAATTATTGTAAATTTTCTTTACAATATGTGATCCGGATTCGAATTTAAGATTAATTGTCTACAAGTTAATATTAGAACCAACTGAATTAGACTCACTTGACCCCTACTTATACTCGTTAAGTCTTCATTTAAAAGTTACATAGAATAATTTTTAATTTTCATTAAATGGAATATACTTCAATTCGAAAATTGGAAATTATGATCCCTAATTTATGCACTTGACACATCCAAATTTATTAACCCATTTTTCTTAATTTATTTCAATCCCAAAATTTAAAATTCTAATTTCAATTCGATGAACTCTCCTGTTTATGTGCTTGACATATTCAAATTTTTCAACCCATCTTATTCAATTTATCTCAATCTAAAAACTTGAAATTTCGATTTCAAATCAATGAACATTCCCATTTACGCAATTTATTTTTTTTAACCGTAATTAATTTATTTCAATCAAAAAAATTAAAATTATAATTTCAATGGATGTGCCCTCCTAGTTTACGAGACATTCAAATTATCTCTGAAATTAAACCCATAATAGCCCTAAAAATAACGTAGAACCACAAGAATTGATAATTTTGGCCATAATAAAAATTACAACTCAAGGCAACTCAAGCGAATAATGAGTATTATTCAATAAAATATCAATTTTGTGGCTCTTTCTCTCTTTGTATTTTTTTTTCTCTCACCTTTCTGTTCAACAAAGCTCCAACCGACCCTAGTTATTGGAGGTGAGGGATTCTTTGGGTCTTTACTTCTGTGAAAATCTGCAAAGAACCCCTACCTCCCCATCACATTTGTTGTTCCTGATCTCTTTCCCCTATTTTTTTTCTACTTGTTTTCACCCTCTACGTTGTGCCAATCTCCTTTCCTCTCTTATTCCTCTTCTATTTTTATTCTCCCAATTTTTCCATCCCTTTTCTTCCCTTACGCTTTTCCTCCTCCATGCGCCCTTTCTCTTATCTTCTCTCTTTCTTTTTCTTTTTTCTGTTTGTTTTCATCATCTCCGATGCGCCCCCTTCTCCTCTTTTCTTCCTCTTTTTTTTATTTTTACTTATTTATTTATTTTATTTTTCAATCTCCTTTTATTGTTATTTTCCGGCCCCTTCCTTTGTGGATGTTTTTGCTTATCTCTTATATGGGGACTCTCAATATCTCCCTAGATCTACATTTTCATCTCCACCTCAAATTCCATCCACCTTACTTCAACCTCCTTCTCAACCATTTTTTATGGCTCTTATTGCTATGCCTCTTCAGGCTTTTCATCATTGTCTTTCGCATTTCAATTCATATTCCTTTTCAAGCCTCCAAGTTCCCTTAGTGGACTAGGAATTTGGGTTGCAATCGAAGTGTTTCATGCACTCGACGAATGGATTATGAAAGCGTTTTTTGTACGGGTAGTTTGCTCACTCCCATTTTCCGTTGTCTTCTTCTATATCTTCTACACTATTTTCAGTTGTGATGGTTTTTTGCTTGCAGGCATGTGGCGATTTGAGCGGCTAGATATGACTGCATTTGGAGCGATGAAGACTATTCATTTTTTAGATCTAAGATTTATTTTGGATTTTTAATTTTTATATTATGAATTTACTCAATGCATGTGGATCTAGTATTATCGATGTGTTTTTCTTATATTCTTTTTAAATATTTTTGTTACTGGGTTTTAGTTGTCTTTGTAATTCTTGGCCCTATTTAATAAAAATCTTAATTGTTTGATAAAGAAAAAAAAAAGGGACAACTCAAGCGAATGAGATCCATCATCCATCCATACGTTGAAATACAAATGAGTTAATAAATAGTAAGGATTTATACTAATATGAATTTGTACTACTACAAACTACAAAGAGGCTGCAATATCTCTCATTGAATGTAAGGAGAAATTCACACAAAAGAATTTGAATTTTAAAATCATCACATCACATCATCATGTATACAATAAAAAAGCTCGTTCTGATTAAACAGCAGCCGGAAAAATCAATGCATGAGGTATGTTATTGCCAGAGCCACCATCATCAGAGTATAAGCAATTCCTTGGTCAATGGCCAAGCCTGCATAAATTCAACCACAAATAATTAGCCGAGCCCCAACAAAATTCATAATGAGAAAAGAAAACCATAAAGATCGAAACTTTTCACTGATTCAAACCAAACCCAGAAAATTAAAATAGGGTTTTTAGTTTTTTACGAGAAATTGACGAACTTACCATCGCTGGTTGGAGAAGGAGCTGGGGCTTGCCCATAAGCAAGGCTCAAGAGTGCCATGAAGAAGAACCCAACAATTGGAAGAGATCTCATTGAATTCATCCTCAACCCAGAAAAGACGAAGAAATTGAAGAAAAGTTTTTATGAAGAATGAAATAATCGGGTGAAGAAGATACAGATGTGCGCGAGGAAATGGAATGAAGATGGAGGGTGGGGTTTGTGGAATTGTGGGTGGAGTTAGTATTTATATGGGTGTGTGTAGGGTTTCCGGAACATGGGGACATGTGCGGTGTCTTAGAAGATGCAAGAGAGAGAAAAAGAGTGTTGCGACTTGTGAGAGTGAAGGAAATGTACACGCGCCACGCGGCCTTGACGCGATGAGTTTTTTGACTCCAGCTCGGCGGCTGGTTGACTCGGACCATCGGAGTCACTCCCCAATATTCCAAAAAAAAGCCCTTTTAAAGCAATGGGTTGGCATACTTGGTCCATAGCCTACCATACCACACAAGGCTCAAAGCTGGCTCATACCAACCAAGGTATCGCACCCAATTGGCCCATGTGTCAAGTTATTCCAATATCTTCATTTATTTATCAACATTCATTTGAATTATTTGATGATTTGTTTGCAACAAGAAACATGTTTGATCGGTAGTATAAATTATAAAATATAATTATGTCATAATTACGCAATATAATATAATTTATGTGCATACTTTTTTTATGGTAATAAGAGATTTATTAAAATGTAAAAAACTCATTTTTAAATTCGTTTGAAATAGAGACATTGTAGTTAACACTTCTTAATTGGATTATGAATTGGTTAGTTATAATTATATTCTGATCGATAAGTGATTATTGTGCACTCTTGTTTGCGTATCCATCTTATTGAAATAGACAAAAAGAGTGTGCCTTGCTAACACTCTTTATCATGCTATAATACAATACGTTTCTTATTGAAATTGTTAATTCGAATTATATTCTTAATGAAAATTTATTGTTTGGTATCCAATCGAATTTATATACTAAAAAAAAAATTACTCTCCGAAGATTCATATTAATTAATAAAAATTATTTCATATTATAACTCATCGTAAATTATTATAATATATGAATGATGTACAATTGGAGACGTAATACTATTCTTTTGGTCATGAATTTGGATAAGTTCTTGGAACATATATGAAGAAGGAAGAAACACAAAAGTCAAATTGGAAGGTTCAAAAGCAAAGTTGAATCCATGAAAAATTAGGTACATGTGAGAGTAGATGGATGCTCATGAATCTTGTCAAATTGGAAGGTAAAAAAGAATGGTGGTAATAGCATTTAATTATGAAATGATTTAGTCTTGAACAAATGCCAGCCACTAATCTGATGTTAATTCCAAATTCTCTTCAAATACACAAAACCTGCCATGGAAAAGTTCATCATGTTCTTCTGCGATCTTCATGCCTAATCTAATGATGATCTTCGCAACTCCAGCTGTATCCAGGACTGCCATCTGTGGCAGATAGAGTCCATCTGGACCGTCGAATTCTTTGAGCGAAGAAAATGGTACAAAATTGTGAATTAAATTATTAATGTCACGGAGAAAATTAGAAAGATGTGAAGGCTGGACTATTATTAAACATAAGAGCCACCAAAGCTTGACACATATAACAATGGCAAATTGAACCTGACGTCACGTCTCTTGTCATGTTCCACCTATAAACTTAATTGTAATTTAGATGCTGCCACTTTTGACTATGGTTGGGCACATGGAACCAAAATACTGAAATCGTACCGTTTCAGATCAAACTATACCGAAATAAAACCGAATAGTAAAACCGTTGTATGATTGGTACGGTACCGAAACCGTACCGATATAATTCGGTACGGTTTCGGTATCGATATTTTAAAAAACCGTCCCGTACCGATACCGTACCGAATTAGAATATTTTTTTGAATAATTAAATTTATTTCTTATTGGTTTATTAGGCCTTCTTCAAGAGTTGATATGACCATACATGTCTTAATTTAGCTTCTAAGAGTTGATATCTTCAACTTAGTGCAACTTTTTCAATACATATTTGAAAACTTAAGTCCTTCATGAATGTAGTTTTGTTTTTTCTTTAGTCTTTTCCTTGCTTTATAATCACAAACAAAATTTTGGCTCAAAACCGAAACCATACCGAAATCGTACCGAATTTAATTGGTACGGTACGATCTGGTTTCACTTTCAAAATATTGAATACCGAACCGTACCGTACCGATTAAAATTAAATGGTATGGTTCTGGTATCGATCAATTTTGTACCATACCGAACCGTGCTCACCCCTACTTTTGACTATGAGATTGGTGGTTATATATCTTCTTCGTTTTTTCTCAGCTTCGGGCCAGGCCTACGTTAAAAGGAGAAAACAGTATATTGGGCCTTACTTTGGGCTAAGGCCTTTGTGTACACTATGTTAAGGAATTGACCCATTTTAGTCTTATTTAAACCGGCGGGGCGAGGTCCTGCATATCTGTTTGGGGTGATAATGGGTCGTGTCGTATCGGGTTCGTTTCATGTCATAAATTATGTTTTACCCATTTATGCCCAACCCGAATCCGACCCGTTTAATAATCGTGTCAAGAATGTCCAACTCGAACCTACCATATTAATGACTCGTGTAACCCGTTTAACTCATTTAATAAACAGGTCATATTCAAAACCCAATTAACTTATGACCCGTTTAACATGTTTAACCTATTTAAATTATAAGATTTAATAAATATTTAGGTAGGTAAATGGGTAGATATATGGATTAGTAATGGCACGTTTATTAAATGGGTCAATATATAAACCACTATACGAGTTAACTTGTTAATCCGAAATCTACCCATTTATTAAACGGGTTAACAGGTTGACCCGAAACCCACATGTTTAATAAACGGGTCATAACGGGTTGACCCAAAAATGACTCAAAATTTTAATCATGCGGGTTGATCCGGATAAATTTCGTGCTAGTTTCGAGTCGTATATCGAGTCGCGTCAAAAATTGTCACCCTTAATATATGTAGTCTTCATTAAAGACCAGTAATAATATTTCAGTTTTCCAATTTTTTTTGTTCTTTGGATTTTCAGTTCTATATGTCCATAATTTTTAAAATACCAGTAATATATAAAATACAAAAAAAAATATCTACTATGTTCCAATTAGCAACAAAGAATGCAGTGTTCTAACTTCAAACTTGACAGGACCCATCCCAATCCCCCCGGGATTAACGAGGGATGACCCTGCTCCCGTCTGACACGAAGTGTCAGACAAGGGATATTTCCGACCTTTGCCCTCCCGGGCTATCAGAGTACGCCAGGATCCGGAGGAGGCATGTGATATCTCGATCTCTGCTACAGTCCACATCCGCTGTCAACCTGAAGGGTATTAAAAACAGAAAGACTGTGAGTGGACAAAAATAAAGAATTTATAAAAAAACATTTCCATAAAAGACATTTATACCCTCCACTAAAAAGCATGCATGCATAGTAAAACCATTTATTCAAACACATATGTTTAAACAACCAGAAATAGGGTCACAGCCCCAAATTTCGTAAATACAAGTCACACGAGCTCCTGCCCAAAACCATTTACAGAAAACCATAACACATTGAACATATGTGGGATCTCAGCCCAAATCCATTTATCATTATAAACACAATTTCCCAAAACCAATTGAAATCATGTTTATCCATTATATTTCATATCCAGAACCTGTCACGGCAAGATAAAGCTACACGTGTGCTAACCGGGGTCTCAAACCCAAGTCTCTCCAGGGTCCACCCAGGTCAATGTCCGTAGATCAATGACCCTCCCTGAAGGTAGCGAACCATGCCCATCCTGAGAGTAAGGAACCCAACTAGGGGGGGACTCCACTCAGTCAGTGCTCCGTGACTACTCCGGGGTCCACCCAGGCCAACGACCCTCCCCGGAGGAGACAATCATATATATAGGATGGAATATGAAAAACCTTTTGAAACCATTCTTGAAACCTTTCAAGGATTCATGCCCGGCCCCCATAAGCCGTCATGAACCATAAAATCCTTTCATGGGTTCATGCCGGTTCCCATAAACCGTCATGACCCGTAAATCCATTTCAGGGGTTCATGCCGGTTCCCATAAACCGTCATGACCCGTAAAAACCATTTGTAATACATAACTGGGCCCTAGGCCCGAATCCACATACAAACTGGACCTCAAGTCCGATTCGTAGACCAACTGGGCCTCCAGCCCGACTCCGTAAATCAAATGGGTTTTGAACCCGAGTTTACCTTTTCGAATCCAAAACCATTTCATGAAATCATATCCAAAACCATAAGTACGGAAAATCAGTATAAAATCGGAAAACCTCGATTTACGTGCAAGCACGTAAATCGCCTCGAAATATGTGAAACCATATAATTCACAAGCATCCAAATCAACATCATAAAATCATATTCATAAGCCATTTGGAAATCCAAAACCATTTCATTTAGACCAATAAAGACATACAGCCCCGTATAGGCACCGTATAGGGCCGAAACCTCGAAATACGTGCCTATACGTAACCACACATCCAAATGCACTCATGGCAACACAAACAAGTATTTAAAACATATAATAAACATTTATGCATGCACCAATTTAGAAAACAAGGTCCACTCACAGACCGTCCGAAGCCGCATCTCGATACGCGTGCCATACGGCTCCCCGAGCCGATCACCATCACCGGGACTCCCAAACCTGTCCAAATTTTAATAGAAGGTTATTAACTACTTAATTAACCTCCCATTAAAGCCCCGTAATTTTTCCGAACTTTTAACTATTTTTAAACCGACCCTAAACCTTCCGACACCCCGAAAACTATCGAAACGATGTCCGATTGACACGAGACCAGTCCCAAAATATTCGTTACATCGAATAGAAGATTTCCCGTGTTGAACACTTTCCCAAATTATGGCCCACGGGCCCTCACGAGCCCCTAGAAAATCGAAAACACTGTTCATCGGCATCAACCTCAGAGAACTGAACCAGTTACTGTAGCAGTAATGTTCATCTCGGGTTTTCTCCGATTTCTGGACTGATTCGGGGTCCGTTTCATCCCATTTTAATTCCTAAATTCCTATTTCTTCATTTCCTAACTAACCCAATCCCTAAAACTAAGAAAACCACCCGAAACCGAGCTTCCATCCTCCATCAATGGTGGCCGGATTTTCTCCGGCCGTTCATGGCCATTTCCGGCCATCCCAAGCCCCAAAACTAATCCCATTCTACTCCTAGGGTCCCCAGAAACCATTCCTAATCCTTATAATCGAACAAAAACTAATAAAATCGAAATTTGAATTTTTGGGCAATTTCTTACCTCACGGTTTCTCTCCACCGTGGCCACCACCGTGAGCCACCATGGCCGGCCGTCATGTCCTCCTCATCATCACCGTCATCCCTCCAAGTCAGCCACAAGATAAATGGTGAGGTGTGGTGGTATGTGTGTGGTGTGCTTGTTCGAAGAACAAAGAAGAAAATGAAGAAAAATATGGAGGGGGGGTTCGGGTTATGTGAGGAAAAACAAAGAAATGAAAATGATGAAGTGATGAAGTTTGATGGCTGATGAGAGAATGGGAAATGGAGGGTGAGGATTTAAAGATGAGTTGAAATGGATGGTTAGGATTAATGGTTGGTGGATTGGATTATAAAATTAATTAAATAATATTAATTAATTATGTAGATCCACATTTTGGGGGAGTTAGCCAATAGGATGAGTGACACTTGTCACTCATCCATGGGACCCACCAAAATATCTGCTCAATCAGATTTCGGCAAAACGTCCCCGTCTCGAAGTTCGTGCATAGTGAAATCGAACTTCCGTGACCCATAACTCTCCCGTTTGAAGTCCGATTTCAGAGTGCCGCCTGTCTATGGATTCATATCGTCCTTATCTACGTAATAGTCCTCGGCCCTCGGCCATCGGACATCCCGGTCAAAAAGTCAACTTTTGACCTCCTATTCACCCAAATTACCAAAATGCCATTGGGCTTCCGAACGTCATAACTTCTTCTACGAACATCGGAATTGAACGTGCCACCTGTCTATGAACTCGTGACGTCACGAACTACGTCACGGTCATCGGTCAAAGTCCATTTGACCGCCCGAACGAAAAGTCAACATTTTACCCACGCTAGGGGCAAAACGGTCATTTCGCATCGTTCGTCCGATTTAGCCTAACTAATCACCGATTAACCTCACTAATCGTGATTAGTCACTAATCTAATCATGGAATTTAGGACGGGTCGTTACAACCTTCTCTCCTTAATTAATTTCGTCCTCGAAATTCCAACCGATCTAAATCCAATCGTTCTTCCCTCCTTAATTAGTTTCATTCTCGAAACTCCAATTATCTTGATTCCACATCCACCCCGTGGAAAGTAGAATCGACCTCGAAACTCGTGTACACTCGTACACCCACTAACCAGAACGATAACCGTCTGCAACCAGACGTGCGACTAACACTCACGTCGTGTCGACTACATTCGACCACGTCGAATGACAGAAGTCGTACGCTCCGAACTGACACCACTTGTCAGATCTACCATTTCGTTGACACAACAACTCGACGGTTCCTTACTAAACCTCCACTCAACGATCCACGCTGACACATCTGAAAAAACTACCACCACTTGACAGTCGCCAGTCAAAAACTAATATGACACACACTCGTGGTTACACTAACCACAAGCATTTCACTCGACCTGTGTGTAACTAGACCCATCAGAAATACCATGACCCACTGTACAGTATCCAATGTCCAGTCCACAACCTCAACTAATCCGATGGTATCAGAACCAATCCGACTACCAATACGCTCTCCAACGCACTACCGGTATCTCCTATATACCGTCACCAGGCACGACAAGTCTGCCTAGTGTCGTACCTTGAACAACGTACAAGGTACGTACATCTACCCATCAATCAGACTACAACCACCTAGGTCATAGCCAATCACGTTTCTACGATGGAGTCCATTTATCCAATCCAGTATTAGACAAATCGAAACTCCGACCCATTATTTATTTCCAAATTCGAATCCGAATCCGCAATTTCGTAAGAAATCCCAAATCCAAACCCAAATCTCAGTCACCTAACTTCGATATACTCATTTCACCTGATGACCCAAGACAAATCACAGGTCCACCAACCAATACATGATCAGTGTACGAGTGGCAACCAACAACATCTACATCATCAACGTCATCTACCATCATCAATCATGGTAGAATCCGAGAAGTCACCCAAAATGACCTCGAGTTATCCAATACTAATGCGGAAAACCCGCATTCGATTCGTCACCTCAATCGCAACCTCTTGTGATTCCGAAGTTCCAACTACGTCGGAAACAACATACTCGAACATCAACCACGTGTCCCCGTTAGACTGGTTATGGACACATGCCCATTTACGACTGTATATGTACATCCCAAAGGATGTCAATTCATCCTAATCTGATGTACCACTCGACTGAAAAGTCACAACAGCCCCCTGCTGTGATCTGCAGTCAAATCTCTGCAAACCACCATCTCTAACCAATCCTGACTAATTCTGGCCAACACTGACCAACTGGTCGCTAGTCCCCCATGACAGTACTCGATCCTCACGTCTCAACTACCGTTGGATCCTATCCAGTCCGTCACTATCCGTGATTCACTCCCGAACCACAGATACCAATTATAAGCCCATCACGTCGGACTCACATCCCGACTCGTAACTCACCGTCATCACAATCACCGGCACCAGCACCAGTACTAGTACCAGTACACCACCTGTCAGCATCAGCACAAAGTGTGCCAATCAGACAACTCTGGATCCCCGCACATACCGAACGATGATCCCGTACCTTTACTCGAATAGGAGAAACTCTGCCTCCTTCGTACCCAACACCTCTGGGTATAGTTACCCTGACAACTCATACGAGAAGAGGAAACGTCCCCCGTACGTCCCCGTCTCATTCTGCGATCGTACTCAACCGTAACCAAGTCGAATCCAGAATCACTACTCACACATATGCGTTATTCCCGCACCTCGTACCATCGTCACGACTGACAATCCCATCGTCACAATCGTCACGACAACCTGAGTCTACTCAACTAGATAAAATTCGACTACGTCTATCGATAGTAGCGTCTGCCACAACCTCGTGCAGACCTAACGACTAGACATCCAGACTCCGCATCCAACGGAATCAACTGCCTGTACCAACTACTCTGTATCCCACTCAGGGATTCCATCGACAAGTACCAACCCTGGTAACCTGTCCAAACCAACTCTAACCAGTCGCAACTCGACTATCCCAATGTCGTCTACCAGGTCACCCGCGACCTTAGTTGTACCAACAATCCATCACAACTATGGTAGCACGACAAACTGCTAGGTCTAACCGATAAGTACAACTCCGACTGCGAAGTGCAGTCCCAACACAAGCTGATATGACTGGACCGACTAACGAACCCCAACTCCGAATAGTCGTCAAAGTCACACCACTCGCCAGCTCACATTTCCGAACCATACACATACGGTAGGGTTCCACAATCAAGCCCTAGGGTCACTCTGAACCCACCTGCGAAAAGCAGTAAAATCAACAATCTGACCGACCCTGCGGTCCGACATCATAAAGACGTCAATCCAATCCTACCAACAATCCAACTCGGATTCCTCGTATCCGGTTGCTAACTGCCAACTGCAGTAAATCCATTTAACTCAACATAATCTGACCATCTAATGGTCACACTCCTAACCAGTCGTCGGAATCGATCCTACGACATCGTGAAGACGATCCCAACTAACCGTCTCACGATCCAAAACTCTAACGTAATACTACGTTAAGCCTTCCGTAGGGTTCCACACTGCCAACCCTAACAGAACCATGGAAACCCCGGCATCGAGTGCCGAACCAAGGCTTGCCAATCCTACTAACTATCGTACCGGCACCCCGACAATCAGGTTGACCACGGACTGCAGCCCCTTGAGATATCACATCCTCGACCAGCGTACATGCTCCAAGAGCTCCGCGGTTGCTCGAATAGAGACAACCCCGCTCTGATACCGCGTTGACAGGACCCATCCCAATCCCCCCGGGATTAACGAGGGATGACCCTGCTCCCGTCTGACACGAAGTGTCAGACAAGGGATATTTCCGACCTTTGCCCTCCCGGGCTATCAGAGTACGCCAGGATCCGGAGGAGGCATGTGATATCTCGATCTCTGCTACAGTCCACATCCGCTGTCAACCTGAAGGGTATTAAAAACAGAAAGACTGTGAGTGGACAAAAATAAAGAATTTATAAAAAAACATTTCCATAAAAGACATTTATACCCTCCACTAAAAAGCATGCATGCATAGTAAAACCATTTATTCAAACACATATGTTTAAACAACCAGAAATAGGGTCACAGCCCCAAATTTCGTAAATACAAGTCACACGAGCTCCTGCCCAAAACCATTTACAGAAAACCATAACACATTGAACATATGTGGGATCTCAGCCCAAATCCATTTATCATTATAAACACAATTTCCCAAAACCAATTGAAATCATGTTTATCCATTATATTTCATATCCAGAACCTGTCACGGCAAGATAAAGCTACACGTGTGCTAACCGGGGTCTCAAACCCAAGTCTCTCCAGGGTCCACCCAGGTCAATGTCCGTAGATCAATGACCCTCCCTGAAGGTAGCGAACCATGCCCATCCTGAGAGTAAGGAACCCAACTAGGGGGGGACTCCACTCAGTCAGTGCTCCGTGACTACTCCGGGGTCCACCCAGGCCAACGACCCTCCCCGGAGGAGACAATCATATATATAGGATGGAATATGAAAAACCTTTTGAAACCATTCTTGAAACCTTTCAAGGATTCATGCCCGGCCCCCATAAGCCGTCATGAACCATAAAATCCTTTCATGGGTTCATGCTGGTTCCCATAAACCGTCATGACCCGTAAATCCATTTCAGGGGTTCATGCCGGTTCCCATAAACCGTCATGACCCGTAAAAACCATTTGTAATACATAACTGGGCCCTAGGCCCGAATCCACATACAAACTGGACCTCAAGTCCGATTCGTAGACCAACTGGGCCTCCAGCCCGACTCCGTAAATCAAATGGGTTTCGAACCCGAGTTTACCTTTTCGAATCCAAAACCATTTCATGAAATCATATCCAAAACCATAAGTACGGAAAATCAGTATAAAATCGGAAAACCTCGATTTACGTGCAAGCACGTAAATCGCCTCGAAATACGTGAAACCATATAATTCACAAGCATCCAAATCAACATCATAAAATCATATTCATAAGCCATTTGGAAATCCAAAACCATTTCATTTAGACCAATAAAGACATACAGCCCCGTATAGGCACCGTATAGGGCCGAAACCTCGAAATACGTGCCTATACGTAACCACACATCCAAATGCACTCATGGCAACACAAACAAGTATTTAAAACATATAATAAACATTTATGCATGCACCAATTTAGAAAACAAGGTCCACTCACAGACCGTCCGAAGCCGCGTCTCGATACGCGTGCCATACGGCTCCCCGAGCCGATCACCATCACCGGGACTCCCAAACCTGTCCAAATTTTAATAGAAGGTTATTAACTACTTAATTAACCTCCCATTAAAGCCCCGTAATTTTTCCGAACTTTTAACTATTTTTAAACCGACCCTAAACCTTCCGACACCCCGAAAACTATCGAAACGATGTCCGATTGACACGAGACCAGTCCCAAAATATTCGTTACATCGAATAGAAGATTTCCCGTGTTGAACACTTTCCCAAATTATGGCCCACGGGCCCTCACGAGCCCCTAGAAAATCGAAAACACTGTTCATCGGCATCAACCTCAGAGAACTGAACCAGTTACTGTAGCAGTAATGTTCATCTCGGGTTTTCTCCGATTTCTGGACTGATTCGGGGTCCGTTTCATCCCATTTTAATTCCTAAATTCCTATTTCTTCATTTCCTAACTAACCCAATCCCTAAAACTAAGAAAACCACCCGAAACCGAGCTTCCATCCTCCATCAATGGTGGCCGGATTTTCTCCGGCTGTTCATGGCCATTTCCGGCCATCCCAAGCCCCAAAACTAATCCCATTCTACTCCTAGGGTCCCCAGAAACCATTCCTAATCCTTATAATCGAACAAAAACTAATAAAATCGAAATTTGAATTTTTGGGCAATTTCTTACCTCACGGTTTCTCTCCACCGTGGCCACCACCGTGAGCCACCATGGCCGGCCGTCATGTCCTCCTCATCATCACCGTCATGTCCTCCTCATCATCACCGTCATCCCTCCAAGTCAGCCACAAGATAAATGGTGAGGTGTGGTGGTATGTGTGTGGTGTGCTTGTTCGAAGAACAAAGAAGAAAATGAAGAAAAATATGGAGGGGGGGTTCGGGTTATGTGAGGAAAAACAAAGAAATGAAAATGATGAAGTGATGAAGTTTGATGGCTGATGAGAGAATGGGAAATGGAGGGTGAGGATTTAAAGATGAGTTGAAATGGATGGTTAGGATTAATGGTTGGTGGATTGGATTATAAAATTAATTAAATAATATTAATTAATTATGTAGATCCACATTTTGGGGGAGTTAGCCAATAGGATGAGTGACACTTGTCACTCATCCATGGGACCCACCAAAATATCTGCTCAATCAGATTTCGGCAAAACGTCCCCGTCTCGAAGTTCGTGCATAGTGAAATCGAACTTCCGTGACCCATAACTCTCCCGTTTGAAGTCCGATTTCAGAGTGCCGCCTGTCTATGGATTCATATCGTCCTTATCTACGTAATAGTCCTCGGCCCTCGGCCATCGGACATCCCGGTCAAAAAGTCAACTTTTGACCTCCTATTCACCCAAATTACCAAAATGCCATTGGGCTTCCGAACGTCATAACTTCTTCTACGAACATCGGAATTGAACGTGCCACCTGTCTATGAACTCGTGACGTCACGAACTACGTCACGGTCATCGGTCAAAGTCCATTTGACCGCCCGAACGAAAAGTCAACATTTACCCACGCTAGGGGCAAAACGGTCATTTCGCATCGTTCGTCCGATTTAGCCTAACTAATCACCGATTAACCTCACTAATCGTGATTAGTCACTAATCTAATCATGGAATTTAGGACGGGTCGTTACAAAACTCCCTATAAATTTTGTTTAAAATAGGGTAATAGTCCATATTATTTTTTGATAAATACCATAAGGTGGTGTATCCACATTCGAAAGATTGGCCTAACGTACACTTATTAATGTGCAAAATATACCAGATTAGTCGATTCAGATTAATTGAGGAACAACTGAAACTAGGGGTGTTCCCAGACGGTTGATACTCTGAGTAGTCAATGATTGATTTTGTATTGGTTATTGATACTTGTATCCAAGTTTTGTGATGTAATTTGATAAACATGTATTTCAAGAAATTTTTTCTGACAACAAAGTGTGCTTAATTTCCGCTTGGAGTGCAATAAAAATTTCCTTCGACCCCAAAATGTACATAATATATTCAATTATTATTTCCATGCCTTTTTGTCAAAAAAAAAAAGAGGCAACACCTTTGCTCTTCAATTATAGTTTAGAGATTCAATGATACCCATTGATGAAAATATCGGTGAATGTCGTCGAAATTTCGCCGAAATTTCGGTATTTTTGGCCGGCGACATATAAGAAGGGGGTAAAGAAATTCGCCTAAATTTCGAACAATTGACATGTTTTGAGTCCACCGATCATTTTCTAGGATCAAAACGATGAAAATGCACTATTAGTTCGTAAAAATCGGACTTAAATCGAAGGATATATCGTCGGGTCATGCCGCCGGGTCGGAAAATCCGAGTTGCAGACCCGGCGGGAGGTAGGAGGAGACTGTTGCTAGCCGGTTAATATATATACTTATATAATTGACGTTATATAATTTAACAAAATCCAGCCCAGCAGAGTTGGTTTGGGTTTTTGGATTCATTTGGGGGGTCTTGGGTTCGACCCCCCTGGCTGCCTTTAATGGTTTTTTTTTTTCCTTTTGTTATTTGTATACTTATATAATTGACGTTATACAATATAATAAAATCGAGCCCAGCAGAGTTGGCTTGGGTTTTTGGATTCATTTGGGGGGTCTTAGGTTCGACCCCCTTAGTTGCCATTAGTTTTTTTTTCCTTTTTTATTCATTTATTCCAATTTTTTAAAGATTGGTTTTTTTTTTTCCATTTTTTGTTCAATTTTATATAATCCATTACTTCCATTTTTTAAAACAAAATTTGACCATATTTTTTCATTTTTTTCCAATATTAAATATATTTAAACTTATTTTATCATTTTTTTACATTGAATTTTTGTATGTTTATTGTTATGTTTTTAACCTTTTTAACATTCAATTATAATAACTCACTTCAATTTATATTTATATTTAAGATTTTATATTATTAGTAATCGGCAGAATCATATTACATCAAACCATTGTCATATATTTATCATATCAAAGTCATTTTATAGTTTTTATTAGTCCTATATAACCATTATTGGGTACTTAAGTGTTTGCCAAAGTTTCATTCCAAATTTCCGTCATTTGGACCCAATTTCCGTCATTTTTGTTGACCGTAAACGATATCGATATCGATATCGATATTTGGGGCGAAATATCCATAAATTCGGCGAGCGATATATCCGTCGATATCGATATTTTCATCCTTGATGATACCTTTGTATGTGCAAATACGCGAGAAAAATAAAATATTAGAATTGTAGCATCATATTCATATGTGATGAGTATGAGTACATATGCCCCTGGCTCTAGTTTTGAAGAATATAACAAGTACAAGCAAAGAGATTTTCTTCAAAGTCAAGAATATTTTTCAAACATTTTGCACAAGCACTTCTTTTTCCACCACGTCTATTTCAACGCTCAAATACTATTTCACTTGATATGCAGTTAAATAACCTCATTATAAACTGAACTTAATTTTATGGGAAAAAAAATGTTTAATTTTTTTTTAAAAAATATTTAAATTGAGTTTGAAGAAATATTTTAATAAAATTTTGGGCTCATATTCTTGAAATATTATAAGAGTTATTTTGATTAATATATAATTATGTAGCTTGTCTTATAACTCTAATTTTTTTGATAAAATTTCAATGTTTTCTTTAAAATATATTGCAAGATGACTATATTTTTTATGTATAATTAATGTGCTTAAATTCTTTAATTTTTTAGTATATTGCTAGGAAGATGAAAAAAATTAAAAATTGGAAAGGCATTAAAACTATTTTTTATATGTGTACGTATAAATTATTGAGGCACTTTTATAATTTTCTTCTTAGGCCTCCAATTTATTGGACCGGCCCTACTGGTGACTAGAAACGTCACTCATAAAAGAATCTTTTCCTTCTCCCTCAAGATTTATCTCTCCAACTTGAAAAAAAAAATCAGCATCCCTATTTAATCATAAACATACATAAATTACCTTAAATCCTCTATTGGTCCGTCATATGATAAAATAATAATGATTTCAACAAAAGTTGGTAATTTCATATTTCGAGTTTATAAGAGCATTTACAGTAGAGTAATAAAATTAAAATTTTGGATAAATTTAACTAAAAATTTGTCCAAAATCCTCAAAATAGGTCTGTAGCAGATTAGGCAAATTTAACTTTTCTATTGCGGCTAGTTATTAGTTGCTAGCGGTTTCCCGCTAGTTATTTTTTCATCTCGTTTCTCTTTCATCTTTGCTTCATTCTCTTCATCATCTCTTCTTTCCAAACTCTTTTATTAATTCTTAAAACTCATCATCATTTGTATTCATAAACTCTAAACTTTCGTGGATAATAAAAAAATTAAAAAAAAAAACAAATTTTCAATTTTTTTTTTGTTTCTAGGTCGTTAATTAACTTGGAATTTTCGTATAGGGTTGTAAAAAGTTTGATTCTTTCATATATTTGGGAAATGGAGGTTTTGATGTTTCACAATTTTCAATAAAGGTGGCAATGAGTCGTGTCGTGTCGGGTTCGTGTCGTGTCATGAACTCTATTTTACCCATTTATGCCCAACCCCAACCCGAACCCGACCAGTTTAATAACCGTGTCAAGAATGTCCAACCCGAACACGACCTGTTAATGACCTGTGTAACCCGTGTAACCCATTTAATAAACAGGTCGTACTCAAAACTCAATTAACCTATGACCCGTTTGATCCGTTTAACCTATTTAAATTATAAGATTTAATAGGTATTTAGGTAGGTAAATGTGTAGATATATGAGTTAGTAATGACACGATTATTAAATAAGTTAATATATAAGTCAATATACGGGTTAACAGGTTAACCCGAAATCTACCCATTTATTAAATGGGTTAACAGGTCATTATACGAGTTAACAAGTTGACCCAAAACTCACTCGTTTATTAAACGGGTCATAATGGGTTGACCCGAAAATAACCCGAAATTTTAATCGTGCGAGTTGACCCTGATAAATCTCGTGTGGATTTCGAGTCGTGTCAAAAATTGTCACCCTTAGTTTTTAGGTGATGATCGGGAAGGTCGAGATTCCGTGAACAAATATTGAGTATAATAATTTTAACACATTCAACAATTATGATGAAGAAAGAAGTAAAGTTAAAAGTTTTACCATAAACCATGGTGGTAACATTGAGTAAACTGATGCTCTTTACTTTTTGGAGGCGAAAATATATCCTTCGACATATATATCGTCTCTCAAATAAGGATTCGAAGTTTAAGATTGTTATTCTCTTTTACTCTTGAGATGTATTTCCATTTGAAAATTTAGTTATTGTGTTTGATTATAAATTCGTTTTATCTAATTTTACCATTAAAATGAACATATATGTTGATGCACGAAATGTGCCAACTTAGGGAACGAATGCTACTCTGCCATGTGCCCTGTGTGTCAGGACCCGTCCCAAATATCACATCGATACCCGGGACGAACCCTGCTCCCGTCTGACAATCACACTTAAAGTACCAAAATAACCTCAAAATAACCATAAGCATAACTATCAGACAAGACAGTAAATAGAATACAATCGTAACACAGAGCATAGCGCTATACAAAACAGGCACAAAAGTCCTACTAGGCTAATCTCGCAACGGAAGAACGTCGTAAGCTCTATGCCTCGGTCCCTGACTCAACGTTCACCCCAGCGCTATCACCACGACCTGGAGGGAAAGTTAAAACCAGAAAGAGTGAGTGGACTAAAAGAACTAAGAGTCTCAAATACGAGTTAGAAACAACAAGGACTAAGAAATGTACCGGTTGTTACACTGTGTAGATCTGAAAGAGAATAAAACTAGTCGGTTGGTCAGAGTATATGCACCGGTGTGGTACCAGCCCAAATGTACTCCGACGCCCAAATCAATGGTCGGTCTAAAGTATAGGGTGAGTGGTAAATTGTGTAATGTAAAAGTAGTTGTGAATAGTAAATGCTTAGTTACCTTTATACGACAAATGGACCCATTTTGTATGTGTGGTGAATATAATAATTGTATTCTCCCGATATGGGACAAATGTCAATTGCTGTGGGATTGACACGTGGAGGGGCTGTCTAGACCCCACTAGGGTTTGCTCATATGAGTGGGCCTAGACTGATTGGGCTTGTGTTGGGCGGAAGTATTGGGCTTTCAAGTCGGTCTGGGCCGACGTACCGACTGACGGAGGTTGGGCCTCCAGAGTTGGCCAGCGACATGGTGCTGGAAGTGGGTTGGGCCTCTGGGTCGGTCGAGGCTGACATGTCTAGCCGGTAGAGGGTTGGGCCTATAAGGTTGATCTGGATTGATCGGCATTTGATAATGAACTGAGCTTATTGCTCGGTCTGGACCGATATGGTATGAACAATATCTATTTGAACTGTTAAAAAAATATATTTATATATGTATGCCCAAATTATGGGTTAGATCAATTTTACATAAAAAATAAATATATTTATTTGAACTGTTAAATAAATTACGTTAAAAACTAATCGTTATAAAAAGTTATTTTTTTATATATTTAAATTTGAAAAAAAATTAATATTTAAAGTTAATAAAAATATAGAGAATTTAATTTTAACAACTGTAAAAATAGATTAATTATTAATAATTATTAAATAATTTTAAGTTGAATTTGTCTAAAATTTTAATTAATGTAAATGCTCTGAGTGGATATTAAGGTGGATTTTGAAAATTTGAGGAGACATTACAAAGCTGAGAAACTTCGAGAAACTTGTGGGCCTTATGACGTACAACTATGAGGATCAGGCTGGTAGTTCTGACGTTCTAAAATTTTCTATATCAAACAAAGTAACAAACTAACCAAGACTTGGCATTTCTATCGCTAAGCCATTTAGCACAAGACATGTATACATCCGTCTGACTCTAAAATTATCCTTTTATCTCCAAGTGGCAAATCAAACTGACGTGGCAAAACACGAGTAGCACCTAATCCTTGTTGAGAATTGTGCCTTGGATAGGAAAAAGAAAAAGAAAACTTCCTGAAAATGTCAAGTCGCTTTGACAGGACCCATCCCAATCCCCCAGGGATTAGTGCGGGATGACCCTGCTCCCGTCTGACACGAAGTGTCAGACAAGGGATATTTTCGTCCTTTGCCCTCCCGGGCTATCAGAGTACGCCAGGATCCGGAGGAGGTATGTGATATCTCGGTCTCTGCTACAGTCCACATCCGATGTCAACCTGAAGGGCAGTCAAAACATTAAAAACTGTGAGTGGACAAAACAAAAGTTTATAAAACATTTAATAAGGAAGACATTTGTACCCTCCACTAAAAAGCATGCATGCATTCGAAAACCATTTATCCAAAACAAACCATATGTGGGACTAAGCCCAAAGCAGATATAAACCAAGGTCGAAAGGACCACAATAAAAACGACCATACGGGCCACTGCCCAAATCCATAAGGGACTCGGCCCCAAACCATAAAGAAACCAAGTACACGAGCTACTGCTCAAATCCTGTGCACACCTGTACACACCACATATCATATAACATATATCCATCACATACATATATATAAGTCACACAACCAATCCTGTCACGGTATCCAAAGCCACGCGCGCGCTACCCGGGTCTCAATCCGAGTAATCTCAAAGTCAAGATCAATGTCCGCAGACCACTGACCCTGCCCGAGGTAATAGTAACCATAGCCTTCCTGAGAGTAAGGAACCCAACTGGGGGGTGACTCCACTCAGTCGGTGCTCCGTGACTACTCCGGGGTCCACCCAGGCCAACGACCCTCCCCGGAGGAGATAGTAGAACATCTAAAGGAAGGTAGACGAACATATATATACATAACATAAACATTCATGACCGGTTCCCCTGAACCGTCATGAATCCATAATACCCATAATCAGGTAACATGCCGGTTCCCATAAACCGTCATGTACCGTAATAACCAACAAGGGTTCATGCTGGTTCCCATAAACCGTCATGAACCATAATACCATAACAAGGGTTCATGCCGGTTCCCATAAACCGTCATGAACCTGGGACTCCATTTAAGGTTCCCTGACCTGAAATCATAAACCGTAAAGTGACTGGGTCTCGTACCCGAACATAGGACACCAACTGGGCACCGTGCCCGGAATCTGAGGTCATATGCCCGAGACAAAACCAAATGGGTCTCACACCCGAGTTTATCATTTTGAAATCCAAATTCAGTTCATTTAAATCAATAAAGAAATACAGACCCGTATAAGCACCGTATAAGGCCAAAACCTCGAAATACGTGCTTATACGTAACCACATACAAATGCACCCATGGCATCATCAAACAAGTAATAAAACATATAATAAACATTTATGCATGCACCAATTTAGAAAACAAGGTCCACTCACAGATCGTCCGAGCTGCCGCCTCGATTTGCGTGCCATACGGCTCCCCGAGCCGATCACCGTCACCGGGACTCCCAAACCTGTCCAAATCGTAATAGAAGGTTACTAACTACTTAATTAACCTCCTACCAAAGCCCGGTAATTTTCCCGTATTTTTAACTATTTTTAATCCCGAACCTAAACCTTCCGATGCCCCGAAACATCTCGAGACGGTGTCCGATCGACACGAAACCAGTCCCAAAATGTTCGTTATATCGAATAGATGATTTCGTATGTTGGAACCTTCCCCAGATTCCCTGTCACGCGCCCTCACATGCCGCCTGAAGTGGCTGCGCGTGGGCTTCACGCGCCTGCTACAGTACCTGCTGACGTCATCGCTGACGTCAGCATGACGTCATCACTGACAGCCCCTGACAGTGACACGTGTCACGCTCCCATAGGCCCACTGTCTGACATGTCAGTCTGACATGATGACGTCATCCCTGACATGATGACGTCATCAGGATGACGTCATCAGTCATCCCCTACATCGGTCAGACCGGTCTGAACCGGTCCGGTTCGGTTTTTCCTGCAACTTGGACCGGCGTAACCGGTCCAGGTGTCCTTCTCCCTCATTTTCGGTCCGATTTCATCCATTCCAATTCCTAAATTCCTATTTCTTCATTTCCTATCTAACCCAATTAACAAAACTACCTAAAACCTACGAAATCCGACCGGTCCAATTTGAACCTCACGGTTCAATTTTCCCGAAACCTCCCAGGGCTCCTCCGACGTCCAACCACCACCAAAACCTCCCTAACAACTCCCTAGCAACCTATTTAACTCAAACCAATCGTCCAAATCGACCCATAACAACAAATCCACACAAAAATTGAAAATGGGCTTACCGGGTACCCGATCGGGTTCTGGGTTCCCGCCACCGCCCACGGCGGTTCCAGCCACCAGCTGCCGTCCTTAGTCCTCCTCTCTCACCCTCTAGTCTCAGTTATGGCTAGAAGGGAAGGGTTTGGTGTTTGGGTGAGGAAATGGTGATCGGTTTGGTTTGGGAAGAAAATGGGAGAAATGGATGAATGGGGAAGGGTTTGGTGCATGAGTGGGTGGGGTTGGCCAGTGGATGGGTGACAAGTGTCACTCATCCATTGGGCCTCCATTAAATATCTGGGCCCACTAGAGACAAAACTGCACTTTTTGTCTCGTAAAACGTGCCGTCGTGAATAGTAACCGGAAACTTCCGTGAACCGTAACTTCGCCGTCGAACGTCCGAATTCGACGTGCCGCCTGTCTACGGATTCGTATCGTCCTTATCTACGTAACGGTCTTCGGCCCTCGGCCATCGGACCTCCTGGTCAAAAAGTCAACTTTTGACCTCCTATTCACCCAAATTACCAAAATGCCCTTGGGCTTCCGAACGTCATAACTTCTTCTACGAACGTCGGAATTGAACGTGCCACCTGTCTATGAACTCGTGACGTCACGAACTACGTCACGGTCATCGGTCAAAGTCCCTTTGACCGCCCAATCGAAAAGTCAATGTTTTGCCACCACCAGGGGCAAAACGGTCATTCCGCATCGTTCGTCCGATCTCGCTCTACTAATCACGGATTAGCCTCACTAATCGTGATTAGTCACTAATCTAATCATGAAATTTGGGACGGGTCGTTACAACCTTCCCTCCTTAATTAATTTCGTCCTCGAAATTCCAACCGACCTAATCTAACCGTTCTTCCCTCCTTAATTAGTTTCGTTCTCGAAACGCCAACTATTCTGATTCCACATCCACCTCGTGGAAAGTAGAATCGACCTACCTCGCAACACGTGCACTCTAGTACACCCACTAACCAGAACAATACTTACTCGTCTACGGCCCGACGTGCCACTAACGCTCTCGTCTCATCGACTACATTCGACCACGTCGAATGACAGAAGTCTTACGCTCTGAATTGACACGACCTGTCAGTATCAGAGTAGCCCAAGTATCCTATGATCAACCCACTTGTCAAATCTACCCTTTCGCTGACATAAACAACTCTACGGTTCCTTACTCAATCACTAAGATATCCTGACGTCTGCTCCCACTGGGAGTTACCAATCACTCAACGATTCATGCCGACACCTCCGACAAACAGCATTTCACTCGACCTGTGTGTCACTAGACCTATTAGAAATACCATGACCCAATGCACAGTATCCAATGTTCAGTCCACGTACAAGACCTTAACTAATCCAATGGTATCGGAACTAAGCCGACTACCAACACGCTCACCAACGTACTACGAGTATAACCTATATACCGTCACTAGGCACCACAAGTCTGCCCAGTGTCGTACCTCGAACAATGAACAAGGTACGTTTAGCTACCCATCAATCAGCCTACAACCACCTAGGTTGTAGTCAATCACGTTTCAATTATGGAGTCCATCTGTCCGATCTAGACAAATCGAAACTCCTACCCATTATCTATTTCCAAATCCGAATCCGAATCCGCAATTTCGTAAGAAATCCCGAATCCAAACCCAGAAATCATATCCATAACCATGTCCAAATTCGAATCCGAAATCATCATTCCGTAAACTAGTATTTGGAATAACCATTCCGAACCCAAATCCATAAAAGAAAATCTACAGTCAAGCTTTAGAATCAAATCCTGAATCGTCACCCAGAATCCGATTCCAAAACCCAAATCTAGAAATCCTCTTTCAAGTTCCAAAATCAAATCCTGAATCGTCATCCAGAAATCTGATTCCAAAACTCGAAGTATCGTTCACGTCTACTGAGAAGTACCAAAACCGAACCTCTCGGTTACCCACTCAACCGATTACCACCATACGATCGATTGACTTCATAGGGAAGTCAATCCCAACATCAACACAACACTAGGTCAGACAAAATCCGACCTCGTCAGACACCTACTCATCGGACAACTACTCAGGCGAGTAGTAAGCCATATGGGATTTACCTCGAAAAGAAGTTTAGTCCCATCATGCTTCACTCAACATCCAAGTAAGAGTAATAAACTCTCCACCCATCTGGATACCCAAATCACGATCCAGATCCAACACTACGTCAACCGACCATAGACGTCACGATCGAGGATCGTCTCGCCAACCAAAGTCCTAGACCATTTCCCACATCTTAAATAGATTAGTCTACGACGAGACACGCCGAGACTGTGGGTTCTCACTGATTACCTCGTATCGATCCTTGTCATTCCACCGAGGAAAAATCAAGAATGATCGAATAATCCATCCTACGGGAATGCAACCAAAACCCCGTTGCACTCACCACGCCACGTAATCCAACATCGTCTGCCACCAAGCAGAAAATGAGAAATCTGAGTCACCTAATACACGATCAGTGTACTAGTGACAACCAACAACATCTATATCACCTACATCCTCTACCACCATCAATTATGGTAGAACCTGAGAAGTCACCCAAAAAGACTTCGACATACCCGTTACCAATGCGGAAAACCAGCATTCCACTCGTCACCTCAATCGCAACCTCTCGCGATTCCGAAGTTCCAACAAGATTGGAAACAACATACCCGGACATCAACCACGTGTCCCCTAACCAGTTTAACTCTATCTGAGTTCCACTCCTGAACCATAGATACCGAACATATGCCCATTACGACAGAGTCACACCCCGATCCGTAACTCATCGTCATCACGATCACCGGCACCAGTACCAGCACTAGCACCAGCACCACGCACTATCACCAAAACTAGTGTCAGTATCAACACGCCGTGTGCAAAACTGACACCCTGGATCTCCGCTCATACCGAGCGACGATCGCGTACCTCTGCTCGTATAGGAGAAACTCTGTCTCCCTCGTACCTGACAACTCTGGGTACAGTCACCCTGACAACTCATGCGAGAAAAGGAAAACGTTCCCCGAACGTCCCCGATTCCCAACAACCACAGCTACAACCACTCTCGGTAGTAGAGCCTTCCACAGACTCGTGCAGACCTCACTACCAGACCTCGCTATATCCAGACTCCGTATCCAACGGAATCAATCGCCCGTACCAACTACTCTGTATCCCACTCAGGGATTCCATCGACAAGTACCAACCCTGGTAACTTGTCCAACAATCTCTATCCTGTCGTAACTTGACTAAACCATTGTCGTCTACCAGGTCATCCACGACCTTAGTTGCACCAACCCACAACTGAAGTAGCACGACAACCAACTCGGTCTAACCGATACGTACAACCCTGACTGCGAAGTGCAGTCCCAATACAAGCTGACATGACTAGACCGACTAACGAATCCAAATCCGAATAGTCGTCCAAGTCAAACCACCAGTCAACTCCCATTTCCGAACCATACACATAAGGTAGGGTTCCACAATCAAGCCCTAGGGTCACTCTGAACCCAACTGCGAAAAGCAGTAAAATCAACAATCTGACCGACTCCGCGGTCTTGACATCGTAATGACGTCAATCCAATCCTACCGTAAGTTCAATCAGGATCCTCGAATCCGGCTGCTAACTGCCGACTGCAGTAAATCCATTTAACTCAACATAATCTGACCATCTAATGGTCACAACATCGGATCAGTAGTCGGAACCGATCCTACGACATCGTGAAGACGATCCCAACTAACCGTCTCACGATCCAAAACTCTAACGTAATACTACGTTAAGCCTTCCGTAGGGTTCCACACTGCCAACACTGACAAAACCATGGCAACCCTGGCATCGAGTGCCGAACCAAGGCTTGCCAATCCTACTAACTATCGTACCGGCAACCCGACAATCAGGTTGACCACGGACTGCAGCCCCTTGAGATATCACATCCTCGACCTGCGTACATACTCCAAGAGCTACACGGTTGCTCGAATAGAGACAACCCCGCTCTGATACCACGTTGACAGGACCCATCCCAATCCCCCAGGGATTAGTGCGGGATGACCCTGCTCCCGTCTGACACGAAGTGTCAGACAAGGGATCTTTTCGTCCTTTGCCCTCCCGGGCTATCAGAGTACGCCAGGATCCGGAGGAGGTATGTGATATCTCGGTCTCTGCTACAGTCCACATCCGATGTCAACCTGAAGGGCAGTCAAAACATTAAAAACTGTGAGTGGACAAAACAAAAGTTTATAAAACATTTAATAAGGAAGACATTTGTACCCTCCACTAAAAAGCATGCATGCATTCGAAAACCATTTATCCAAAACAAACCATATGTGGGACTAAGTGTAACGACCCGTCCCAAATTCCTAGATTAGATTAGTGACTAATCACGATTAGTGAGGCTAATCCGTGATTAGTAGAGCGAAATCGGACGAACGGTGCGAAATGACCGTTTTGCCCTTGATGGTGGCAAAACGTTGACTTTTTAATCGGGCAGTCAAATGGACTTTGACTGATGACCGTGACGTAGTTCGTGACGTCACGAGTTCATAGACAGGTGGCACGTTCAATTCCGACGTTTGAGGAAGAAGTTATGACGTTCGGAAGTTTAGGGGCATTTTGGTAATTTGGGTGAATAGGAGGTCAAAAGTTGACTTTTTGATCGGGAGGTCCGATGGCCGAGGGCCGAAGACCGTTACGTAGATAAGGACGATACGAATCCGTAGACAGGCGGCACGTCGAATTCGGACGTTCGACGGCGAAGTTACGGTTCACGGAAGTTCCTGGTTACTATTCACGACGGCACGTTTTACGAGACAAAAAGTGCAGTTTTGTCTCTAGTGGGCCCAGATATTTGCTGGAGGCCCAATGGATGAGTGACAAGTGTCACCCATCCAATGGACATCATTTTTCCTTCATGCATCTCACCTGCCTCTTCATCGATCATTCCTCTCCATTTCAAACCATTTTCACCCGATCCCACTTCACCCAAAATCCCAAAACCTTCATCCCTTATGATCTGAGGAACCAGGAGAGTGAGAGAGGAGGACTAGGACGGCAGCTGGTGGCTGGAACCGCCGTGGGCGGTAGCGGGAGCCCAAAACCCGATCGGGTACCCGGTAAGCCCGTTTTTCCTCATTTTTCGATGTGAGCATTATGGTTGGTTTTAAATGATTAGGGAATGATTATTAGGATGCTAGGAAGGTTTTAGGACGGTTTTGGTGAGGGTTAACGGCTGAGAAGCCGTGGGGGACCGATCGGAAAAATGGGACCGTGAGGTCCATTTCGAACTAAGGGGCTTCGGGTAGTTTTCTTAGGTTGTAAGGATTGGGATAGATTGGAAATGAGAAAATAGGAATTTAGGAATTGGAACGGAGGAAATCGGACCGAAAATGAGGGAGAAGGAGGCCTGGACCGGTTACGCCGGTCCAGTTGCAGAGGTTGGACCGGACCGGCCGGCCCAGACCGGTTCGATCGCTGGAGCAGGTGACACTGTAGCGGCGCGTGAGGCCCACGCGCAGCCACTTCAGGCTGCGCGTGAGGGCGCGTGGCAGGGAATCTGGGGAAGGTTCCAACATACGAAATCATCTATTCGATGTAACGAACATTTTGGGACTGGTTTCGTGTCGATCGGACACCGTCTCGATATGTTTCGGGGCATCGGAAGGTTAGGTTCGGGATTAAAAATAGTTAAAAATACGGGAAAATTACGGGGCTTTAGTGAGGGGTTATATAAGTAGTTAGTAACCCTCTAAATTAATTTGGACAGGTTTGGGAGTCCCGGTGACGGTGATCGGCTCGGGGAGCCGTATGGCACGCAAATCGAGGCGGCAGCTCGGACGGTCTGTGAGTGGACCTTGTTTTCTAAATTGGTGCATGCATAAATGTTTATTATATGTTTTATTACTTGTTTGATGATGCCATGGGTGCATTTCTATGTGGTTACGTATAAGCACTATTTCGAGGTTTCGGCCTTATACGGTGCTTATACGGGTCTGTATTTCTTTATTGATTTAAATGAAATGGTGTTGGATTTCTAAAAGGCTAAACTCGGGTATGAAACCCATTTGGTTTTGTCTCGGGCATATGACCTCAGATACCGGGCACGGTGCCCAGTTGGTGTCCTATGTTCGGGTACGAGACCCAATCACTTTAACGGTTTTGATTTCAGGTCAGGGAACCTTAAATGGATTCCCAGGTTCATGACGGTTTATGGGAACCGGCATGAACCCTTGTTATGGTATCATGGTTCATGACGGTTTATGGGAACCGGCATGAACCCTTGTTGGTTATTACGGTACATGAAGGTTTATGGGAACCGGCATGTTACCTGATTATGGATATTATGGATCATGACGGTTCAGGGGAACCGGTCATGAATGTTTATGTTATGTATATATATGTTCGTCTACCTTCCTTTACTTCTATTATCTCCTCCGGGGAGGGTCGTTGGCCTGGGTGGACCCCGGAGTAGTCACGGAGCACCGACTGAGTGGAGTTACCCCCCAGTTGGGTTCCTTACTCTCAGGAAGGCTATGATTACTATTACCTCGGGTAGGGTCAGTGGTCTGCGGACATTGATCTTGACTATGAGAAGACTCGGATTGAGACCTGGGTAGCACGCGCGTGGCTTTGGATACCGTGACAGGATTGGTTGTGTGACTTATATATATGTATGTGATGGATATATGATATATGATATGTGGTGTGTACAGGTGTGCACAGGATTTGGGCAGTGGCCCGTATGGTCGTTTTTATTGTGGTCCTTTCGACCTTAGTTTATATCTGCTTTGGGCTTAGTCCCACATATGGTTGTTTTGGATAAATGGTTTTCGAATGCATGCATGCTTTTTAGTGGAGGGTACAAATGTCTTCCTTATTAAATGTTTTTATAAACTTTTGTTTTGTCCACTCACAGTTTTTAATGTTTTGACTGCCCTTCAGGTTGACATCGGATGTGGGCTGTAGCAGAGACCGAGATATCACATGCCTCCTCCGGATCCTGGCGTCCTCTGATAGCCCAGGGAGGGCAAGGGTCGAAATTATCCCTTGTCTGACACTCCGTGTCAGACGGGAGCAGGGTCATCCCGCACTAATCCCGGGGGGATTGGGATGGGTCCTGTCAACGTGGTATCAGAGCGGGGTTGTCTCTATTCGAGCAACCGTGTAGCTCTTGGAGTATGTACGCAGGTCGAGGATGTGATATCTCAAGGGGCTGCAGTTCGTGGTCAACCTGATTGTTGGGGTGCCGGTGCGATAGTTAGTAGGATTGGCATGCCTTGGTTCGGCATTTGAGGCCGGGGTTGCCATGGTTCTGTCAAGGTTGACAGTGTGGGACCCTACGGAAGGATTAACGTGTTCGTATTCTGGAGTGTGATCGTGAGACGGTTAGTTGGGATCGTCTTAACGAGGTCGTAGGATCGGTTCCGACTACTGATCCGATGTTGTGACCATTAGATGGTCAGATTATGTTGAGTTAAATGGATTTACTGCAGTCGGCAGTTAGCAGCCGGATTCGAGGATCCTGATTGGACTTACGGTAGGATTGGATTGACGTCATTACGATGTCAAGACCGCGGAGTCGGTCAGATTGTTGATTTTACTGCTTTTCGCAGTTGGGTTCAGAGTGACCCTAGGGCTTGATTGTGGAACCCTACCTTATGTGTATGGTTCGGAAATGTGAGTTGACTGGTGGTTTGACTTGGACGACCATTCGGATTTGGATTCGGTAGTCGGTCTAGTCATGTCAGCTTGTGTTGGGACTGCACTTCGCAGTCAGGGTTGTACGTATCGGTTAGACCGAGTTGGTTGTCGTGCTACTTCAGTTGTGGGTTGGTGCGACTAAGGTCGCGGGTGACCTGGTAGACGACATTGGGTTAGTCGAGTTGCGACTGGTTAGAGTTTGGTTGGACAGGTTACCAGGGTTGGTACTTGTCGATGGAATCCCTAAGTGGGATACAGAGTTTTTGGTACGGGCGAGTGATTCCGTTGGATGCGGGGTCTCGATAGCGGTGCCTGGTAGTTAGGTCTGCACGAGTGTGTAGCAGGCACTACTACCGAGATTGGTCGTAGTTACGCTTGTTGGGAATCGGGGACGTTCGGGGAACGTTTTCCTTTTCTCGTATGAGTTGTCATGGTGACTGTACCCAGAGTTGTTGGGTACGAGGGAGACAGAGTTTCTCCTATTCGAGCAGAGGTACGGGATCGTCGCTCAGTATGAGCGGAGATCCAGGGTGTCAGTTTTGCACACGGCGTGTTGATACTGACACTAGTTTTGGTGATAGTGCGTGGTACTGGTACTAGCGCTGGTACTGGTGCCGGTGATCGTGATGACGATGAGTTACGGATCGGGGTGTGACTCCGTCGAGATGGGCATATGTTCGGTATCTGTGGTTCGGGAGTGGATCACGGATAGTTAGGGTACAAGTGGTTGATGTCTGGGTACGTTGTTTCCAATCTTGTTGGAACTTCGGAATCGCGAGAGGTTGCGAATGAGGTGACGAGTGGAATGCGGGTTTTCCGCATTGGTAACGGGTATGTCGAAGTCGTTTAGGGTGACTTCTCAGGTTCTACCATAATTGATGGTGGTAGAGGATGTAGATGTTATTGATGTTGTTGGTTGCCACTAGTACACTAATCGTGTATTGGTTGGTGGACCCGTGATTGTCTTGGGTCATCAGGTGGAGTGAGTATATCGAAGTTAGGTGACTGAAATTTCTCATTTTCTGCTTAGTGACGGACGATGTTAGGTTGCATGACGTGGTGAGTGCAGCGAGTGTTGTTTGCATTCACGTAGGATGGATTATTCGATCATTCTTGATTTTTCCTCGGTGGAATGACAAGGATCGATACGAGGTAATCAGTGAGTACCCACAGTCTCGGCGTGACTCGTCGTTGACTAATCTATTTAGATGTGGGAAAGGGTTGAGGACTTTGGACGTCGTGACGATCGGGGATCGTGACGTCTATGGTCGGTTGACGTAATGTGGGATATGGATCGTGATTTGGATATCCCGATAGGTGGAGAGTTTATCACTCTTACCTGGATGTTGGAGTTGAGGATGATGGGACTGAACTTCTGTTCGAGGTAAATCACATATGGCTTATTACTCGCCTGAGTAGTTTTCCGACGTGGTCGGATTTGGGTCAGCCCTGGATGGGTGAGTGTTGTGATTGGCTTCCCTATGAAGTCAATCGATAGTGTGGTCGTGATCGGTTGAACAGGTATCCGATAGGTTCGGATATGGTGCGTCTAGGTAGACGTGAACGAGATTTCAGGTTTTGGAATCAGATTTCTGGATGACGATTCAGGATTTGATTTTGGAACTTGAAAAAGGATTTCTAGATTTGGGTTTTGGAATCGGATTCTGGGTGACGATTCAGGATTTGATTCTAGAGCTTGACTGTAGATTTTCTTTTATGGATTTGGGTTCGGAATGGTTATTCCTAATACTAGTTTACGGAATGATGATTTCGGATTTGAATTTGGACAGGATTATGGATATGATTCTGGGTTTGGATTCGGGATTTCTTACGAACTTGCGGATTCAGATTCGGATTTGGAAATAGATGATGGGTTGGAGTTTTGATTTGTCTAATACTGGATTGGACAAATGAACTCCATAATTGAAACGTGTTTGACTACGACCTAGGTGGTCTGGTTATTGTTGTGGTATGTCGCTGGGTAGATGTACGTACTTTGTACGTTGTTCAAAGTACGATACTAGGCAGACTTGTCGTGCCTGGTGACGGTATATAGGAGATACCGGTGGTGCGTTGGAGAGCGTATTGGTAGTCGGATTGGTTCTGATACCATCGGATTAGTTGAGGTCGTGGACTGAACATTGGATACTGTGCATTGGGTCATAGTAGTTCTGATGGGCTTGGTTACACACAGGTCGAGTGTTTTGTTAGTATGCATATACTCCGGTTGAGTGAGTTGGTGGTTAGTATAACCACAAGGGAGTATAGTGTTAGTTTTCGACTGACGACTGTCAAGTGGTGACGGTCTGTCGGAGTTGTCAGCGTAGATCGTTGAGTGAGGTCTGATGACTCCCAGTAGGAGCAGGCGTCAGGATATCTTAGTGATTGAGTAAGGAACCGTAGAGTTGTTTATGTCAGCGAAAGGGTAGATTTGACAAGTGGGTCGATCATAGGATACTTGGGCTACTCTGATACTGACAGGTGGTGTCAGTTCGGAGCGCATGACTACTGTCATTCGACGTGGTCGAACGTAGTCGATACGATATGGATGTTAGCGGTACGTCTGGCTGCAGACGAGTAAGTATTGTTCTGGTTAGTGGGTGTACTAGCGTATACGCGTTGCGTGGTAGGTCGAATTATTTCCACGAGGTGGAGGTTGTGGAATCAGGATAGTGGAGTTTCGAGAACGGAACTAATTAAGGAGGGAAGAACGGTTAGATTAGGTCGGTTGGAATTTCGAGGACGAAATTAATTAAGGAGGGAAGGTTGTAACGACCCGTCCCAAATTCCTAGATTAGATTAGTGACTAATCACGATTAGTGAGGCTAATCCGTGATTAGTAGAGCGAAATCGGACGAACGGTGCGAAATGACCGTTTTGCCCCTGATGGTGGCAAAACGTTGACTTTTTAATCGGGCAGTCAAATGGACTTTGGCTGATGACCGTGACGTAGTTCGTGACGTCACGAGTTCATAGACAGGTGGCACGTTCAATTCCGACGTTTGAGGAAGAAGTTATGACGTTCGGAAGTTTAGGGGCATTTTGGTAATTTGGGTGAATAGGAGGTCAAAAGTTGACTTTTTGATCGGGAGGTCCGATGGCCGAGGGCCGAAGACCGTTACGTAGATAAGGACGATACGAATCCGTAGACAGGCGGCACGTCGAATTCGGACGTTCGACGGCGAAGTTACGGTTCACGGAAGTTCCTGGTTACTATTCACGACGGCACGTTTTACGAGACAAAAAGTGCAGTTTTGTCTCTAGTGGGCCCAGATATTTGCTGGAGGCCCAATGGATGAGTGACAAGTGTCACCCATCCAATGGACATCATTTTTCCTTCATGCATCTCACCTGCCTCTTCATCGATCATTCCTCTCCATTTCAAACCATTTTCACCCGATCCCACTTCACCCAAAATCCCAAAACCTTCATCCCTTATGATCTGAGGAACCAGGAGAGTGAGAGAGGAGGACTAGGACGGCAGCTGGTGGCTGGAACCGCCGTGGGCGGTGGCGGGAGCCCAAAACCCGATCGGGTACCCGGTAAGCCCGTTTTTCCTCATTTTTCGATGTGAGCATTATGGTTGGTTTTAAATGATTAGGGAATGATTATTAGGATGCTAGGAAGGTTTTAGGACGGTTTTGGTGAGGGTTAATGGCTGAGAAGCCGTGGGGGACCGATCGGAAAAATGGGACCGTGAGGTCCATTTCGAACCAAGGGGCTTCGGGTAGTTTTCTTAGGTTGTAAGGATTGGGATAGATTGGAAATGAGAAAATAGGAATTTAGGAATTGGAACGGAGGAAATCGGACCGAAAATGAGGGAGAAGGAGGCCTGGACCGGTTACGCCGGTCCAGTTGCAGAGGTTGGACCGGACCGGCCGGCCCAGACCGGTTCGATCGCTGGAGCAGGTGACACTGTAGCGGCGCGTGAGGCCCACGCGCAGCCACTTCAGGCGGCGCGTGAGGGCGCGTGGCAGGGAATCTGGGGAAGGTTCCAACATACGAAATCATCTATTCGATGTAACGAACATTTTGGGACTGGTTTCGTGTCGATCGGACACCGTCTCGATATGTTTCGGGGCATCGGAAGGTTTAGGTTCGGGATTAAAAATAGTTAAAAATACGGGGCTTTAGTGAGGGGTTATATAAGTAGTTAGTAACCCTCTAAATTAATTTGGACAGGTTTGGGAGTCCCGGTGACGGTGATCGGCTCGGGGAGCCGTATGGCACGCAAATCTAGGCGGCAGCTCGGACGGTCTGTGAGTGGACCTTGTTTTCTAAATTGGTGCATGCATAAATGTTTATTATATGTTTTATTACTTGTTTGATGATGCCATGGGTGCATTTCTATGTGGTTACGTATAAGCACTATTTCGAGGTTTCGGCCTTATACGGTGCTTATACGGGTCTGTATTTCTTTATTGATTTAAATGAAATGGTGTTGGATTTCTAAAAGGCTAAACTCGGGTATGAAACCCATTTGGTTTTGTCTCGGGCATATGACCTCAGATACCGGGCACGGTGCCCAGTTGGTGTCCTATGTTCGGGTACGAGACCCAATCACTTTACGGTTTTGATTTCAGGTCAGGGAACCTTAAATGGATTCCCAGGTTCATGACGGTTTATGGGAACCGGCATGAACTCTTGTTATGGTATCATGGTTCATGACGGTTTATGGGAACCGGCATGAACCCTTGTTGGTTATTACGGTACATGAAGGTTTATGGGAACCGGCATGTTACCTGATTATGGATATTATGGATCATGACGGTTCAGGGGAACCGGTCATGAATGTTTATGTTATGTATATATATGTTCGTCTACCTTCCTTTACTTCTATTATCTCCTCCGGGGAGGGTCGTTGGCCTGGGTGGACCCCGGAGTAGTCACGGAGCACCGACTGAGTGGAGTTACCCCCCAGTTGGGTTCCTTACTCTCAGGAAGGCTATGATTACTATTACCTCGGGTAGGGTCAGTGGTCTGCGGACATTGATCTTGACTATGAGAAGACTCGGATTGAGACCTGGGTAGCACGCGCGTGGCTTTGGATACCGTGACAGGATTGGTTGTGTGACTTATATATATGTATGTGATGGATATATGATATATGATATGTGGTGTGTACAGGTGTGCACAGGATTTGGGCAGTGACCCGTATGGTCGTTTTTATTGTGGTCCTTTCGACCTTAGTTTATATCTGCTTTGGGCTTAGTCCCACATATGGTTGTTTTGGATAAATGGTTTTCGAATGCATGCATGCTTTTTAGTGGAGGGTACAAATGTCTTCCTTATTAAATGTTTTTATAAACTTTTGTTTTGTCCACTCACAGTTTTTAATGTTTTGACTGCCCTTCAGGTTGACATCGGATGTGGACTGTAGCAGAGACCGAGATATCACATGTCTCCTCCGGATCCTGCCGTACTCTGATAGCCCGGGGAGGGCAAGGGTCGAAATTATCCCTTGTCTGACACTCCGTGTCAGACGGGAGCAGGGTCATCCCGCACTAATCCCGGGGGGATTGGGATGGGTCCTGTCACTAAGCCCAAAGCAGATATAAACCAAGGTCGAAAGGACCACAATGAAAACGACCATACGGGCCACTGCCAAAATCCATAAGGGACTCGGCCCCAAACCATAAAGAAACCAAGTACACGAGCTACTGCTCAAATCCTGTGCACACCTGTACACACCACATATCATATAACATATATCCATCACATACATATATATAAGTCACACAACCAATCCTGTCACGGTATCCAAAGCCACGCGCGCGCTACTCGGGTCTCAATCCGAGTAATCTCAAAGTCAAGATCAATGTCCGCAGACCACTGACCCCTGCCCGAGGTAATAGTAACCATAGCCTTCCTGAGAGTAAGGAACCCAACTGGGGGGTGACTCCACTCAGTCGGTGCTCCGTGACTACTCCGGGGTCCACCCAGGCCAACGACCCTCCCCGGAGGAGATAGTAGAACATGTAAAGGAAGGTAGACGAACATATATATACATAACATAAACATTCATGACCGGTTCCCCTGAACCGTCATGAATCCATAATACCCATAATCAGGTAACATGCCGGTTCCCATAAACCGTCATGTACCGTAATAACCAACAAGGGTTCATGCCGGTTCCCATAAACCGTCATGAACCATAATACCATAACAAGAGTTCATGCCGGTTCCCATAAACCGTCATGAACCTGGGACTCCATTTAAGGTTCCCTGACCTGAAATCATAAACCGTAAAGTGACTGGGTCTCGTACCCGAACATAGGACACCAACTGGGCACCGTGCCCGGTATCTGAGGTCATATGCCCGAGGCAAAACCAAATGGGTTTCATACCCGAGTTTAGCCTTTTAGAAATCCAACACCATTTCATTTAAATCAATAAAGAAATACAGACCCGTATAAGCACCGTATAAGGCCGAAACCTCGAAATAGTGATTATACGTAACCACATAGAAATGCACCCATGGCATCATCAAACAAGTAATAAAACATATAATAAACATTTATGCATGCACCAATTTAGAAAACAAGGTCCACTCACAGACCGTCCGAGCTGCCGCCTCGATTTGCGTGCCATACGGCTCCCCGAGCCGATCACCGTCACCGGGACTCCCAAACCTGTCCAAATCGTAATAGAAGGTTACTAACTACTTAATTAACCTCCTACCAAAGCCCCGTAATTTTCCCATATTTTTAACTATTTTTAATCCCGAACCTAAACCTTCCGATGCCCCGAAACATATCGAGACGGTGTCCGATCGACACGAAACCAGTCCCAAAATGTTCGTTACATCGAATAGATGATTTCGTATGTTGGAACCTTCCCCAGATTCCCTGCCACGCGCCCTCACGCGCCTGCTACAGTACCTGCTGACGTCATCGCTGACGTCAGCATGACGTCATCATTGACAGCCCCTGACAGTGACACGTGTCACGCTCCCATTGGCCCACTGTCTGACATGTCAGTCTGACATTGTCAGATCTGACATGATGACATCATCCCTGACATGATGACGTCATCAGGATGACGTCATCAGTCATCCGGATGACGTCATCAGTCATCCCCTACATTGGTCAGACCGGTCTGAACCGGTCCTGTCCGGTTTTTCCTGCAACTTGGACCGGCGTAACCGGTCCAGGTGTCCTTCTCCCTCATTTTCGGTCCGATTTCATCCATTCCAATTCCTAAATTCCTATTTCTTCATTTCCTATCTAACCCAATTAACAAAACTACCTAAAACCTACGAAATCCGACCGGTCCAATTTGAACCTCACGGTTCAATTTTCCCGAAACCTCCCAGGGCTCCTCCGACGTCCAACCACCACCAAAACCTCCCTAACAACTCCCTAGCAACCTATTTAACTCAAACCAATCGTCCAAATCGACCCATAACAACAAATCCACACAAAAATTGAAAATGGGCTTACCGGGTACCCGATCGGGTTCTGGGTTCCCGCCACCGCCCACGGCGGTTCCAGCCACCAGCTGCCGTCCTTAGTCCTCCTCTCTCACCCTCTGGTCTCAGTTATGGCTAGAAGGGAAGGGTTTGGTGTTTGGGTGAGGAAATGGTGATCGGTTTGGTTTGGGAAGAAAATGGGAGAAATGGATGAACGGGGAAGGGTTTGGTGCATGAGTGGGTGGGGTTGGCCAGTGGATGGGTGACAAGTGTCACTCATCCATTGGGCCTCCATTAAATATCTGGGCCCACTAGAGACAAAACTGCACTTTTTGTCTCGTAAAACGTGCCGTCGTGAATAGTAACCGGAAACTTCCGTGAACCGTAACTTCGCCGTCGAACGTCCGAATTCGACGTGCCGCCTGTCTACGGATTCGTATCGTCCTTATCTACGTAACGGTCTTCGGCCCTCGGCCATCGGACCTCCTGGTCAAAAAGTCAACTTTTGACCTCCTATTCACCCAAATTACCAAAATGCCCTTGGGCTTCCGAACGTCATAACTTCTTCTACGAACGTCGGAATTGAACGTGCCACCTGTCTATGAACTCGTGACGTCACGAACTATGTCACGGTCATCGGTCAAAGTCCCTTTGACCGCCCAATCGAAAAGTCAACGTTTTGCCACCACTAGGGGCAAAACGGTCATTCCGCATCGTTCGTCCGATCTCGCTCTACTAATCACGGATTAGCCTCACTAATCGTGATTAGTCACTAATCTAATTATGAAATTTGGGACGGGTCGTTACACGCTTTCTTTACATAAAATTATAAAATATGATTAAAAATTTAATTTAACCACGACAGATTGCTCGAATAGTTAAAGTTGCGTTCTTAAGTTTAATATATTCCTAATTAGTTATAGATTAATTTTTTCATGTTTATATTTTAAGTGTATGAGTCTTCTAAATTTCCAATCGATTTCCCTTTGATTATATTTTAATTGTCAATAATGGCGCTTCGCAGCGTACTTATGTGTTAGTCTTGCGAATCACGATTGATTCTTCTTTGATTATATCCTCACTTCCAATCAATTTCCCTTTGATTATATACTAATTGTACGAGGAGTGGAGTAAATTGCATAAATTAGGTCTTAATTGTCCATTTTAACATACTATTTGATAACGAAAAAATTAAGAGTGAAAATTTGAATGAAATAATTAAATTTTTTAACAAAAGAATCAACAAGAGTACAAAATTGGAGGTACAACACTAAATTAAGTATATTATATTTTTTTACATAAAAATATAAAATATAATAAAATATCTCCCTATTTTTCACCTGTAAAATTTTAATTTGAATTTTTTTTAAGATATTCTGCAAATCTAGAAGTAAGTTTGACAATGAGTGATTGATTGCTTTAATGAATTTTCAGTCAGGCGATGGAGCATTTTGGAGAGGACATGTGTAGGCCTTGTTTGGATGAGGGGTGTGCAAGGCTCTGACACAGCTTTCACCAGCTGAACAAACAAAGCACAAAAACACACAAAGCATTGCATATAAACGAATTAAAGCATCTAAAAGAAAACAGCTTCCCTGGGAATCACTCTTTATGCCAAACAACTTTACTTAGCCACCCTCCTTCATCTGCTCCTATATAACGTTGCTCTAGCCTACTCCTCCTTTCCCTTTCAGCCTCCGTTAAAAAGGTCCCTCAAATTCAACAAAGCCATAAACTTTGATTATGTGTCATCCTCACCGGTCGCCAGGTGGCGTGCCTTTGGTTCGGCTGAGAGACCTGGCTCTGCTGCTTAATCGTCGGAGGTGGCTTCTTCTGCAGCAGGGGGCTCATGTGGTGAACGAGGCTGCTGAACAGAATCTGCATGCAGCAACTGTAAGGCGGGTTGAAGAGGCTGCTGCTGCTAGAAGAGGTGGCAGCAGTTGCGCTACACGGCGGTGCTTGTGTTCGCCGACTCAGCATCCGGGCTCGTTCCGGTGCAGGCATCACCATGATGAGTATGTCTGGGGTGGTGCTCGAATTGTGAGAAAAAACAGGTCCTCTAATTGTTAGTTCAACTTTTATGTACAAATTAAGGAAAACTATAATCATAATTATATACATGGATTTTAATCTCTTTTTCAATTGATTACTCATGCATGTTGCATACTCTAATCTCTCGTTCTTCGTGTCAGAATCATTTTGTTTTTAGTTTTCGTAAATGTGAAGGATTGATTTAAGTTAGTTTTCACTTTCAGCAACTTGATTGAAAGAATAATTCGATCAAAATCAAACACTAATCGTAGGAATTAACTTTTCGTTTAGGAAACGAATATGTCCCTGTTGAAACCAATTTGTTTTCCCTAGCGTCTGAAAGTGACATTGAGATTGCCATTGACATTGACATTGACATTGACATTGACATTGACATTGACATTGACATTGACATTGCCATTGCCATGTTTCGAACTTTCAATTCCATGGTTGAGATTAATTACAATAGCCGTATTACTTGAATCAACAATCAAGTAGAAGGGAACTTTTACTTAGTCTCTATTCCCTGTTCTTTAATTGTTACATACATGCGCAGGGTTGAACAATTCAACTCACGGATTTAGCCGATACAAAGATAACCCATCCCACCCCAATTTTCCAATCGTAAATGCTGATGGAGAGCATCAACTTGATTTTTTTTTTTTTGATTATGCACAATTACTGTCCTTCACCTTTAGATTAGAGCACCCAAATTCTACAATCTCAAAGCGCTTCACTGCACGATTTCAAAAGAACATGAATAGAGTTAGTTGATCAGTATAAATCGGCATTCATTAGTGTTAGAGAACTTCTTAAATACAAGCAACTTCAGTGACCTTAAAGTTTTGTCCTAATTCATTTCATCATCTGCTCAAAATGCGCACGAAATAACGGCATAAAATGCAAGAAGACTATAAACCTCACAGGACGCAAATTCACGTAATGTACCATTTCAAGAAAGATGAACTTTAAAATCAAATGGAATCATGCATCATTTGGGGAACTGGTGCTAACCTAACGTCGCATTATGTAGGCCTCATTTTGGATTGGCAATAGCAAAGATGAGAAGAACCTAAACTTCGGCAAGAAACTAAGACCAAATTTACAGTTACAGAGCAAGGAAACTGTATGGATGAGACAGGACTATAGCAGAAGATACGCCTTCCCAAAGCAACGGAGTTGAGGCGTAGAACGAATGGGGGTATAAAATAAAAACGACTATTTCACATGGAGATTCAATATCTATATGGAGTTTCAGACTAGATATATGAAATCATGAGAGTAAGAAAATCCTCACCACTGGGTAGCAGTCTTGACGGACAACGGTCTGATTGTTTGTATTGACATACACCTCACATGATACTCTTGCCTGTTCAACATTTGTGACCACAATTAGAGACTATTACAATAAAAAATCAAATTACTGAAGCACAAAATGATCCCATGACGTCTTCACCATTGTGACTATTATTCTATTGAAGCATTTCACAAGCATCTTTTATAGAGGGTGATAAATTTATCAGCAGGTGGCAATGGCTACTTCCTCTGTTATGTGCCTATTGTTCATACCAGTCTTCCTCTGAAAGAAGTAGGGACTCCTGTAACTCCATTTTCAGTATCCAAGGACAAAAGACTCATCTTTCTCTTTCTCTTATCCAACAAGAGGTCAATTTGGGTGTAAACTATCTATCCACGAACGAAAAACAATTCGTGTGATTGAATTGAAATGCACTCAAATTTCAACAATACTGGATCATTTATGTCAATGAACTACTAAATGACATAAACTCATGGATAAGTGAAACAACCCACATAATGAAAACAAACACAAGACAGACACTGTGAGAGATAATCTTTTGGCCAGATAAAACATTTCTTAACCCACATAATGAAAACAAACACAGTACAGACACTGTACGAGATAATTTTTTGACTAGATAAAACATTTCTTACTCATACACCCAGCTTTGCTTATTGAATTTCATGCAAATACAAGAGCGTTTCACAAACAAAATGTTCAAAGTTTATTCAATTCCCCAATTAATACAGATTCACAGCGAAAATGAAATCTTTTTCTTCTACCGCTCAAAGAAATTTCAGATAGAATTAATTCAGAATAAAAGCTTCCGCATTGAATCAAGAGAAAGTTTACCTTGATAGGAATGTTGAAGAAGAAAAGCCCCAAAGCCCCATCTACCTTCGTATTAGTGTCAAAGGGTATTACGCCCTTTGCCAAATCTTCGACCAAGTAAAACACATCGTGGATGACTTCCAGCCCATCAAGCAAGAGCGTGGCGCTCACATAAGATGACCCTCTGGCTCTCACGCGCCCTCCATCGGAACTCACAAACCCTAGCTCCCTTCCACGGTACCCTACCGTGACGACGAGCGAGTCATAATTCAGAGAAAAGAAGTCCCGGTTTCGTACTCTGAGGGTCAAAGAGAAGGAGAGATCGAGAGTGAGTCTGGGAGACGAATTGACTCGGACGTGGTTGAGTTTGATTCGGGCGAGTTGGAGAGTCGGGTCGGAGGGGAAGAGGAAAAAGACGGCGGCGGAGATGAGAAGCAAGGATGCGGAAATTGAGAGGCAGAAGCGGAGACGACGTTGGCAGCAGTAGCTGCGAGCGGGACGGTAATGAGTTAGAACGACGACGTTCTGGGGGTTTTGAAAGTGGTTGGGGTTAGATGGCAGCGGCGCGTAGTATACATTTTGGCCCTTGGAGGCCATGTTTGCTGTGACAGCTAAAGACACGACTTCTGAGAGCTTTTGGCTCCTTTTCGTTGCGGCCGAAAACAGTTGTTTAATTTCGCACCAAATCTGTCAGGTAGTTTATGTGATATGCCACTGAGTACGTGTCACAATCTCAACCGTCCATGTTCCATTTATTTTTAAAGTGGACGTGGCAAAATCAGGAGGGGCGATAGTGCTCTTCTTCAATCATACAAAAACCCTAACAACTCCGACTAGAGAAGGCAAAACGAAACGGCTGATTTTGGCGACTGGGAGTTGAGAGAGAGAGAAAGAGAGAGAGGTTGATTTATCAATGGTTAATCAGGGAGCGGAGGAGGTAGGACCTATTTTCAGGGACATCAGACGCTATTACTGTGATTACTGCGGCATCTGTCGTTCGAAAAGGGCTCTGTTTGCTTCTCACATCCTCACTCAACACAAGGTTTCAGTCAACTTCTTCTTAATTGTGGTTTTTTATGATCGAATTATGAATTTTTATGAATTGGGTCTTTGACGGTGTGTTCATTTGGTTTTGTATTATGAACAAATTCTGAAGTTGGGTTGCCTTCAGATTGATGATGATAGTTTTTATTTATAATTTTGTAATTTTGTTGCTGTAGGATGAGATGGAAATGGTCAAGGAGGTTGACGGGGAAGAAGTGGAAAAGAAATCCAATGCTTGCCAAGAATGTGGCGCTACTTTCAAGAAGCCTGCTCATCTCAAGCAACACATGCAAAGCCATTCCCTTAAGGTATTGCTTTCTTTTAACCAAAAATTGTTTATAGCTTCAACATGTTTCTTACTGTAATTGACTTTTTATGGCAGTTGTCTAATACGTTTTGGATGATGTTGATATACATTAGCTTTTAATGGTTTAATGGCAGCTGATTATATCTATAGCTTGTCTTACTTTTTCGATGAAAGTTCTGTGATTTTTTTTGGCATCAATTTAATTTGGATTGTTGCAGGAATCGGCATTTTTAATAACTATCCGTTGGATAGCGTGAAGCATTGGATCCCAACAATGAACTCCAAAATGCGAGAGGGTTCTGACTTGAATGGACTAGTACCAGGTGGGAGACCTCCTGTGAAGCTCATCAGGGGAGCCTTAATCACGTACAATTCGGGTTGAGGTTTGAGTGCTTGAACTCGTGCATTTGCAATTATGCTTATTTTTTTATTTTGTTTTAGCCTTTACTTTACCTTTTGGATGTCTCTGTTATGTCTGCATCAATTAAAGATAAAAACATTTCAGGAATGAACACTTTAAAAACGTATCTGACGGACAACGTGAAGCATTGGATCCCAGACAGAGAACTCCAAAATGCGAGAGGGTTTGACTTGAATGGACCAGTATCGGGTGGGAGACCTCCTGTGAAGCTCCATCAAGCGAGCCTCAGTCACGTTGTCAGGACCCGACCCTCCTCGGCAAGGACCCGACTCATCTAGTACCATATTGTCCGCTTTGGGTCTCGCCCTCACGGTTTTGTTTTCGGGAGCTCATGGTGCAACTTCCCAGGGGGTCACCCATCATGGAATTGCACCAGCCTCAACTCGCTTAACTTTGGGGTTCCAATCCCACCCAAAGCCACTTGAGCTCCCAAAAGGCCTAATTTAGATCAGAGTTACTCATCGGCACCCTCTATCTAACCCTATATTTTCCTCTTTGGGCACACCTGCGCCCGCAAGGTTTTGTTCCCAAGACCTCACGCCTGGAAAGTAACCACCTTAACCAGCGCGGCCAAGGGAGACCTAGTGCTAGATAGGTGTGTGCCTACACCTTTAAGGCACACCACCATCCTCTCCCAGATCATTCCCCCTCGAAGGAATGTGGGATTGTTCACCGTTCCCTCCAAGACACGGGTTTTACAATCCACCCCCCTTAGGGCCCAGCGTCCTCTTTGGCACACTTTCCGGTCGGGGTCTGACTCTGATACCACGTTGACAGGACCCATCCCATTCCCCCGGGATTAGTGCGGGATGACTCTGCTCCCGTCTGACACGAAGTGTCAGACAAGAGATATTTCCGACCTTTGCCCTCCCGGGCTATCAGAGTATGCCAGGATCCGGAGGAGGTATGTGATATCTCGGTCTCTGCTACAGTCCACATCCGATGTCAACTTGAAGGGCAGTCAAAACATTAAAAGCTGTGAGTGGACAAAACAAGAGTTTATAAAAATATTTTCATAAGAAGATATTTGTACCCTTCACTAAAAAAACATGCATGCATTCGAAAACCATTTAACCCAAGAAACCATATGTGGGAACTAAACCCAAAACCAAGATTGAAAGAACCATAATGAAAATGACCATGCGGGCTACTGCTCAAAACCTGTTTAACCACACATATCACATAACATATATATATATATATATCATATAGCATACATCATATATACATATAATTCACACAACCAATCCTGTCACGGTTTCCAAAGCTACGCGTGTAACGACCCGTCCCGAATTCCGGGATTAGTTTAGTGACTAATCTTGATTAGCGAGGTTGAACGGTGGTTAGTAGGGCGGAATCGGACAAAATGTGCAAAATGACCGTTTTGCCCCTAGTCGTGGGCAAAATGTTGACTTTTTGTTCGGGCGGTCAAATGGACTTTGACCGATGACCGTGACGTAGTTCGGGACGTCACGAGTTCATAGACAGGCGGCACGTTCGATTCCGACATTCGTAGAGAAAGTTATGGTGTTCGGAAGTTGAGGGGTATTTTGGTAATTTGGCTTATTAGGGGCCAAATGTTGACTTTTTGATCGGGAGGTCCGATGGGCGAGGGCCAAGGACCGTTACGTAGGTATCGTCGATACGAATCCAACGACAGGCGGCATGCCGAAATCGGAGATCCGACGACGACGTTATGGTCAAGGAAACGAACTAACGAACCGAGGCCAGGATTAAAATAATAATATAATAATGAATAGTGACCGTTGACTGTGCACATCCGGATGAGTGACAAGTGTCACCCATCCCTTGTTTCCAGCTCCATGTTTCCCTCCCAACACCATCATTACAACATCATCATTCCTTATCCACCATTATCCTTCCTTTTCCTTTGTTTTTCTTTCAAACCGTGCATGATTTAGGGAGAGTATGAACTGGGAGAATTGGCTCCCTTCTTCTGCTGTTCTTGTGAGAAAATGGGAGACTTTGATGATTGAATTAACAGGGAAACACGAGGGGTTGTGAGGGTGTCGAATTTTGGATTTTGGATTTCGGGAAAATTGGGGGGAAAATTCGAATACTGGGAATTGGGCCGTGAGGATCGAATTGGAGGTTACATTCAGCCTTCTGGGAGTTCCACGATCAGATTTGTCGAAGGAACGAAGGGATTTGGCCACCAATTGGCTCTGATCACACTTGGTGACAGAGGAGGAATTTCGAAGTTGAGTCGTGGAATTGGAGGCTTTGTTGGATGAAATTGAGGTGGGGAAACTGCTTCCCATGATCCCACGATGCTTCTGGGATCGTCAATTGAAGGAAAACGTTGGAGAATGGCAGAACTCCATTGATGAACAGTGACGGTGCTCGAGTTTGAGTCGTGACGTTTGAGCACCGGTTTGATGCAATTGATGTGGGGGAATTGTTCCTCGTGGTCCACTGATGCTTCTGGTTGAACCAATTTGGGGAAATCAATCGAGATTGAAGGAATCCCATGATTGAACAGTGACCGGATGTTCTTCGTGGATCATCATCGAATCGTGGGAATTTGGGTAAGGATTTGTGTAATTGAGTTTACAGACTTATAATTGGACTTAAAACGAAGCTAATGGATTGATCAATTGAAGGATTTAGGATCGAATTGACAGGATTGGAACCGGGTTGTGTCGCGGGTGAATTGGACCCGTTTACCAGACAAACGGGTTGGGCTGGTGACACTGTAGCAGGCGCGTGAGTTTCACGCGCAGCCACTCACGGCGGCGCGTGACGGCGCGTGGGCACGGATCTCGAGGTAAGGTCAACATGACTTCTGTCCTATTTAATGTAACGGATATTTTGGAATCGGTTTCGTGTCGATCGGACACCGTCTCGATAGTGTTCGGGATGTCCGAAGGTTTTTAATTAAGTTTAAAAATAAGTAAAAATTCGGGAAAATTACGGGACTTTGATAGGATGTTAATGATGAGGTTAGTGACCCTCTAATGTAATTTGGACAGGATTGGGAGTCCCGGTGATAGTGGTGTGGCCCGGGAGGGCCGGTGGCACGCGTATCGAGGCACACGGTTAAAACGGTCTGTGAGTGGACTTTGGTTTTATAAATCCTATGCATGCTTAAATGTGTTATATGGTTTATATACATGATTTCTATGATGGTATTTGTGAGCATTGATTTTGGTTATATTGCACGTATTTCGAGGTGTTTTCCGTATTTCACGTATATCGGGATTAACGGTTTATTTGTGGTTTTGTGTGCTTGTGGTTAAATAAATAATATGATGAAATGGTTTTGAAATTGGAAATATGAACTCGGGCTTGAGGCCCACTTGTTTTGGAAATTTCGGACTTGGAGTCCATTTGAGAATCGGGCCGGGGGCCCAGTTGGTTAATGAAATCGGGCCAGGGGCCCAGTTGGTATGAAATCGGGCTGAGACCCATTTGAGTTATATTATCGGGCCAGGGGCCCAGTTGATTTGTGAATTCGGGCCGTGGGCCCAGTGGGTTTATAAGTCGGGCTGCGGGCCCAGTTGGTTTACAAATCGGGCCGTGGGCCTAGTGGTTTATAAAATCGGGCATGAGGCCCAGTTGGATAATAAATGTGATTTCGGGTCAGGGACCCTATATTTTATAATGGTGATTTTGGGTCAGGGACCCTAAATGGAATTATGTGGTTTTATGTAAATTTCGGGCAGGGCCCAATGGTAATAATGTGATAAAAGGATTTAATAAAACTGTTTTCCATATACCATCTGGATACAAGGATATATGATGGTCTCCTCCAGATGTCTGGGACACTGGGGAAGTCACGGTGCATTGCCTGCGAGGGGTCATTATACGGAGCAGCCGGACCGTATGATGACTCAGGAGCAGGATTGCTATGATTGACGTCAGGGACGTCAGACATCAGGGATGTCAGATATATGGACCCGGAGAGACCCCGGGCAGCACGCGTAGCTTATGAAACCGTGAGACATGACGTCAGGGACGTCTAGCATCAGGGATGCTGGTGATGGTAATGGTAAAATATGAATTAATGAAATGGCTTTCCGGGTGGATTTATGATTGTGTGATTTTAATGAATTAATGTTCATTTATGGTAGTGGGTGGTGACCCACATGGTTTTAATATGTATGGTGGTGGTATTCCACGGTTTTGGGCTGAGTTCCCACACTTGGTTTTTGGTTAACGGTTTTTGGGCTAAGGCCCTAATGGCTCGGTTGAGCAAACGTTTTGGTTACTGGTTTTTGGTGGCATGCATACGTTTTTATTGGAGGGCATAAATGTCTTATAAATGTATTTGGTAAACTTATTGGTTTTTGTCCACTCACAGCTTTTGGTTTTAATGCCCTTCAGGTTGATTACGGATGCGATTGCAGCAGAGACTGAGACATTGCACACCTCCTCCATCGGTCCTTGCGCACTCTGGATGGCCCGTTTGGGCAGTAGCTCTTGGTTATCCTTTGTCTGACACCCCTTGTTGGACGGGAGCAGGGCACATTCCACGGTAATCCCGGGGGGATTGGGATGGGTCCTGTCAACTTGGTATCAGAGCATGGTTGCTCTATTTGTGCGCGCAGGTCGAGGGTGTGATGTCTCATTGGGTTGCAATTCGTTATCAACCTGATAGATAGTTTTTGGGTTTGGATAGTGGATGGAGTGCGATTGGCCCGATACGCCGTGCGTTAATGTGATTCGACCCAAGTGGGGTTGATTGTGGTGAACTAGTATAGTGGGACCGTCGGTTTGGTCATGTGATATTGGATTGTTGTGCTGCTAGGTGCAGCTAGGTTCGGGGAACCTCATGTGAGTAATGGTCTAAAATGTGAACCCTTGTGGTGGTTTCTAGTGTGAGGGATGTTGGTTCATCGGAGTTGGCCGATGACCTAGTGGTGGAACCCACGTTGATGGGATGGTAGGATTAGATTGGATGTCTATTCGATGTCTAGACCGCGGGGTCGGTCAGGTTGTGAATTTTATATTACGGAGAGCTGTTTGGTTCGGTTGAACCATAGGGTGTGATTGTGGAACCCTAGTATTAAAAAGGTAAACCTTAATTGTGATTAGCGGGTGAGAACTTGTGCTGCGAGAAGTGGCTGAGGTCATGGATGACCATGTGGATGGCTCTGGTGAGTTTAGGCAGAACTATGGGATTCGATGTACGGATACGGTTCTGAAATAAATTATGAAATCCCGTGTTGGATCGGGTATTGGTGTGATGTGTGGATGCGGATCTCGATAGCAATGACAGTTAGTCGGAAGTCATATGGAGATGACTGGCTATCGAGGGTAATTGGTATGGTTCTGATACTTGGGGATCAGGGGACGTTCGGGGAACGTTCATTTTCCTGATAGGGATTGTCAGAATAGTGGTACCCATAGTCGTGAGGTACGGGATCGTCGTTCCGTATGAACGGAGATCCAGGGTTATCGTATTTGCACACGGTGTGCAGTATGGATGTTTGCGGGGTTGGTACTTTTGTGCTGATGCTAGTATGGATGCATGTGTGCTGATACTAGTGATGTTGATAGAGTGTTGGTGCTGGTACTCGCGCTGGTGCTAGTGTCGGTAATGGTGTTGACGATGAGCCACAAATTGGGTGTGACTCCGTCATGATGAACATATGTTCGGTCTTTGAGATTCGGTAATGGTTGAGGGATGGACTGGATGGGATCCAGTTAAGATTGTGCTGTGTTGGGATAAGTCCCAATAGTGGTGAGATAACCAGTAAGGAGTAGATTAAAAAGGGTATAATTGAGACTCGAGTAATCTTGGGATGACGTCCCCTACGTCATGATAATTGGTGGATTTACTGGAAAAGACGAGGAAAACCATTAGTGGTATAAAGGTAGGAATTTGTAATTGCGAACTTGGGAAAACGAGTGTTGAACCTGTAAAGGTCGGGATGTGCGAACGGAACAATAGCGGATTGATTGTGGACACGGGGTTGTCCAAGTGAATTGAGGAGGTAGGAACCTTAGTGTCAAGGAGAGTTGTGATTGGGGAACGAGAGTGGTGCTCGTTTTTGGTGATTGGTATTCCGAAGTCCTTGGGGTCGACATATCATTTTCTGCCCTGGCAGACATTGACTGTAGTTACCTGTACGTTGAGCGTGTATTGGTTGGTGGGTCAGGTGTAATTGCGAGGTCATTAGGAGGAGCTACGTGTTCGAAATTAGGTAAACGAGATTTTTCATTTTCTGCTTGGTGGCAGACAATGTTGCGGTACATGGCGTGGTGAGTGCAGTGAGTTTTGTTGCATCCACGTCGGATGAGTTTTGACGTCATCATTTTGGATCGTCCTTGGTTTTTCCTAGGTGGAATGACAAGGACTGATACAAGGTAATCCGTGAGAATCCGCAGTCTCGACGTGTCTCGTCGTTGACTGATCTGTCTAGTTGTGGGCGTCGGTTGTCGATCGTTGTGGCGATCTAGGATTTTGACGTTATTGTCAGGGACAGTGTCTATCTGGGTCGTGATCTTGATGATTCAGATAGGGGGAGAGTATATCACTCTTACCTTGGTACGTGAGTCGTAAATGACGGGATTGAACTTCTTTTCGAAGGGCCCGTAGGGTATTCTACTCGGGTGACTAGGTTTTCAAGGTAGTTGAATTTTGTCAACCTTAGACGTGTGGAGGTTGGATTGGCTTCCCTATGAAGTCAATCAAGTGTATTGAACGGGTAACCGATAGGTTCGGTTTTGGTGTGTCTTGGTAAATGTGAACGAGATTTCGGGATTTGGAATCGAATATCTGGGTGACGATTCAGGATTCGATTTTGGAACTTGAAAGTATATTTCCGGATTTGGGTACGGAATGGTTATTCCAAATGCTAGCTTACGGAATAATGATTTCGGATTCGGATTTGGAAATGAGTTAAACTGTGATGTCTGGGTTTGGATCCGGGATTTCTTACGAAATTGCGGATTTGGATTCGGAATTGGAACTAGATGTTGGGTGGAGTTTCGTTTTGTCTCATGCTGGATTGGGCAAACGTACTCCATTGTTGGAACGCGTTCGGCTATGACCTAGGCGGTTGTAGTCTGGTTATTAGGTAGATGTGTGTACTTCGTACATGGTTCGAGGTACAATACCTTGTAGACTTGTGATGTCTAGTTACGGTATACGGGATATACCCGAGGTGTGTCGGTGAACGTGTTGGTAGTCGGATTGGTTCCGATACCATGGGATTGGTTGTGGACCGGACATTACTATGCAATGGGTCATGGTAATTCCGATGTGTTTAATTACACACAGGTCGTTTGAAAGGTCGGTAATCGTTTACTAAGTTAAGTACGTTGGTGGCATGTGTAGCCACGAGTGAGTCTAGTGTCAGTTTTCGACTGACAACAACTGTGTGGTGACAGTTTGTCAGGATGTGTCAACATAGATTGTTGAGTGGGGTCAGCTGACTCCTAGTGGGAGTGGGAAAGGAACCGTCGAGTTGTTGCGTCAACGAGAGGGTGGATTTGACAAGTGGTGTCAAATTCGAAACTAGTAGTTTCAGTCATTCGACGGGGTCGAATGTAATCGTTGTGTTTTGAGTACTAGTGGTACGTTTGGGTGTAGACAAGTTTTGTCTAAGTAATTGGTGTGCGGGTGTACACGTGTTGCGTGGTCGATTCCACTTTCCACGGGGTGTTTGTGGAATCAGGGTAATCGAGTTTCGAGAGCGAAACTTTTTAAGGAGGGAAGTACGTTGAGATTAGATCGGTTGGAATTTCGAGGACGAAATTTATTAAGGAGGGAAGGTTGTAACGACCCGTCCCGAATTCCGGGATTAGTTTAGTGACTAATCTTGATTAGCGAGGTTGAACGGTGGTTAGTAGGGCGGAATCGGACAAAATGTGCAAAATGACCGTTTTGCCCCTAGTCGTGGGCCAAATGTTGACTTTTTGTTCGGGCGGTCAAATGGACTTTGACCGATGACCGTGACGTAGTTCGGGACGTCACGAGTTCATAGACAGGCGGCACGTTCGATTCCGACATTCATAGAGAAAGTTATGGTGTTCGGAAGTTGAGGGGTATTTTGGTAATTTGGCTTATTAGGGGCCAAATGTTGACTTTTTGATCGGGAGGTCCGATGGGCGAGGGCCAAGGACCGTTACGTAGGTATCGTCGATACGAATCCAACGACAGGCGGCATGCCGAAATCGGAGATCCGACGACGACGTTATGGTCAAGGAAACGAACTAACGAACCGAGGCCAGGATTAAAATAATAATATAATAATGAATAGTGACCGTTGACTGTGCACATCCGGATGAGTGACAAGTGTCACCCATCCCTTGTTTCCAGCTCCATGTTTCCCTCCCAACACCATCATTACAACATCATCATTCCTTATCCACCATTATCCTTCCTTTTCCTTTGTTTTTCTTTCAAACCGTGCATGATTTAGGGAGAGTATGAACTGGGAGAATTGGCTCCCTTCTTCTGCTGTTCTTGTGAGAAAATGGGAGACTTTGATGATTGAATTAACAGGGAAACACGAGGGGTTGTGAGGGTGTCGAATTTTGGATTTTGGATTTCGGGAAAATTGGGGGGAAAATTCGAATACTGGGAATTGGGCCGTGAGGATCGAATTGGAGGTTACATTCAGCCTTCTGGGAGTTCCACGATCAGATTTGTCGAAGGAACGAAGGGATTTGGCCACCAATTGGCTCTGATCACACTTGGTGACAGAGGAGGAATTTCGAAGTTGAGTCGTGGAATTGGAGGCTTTGTTGGATGAAATTGAGGTGGGGAAACTGCTTCCCATGATCCCACGATGCTTCTGGGATCGTCAATTGAAGGAAAACGTTGGAGAATGGCAGAACTCCATTGATGAACAGTGACGGTGCTCGAGTTTGAGTCGTGACGTTTGAGCACCGGTTTGATGCAATTGATGTGGGGGAATTGTTCCTCGTGGTCCACTGATGCTTCTGGTTGAACCAATTTGGGGAAATCAATCGAGATTGAAGGAATCCCATGATTGAACAGTGACCGGATGTTCTTCGTGGATCATCATCGAATCGTGGGAATTTGGGTAAGGATTTGTGTAATTGAGTTTACAGACTTATAATTGGACTTAAAACGAAGCTAATGGATTGATCAATTGAAGGATTTAGGATCGAATTGACAGGATTGGAACCGGGTTGTGTCGCGGGTGAATTGGACCCGTTTACCAGACAAACGGGTTGGGCTGGTGACACTGTAGCAGGCGCGTGAGTTTCACGCGCAGCCACTCACGGCGGCGCGTGACGGCGCGTGGGCACGGATCTCGAGGTAAGGTCAACATGACTTCTGTCCTATTTAATGTAACGGATATTTTGGAATCGGTTTCGTGTCGATCGGACACCGTCTCGATAGTGTTCGGGATGTCCGAAGGTTTTTAATTAAGTTTAAAAATAAGTAAAAATTCGGGAAAATTACGGGACTTTGATAGGATGTTAATGATGAGGTTAGTGACCCTCTAATGTAATTTGGACAGGATTGGGAGTCCCGGTGATAGTGGTGTGGCCCGGGAGGGCCGGTGGCACGCGTATCGAGGCACACGGTTAAAACGGTCTGTGAGTGGACTTTGGTTTTATAAATCCTATGCATGCTTAAATGTGTTATATGGTTTATATACATGATTTCTATGATGGTATTTGTGAGCATTGATTTTGGTTATATTGCACGTATTTCGAGGTGTTTTCCGTATTTCACGTATATCGGGATTAACGGTTTATTTGTGATTTTGTGTGCTTGTGGTTAAATAAATAATATGATGAAATGGTTTTGAAATTGGAAATATGAACTCGGGCTTGAGGCCCACTTGTTTTGGAAATTTCGGACTTGGAGTCCATTTGAGAATCGGGCCGGGGGCCCAGTTGGTTAATGAAATCGGGCCAGGGGCCCAGTTGGTATGAAATCGGGCTGAGACCCATTTGAGTTATATTATCGGGCCAGGGGCCCAGTTGATTTGTGAATTCGGGCCGTGGGCCCAGTGGGTTTATAAGTCGGGCTGCGGGCCCAGTTGGTTTACAAATCGGGCCGTGGGCCTAGTGGTTTATAAAATCGGGCATGAGGCCCAGTTGGATAATAAATGTGATTTCGGGTCAGGGACCCTATATTTTATAATGGTGATTTTGGGTCAGGGACCCTAAATGGAATTATGTGGTTTTATGTAAATTTCGGGCAGGGCCCAATGGTAATAATGTGATAAAAGGATTTAATAAAACTGTTTTCCATATACCATCTGGATACAAGGATATATGATGGTCTCCTCCAGATGTCTGGGACACTGGGGAAGTCACGGTGCATTGCCTGCGAGGGGTCATTATACGGAGCAGCCGGACCGTATGATGACTCAGGAGCAGGATTGCTATGATTGACGTCAGGGACGTCAGACATCAGGGATGTCAGATATATGGACCCGGAGAGACCCCGGGCAGCACGCGTAGCTTATGAAACCGTGAGACATGACGTCAGGGACGTCTAGCATCAGGGATGCTGGTGATGGTAATGGTAAAATATGAATTAATGAAATGGCTTTCCGGGTGGATTTATGATTGTGTGATTTTAATGAATTAATGTTCATTTATGGTAGTGGGTGGTGACCCACATGGTTTTAATATGTATGGTGGTGGTATTCCACGGTTTTGGGCTGAGTTCCCACACTTGGTTTTTGGTTAACGGTTTTTGGGCTAAGGCCCTAATGGCTCGGTTGAGCAAACGTTTTGGTTACTGGTTTTTGGTGGCATGCATACGTTTTTATTGGAGGGCATAAATGTCTTATAAATGTATTTGGTAAACTTATTGGTTTTTGTCCACTCACAGCTTTTGGTTTTAATGCCCTTCAGGTTGATTACGGATGCGATTGCAGCAGAGACTGAGACATTGCACACCTCCTCCATCGGTCCTTGCGCACTCTGGATGGCCCGTTTGGGCAGTAGCTCTTGGTTATCCCTTGTCTGACACCCCTTGTTGGACGGGAGCAGGGCACATTCCACGGTAATCCCGGGGGGATTGGGATGGGTCCTGTCAACGCGCGTGTTACCGGGTTCTCAAACCCAAGTCTTCTCAAAGTCAAAGTCAATGTCCGCAGACCACTGACCATACCCGAGGTTATAGTAACCAGCCTTCCTGAGAGTAAGGAACCCAACTAGGGCGACTCCCACTCAGTCAGTGCTCCGTGACTACTCTAGGGTCCACTCAGCCAACGACCCTCCCCAGAGGAGATAATAGAACATGTAAAGGAAGGTATATGAACATATATATACATAACATAAACATTCATGCCCGGTTCCCCTGGACCGTCATGATCCATAACTTCAATTATATTCATATACATATAGACAACATCCTTCATGACCGGTTCTCATAAACCGTTATGTACCACAACGACCTGACAAGGGTTCATGTCGGTTCTCATAAACCGTCATGAACCACAATGACCTTTCCAGAGTTCATGCCGGTTCCCATAAATTGTCATGAACTTGGAAATCCATCCAGGGTCCCTGACCCGAAATCATCAGTGTAAAACAACTGGGTCTCGTGCCCGAACATATGACTCAAATGGGCACCGTGCCCGATATCTAAGGGTCAGTCACGACTCTGATCATAGTGATGTGTGCAACCATCCATCCAGGACCGCCCTCAATCCTGGTATGTCGTCGTGAACGTATCAACCGACGCGACCACCACAAGATCATGACACACTCATCACCGATAGATATCCTGAACCGTTAGCACTCCGAAGTCGAGCCTCCCCAAGCTGCCCGTGTAACGACCCGTCCCGAATATCGGGATTGAATATTAATTAATTATGGTTTAGAATGACTAATCTGGGATTAGTTGAGTGAAATCGGACGAATTGTGCAAAATGACCGTTTTGCCCTTAGCGTGGGCAAAATGTTAACTTTTAGTTCGGGTGGTCAAACGGACTTTGACCGATGATTGTGACGTAGTTCAGGGCGTCACGAGTTCATAGATAGGTGACACGTTCAATTCCGACATTCGAGGAAAAAGTTATGACGTTCGGAAGTCAGGGGTATTTTGGTAATTTTGTTGAAAATGGGTCAAATGTTGACTTTTGACGCGGGAAGTCCAATGGACGAGGGCCAAGGACCGTTACATAGGTCGAGTCGATACGAATCCAATGATAGGCGGCATGTCGAAATCGGAGATTCGACGACGAAGTTATGTTCACGGGAACGAAATCGATTAACCGAACGAGCCGGGATTTCGATTAAAATATTATTTTACTGTGAACAGTAACCGATGATTGAACACACCTGGATGAGTGACAAGTGTCACCCATCCCTTGATTTAAGGCAAAAAATCAGTTCTATGTTTTGGGGAAAACACATCATATTGTTTTATTATCCTTTAATCATTCAATCATCTTTAATCATGTTTAATCATCATCATTAGCCATCACTCAAATATTTTCTTCTTTGTTCTCTCATTTGAGCCGTGAACAAACACAAAAAATGGAGAAAATTTTCTTCCCATCATCATTTCCTTTCCACAGCTGATCATGAGAGAAAATTGAGAGAATTGAGGATGGAATTAGCTAAGTAAAACACGAGGGACAGTGAGGGTGACTAGAAACTGAGAATCAAATTTTGGAACATTGGACGAAAAATTCGAATTTTGAGCTATGAGCTCTGAGGATCAAATTGGAGCTTGATTTAAGCTTTCTGGGATTGCCACGATCAGAATCATCGAAAGAACGAAGCAAATTAATGTCCAATTGGCTATGAACGGACAAGACGACAGTAAGCAATTTCGAAGGTTGAGTTGTGATCTTGGAGAGATCAAACGACGAAATTGAAGTGGGGAAACAGTTTCTCTTGGTCCACTGAAGCTACTGGGTGGATCAATTGAAAGAAAGCGATTGACATTGATGAATTTCGAAGGATGAACAGTGCCTGGTGTTCTTCGAAAGTTCATCTTCGATTTGAAGGTTTAAGGTAAGGTTTTGTGTAATTGATGTTTCAGAACTCTAATTAGACTTAAATCGAAGCTAACAGAATGTTCAATTGATGAAAACGGTGTCGAATTGATAGGAAATTAACCGGGTCACCTCGCGGACAAAAGAACCCGTTTTACAGATAAACGGGTGTGGAAGACAACTGTTCACATTACTGTAGCAGGCGCGTGGTGGTCACGCGCAGACATTTTGGGCGGCGCGTGAGGGCGCGTACAGCCTTGTTCCAAGGTGAGGTCAACATGACTTTGAATCCTCTCAGTGTAACGAACATTTTGACATTGGTTTCGAGTAAATCAGACATCGTTTCGATAATGTTCCGCGTATTCGAAGTTTTGTTTTACGTTTAAAATACGTAATTAAATTCCAGAAAAATTGGGGAAAATTATATGAAGTATTTTAAGATGTTAATAACCCTCAATAATGATTTTGGACAGGAATTGTGATTTCCAGAATTTACGGAAAAACGTGCAGCTCGGAAACAGACCGTTTAGACGGTGTGTGTGAGTGGACTTTGTTTTCTAACCGTGATGCATGTATATATGATTTAAATGCTTTATTATATGATTTTATATGCTTTGGCATGGTTGATATTTCAATCCGGTGATTTCTCGATTTTATGGATTATTATATTATTTTTTGGCACGATTTTCGAGAAATTATGAAATTGGTTGAAAATGATGTTTGGACTTGAGTTATGAGTCAAGGATCAATTTCATGGATTTATATGAAAATGGCAACTGAGGTTGCGAACGCATGGATTTGCGTGAAAATGTTATTTTGGGCTTGAGAACCCAACTAGATAGTGATTTTGACTCGGATTTGGAGTCACTTGTGAATTTGATGAAATTGATTTCTTGTGATTTTATGATTATTATAATCAGTCTTTCGGGCACGTTTTGTGATTATAATTTCATAATCAGACTGATTATAATAATCAGACGACCGAAAGACTGATTATAATAATCAGATTTCTTGTGAATTTCTCGATTTTATGATTATTATATACTCAGACGACCGGAGCTTGGGGGATGTGATTGTAGGATCGTGAGTTGATCCTATGGTAAGCCAGCTTCTCGGATGTGACTGAGCCTGGATGTACCACTCGGATGTGCCTAAGCCTGGGGATGTGTTCGCCCAGAGGTGTCCGATCCCGAGGGTTGAGCCCAGAGGTGTCCGATCCCGAGAGAGTGGCTTGATATTGGCCTACGCGTAGTGCAACACTTGTGAGTAGTGCAGTTTGGTTGATTGTGCACTTGTGAGTAGTGCAGATGTGATTGTGATAGTTTGTGCACTTGTGAGTAGTGCAGATGTGATTGTGATAGTTTGTGCACTTGTGAGTAGTGCAGATTGATTGGATTGATATATTTATTGTGCACTTGTGATTAGTGCTGATTGCTGTTGTTTGATGACGTACCAATATTGAGTACGGGTTTTTGGTCTTTGTGGCCAGGTGATTATGTTTTCACATGTTTAGGCCTGAGAGCCGGGATTTGATGTTTTATAACATGAACTGATTTGGTAAACATGAGTTTTACGGGCCATGGTAAAACATGTTTTGATTTTATCGGTCCACTGTTCATACTTGAATGATTTTATACTATTACTCATGTTTTATGATATGCAGGCAAGTTTGTGAAAACTGGAGGGTAAGAATGTATTTTTGGCAAACGTTTTTATCAGAGGTCATTTTGTCCACTCACACCTTTTCTGTTTTTGACCCTCCAGGCCGTGGTACGACGTTCGGGACTGATCGTGAGGTAGAGGTAGCAGCAGAAATCAGCGCAAACATCCCTTGTCTGGCAAGCACTGAAGGGTAGTTTCGGGCCTTTGGTTGACTTGTCAGACGAGAGCAGCACTGGACACGGTTTTTGACGTCCAGTTGGGACGGGGTCCTGTCAAAGTGGTATCAGAGCATTTGTTTATTGATTTCTGTTGTTACGTCATGCCTCCGAGTCGTGCGTCCCGTACACGATCTGAAGATGAGAGGGACGAAAATAGTGTTAGAGAAGGTCCAGATATTGAGAGAGCTCGATGGTTAGGAGCCACTGTGTTTCGTGGTGATTCGGGCCCGGATGGTGCCGATGATTGGATTACTCGTTTGGAAAGGATTTTTGAAGACATGATATGTCCCCCGGAGGACATGGTGCCCTTAGCCACTTTTCTTTTGGATGACTATGCCTACAGGTGGTGGCATAGTTTACAGTTGACTGGTTGGGATGCCCGTGCCCAACTCGACGAAGTCACAACTCTATGCCTACTGGTGGTGTCATAATTTACAGTTGACTGGTTGGGATGCCCGTACCGAACTCGACGAAGTCACAACTCGACTCGTGGCCCATCGTCAGCACAAACACCGGCACCAACACCAGCACTAGTACCAACACCAACACTAACACTAACTTCAACATCAGCACACAAACAACAGCATCAGTATGAGCACACCGTGTGCAAAATTGACAACCCTGGATCTCCGCTCATAACGAGCGCCTACCCCGTACCTCTCCTCGAATAGGAGAAACTCTGCCTCCCTCGTTCCCAAAAACTCCGGGTACAGTCACCCTGACAACTCATATGAGAAAAGGAAGCGTCCCCTGAACGTCCCCCGATTCTCAACAACCACTCTCGGTAGTAGTGCCTGCCACAGACTTGTGCAGACCTAACCACCAGACACTGCTATCGAGACTCCGCATCCAATGGAATCAATTACCCGTATCAACTACTCTGTATCCCCACTCTGGGATTCCATCGACAAGTACCAACCCCTGGTAACCTGTCCAACACATCTCCAACCAATCGTAACTCTACTCAACCAAGGTCGTCTACTAGGTCGCCCATGACCATAGTTGCACCAACAATTTGTCACAACTAAGTAGCACGACAACCAACTAGGTCTAACCGATAAGTACAACCCCGGCTGTGGATTGTAGTTCCACCACTAAAGCTGACATGACTAGACTTGACATAACTGTCAGTCGGTCTCGACTTCGAAAAGTCATTAAAAGTCAAACCACTTGTCATCACACCTTTCCCAACCAAACACCCTACATTAGGGTTCCTCAAAACCCGACTGCTTCTGAGTCCTAAGATATTACCATGACTCATCTCGAGTCCTAACCGAAATCTTGACTCAATCATCCATGCCATCCCTGGCATACTCGGTCACCTAGCAAATTACCGCCGGTGAACCACATCTTATGCCACTTACAAAACCTAAGGAATACCCCATCACACTCTAGACGTTGGAACTCACATTCCGCTCAAGGAATTTACTAAGAATAATCTCATCATGGGTCCAACCTACCCAATTGTGCTACCCTTCTAGCCTCTGGGTTCGTTCAATCCTGGGACCTATAAAAATACTGATTCGACAATTAGTAAGTCGTAATTACACTAATTACATCTGACCCTCAAACCAAGGTTAATTACATTCTGAGATCTATCACAAGGCCTCAAATACCCTAATATACCCATCTCACTATCAGGTCGCGCACGAGGCTCACGTTTCGGAGGTATGGCGTGGCAACAGCATCAACAACCTAGTGCTTTGATACCAATTTGATAAGACCCGTCCTCGAAGGACATAGATAACCGTGCCCGGTCCTGCTCCCGTCTGACAAGTCAACTGAAGATCCGAAACTACCCTTCAGCACCTGCCAGACAAGGGATATTTGCGCCTGTGCCCACTCATACCTCCACCTCTGGAATAGCCTCGATCAACGCGCCACGACCTGAAGGGTTAATAAAACAGAAAAGGTGTGAGTGGACAAAAATGACCTCTTATAATAACATTTGCCAAAATACAATCTTACCTTCCAGTTTTCACAAACGTGCATGCATATCGTAAAACATAATAGTATGAAATCATTCAAGTATGAACATCGGACCGATAAAATCAAAACATATTTTCCCCTGGTCCGTGAAACTAATGTTCACCAATTCAGTTCAAGTTATAAAACAGCAAATCCCGGATCTCAGGCCAAAACATGTGAACACCATCACCTGGCCACAAGGACCAAAAACCCGTACTCAAAACCGGTACGTAATCACAAACAACATGTTTCTAAATTCCATGTCCACAATTTCCTTAAAACTCATTTTCATTAAATCAATTTGAGTCTCAATAAATTCACGTTTTCCTTAAATCATTTTAACCACAAATCACGGTTTCCTCAAAATCATTTTCCATAAAACCACGGTTTCCTCAAAATCATTTTCCATCAAACCACGGTTTCCTCAAAATCATTTTCCATAAAACCACGGGACTTATTTCCATATCTTGTTGCTTAGAATCACGTTTATCCCTGCAACGCGTGCAAATCAAATAGGCTCAAGGACCGCTCAAAATCCGAGCATCTGTTGCTGTAAAAACCACACCAGCCGACAATCCGGATCTCGTAAACACATCACTTACCGATCCATATATATATATATCCAGCACATCTCTAGTCTGAGTCGAGCCTCCCTCGGCTGCACGACAACAGACCGTGCTACGTGACCTCTTCGGGGTAAACACTTCCCTCCCGAAGGCGAGCGTTATCTCCAGGCTGCACTCCGGGAAAAACATATTTCCACCCGAAAGCCCTAAATATCCGTAACATATCCTCATCACAAAAACCAGTGAAAACAGTTGCGCTTGAAATCAACATCATTTTCAATACAGGGTAAATCCGAAAATCAGTGAAAACAGTTGCCCCAAGTCCCGATTTACTTTATAAATCCGAAAATCATCAATATCATCATGTAATCACATGGAAATACAAAGCCAATCAAAATCACAATTTCATTGGGTCTCAAGCCCAAAATATCATTTTCACGCAAATCCGTGCAATTGTAAACCCGAGTTGCCACTTTCACGTAAATCCATAAAATCAATCCCTGACTCATAATTCGAGTCCAAATATCATTTTTAATTTCCTGACTCATAATCCGAGTCAAAACATCATTTTCAATCCCGGGCCTAGCCCAAAACATCAATTTCATCATTTCTCGAAAATCGTGCCAAAATATAATATAATAATCCATAAAATAGAGAAATCACCGGATTGAAACATCAATCATGCCAAAGCATATCAAATCATATAATAAAGCATTTAAATCTTATATGCATGCATCACGGTTAGAAAACAAAGTCTACTCACACACCGTCTAAACGGTTTGTTTCCGAGCTGCACGTTTTTCCGTAAATTCTGGAAATCACAATTCCTGTCCAAAATCATTATAGAGGGTTACTAACATCTCAAAATACTTCATATAATTTTCCCCAATTTTTCTGGAATGTAAATACGTATTTTAAATGTAAAACAAAACTTCGGATACACGGAACATTAACGAAACGATATCCGATTTCCTCGAAACCAGTATCAAAATGTTTGTTACACTGAGTGGATTCAAAGTCATGTTGACCTCACCTTGAAACAAGGCCGTACGCGCCCTCACGCGCTGCCGTAAGTGGATGCGCGTGAAACCCACGCGCCAGCTACAGTACTCGTCTTCCTCACCCGTTTAACTGATAAATGGATCCTTTTGCCCGCGAGACGACCCGATTTTTTTTTCTGTCAATTCGACACCAATTTCAACAATTGAACACTCAGTTAGCTTCGGTTTAAGTCCAATTAGAGATCTGTTATCTTAATTTCACTAAACCTTACCTTAAATCAAGCAACTCGAAGATGAACATCGAAGAACACCAAACACTGTTCATCCTTCGAAATCCTTCAATGTCGATCGATTCCTTCAATTGATGCATCCATTAGCATCGTGGGATCATACTGAACATAATCCTCAGTTCAATTGCATCAATCCAAGCCTCAATTCCCACGACTCAAGCTCGAACCTTGCCCACTGTTATCAGACCCGTTCAGAGCCAATTGGGCCTCAATTCCCTTCGCTTTTTCGATGATTCTGATCGTGGCAATCCCCGAAAGCTTAACTCAAGGTCCAATTTGATCCTCAGAGCTCATAGCTCAAAATTCGAATTTTCCCTCCAACGTTCCAAAATTTGATTCTCAGTTTCTAGTCACCCTCTCACTGTCCCTCGTGTTTTCCTTAGCTAATTCCATCCTCAATTCTCTCACTTTTCTCTCATGATCAGCTGTGGAAAGGAATGATGATGGGAAGAAAATTCTCTCCATTTTTTGTGTTTGTTCACGGCTCAAATGAGAGAACAAGAAAATAGTTGAGTGATGGCTAATGATGATGATTAAACATGATTAAAGATGATTGAATGATTAAAGGATAATAAAACAATATGATGGTGTTTTCCCCAAAACATGGAGCTGATTTTTGGCCTTAAATCGAGGGATGGGTGACACTTGTCACTCATCCAGGTGTGTTCAATCATCGGTTACTGTTCACAATAAAATAATATTTTAATCGAAATCCTGGTTCGTTCGGTTAATCGATTTCGTTCCCGTGACCATAACTTCGTCGTCGAATCTCCGATTTCGGCATGCTGCCTGTCATTGGATTCGTATCGACTCGACCTACGTAACGGTCCTTGGCCCTCGTCCATTGGACTTCCTGGGTCAAAAGTCAACATTTGGCCCCTTTTCAACCAAATTACCAAAATACCCCTCGACTTCCGAACGTCATAACTTTTTCCTCGAATGTCGGAATTGAACGTGCCACTTGTCTATGAACTCGTGACGTCTTGAACTACGTCACAGTCATCGGTCAAAGTCCGTTTGAACACCCTGAACTAAAAGTCAACATTTTGCCCACACTAGGGGCAAAACGGTCATTTTGCACAATTCGTCCGATTTCACTCAACTAATCCCAAATTAGTCATTCTAAACCATAATTAATTAATATTCAATCCCGATATTCGGGACGGGTCGTTACAACCTTCCTCCCTTAACTATCCGTATTCCACATCCACCTTGTGGAAAACAAATTGGTTTCACAGTACGTGTACACCCGTACACCCACTAACTAGTACAGAACTCGTCTGCACTCAAACGTCACATCATGGACTCACGTCGTACTGACTACACTCGACCACCTCGAGTGAAATTGATCACCTGAAATTGACAATGTCATCATTAAGCTGACTCCTTCAGCTTGACGATTCCTTTTAATCACTAATGTATCCCGACCTCCGCTCCCATTGGGAGTCACCAAATCTCACTTGTCAGTCCAAGCTGACACTACTAGCCAAACTGTCACCACTAAGCTTTACCGCCCTAGTAAAGCTCCAATCATCAACCAAACAGTGACATCACCTCGTACTACAACGTCCTCAATGTAGCGTAAGATCAACAACATGATCTCATCTCACAAAGCAACTCGTGGTCACACTAACCACCAACTCACTGACCTTGAGTATACGCATACTGTCATCCCTCAATCAGACGGTGTAATTGGAACACATTGAACACCAGCCTAGCAGTGATCACACAACTCAACACTAGAGTTACACTAGCCAACCATGGCTCAGAGTACCTGCTCAAACAATCACTGGAATCATCAAAATCACTCTGCCCAGTGCATCGTGTTCAATGTCCAGTTCACATTCACAACTAAAACCAATGATATCGGAACTAAGCCAATCACCAGCACGTTTATCGACACATCACTGATACATCCCATGTACCGTCACTAGGTATCAAGTACCATTCCTGATGGTCGTCCTTTCCAGGAGTATGACCTCAACATACTCGACCCATAGATCAATATGGTCGATCCCAAACCAGGTAGGGAAAAAGTAAAACTCCTGAGGGTTTAGTCAGCATCGACAATCCTTATCCTATGCTGCACAAAAACACCTCACCCAAACACAACTCTCAAAATGACACGTCAATGTGTCCACAGGAAAGAACGTCTAGTTCTCCCGGGATTCACACTAACCCCGACCACTACTAACACTTATGTCACAAATCTACTCTGGTCGACTAAACCTAACATGTCAGGACCCACCCCGGTTTCACCCCGAAACCCGAGGTAAATGCTGCTCCCGTCTGACACCCCGACACAAAACAGTCAGACGCAGGAGAAAGCACTCAATAACACCCAAAGTTAAAGTTTTACAGAGCATGGTACGAATTACAAGGAAATAAAAACCGATGATAATTACACGCACGTGGAAGAAAAACTTAAACACTTTGGGATCCCGCTCGTCACTTCTATGCCTCAGACACTGCCTCGACGTCAAGACCCCGCGTTAGCTCCACAACCTGGAGGGCAATTTAAACCAGAAGATGTGAGTGGACCATAAGAAAAGAAAAGGTCTAAAACCATTTATCAGAAAACCGAGTTTAACCCTCCGTTTTGAAACCACATGCATAACCCAGTTATCAAAACAGTAGGATGCAATACTCAGAAAACATCATAAGAAACAGAAACACTATAAAACAGTTATAGAAGTCATAGCATAGGAATCATAAAACCGTAACAGAAACCATGGACTTCAAATCATTATTTTCCGATCAAACCTGCTGGACCTATCCGAGTCTTTAAACTCCCGAGTCTTTAAACTCAACAGGCCTCAATAATATCCGAGTCTTTAAACTCCCGAGTCTTTAAACTCAATAGGCCTACGGGGGAAATATCAATATATCCGAGTCTTTAAACTCCCGAGTCTTTAAACTCAATCCGGGTCTTTAAACCCAATCCGGGCCCGTCCCTCGTCAATCAATATCCGGGTCTTTAAACCCAATATCCAAATCCAGCAAATCCAATCAAAACCATTTGAAAACTTTTTCCAAATCCATATCCAAACCCGAATCCGAAACCACTGGTCCGAAGCCCTTCCGGCGTTCAGAACCGTCATTCCGAACCCAAATCCGGAAATCCCACGTTTCAACTTTAAAACCAAATTCCGCTTTCCGAAATCCGATTCCAAACCGAAAACCTCGATTATCAAATCACGTCTCAAAATCCATTTAATATCATTAAAAACCACTCATCGTTTGAAAACCCCAATTCATGGCATCAAAATCAGAATCCAAACTTTCCTCGTAAAACGTGCTGAAAACCATATTTTCTCGAAAAACATGTAATTATGTAAAACCAACATAACATATTCATCACTCATGAAATCACATGTAAAATCATAGCACAATTATAGAAAAACAGTTATGCATGCTTGAGTTTAGAGAAAGGGTTCACTCATAGTACCGAGCCCTCAATCGCGTCCCGAACGTCCTGCACGTTCCTCGGCTTCCTCGGGAAATCCCGATCCTGTCAACAACCACCAAATTACGTCACTAGCACGTCCACGAGTATCCACCTAAATTCCCCCAAAAATCCCCGGTTCTTGAACGTAACGAACCGGAACCCTAAACTTTCACCCTCACGGAACTAAACTCAAACGACGTCCGATTAACTCAAAACCAATTCCAATGGACTCAACACACCTCCTAGACCAAACCCATAGTTGACCGTTTTCCCCAGAACCGCCGCACGCGCCCCCACTCGCCGCCCAAAGTGGCTGCGCGTGGCCCTCACGCGCCTGCTACAGTGCATCGGCTACCTTGAGCAGACCCGGTTCGCACCAGTGGTCTGCACCCTGAACCGGCGAGAGCGGTTCTTCTCATCCCGTCCACCAAAACGACTCCTCTCTTCTCCAACAGCATCGTCCCATCCTAGGCTACCCATTCCCGTACTTCACTCACCTCGACTCACCCTAAAACTCGTCGACTGAAACTCGAAACAAAACCCGATCTCTGCTCTGTTTTCCTTCCCGGCCACCCAGGTCACCTCCCGTCACGGTGGCAACACCAGACGGTTCCTAGGACCCTTCTAAACCTAACCCAACTCACCTGGAACGTCGACTCTACGCCAATCTTCACGACTTTCGGTTTGAAAGTCACGGCTAAAACAGAGCACGCAGAGCACCTGCCGTCGTGCTAACCACCACCGTATACCCCCGTCACGGCAACACAACCAGGAGATACCCAGGCCTCCCCTGAGTCACCTAGACCACCCTAGACTCAACGATTCTACCTCTAAGACTACGACTTCCATTTTGAACTTCTACGGCTAAACAGAGCATCGAAATGGGGATGAGGGAATTACCTGCCTTCCGTCACCGTCGTGAGCTCCGCTGGGGCTGATGGACTCCTCGCACCCCTCACGACACCGCCACGATCTCAGTAGCACCGTACACGGCCGCCACCGCCACGATTTCTCACAAACTCCCTGGTTTCCTTCCTGTTTCCCCTATGATTTTCCCGCAGCTCTCGACACCCTCACACACAGCCACCACACCATCAGCCTCTCTCACTGCTTCCCTCTTACTCCCTGCTCACTCTCACACACTCACAACTCACCAGCACCCTCGATCAACCCTCAATTCTTCCTCACAATCTCCCTCTGTTTCACTCTGGTTGAAGAACACGAACACACACACTTGCACGGGTGCACCCCAATTATGTGGGCCGTGCACACACAAGAACTCCCCAGAAGCCACTACACACCTGCCACATGTCACCATCCACTCCAGCCTCTCCCACATGGCTCAATCCCAGTCGTCCATCTGCCTTCTCTCTCTGCACAATTTCCAGAGCACAAAAGACCAAACTGCCCCTCATTTTAACCCAATTTTACACTTTTGCCACTAGCTTCCTAGACCTGTAACTCACTCATCGTAAGTCCGATGAATACGTGGCGCCTGTCATCGAACTCAGGACAACGAGATCTACGTAACCATCCTCGGTCAACGTACCAAAACCCGATCGTCCAAAAAGTCAACGTTTCCTCTTATTTTAACCAAATTACGGTTATGCCCTCAACCTTCCGAACATCATAACTTCCTCCTCGGATGTCGGAATCAGGCGTGCCACCTGCCTATGGATTCGTGACATCCTAAACTACGTCCTGGTTACTGGTCAACACCCATTTGACCACCCGAACTAAAGTCAACATTTTTGCCCAAGTCAGGGGCAAAATCGTCATTCTAAACTTACGGACCTATCGGGACCACCTAACCACCGATAAACCTCACTAATCCCACCTTAATCACTATCTTAATCCGGGCTCTCGGGACGGGTTGTTACATAACACCACTAAATTTTCTCTTAGAATAGTCAACACATTCATCACGCATATCACATGCCCATCCGTAGATGTAGGCACACCAACATGTCATCATAACCAATCCAACTGTGGTCAGAATACCTGCCTCATCAACTCACAGTCATAACCGGCTCATCCGGAGCCCTCATACCACATCAGAACTCATCTCGAATCCTAAACCAACTTCTGACTCCTACTGAGTCCAAGTTCAATCTTGACTGATGTCAATGCCACCACTGGCATATCCAGTCCCCTAGCAAGTACCCCTAGGTGAACCACTCACAAAACCATTTCCGGACTCCCTCTGAGTCCAAAGCAATTTCGAAGGTTGAGTTGTGATCTTGGAGAGATCAAACGACGAAATTGAAGTGGGGAAACAGTTTCTTTTGGTCCATTGAAGCTACTGGGTGGATCAATTGAAAGAAAGCGATTGACACTGATGAATTTCGAAGGATGAACAGTGCCTGGTGTTCTTCGAAAGTTCATCTTCGATTTGAAGGTTTAAGGTAAGGTTTTGTGTAATTGATGTTTCAGAACTCTAATTAGACTTAAATCGAAGCTAATGGAATGTTCAATTGATGAAAACGGTGTCGAATTGATAGGAAATTAACCGGGTCACCTCGCGGGCGAAAGGACCCGTTTTACAGATAAACGGGCGAGGAAGACAATTGTTCACATTACTGTAGCAGGCGCGTGGTGGTCACGTGCAGCCACTTTGGGTGGCGCGTGAGGGAGCGTACGGCCTTGTTTCAAGGTGATGTCAACATGAAATTGAATCCTCTCAGTGTAACAAACATTTTGACACTGGTTTCGAGGAAATCGGATATCGTTTCGATAATGTTCCGCGTATCCGAAGTTTTGTTTTACGTTTAAAATACGTAATTAAATTCTAGAAAAATTGGGGAAAATTATATGAAGTATTTTGAGATGTTAGTAACCCTCAATAATGATTTTGGACAGGAATTGTGATTTCCAGAATTTACGGAAAAACGACGGTGTGTGTGAGTAGACTTTGTTTTCTAACCGTGATGTATGCATATATGATTTAAATGCTTTATTATATGATTTTATATGCTTTGGCATGGTTGATATTTCAATCCGGTGATTTCTCGATTTTATGGATTATTATATTATTTTTTGGCACGATTTTCGAGAAATTATGAAATTGGTTGAAAATGATGTTTGTACTTGGTTTATGAGTCCGAGATTGAAATTGATTGAAAATGATGTTTGGACTTGAGTTATGAGTCAAGGATCTATTTCATGGATTTATATGAAAATGGCAACTGAGGTTGCGAACGCATGGATTTGCGTGAAAATGTTATTTTGGGCTTGAGAATCCAACTAGATAATGATTTTGACTCGGATTTGGAGTCACTTGTGAATTTGATGAAATTGATTTCTTGTGATTTTATGATTATTTTAATCAGTCTTTCGGGCACGTTTTGTGAGGAACGTGCAAATGATGTTTTGGGCTAGGCCCGGAGTAAAAAGGATTTCTAAAATGATATTTGGACTTAGTTGGTGAGTTAATGATGATTTCTGGATTATTTTATTGTTTTAAAATGTGATTTTAAAGATTTACGTGTAAATGTTATTTTGGGGCTTGAGACCCAGTCGGGAATGATCTTGACTTTGTATGAAGACAAGATTTGATTGAAATGTTTTGGGATGTAATTCCCGAGATGGTTTTCATTGTGATTGTGAAATGCCCAGACGGTCGGAGCTTTGGGTGGGATTACCCAGACGACCGGAGCTTGGGAGATGTGATTATAGGATCGTGAGTTGATCCTATGGTAAGCCAGCTTCTCGGATGTGACTGAGCCTAGATGTACCACTCGGATGTGTCTGAGCTTGGGGATGTGTTCGCCCAGATGTGACTGAGCCCGAGGGTTGAGCCCAGAGGTGTCCGATCCCGAGAGAGTGGCTGGATATTGGCCTACGCGTAGTGCAGCACTTGTGAGTAGTGCAGTTTGGTTGATTGTGCACTTGTGAGTAGTGCAGATGTGATTGTGATAGTTTGTGCACTTGTGAGTATTGCGGATTGATTGGATTGATATATTTATTGTGCACTTGTGATTAGTCACGACACCTAAAGTCCTCAACCGTTTCCCACATCTAAACAAATTAGTCAACGACGAGACACGTCGAGACTGTGCGTTCTCTCTACTTACCTCGTATCGATCCTTGTCATTCCACCGAGGAAAATCAAGGATGATCCATGATAATGACAACAAAATTCATCCTACGTGAATACAACCAAAACTCATTGCATTCACCTTGTCACGTAATCCAACATCATCTGCCACCAAGCAGAACATGAGAAATCTCAGTCACCAAACTTCGATATACTCAACTACTCTTGATGACCCAAGACAAATCACGGGTTCACCAACCAAGACACGACCAATGTAATGGTGACAAAACCATCATCAACCGTCATCTGCCATCATCTACCATGGCAGAACCTGAGAAATCTCCCAAAATGACTTCGAAATTCCCATTGCCAATGCGGAAAACCCGCATTCCACATGTCACCTCAATAGTCCAACCACGTCGGAACCAATATATTCGGACATCAACCACGTGTCCAGCACCAATTTAACTCTATCCGTGATCCACTCCCGGATCACCGATACCGAACATATGCCCATCTCGACGGAGTCACATCCCGATCCGTAACTCATCATCATCACAATCACCGGCACCGGCACCAGCACCCGCGCTAGTACCAGCGCCAACCCACAATACTATCAGTACACGCAACCAGCATCAGTATCGGCACACCATGTGCAAAACTGACAACCCTAGATCTCCGCTCATATCGAGCGACGACCCCGTACCTCTGCTCGAATAGGAGAAACTCTGCCTCCCTCGTTCCCAGCAACTCTGGGTACAGTCACCCTGACAACTCATACGAGAAAAGGAAACGTCCCTTGAACGTCCCCGATTCTCGACAATCGTAACTACCAGACCTCGCTATCGAGATTCGCATCCAACGGAATCAACTGCCCATATTAACCACTCTGTATCCCCACTCCAGGATTCCATCGATAAGTACCAACCCTGATAACTTGTCCAACCGAACTCTAACTAGTCGTAACTCGACTAAACCAATGTCATCTACCAGGTCACCCATGACCTTAGTTGCACCAACAATCCATCACAACTATGGTAGCACGACAACCAACTCGGTCTAACCGATAAGTACAACCCCGACTGCAAAGTGCAGTCCCAGCACAAGCTAACATGACTAGACCGACTAACGAATCCAAATCCATAAACAGACGACACGCTGAAATTGGACTTCAAACGGGGAAGTTATAGGTCACGGAAGTTCGATTTCACTATGCATGTACTTCGAGACGGAGATGATTTGGCAAAATCTGATTGGGCTAGATATTTTAGGTGGGTCCCATGGATAAGTGACAAGTGTCACTCATCCCATTGGTCCAAACCCCTAAAATGTGGATCTAGTTTAATTAAATAATAATATTTGGATTATTTTATAATTAATCTTAACAACTTTCAATCCTAGCCCTCCATTCTATTTTAATCTCTCAAATCCTCATCCTCAATTTCTCTCCTCTCATATGATCCATCTCCCTTATCAACTATCATCATTTTCTTCATCAAAACCCGAAACAACCCCCCCCCCCCTCTTATGCATAATTTCTTCATTTTTCTTCAAACACCCATACACCACCCATCACACTATCACCCTACTTGCATCATCTTGACCGTGTGAGGAGTAATGGGAGGCTGAGGACACGACGGTGGTGGCTCACAGTGGTGGACGGCGGGAGAAACCGTGAGGTAAGGAAAATATTTGAAAATTCGAAATTGGGTTTTTATGGTTTTTACTCGATTTCTTTAATTGGGCAAGGTTCCTGGGGACTCTAAGAATCGAATAGGATTAGTTTTAAGGCCTAGAATGGCCTGGAGTGGCCGTGAAAGGCAGGGGAAAATCCGGCCACCATGGCCAATCGGAAAAGCACGGTTTTGGGTGGTTTTTGCTCGGGTTTTAATGTCTAAATGATAGGAAATAAGATTAGGATGATATTAGGATAAAAAGGAGATGAAATGGACCCTGAATCGGTCCAAAAAACTAGAGAAAATCGAGGTTGAAGATGGATGAACAGTACCGTGAAAAGCAAAAACTGGTTCAGTCCAAGGTTAGGGACGATGAACAGTGATCTGAGCCTTCTAGGGGCGCGTGAGGGTGCGTGGGCCATAATTTGGGGAAGTGTTTAACATATGAAATCTTCTATTTGATTTAACAAACATTTTGGGACTGGTTTCGTGTCGATCGGACACCGTCTCGATATGTTTCGGGGCATTAGAAGGTTTAGGGTCGGTTTAAAAATAGTTAAAAGTTCGGGAAAATTACGGGACTTTGGTAGGAGGTTAATTAGTAGTTAGTAACCTTCTATTACAATTTGGACAGGTTTGGGAGTCCCGGTGATAGTGATCGGCTCGGGAGAGCCTATGGCACGCAAATCGAGGCAACAGCTCGGACGGTCTGTGAGTGGACCTTGTTTTCTAAATTGGTGCATGCATAAATGTTTATTATATGTTTGAAATACTTGTTTGTGATGCCATGAGTGCATTTGGATGTGTGGTTACGTATATGCACGTATTTCGAGGTTTCGGTCCTATACGGTGCCTGTACGGGTCTGTATTTCTTTATTGGTTTTGGATTTCTAAAAGGATAAACTCGGGTATGAGACCCATTAGGTTTGGTCTCGGGCATATGACACTATTTATGATCTTCGGGTCTAAATCGTGGCCGCGATGGGTGCTATGTGCACGGCGATCGACGATCTGACGCTCGCCTCCGGATTAGGATGTGTTCCTTCCGGGGAGGTCACGATGCACGATTCTTGGTCGGGTAGCCTGGGGAGGCTCGACTTCGGAGTGCTGACGGTTCAGGATATCGATCGGTGATGAATGCACCATGATCTTGTGGTGGTCGCGTCGGTTGATACGTTCACAGCGACATACCAGGATTGGGGACGGTCCTGGATGGATGGTTTCACGCATCACTATGATCGGAGTCGTGACTGACCTTTAGATATCGGGCACGGTCCCCAGTTGAGTCATATGTTCGGGCACGAGACCCAGTTTTACATTGATGATTTCGGGTCAGGGACCCTGGATGGATTTCCAAGTTCATGACGGTTTATGGGAACCGGCATGAACTCTGGAAAGGTTATTGTGGTTCATGACGGTTTATAGTAACCGGTATGAATCCTTGTCGGGTCGTTGTGGTACATGACGGTTTATGGGAACCGGTCATGGAGGATGTTGTCTATATGTATATGAATATAATTGATGTTATGGATCATGACGGTTCAGGGGAACCGGGCATGAATGTTTATGTTATGTATATATATGTTCATATACCTTCCTTTACATGTTCTATTATCTCTTTCGGGGAGGGTCGTTGACCTGAGTGGACCCCGGAGTAGTCACGGAGCACTGACTGAGTGGGAGTCGCCCCAGTTGGGTTCCTTACTCTCAGGAATGCTGGTTACTATAACCTCGGGTATGGTCAGTGGTCTGCGGACATTGACTTTGACTTTGAGAAGACTTGGGTTTGAGACCCCGGGTAGCACGCGCGTAGCTTTGGAAACCGTGACATGATTAGTTGTGTGAATTATATGTATATATGATGTATGATATATATATGTTATGTGATATGTGTGGTTACACAGGTTTTGGGTAGTGGCCCGCATGGTCATTTTCATTATGGTTCTTTCAATCTTGGTTTTGGGCTTAGTTCCCACATATGGTTTCTTGGGTTAAATGGTTTTCGAATGCATGCATACTTTTTAATGAAGGGTACAAATGTGTTCTTATGAAAATGTTTTTATAAACTCTTGTTTTGTCCCCTCACAGCTTTTGATGTTTTGACTGCCCTTCAGGTTAACATTGGGTTAAATGGTTTTCGAATGCATGCATGCATACTTTTTAGTGAAGGGTACAAATGTCTTCTTATGGAAATATTTTTATAAACTTTTGTTTTGTCCCTCACAGCTTTTAATGTTTTGACTGCCCTTAAGGTTGACATCGGATGTGGACTGTAGTAAAGACCGAGATATCACATACCTCCTTCGGATTCTGGCGTACTCTGATAGTCCGGGAGGGCAAAGGTCGGAAATATCCCTTGTCTGACACTAGGGTCATCCCGCACTAATCCCGGGGGGAATGGGATGGGTCCTGTCACACGTACTACTCAGTTTGAGAATTGAATGCTTGTTCATTTTTATATTGAAACCATGGCTATTGGTTATTCAATTTATGTTAGCTTATTCTGTACAGAGGCCATATATTTGTTCGGTGGATGATTGTCGTTCCAGCTTCAGATGAAAGGACCACTTAAATCGTCATTTTCTTCAGCACCAAGGCAAACTTTTTAAGTGCCCGTTCGAGAATTGTAATCTTGGATTTGTTACCCAAGGTAACCTGGAGAGACATGTTGATGAACTTCACAGTGAGGATTCATCTTCTGCAAATGTTGGAGGCCAGAAGCAGCATGTGTGCCAGGAAGTTGGTTGTGGAAAAGCGTTTCCATTTGCTTCAAAGCTGTGGAAGCATGAGAATTTTCATGGTAGCTTTTGATTCCGAGTTTTGTTTTCCTTTTTTATGTTTTCTATCTTGATTTTATGTTCTATGCTTTTAAAGTTTTTGGATTTATGTTTAATGCAAACTCTAATTGATATCCTTTATTTTTGTAGTGAAGCTGGATTCTGTGGAGGCATTCTGCTCCGAACCAGGTTGTATGAAATATTTTTCTAATGAGAAATGCCTCAAGGCCCATATCCTGTCCTCCCACCGACATGTTACATGCAAGATATGTGAGACCAAGAAACTAAAAAGAAACATTGAAAGGCATCTTCGCACGCATGGAGGAGGAGGCCCTCGAGTGGAGAGAATTAGCTGCAGCTATAAGGGTTGTCTTCACACATTTTCAACTGTGAGTTGCTCACTTGACTTTGTATAGTTGTATACAAATGCTGAAATAGGAAAATTTGCATCTGCGTTGGACCGTTGGTTAGTTTTAATTGTTTCCTTGTTGGGTTTTGATTGCAGAAATCAAACCTGGGCCAACATGTAAAGGTTGTACACCTTGAACATAAACCGTTTGTTTGTAGCTTTTCGGGTTGTGATATGAGGTTCGCATACAAGCATGTGAGAGATAACCATGAGAAGACTGGACGTCATGTCTATGAATATGTGAGTTTTGTACTTGGGTCGTTCAATACCCTTATATGTTGGATGTTTGGATAAGATCTTTCCAGGAAACACCCTCAGTGCTACATTATGAACTCCTTCATATGCATGCCACCGTTGCTTTATAATTGCAGGGGAATTTTGAAGAGCGTGACGAGCAATTCCAGTCAAGGCCAAGGGGTGGCCGTAAGAGGACAAGCCCCAGTATAGAAGCCCATTTTGGCAAGGACGCTGAGTACCTCTCCTAGTTGCTCTCACAAGAGGCCGAGGATGAGAATTGAGTCATGCCCTTGTAAGCAATTGGATACGTCCAACACGAGATATGGAAGTTGGGTTCTTAGCCTGTGAATATCATCAGCACTCATGAGCGGTTACTCTTTTTGCAATCGATCCAGATGAAGCTGCTCGGTGAAGAGCCTAAATGGCTGATGCTGTAAACAGAACACGGATATGATCCAAGCATGCGTAAGGGTGTTAATCGGTTTTTCGGTTCGGTTTTTTTACCGAAACCGAAACCGGTTGGAAAATCGGTTCGGTTCGGTTCGGTTTTTCCTCCAATGCGGTTCGGTTCGGTTTTTCCTCTTATTCGGTTCGGTTCGGTTCGGTTCCGGTTAAAACCGATTTTTTTTCCTTCAAATTATGGTGAATCGGTTCGGTTAAATCGGTTCAATTTTCTCTAAAACCCAATTTTTTTTTGTACTTTTATACAATAATCAATATTTATTATCTAATTAATGTCCATTACAACCTAATTAATGTTTATTACAACTAATCAAGATTCATTATAACTAATCAATGTTCATTACAAAGTAACCTAAAGCATTTCGGTTCGGGACGGTTCGGTTCGGTTCAATTTTTAGGTCTATTCGGTTCGGTTCGGTTCGGTATTATTATACCGAAAACCAAAATCGAAACCGAACCAGTTCGATTCGGTTCGGTTCGATTTTCTCCAACCGGTTTCGGTTTTCCTTCGGTTCGGTTTTTTTCGGTTCCGGTTCGGTTCGGTTTTTCGGTCGGTTTTTCCGAACCAATTAACAGGGCTAAGCATGCGGTGGCCTGCAAATCCGAGTACACGGATTGTGAATATTTTTGTCATCGTTGTAAGATCTCTTAGCTTTTGCCCCTAAAATATGTACTATTTCGAATCTGCATCCTTAGTGAAGAGATCTTTTGTCATAGATATAATCACATGGACCCTTAGACAAGGATTTGTGATTATGTTCATGAAACCGATCGATTTGTAAGAAGTCCTCTGGATTTTGGCCGCCATATTAAACAAGCCTGTTCAAACTTACAACACATACCTGTTTTGGATGATTGGGAATTTGAGATATGATTAATCGGGGTGGAATTTGAAAACCGGCCAAGGCAACCAATTCGCATTGCCTAATTTGTGGAATGGAGTGTCCTAGATTTCCATAAGTTCAACGAATTCACCTGTTAAGGCAAGAAAGTTTCTAATCATTACGGCTTATCTGAAATCAACTGTATATCAGTATATGTATTCGTGTCTGTAAGAGATAAAGAGGAAACTGTACAACTTTTAGTTTCAATTATTGCAATCCTCATACGCTACCCTAGCCTATATATGCATTACACTTGTATAGATGAGGGAAACCAGAGGCCTTAACAAAACCCACCTTGGATTTTCCAATATGGTCCAGGTCCAGCTAAAGAAGAAGAAAGAATGAAAACAAATGTCAACAATACATCACCGATATTATCCATAAAGAATAATATATAAGTTATCTACAATGAGCGGCTGCCTACTTGGTCCAACAAAACTTTAAGCTGTCCGCCTAGGCCTAGGCTGCCATATTCGTAATTCTCAAGTAACTTCACCAAACATCAGAATTATTTTGATGTAAACTTGAATGCTTCTCAACATATGTGCTGGATAAGTCGTATATGTTTCTGAGGGTGGATGTTGTTTCTTCCCTTGCAAGCTATTGGGTAGCGGAGATTCTCAAAAACTCTAGAGAATTTCGAATGCATAAATAAATGTTTTTAATTAATCACTTGAGTTACATAAATTCAAAAACAATTTTAATAGTAAGTGTAATGCATTATATAAAAATATAGAAATTATACATAGCACACGCATGAAATTAGAAAATACACATTTATACCTATTTGTTTATAACTTTATACAACTGGTATATATATATATATATATATATTGATATAAAACTGGGGATGCTGAAGAAAGCGACGCAACGTACACAAACTTTCTTGCCGGCTTGATTTAAAAGATGTTTTGATTAAGTAGAGTGATCAAGTACCGAGGTGGGAGACAGAGAAGCCTTGTTTGCGGGCATGGACTGTGATCGTTGCATCCACGGAGATGACTGGCCGGACCGGTGAAACCGGCACCGGAATGAGCCTTTATGGGTTGTTGGTGAGCACAAGCACTGCCCTTTAGGCGACCCAATTGCCGCAGCTTCCGCGTTGCCGCCGCCTTTCGGGGAGGTTGAGACAGTCATGCCACAGTTGCCACTGCCGTGGGAGGAGGCCATATGCCTTGATGAACAAGAGTGGAGAATAGATGTTGAGAATTAATTAATAATATAAACAGATGGATTATTTTCTTAATGAAATTTTGGTTTATATTTATAGGAGAAGAAAGAGGAAAAAGGGATTTTATCTCCCAAAGGGTTTTGAGGCCACAAGAGAAGAAGTAAAAGCCAATCAACTTGTAACCTTTGGATTCCTCTCATGTCTGTCCCTTTGTGTAACAAACCATATCACTTGCAAAACTTCAATATTTTTATTTTATACGAGTGATATTCTATATCTGATTCGAAAACTTCAAGGGTCATTGTCAAGAATTTGGGAAATGGAATCTCTCTCAAGTCAAGAATTTGGCCTCCCAATGTAACATAACTAAAGAGCAAGATCTTTTTGTTGTCTTGTGATCATTTGGTGTTGGTCCAATGTATATCTTAGCCATCACCCCGGATGGGCAAAAAAATTGCAGTTATAATTAATTATGATTATCACAGTTAATTATATTAAAAAATATCTAATTATAGTTTAATTATTTATCTAAATAATATAATTATGAGTAGAACCATTTATATTCTCTTTTAAATAGTATGGTTATGGTTTTTAATTATTTATTCAATGGATAAACCATTTAACTACTCAAACATAGCCATTTAACTATTTAATCATACACTATTAAACCATTTATTACATAATAGTGTAATTTTTTTAGTCATATTTATTTAACTATTTATATAATATTGTTTAATTAAAATCATTTAAAAAAATAAACTTTTTGACAAAACTTAAAAATTAAATTAAAAATTAAAAAACTCAAACTCATCAGAGCCGTGTGGACGACCCCATATTCATCTATTCTGGGTTGTTCTTGAAGAAAAAAAAAGAGCAATAATTTTGTCTTTTGCTTCTTGAATTTGTTTACTGATAAAAGACAAATGTTGGGGGTATAAGAATAGGACCAAGGGACTTGTCCGGTAATCAAATTGTCAAAAGTTGTGATTTGAAATGGGGAAGTATTTCCCATATGAAAAGGACATGGCCTAATCCTTAAGTATAATTAGATTAATCACTACGATTTTAATTTTTTCATGTTCTCGTTTAAATATAAATAGGTTATTTTTATGCGATATAATTCAGGAATGTTGTTGGAAGAGTTTGCTTGCGCAAGAAGATGAAGAAACCAATCCATACAATTTTCTTCTTTGAAGAAACCAACCATTTTTATCGAGCACAAGCAATCGGCTAGCTGTGTATGTCACATAATTCACAGAACAATATCAACTTGAATGAAAAAAAAAAAAATTGGGGCAAAAAAGGGGGTGAAAATCGTCGCATAAAGTTATAATGCGTCGTAAAAGACCTATTGCAACGGTCATGAGACAGCTTTGAAACCATTGCAAGTCGCGGGGTCGCGGGTTTTATAGCAACGGGAAAAAGCTGCAAAATGTAACTACTATGATATCGACGAAGATTTCCGTCGCCATAGCATGATGAAGCCATACATAAAATTAAAATAATATTTCGAAAATCAGGGCGGCGCATAATTTTTTTAATTTTACTCCTGAAATCCAATTCCACAAGTTTCCTTTTCGTTAAATGAAAGTGACAAATGACAACTGTTTTAATATTTATATATTTTTTTAAAGACGATAGCAAATGAAATTCAACAATGCAGGTCGGCTAGCTGGTTAGCTAATAAATTTCTTCCTGCATCTCAATTTAATTCAAATATTGAATTTGTGTGAAAACGTGAATAAATAAAAATTCCCCGTAGAATATGAATCGATTTTACAAGAACTTATAAGGAATTGAACTAGTTTTTTAAAGATACAAACATAAAATTATACGTGTGAAAAAAAGTCCAAAAACTAATGTCCATGTTTCTTGTGTTGCTGACACTGCATGAATGATGATCCTCTGTATGTGATGAAAGCAACAATCAACAAGGCAAAAGAAAAGAAAATGGAAAAGAAAAAAAAAAACAGAAAAAGTGAAGTAGAAATAGAATAAGTACAAAAAAAGAGGCAGCTAGCTAGCAAACAACTACCAGTCAAGCAAATAACTAACAGTCAGTTTATATTTGTATTGCCACTCCAAATCTTGATAGTTGCAGCATTTTTGCTGGTGGGTGAGCATTGCGTGGAAATAGTAAATTAACTCACTTGTGTTGTATTTGTTTGTCTTCTCTTATTTGATTTGTGTATCGATTCGACCTCATTGCTGCTTTGCTGTGTTTTCACTCCCAAGCATCATCTCTTCATTATCCAAACCTTCCCTAACAAATTTAAGAAACTTGGAGAAATTTATTGAATCGATCGAATCAAAGAGAAGCGAATCGATCCGATGGCCAGAACAGCCAATAAGAACATACAAGCCAAGCTGGTGGGTATGTCTTCCCTTTTTTGATTCATCAAAAAACTTGGTTGAAAATTCGTTTGTGTTGGCTTCTAGTTTGTTTTATTTTGCGTTATATTGATCCATGAGTATTAATAATGTTTTTTTAATGATTTTTCGGAAAAAAGATAACGGGATTCCCCCAAAAGAATTATTATATGAGCTTACTGTCGCATCATAATGTGAATTAGCGAAGTTGAACATGAATTATTCATTCAAAATCATAAGCCATGATATCAAGTTCATGTAGAGATTCTTTTAAGAGATTGAATCCCCGTTAATATGAATTTAGAAATCCTAGCTTTTAAATTGCTACATTTTTTTCATCTTGGTTGATTGACTTTGCTACCACGATTTTTCCAGGTCCTTCTTGGGGACATGGGAACTGGGAAAACGAGTTTGGTGCTGAGATTTGTGACAGGAAAGTTCTTGGAGTACCAGGTTCACTTTGGATATATAGCAACTCTCTTTGCTTCTACACATTATAACATCATGTTGTTGGTTATATATAAAGCATTTTGTCAAAACAGGGTTAATTATATGGTTGAAGTTAAGTTGTAATGAACATGCGTGTAAGTTGCAGGAATCAACAATTGGAGCAGCTTTCTTCACTCAGGTTCTGTCCCTAAATGAAGCCACTATCAAATTTGACATATGGGACACCGCCGGTCAGGAGCGGTACCATAGCTTAGCTCCGATGTACTACCGTGGCGCGGCGGCGGCTGTCGTGGTGTATGATATCACAAGCATGGTAACAATATCGTCCAATGTCGTGGTTTTGAATTCGGTTCTCACATTTGTTGCTGCTGCATTTTCATTTGTGATGTTTATACACACGCCTTGAAATATGACTTAGAAAGTTTCAATCTTTGAAATATCTGTTAAATAAGTCGGTTAATGATGTCTCTAATTTATCTGCAGGATTCATTTGTGAGAGCAAAAAAGTGGGTTCTGGAATTGCAAAGACAAGGTACGTGAAAGTTTCTTACTTTTCGAACAAGATTCGAAATCTAACCGGTTTTTAGGATTCTCTAGCTGCATTTTAATCTTGTTGAAGCTATACCCTGAATTTGTTCTTGTCAGCAAATCCAACTTTAATAATGTTCTTGGCTGGAAACAAGGCTGACTTGGAAGACAAGAGAAAAGTCGGGTTTGAGGTAACCACATATTCTTCTTCTTCAATTGCTCTAGGAAGAGTGGTTGATCATTTTCGGTTCGATTTGGTTCGGATTGCCTTACAACTGTTGAAGCATTGCAATTTTTGTTGCAGGAAGGTGAGCAATATGCTGCGGAAAATGGCTTGTTTTTTCTTGAAACATCTGCCAAGTCTGCCCAGAATGTCAATGAACTTTTTTATGAAATAGGTACAAACATACACACACACAAATCCGCCTATATATTTTCTGAAAAATCCCATTTTTTTATGAAATCAAGAATTTTTGCAGCTAAAAAAGTGGCAAAAGCAAGCCCTTCGTGGTCGACCGGGATAAAATTGCATAGCAGATCACAGGAACGCAGCAGCAGGAGAATGTTTTGCTGCTCTTGAATCTTGATCATCATATCTGTACGAAAAATTCTGCTCTGCATCAATGGCATTATGGTGGTTTATGATCAAGTTCGGAGGGCATTGTTGGAAAAGATGGAGAAACTAAACCAGCTGCGGCTGATGGCCACCTGCCAATTACTGCTAATATTAAATTTGTTTAGTTCTTCTTCTGTGTACATTTATATGAATAATTTCATTATGTGTCAATTGATGTTGTTCAAGACAGAGTCACTGTTTGTGGTACTTAATAATCAGAAGCAAAAAATTTCGCACATAACAAGTGTCATGGCCAATTTCATAAAAATGGGTTTTGAGTTTTGAGTTTTGAGTTTTGAGTTTTGAATTTTTACTGATTGTAATCTTTTTTCTTTTTCTGTGTGTGTTAAGTTGTCCAATATTGCTGCATACTTTCCTCGATGTCGTTGTTACACAATAGATCGGATCTATAAAGACCCTTTTAATCTGAGAAGATCTTGGGTAGGGCAGTCGCAATACAGAGAGTCTATCATTGTGAAGAGGGTCGAACCATCCAACTAATTTGTCGGGAAATATGCATAAATTAAATAGATAATTATAATCATCAGGATAACACTTTTTTCATCCTCAAAATAAATTGAGTAAATAAATTGATAGAAATAAAACGGAAGTAAAAAGGTAAAAGAGAACACCGAAATTTAACAAGGTTCGGCAATGTGCCTGCGTCCTCAAACAACAGCTCCAAAATTCTTCACTATGAATAATGAGATTACAAGTACAATCTCACTTAATGGTGGATACACAACTCTTTCTTGGATTCACTCAAGAGGATCTCACTCTCTCTCGTTTTCTCACAAATGAAGCTATCTTCCTATTTCTCACACCTGAATTAACTCTCTTCTCACTTTCACCTTTGGTGGATAACTTGTTGCTTGAAGGATGATTGAGAATGCTCAATCCCTCTCCTTTATATAGGGATGGATGGAAGGAAGTCATCAATGCATAGTCATGCATAAGATTTAGCTCCAATTAATTTCATGGTAACTCTCATGAGTATAGTAATTTCTCACAAAAAATTGGGAGATCAAAAGTCTTCTTTATTTTCAAGCATATGAATGAACCCACCCAAAATCACATCCATGCACAAACCATAACATGTGCATTGCGATATCAAAGGTCTTCATTTTGGGAACTTCAAAGATTATATTAATTCTCCTCCATTTAATGGAGGAAATAACCCATCAAATTCCTCTCCGCCTTATGGAGGGAATAACTCATCATAATCCTCCAACCTCCGTGAAGACTTTTCCCTTCAACCTAGCTTAAGTCATTAAATGAGACCCATCAAAACAAGAACGTCATATTCTTTCAAAAAATGGCTTTCTATATATTTTTAAGTGTTTGGATAAATTCACACCAAATAGTCAATTTGAGAGATGATGAAAATGAATTTCCCGTGTCTATAATCTAGCAATTTTTTTGTGGCCAATTTATTATGGAGGTACCCAATTTTCAGCATCTAAATTTAAACACGTTAAAATACGTAAAAGTAGATATGACTCAACGTGTATGATGCAACATTACATACACATTCGTGCACGAGCACAAAAAAAATTCATGTAAATATATTAAAATACAACAAATAAATCTATATAATAATTTAATAATCTTCGGGTTTATTGCTTAGGTTTTACACTTGTGGGTCTTAACCGGTTATGGAACTAATGTAAAAGTAACTTAAGATTAAAAAAAATAATAATAATAAACTAATGAAAAACTTACCATCATCAAAATGTGACTCCTAATATTTTTCAAACTTTGTAACAACTAAAAAAAACACCAAAATTTTCTTCCAATTATACTCTTTGACTGTATCATTGGCCTTATCCTAAACATATACAAAATGCATCCCCTGACTTATCCAATACCGTATCCCCATATCTTAACCATAACAAATAACAATTAACATATCCCATATTTCCTTAGATTTTTTTGTTTGGGAAGTATACGTGCATCAAAATTCAGCAGGCTACTCCCAAGTCACAATGTGCTCATCTCATTCACTTGAGACAGGACTTACCAGGCCTTAGTATTATGACATGAACAATAAAGACTGGTACGTTTTTGTTTGTTTGTACTTCAACTGGTCAATAATCCTCAGCCCTTTTCCCCTTACCCTGTAAGGACATTGGCATTTGGCAATGGTGGTCCTGTTCACTTTCATCCTAGGGTACCCTATCAGGTTAAGCACACTGTCAGTGTCTGGGACCCTATTGGGCATCCAATGCCAGAGCTAAAGCCAAAGTAATGTAAACAATTCAGGGTTTCACCACCAAACCTTCAATCTTCAACTAATGACAGGACTAAAATTATTAATAGAGTTCATTATCAAGGGCTCATTGACAGCCCCTTTTTTTTCTTTCTCTAAAAAGGAAAAACTGTGAAGCGTAGCTTTTGAAAATAAGGAGTCCTTTAGTTGGGACGTTTGTAATCGCAGGTCCTTTAGTTAAGTAGTCCTTATTACTGCAGTATAGATTCTTATATATTCGCACTTATACATTCATACACTATATTTCTCAAGTTTATGTTAAGCTTAGAGCTCAATTTTATAATTAAATATAATTATATATTACAATTTTTTTTCTTTGAAATCAAAAATAAAATTCATGTTGTTTGTAGTCAGTCACGAACCCAGGAGTTAAAAATGAGGTGGGGTAAATTTTAACTATAATAATTGTTTTTTAATCAAATTTTGATGAAATTACGTGAATTTTATTGATTAAAAAAATACATATTTTATACAAAGAAACAACAAATAATCATGCAAATAAAATATATTAACACCTAAAATTACAATAAACACCTCTTGTACGAGGATAAGACATTATATAATTTCCAAAAACATCACAATTTCTTTTATTTAAGTGTAAAAAAATTTAATAAGTGAACTATATAAACTAACATTACATAAAACTTTACGTAGAGTCGTCAATTTTGGGTGGTTGGAGCACACCGCAACCCAAGGGGCAGCCCGTGCCTATTTGTAATTTAACGGCAGGATATATAAAATTTTAGGAAGAGGCCGTTGGTGGAAGAGCTTCTAACTTGGGGTTTAGGTTTTAGTTCTTGAATATTGGGCGTAAAATCTAACAAGTAAGTCTTAAACTATAAGCGAATGATAAAAAAAATTTAAAATTTAAAATTTAAAAGTATTTTTAAACTCTTAATTGTCTTATTTTAAGTTGAATTGTCCTTACATTACTCTTTAAAATGAAAAGTGAAAAAAAAAATTATAAATGAGAGTAATATTTTCATAAAATAGAAAGGAAAACAAAACTACTAAATAGATATTAAAAGTTTTAAAGAGTGTTTGAGTAATCATTATGGTAATTAGGAATGGTAAAGTTTCAAAATATAATTAATAAAATTTTGAATAAATATTATTACGCGATTATCTCTTTTTTAATGTGATTAAGAGAAATACATGGTGCCTATAGAAATACAAAAACACCACTGGCCAATAACACTAATAGAATGCGGTCAGTGCAGGTGCAGAAAATGAAGCTTCTTGCCCGATGAAAATGCAGCTCATAGAAACCGAGAGAGTCCTCGTCCTTGTCGAAATGGACACATGACCTTCCTAAGGGCTAAGGGCAGGTGACGATTTCTGTTTATTTTAGGCCTCAATTGCATATTTACCCCAACTCGAGGTCCCTAAAAAACAGACTTTTTTATTTTTTATTTTTTATTTTTTATTTTAACCCTTTTGTTTTTTTTTTAAATTTTATTTCAGTCCAAACCCTTCACACCTCACGTGCCTTTCCTTCGCATTCCTCACATTTTCACAATCCCAAAACCCAAAATGAAAACAAAGGTTTTTATTTTGTCGAGTAAAAACTGCTTTTGGAGTGAAAACAAAGCAATGGGCAGGCATGCAGTATTGCAGTCAAAAGCTGATTTAGGTACACTGCCCTTTCCAGCTAATTTTTACCATATTCCCATAAGAAAAACACAGCCCAGGTAAAAAAAAAAAGAAAAACCCACCTCGTAAATACAATAAAAAAAAAAGTGACTTTCTTCTGATTATTAATCACTAATCACCAGGAAGGAGAAGTACAAGGAGAACCTGACGAGGAAGAGGAGAGGCCATTGTTGGTGTTGGAATCACTACCAGAAGTGCCTAAAGACCTGGCATCTCTTAGAGAAATGGAGCAAGCCTCTGCCGGGAGCTTCTTCATCGGAGTCAATGGCGGCGTGGTGGTGGTTGGGCTTGAAGGACCGGATGGGGTTGGGGTTGGGGCTGGTTTGGTAATTTCGTCCTCTCCAGAACTTGAAGAACCACCCATTTCCAACCTTGAAGGAGACGAGTCTGGGGTTTCAAAGGGAGTGTTTGGCTCACTCTGCCTCCTTGCTTCGTTGTCATAAATGGGGTTGGAAATGTACACCAAATGCTCTGTACCACCACAACCACCAGCCCCAACCCCATTTTTGTCATTACAATAGCCGCCTAGCATGGTGGTTTCTTGCTGAGCTGGCTGAGGGGAAGTTACGAAAGAAATTGATGGGGAGGGGCTTGAAATCAAAACCCCAATATGACAGGGGCTTGTATTTGGTAATATTTCTGGGTTTCCGGCTGAGAGGTCATAAACTTGGTGAAGAAGATGAGAGTGTTGCTTCTTTATTTCTTCCGCATTGTCGACATCTTCTTTGAAAGGAACTGACGGGCAAAGGAAGCTTCTCGGAGCACGAAGAACCCCGAGGAAGCTTCCGAGAGGACCTGCCAGGTGATGATGATCTTGAGGTGGTTGTGATGAAGCCTGGTGAAAAGAGGCTGCTGTGGCCGCCGTAGAGTCGGTGGCATCAGTGGCGGCGGTGGTGGTGTTGGACTTCAGCTGACGACGGCGGAGCAGGAGTGAACAGTAGAGCTCAGCGAGCAAGACCAAGATCAAGCCAAGAACTATGGCAAGGCTCACCACCATGACCAGTGTGGCCCCCATTATCACCCTCGATGTGCCCTTCATCTCTCTCTCTCTCTCTCTCTCTCTCTCTCTCTCTCTTTGTTCCTCTCTAGGCTGGCTGGGAATGGGAGGCAGTGTTATATGGAGGCTGATGGAGGCTGAGAAGCCTTTTTTTTGGCGGGAAACAGGACCTTACATTTGACAAGGAAACGACATAAGTCTGGGGAATGTAAAAGCTTTTCTTCTGACATTCAAGGTCATATTAGTAATTTGATACTCAAAACTGAGATTAAACACCATGAATACAATATCTGGAACCCGACTGACTATTACGCAATTGGCAAACATGTCAACAAGAAATATACCTTTCTGCCCTGGACCGGACTACGGAGACGAAAACTACCAATCCAAAAACTTTGTTTCTGATACAAGAAACGAAAGCTAAATATTCCGAGATGTAATTTTTGAGACAAGAACTTGAATATATGGGATCAAAATCACTAAAGGAAAGAAGAATTCATTGATGATAGGTAGCTGTGATACAACAAGCATTCTCACATCTTTAAGTTCATGCCAGATTCTTGTATATATTTTAACAACTGAACTCTTACAATGAGAAGTTCAAATATGTGAAATTCAGTATATGAACTATGGTATGGATGCCTTACCATCAAAACAAGCAAGAAAGAAGTTAACAATGGTTACAATCAAACTGATAAAAATTTAAGTTTGGATTGCGTTACTCTTTATTTACCTTTTACCTTCTTCTTAGGGCTGCAAACTGGGCTGCTAAATCCTCATAGTCCGGTAACTTTGGATGCACATGCCGAGCTGCGTTGGACCTATCTGGTTGAAAGGAAGCTGCCCGAGCATATACTTTGGCTGGATCTTTAGTTGGCTCTGATGGACCGGAATGTTCATGAGGAAGGGAAACTGATCTTGCTGGAGTTGGGACTATTTCTGAGTCATCTTTGCTTTCATGATGTGGATGGCGACTCCTTGACTTTCTTCGTGATACTCTAGATTCAAAGTTGGATGGCTTTTTACTGTAATGAATCAGCAGTTCGTCAATTTTCCTCTCTTCTTCATCTTTCTTATGGTGCCCATCATCCAACAGAAACTGCAGGCCTCGTTTCGACTCATCCCTTCTCCTGCTTCTTGATTTTCTCATTGCAACTTCTGGATCTTCAATGTTTACGGCATCATAGTGCGATCTTGGGTGTCTCCTCCTAGCTGATCTTGGTTTTGGTATGTGCTTGCTAGATGCATCATCCTGATGAGCGTGATCCTTCTCGCGATCATGATTATTAGCTTTTGCAGCAGCACGCTCCTCATCCTCATCATCGGATCCTACTTGTACTCTTCCCAGTATGTTATCAGCAAAGGCTATGTTATAGGCTACAGGGTCCTTGGCGATATTTCTAAAGCTTCTGTGTGAAGAACCTAAGTTGGCATCATGTTGTCTATCTTTTGCTTTGGCATGAGGTTTCACATATGGAGGAGGGATGCCATAATTGTAGACAGGCTTCACTTTAGGAGTTTCTTCTTCCTTGTTTGTCAATTTTGCATCATTGGGTCGGGTACCATCATTATCCTCAGAAAATGGGCCTTTTTCATTGTTTTTCACATGAGCTTCAGCAACATTTGGCTTTACATGAGGTAAAGCTTCATGGTAGTTTCGTTTAGGAACATTGTTCTCCCTCTCATGATGCCTCTCACTTACTTTTCCCTGAGATGAACTGCCCGATCTAATTGACTTTGCAGGAGCATCTTCCTTTCCATTCCATGCTTCATATTTGTGAGAAACAACTTCTTGTCTTTCCTGGAATAAAATACCAAGCCCAGTTTTTTCCACAACTGCATCTTCCCTGCCATTGGGAGACTTGTATTCATTTCCAAAAGGCTTATGCCTAGTTTGAAGATCCCGCTCATCCCTTTTCAAGACCGTACCACCCTTTTCAGTGTGTAACTTGGGGGTATCATTACGATCAAGCCTTCTTTCTGTAGATGAAGTATTATGCTTGTCTCCTTTTGGGACTGCAGATTTCCCAGCAGACAAATTGACTTTATCATCAGAAACATGTAAAGAGCCATAAGTTTTTGGCTTGTCCTGCAAGGTGCCAAATTTCAAATGACTTTAAATTTGAGATAGCAATGCTTTTGACCGAGGATCTTTTACTGTAGCTGATAAATGTGTTATTGCAACAATAGACTAGGACAATAGAGCAGGACATACCTGCGTGATCAGAGGAGGTTTAGACATTCTCTGCATAAATGCGTTGGAATCCCACTTGATTGAGAATTCTAATGCTATGTCTTTCATTAATTGAACCTTTGTCTCCAATGTAGGAGGCTTTGCAGCCAGGTTCTCAACAAACTATCAATTAACAATTAAGTTAGTTTTGATGCAATTATGGAACCCATAAGGTTCAATTATGAGCAGGGCAATAAATGATTACCTTTTGATTCACAAAATACTCCACAGAGTTCCCATATCTCTCTTGAAACAGTTGCCTCAGCTCACGCAACTCAGGCAGATCAGAGAACCTTGCTGCAGCAAGCATCAGTGATGACACAGGTTCCTGGCATTCCTCAGGGCAGTTGCTACATTGAAATAATGTTGTAGAGGAAACTTATATCGAGTTTGCTATTATTACTCTCAAAGATTACTCAAAGAAAGGTATAAGAAAAGGAAACCAAATATTTGATTGGATTTCTTACTGTATGATGTTTAAGGTTAACAGATGTAACACAGAATCAGCTAACAATGTAATCATGCGGATATCTAGGGCAGTACCCTATACAACAGATATGTCCACACAAGCATAGTGTTGTAACAGAATTGTACTCAAATCAATATCTAACAACAGATATTCCACTTAATCAAACTAAATTCACGTCACTTGATGTTTCCTTTGCATCAACAGGGGCAAAATATCCTGACAGGCCACTCAGCTAGATAGATTTAGCAATAAATTGAACAAATTTGCAAATCATAAAACCCCATATTTCAAAAGCTGAGGTTATATAATATAAGAAATCCAAAGGTGAAATCAAGAGATGATACACATATACTAAATTAGCAGGATTTAGCAAATGAAGTAAACTGGTGTGACTAGTATCCAAAAGAAGCAGTTGCTTCCTAAATACACAAAGAAAATCAACAGCTTGATATTGGCAGGCAACCAATCTGTAAATGAGGACAAATCGAGAACAATGTATACCTTGTTTTCTGCATGACTGAAAGATGCTTGAGAACCAATTCACAGCATCGCTCCACGAAATCATAACACGAAGAAAGTATCACCTCCGCTGTGAGCCCATCGGCCTGGTTTTACCAAATATAAACAACTTATTTAGATAGTGTACAAGCTAGACCCAAAAAAAAAAAGTCCACATCACCAACAATTTTTTGTTTAATTTCCAATAAATTAAAAACCTAGTGCATTTTATTTAATCCAAAGAATTAAAAATATCGCGGAAATTATCTAATTCAAGGATTTAAAACTTGTGCATTTGATCTTATCTTTTCAAATAGAAAAAATATACCACAGAAAAGACGTTGAAACTTTTTTTTTTCTCGGCGGCCAAACAGAATAGAGAATATTTGAAATTGCACCTAAAATCACTCTGGCCAAATAACGTCAATCGAAGGCCAAAATAGAAATATTAGAAACAATAGAAACAGAATGCAGTAATCAAACTCACCCTTCCATAAGCATTAATATCAAGGCCATTGGAGAGTAGATCAGCGATATCTTTTTTCAAAAACTTCTGCGTGGCGTTCCTCTTCCTCCGTATCACATCGATCCGGGTTTTCGTCAATTTAATCAATGCTTTGCTGCCAAAATCAAAGATTTGCAAATACATAACAAAAGTTATCATAAGCACGATGCAGATACAATTGTAGTATAAACAGAGCGATCTGAGGGCAAACCATTTAGCAGCAAATCCACGGCCGAGCAACCCGTCCAACATTTTTACAATCTCTTTCTCCAACTCGGTGAACGATTCGACTCCGCGACTCAGACTGAAGGAGCAAGCATTACAGAAACTAGAATCTCAATAGAGGTCGAAGAAGAGCACAGAAAGACGATGAAGAAGAAAGTTTCTGCCTCTCTCTCTCTCGTGCTTTCTGTTTCTCTCTCTTTTTCTATGGCCGCTTCAGGGCGTCTCGGACATTTTTCAAACTCACTTGCCCACTAAACTGACGGGAGAGATAAAAATACCCTGACCTGAAGGTCCTTGCTCTTTCACCTCTTCATAACGACGTTGACGCTGGTAACAACCGGTCATTTTAACGTTACGGAGGGCATTTTGGGGAAGTACGGTGATTTGGGCGAGCGTGGCCGTTGAGTCGGCAGCTATGAGCGGATGGGAAGATCCTGGCCGTTGGATGCGATTACTTTTGGGTGGTGGGTGGTGATTCAAGTACTCAAGTCATGGTTGGGTAAAAGACGAGTCAGGAGTTGATAGAATCTGTTGAGCTGGACCCAGAGAGGTGTGGGCCACATTCCTTTTTATTTATTTAATTAAATTTGTATAATTCAACTAATTTAATTTTAATCATATATTGCTTTCATGGACAACAGGAAAAACCGAGTGAAATTATTATTTTTGGTCTGACAGACCAAATAAATAGATTGGTAGGGCCACAGCCGTTGATAACGGCCATTTCATCATTTTAACCATATTGATCAGAATTTGTCTGAATAATTTTCCCTCCTTTTCGGAATCGTATAAATTTATATTAATATATATAAAAAAAACAAATGAATTTCTTGATGTTGATTGATTGATTTTATCCTTTATTTTCTTTTGATTGGAGATTCTTTTCATTTATTAGGTGTTTGTAAATTATTATTATTTTTAAATTAAAATTGTATTAAAAGGTAAGTTTAAATGTTCTTAAAAGCTTATGAATTTTGTTAAGATAAAGGTATGATTTGATTATATAAAATAAAACTTTGAAAAAATAATACGATATTTAATCGTAATGATTTTAAGAAAGCTAAATTATGGTCTTTTTTTTTTTAAAGTAAGTTTATTGTCTAGTGAATCTAATTCAATTAGTTCTAATATTGACTTGCAGACAATTGATCTCAAATTTGAACCCTCATGATATATTGTATGAAAATTTTCCAAAATTCTCTTCTTCCCCTTTAATAAAAAAAAAACAAGTTTACTATATTCATGCATGACCCAAAAATTTAAACTACAATGGACTAAAAATTACACAATGAATTTGTGAATTACATTGAAAAAAAAATTTCTCCTAGTTAAAATACATATTTTATGCATGGAAACAATAGATAGTCATACAATATAATACAATAAAACACTTAAATTGTAACAATTTCACTTTTATGTCGATCATGTATAAGAAATTAACGAGGTGTGCATATAATCTAGCATTAAAAAAAATTAACTTTTTGTCATCAATTTCGAGTGGGCTGGAATACACCTTGGCTTTTAAGGATGATCCGTGCCTGATTTATAACTAGTAGGTTATGCAAAAATAGGAAATTCTACAAAAGAATTTTTAGATTAATTTGTTACCATTTTATGAGAATTTATTTAAATTTGAGTAAAACTAGGGGTGGACATATTGTCAGGACCCGACCCTTCTCGGTCAGAACCCGACCCTTCTCGGTCAGGACCCGACTCTAGCATGATATTGTCCTCTTTGGGCCTCATCGCCTTTAAGGTTTTGTTTTCGGGAGCTCACAGTGCAACTTCCTAGGGGGTCACCCATCATGGAATTGCACAAGCCTCAACTCGCTTAACTTTGGAGTTCCAACCGAACTCAAAGCCACTGAGCTCCCAAAAGGCCTCGTACTAGATAGGTGTGTGCCTACACCTTTAAGGACACCACCATTCCCTTCCCAGACCATTCCCCCTTATAGGAATGTAGAATTGTTCACTATTCCCTCCAGAACACGGGCCTTACAATCCACCCCCCTTAGGGCCCAGCGTCCTCGCTGGCACACTTTCCGGTCGGGGTCTAGCTCTGATACCATTCTGTCAGGACCCGACCCTACTCGGTCAGGAGCCGAGTCTAGCATGATATTGTCCACTTTGGGCCTCCTCACCCTTACGGTTTTGTTTTTGGGAGCTCACGGTGCAATTTCCCAGGGGGTCACCTGTCAGGACCCACCCCGGTTTCACCCCGAACCCGAGGTAAATCCTGCTCCCGTCTGACACCCCGACACAAAAACAGTCAGACGCAGGAGAAAGCACTCAATAAATCCTGAAGTCAAAGTTTTACAGAGCATAGCACAAATACAAAGAAATAAAAACCGATGATAATTACACGCACGCGGAAGAAAACTTAAACACTCTGGGATCCCTCTCGTCACTTCTATGCCTCAGACACTGCCTCGACGTCAATACCCCGCGCTAGCTCCACGACCTGGAGGGCAATTTAAAACAGAAGATGTGAGTGGACCAGAATAGAAGAAAGTTATAAAACCATTTTATAAGAAACCCGAGTTTTACCCTCCGTTTTGAAAACACATGCATAACCCAGTTATCAAAACAGTTAAGATTCAATTATCAGAAAACATCATAAGAAACAGAAACACTATAACACAGTTATAGAAACCACAGCATATGAATCATAAAACTGTATCAGAAACCATGAACATCAAATCATCATTTTCCGATCAAACCTGCTGGACCTATCCGAGTCTTTAAACTCCCGAGTCTTTAAACTCAATCCAGGCCTCAATCATATCCGAGTCTTTAAACTCCCGAGTCTTTAAACTCAATAGGCCTACGGGGGAAATATCAATATATCCGAGTCTTTAAACTCCCGAGTCTTTAAACTCAATCTGGGTCTTTAAACCCAATCCGGGCCCGTCCCCCGTCAATCAATATCCGGGTCATTAAACCCAATAACCAGATCCAGCAAATCCAATCCAAAACCATTTGAAAACCTTTTCCAAATCCATATCCAAACCCGAATCCGAAACCACTGGTCCGAAGCCCTTCCGGCGTTCAGAACCGTCATTCCGAACCCAAATCCGGAAATCCCACGTTTCAACTTTAAAACCAAATTCCGCTTTCCGAAATAACGTCGATTATCAAATCACGTCTCAAAATCCATTTAATATCATTAAAAACCACTCATCGTTTGAAAACCCCAATTCATGGCATCAAAATCAGAATCCAAACTTTCCTCGTAAAACGTGCTGAAAACCGTATTTTCTCGAAAAACATGTAATTATGTAAAACCAACATAGCATATTCATCTGTAACGACCAGTCCCAAATTCCTAGATTAGATTAGTGACTAATCACTATTAGTGAGGCTAATCCGTGATTAGTAGAGCGAAATCGGACGAACGATGCGAAATGACCGTTTTGCCCCTAGTGGTGGCAAAACGTTGACTTTTTAATCAGGCGGTCAAATGGACTTTGACCGATGATCGTGACGTAGTTCGTGACGTCACGAGTTCATAGACAGGTGGCACGTTCAATTCCGACGTTCGAGGAAGAAGTTATGACGTTCGGAAGTTTAGGGGCATTTTGGTAATTTGGGTGCATAGGAGGTCAAAAGTTGACTTTTTGACCGGGAGGTCCGATGGCCGAGGGCCGAAGACCGTTACGTAGATAAGGACGATACGAATCCATAGGCAGGTGGCACACTGAAATCAGACTTCAAACGGGAGAGTTATGGGTCACGGAAGTTCGATTTCACTATGCACGAACTTCGAGAAGGGGACGTTTCAGCGAAATCTGATTGGGTGGATATTTTGGTGGGCCCCATGGATGAGTGACAAGTGTCACTCATCCCATTGCTTTGATCCCCCAAAATGTGGATCTAAATAATTAAATATTATTATTTTAATTATTTTATAATTAAACCTAACAACTATTAATCCTAACCATCCATTACCAACTAACTATCAATCCTCACCATCAATCTCTCCTTCTCTCATCAGCCATCCCCTTCTTCTTTGTTCCTTACCACCCGAAACCCATAACCCCATTTTTCTTCATTTTCTTCATTTTCTTTCAAAAACCAAAACACACAATCACACTTCACCATTCATCACTTGTATGAGCTGGGAATGACCGTGGGGGGAGTGTGAAGGGCTGAGGACGGAAAGGGTGGACGGTGGCCCACGGTGGAGGACACGGCGGAGGAGAACCCGTGAGGTAAGAAAATTTCAAAAATTCGAAATTGGGTTTTAATGGGTTTTACTCGATTCCATTAATTGGGTGAGGTTCCTAGGACTCCCAGGAGATGAATGAGATTGGTTTCGAGGCATTAGACGGCCTGGAACAGCCGTGAACGATGGGAGAAGTCACGGCCGCCATGGCCAAGCTCGAAGGTATGGTTTTTGATGTTTTCCTTCCATTTTGATGTCATAGGACTGTAGGTTAGGATTAGAGGATGAAAATGGGACAAACGGGAAGCATTTTGGTGGTCGGACGGCGGAGAACCGGCCGGGTCAAGCCGCGGGTCACGGCGACCCGGTTGCAGACATTCGGGTCGACCCGCGAGGAGGCAGGGATGACTGATGACGTCATCCTGATGACGTCATCATGTCAGGGATGACGTCATCATGTCAGATCTGACAATGTCAGACAGTGGGCCAATGGGAGCGTGACACGTGTCACTGTCAGGGGCTGTCAATGATGACGTCATGCTGACGTCAGCGATGACGTCAGCAGGTACTGTAGCAGGCGCGTGAAGCCCACGCGCAGCCACTTCAGGCGGCGCATGAGGGCGCGTGGCAGGGAATCTGGGGAAGGTTCCAACATACGAAATCATCTATTCGATGTAACGAACATTTTGGGACTGGTTTCGTGTCAATCGGACACCGTCTCGATATGTTTCGGGGCATCAGAAGGTTTAGGTTCGGGATTAAAAATAGTTGAAAATACGGGAAAATTACGGGGCTTTAGTGGGAGGTTAATTAAGTAGTTAGTAACCTTCTATTACGATTTGGACAGGTTTGGGAGTCCCGGTGACGGTGATCGGCTCGGGGAGCCGTATGGCACGCAAATCGAGGCGGCAGCTCGGACGGTCTGTGAGTGGATTTTGTTTTCTAAATTGGTGCATGCATAAATGTTTATTATATGTTTTATTACTTGTTTGATGATGCCATGGGTGCAATTCTATGTGGTTACGTATAAGCACGTATTTCGAGGTTTCGGCCTTATACGGTGCTTATACGGGTCTGAATTTCTGTATTGATTTAATGAACTGGATTTGGATTTCAAAATGATAAACTCGGGTATGAGACCCATTTGGTTTTGTCTCGGGCATATGACCTCAGATATCGGGCACGGTGCCCAATTGATGTCCTATGTTCGGGTACAAGACCCAGTCACTTTACGGTTTTGATTTCAGGTCAGGGAACCTTAAATGGATTCCCAGGTTCATGACGGTTTATGGGAACCGGCATGAACCGTTGTTATGGTATCGTGGTTCATGACGGTTTATGGGAACCGACATGAACCCTTGTTGGTTATTACGGTACATGACGGTTTATGGGAACCGGCATGTTACCTCCGTTATGTTATTACGGTACATGACGGTTTATGGGAACCGACATGTTACCTGATTATGGATATTATGGATCATGACGGTTCAGGGGAACCGGTCATGAATGTTTATGTTATGTATATATATGTTCATCTACCTTCCTTTACTTCCATTATCTCCTCCGGGGAGGGTCGTTGGCCTGGGTGGACCCCAGAGTAGTCACGGAGCACCGACTGAGTGGAGTCACCCCCAGTTGGGTTCCTTACTCTCAGGAAGGCTATGGTTACTATTACCTCGAGTAGGGTCAGTGGTCTGCGGACATTGACCTTGACTTTGAGAAGACTCGGATTGAGACCCGGGTAGCACGCGCGTAGCTTTGGATACCGTGACAGGATTGGTTGTGTGACTTATATATATGTATGTGATGGATATATGATATATGATATGTGGTGTGTACAGGTGTGCACAGGATTTGGGCAGTGGCCCGTATGGTCGTTTTCATTGTGGTCCTTTCGACCTTGGTTTATATCTGTTTTGGGCTTCGTCCCACATATGGTTTGTTTTGGATAAATGGTTTTCGAATGCATGCATGCTTTTTAGTGAAGGGTACAAATGTCTTCTCGTTAAAATGTTTTTTTTATAAATTCTTGTTTTGTCCACTCACAGTTTTTAATGTTTTGACTGCCCTTCAGGTTGACATCGGATGTGGACTGTAGCAGAGACCGAGATATCACATACCTCCTCCGGATCCTGGCGTACTCTGATAGCCCGAGAGGGCAAAGGACGAAAATATCCCTTGTCTGACACTTCGTGTCAGACGGGAGCAGGGTCATCCCGCACTAATCCCGGGGGGATTGGGATGGGTCCTGTCATCATCACTCATGAAATCACATGTAAAATCATAACACAATTATAGAAAAACAGTTATGCATGCTTGAGTTTAGAGAAAGGGTCCACTCACAGTACCTCGCCCTCAATCGCGTCCTGAACGTCCAGCACGTTCCTCAGCTTCCTCGGGAAATCCCGATCCTGTCAATAACCACCAAAGTACGTCACTAACACGCCCACGAAGGTTCACCTAATTTTTCTCAAAAATCTCCGAATCCTAAACGTAATAAACCGGGACCCTAAGCTTTCACCCTCGCGAAACTATACTCAAATGACGTCCGAATAACACGAAACCACTTCCATTAGACTCGTCATAACATCTAGACTAAAAACCATGTTGACACCTTCACCAGAAACTGCCGCACGCGCCCTCACGCGCCGCCCAAAGTGGCTGCGCGTGGCCCCCACGCGCCAGCTACAGTGTCACCCGCTTCCTCGAGCAAACCCGGTTCGCACCAGTGCTGCACATCGGACCGGCGAGAACTGTTCTCAGCCGTCCAGCCACCATTTCACCTCCTTTCTTCACCCACAACATCGTCCAGTCCTACCCTATCCTTTCCCCAACTCCAAGTACCTCGACACGGCCCCAATATCGTCGACTCAAGCTCGAAAGAAAACCTGTACTCTGCCCCTGTTTTCCTTCCCGGCCACCCAGGTAACCTCCCGTCACGGTGGCTATCCCAAACTCTTCCTAGGACCTCACTGAGTCACACCCAACTCACAGAAACCCTCGACTCACTCCCTAAGTCCTCGACTTCCCGTATGAAACTCATGGCAAAACAGAGCACACAGAGTCCCCTCCGTCGTGCTAACCGCCACCGTGCACCTCCCGTCACGGCAGCACAACCAGTGACCTCCTAGGACTCCCCTGAGTCCCCTAGACCTCCCTATATGCTTCGATTCAACCCCGAGACTCACGACTTTCGACTTGAACTCGACGGGAAAAATAGAGCATAGACACGGAGATTAGAAATTACCTGCAACCGTCCACCGCCGTGCTCACCGCCGCGTTCCCTGGAGTCCACAGTGTCGTCTCATCCTCCTCTCGAGTTCATTGGCACCGTACACGGCCACAACACCACCACAAGCTCTCAGTTCTTCTCTGTTTTCTCTGATTTTCCCGTGGCTCCCAGCTTACCCACGTACAACCACCACACCGTCTCACCTTCTTACTGTCTCACTCTCACTCTCTGGTCACTCATCCCCTCACCTGAACTCACCAACAACCTCAGCCACCATCTAATTTTTCCCCGATCTCCCTCTCTGTTTCCGTTTTTCTCTGCGAACAACCACGCACACTTGCACGGTTGCACCCCAATGATTTGGACCGTGCACACACGAGAACCCCCTAGAACCCACTACACCTTTAGCACGTGTCACCATCATCTCCATTCTCTCCCCAGTGGCTCAATCCCAGCCGTCCATCTGCCCTCTCTCTGCACAATTTCCAGAGCACAAAAGACCAAATTGCCCTTCCTTTTAACTCAATATTACGGTTTTACCACTAACTTTCTTGACCCCTAACTCGCACATCGTAAGTCCGATGAATACGTGTCGCCTGTCATCGAACTCAGGACAACGAGATCTACCTAACCATCCTCGGTCAACGTACCAAAATCCGATCGTCCAAAAAGTCAACTATTCCCCTTATTTTACCAAAATTACGATAATGCCCTCAACCTTCCGAACATCATAACTTCCTCCTCGGATGTCGGAATCGGACGTACCACCTGCCCATGGATTCGTGACGTCCTAAACTACGTCTTGATCACTGGTCAATACCCACTTGACAACCCGAACTAAAAGTCAACATTTTGCCCGAACTAGGGGTAAAATCGTCATTCTATGCTTACGGACCTATCGGAACCACCTAACCACCAATTAGCCTCACTAATCCCACCTTAATCACGCTACTAATCCCGGCTCTCGAGACGGGTTGTTACATCACCCATCATGGAATTGCAACAGTCTCAACTCGCTTGGCTTTGGAGTTCCAACCGAACCCAAAGTCACTGAGCTCCCAAAAGGCCTCGTACTAGATAGGTGTGTGCTTACACCTTTAAGGCACACCACCATTCCCCTCCCAGACCATTCCCCCCTCGCATGAATGTGGGATCGTGACAGGACCCGCCCCGATCCCACAGGGACCACAAGGGGACGTGCCCTGCTCCCGTCTGACACCCAATAATTCATACCAATTTTAACCTCAAAACATTTAAAAGCATAAATAACCAAATTAAAGTCATACATAAAATCCGAATTAAACGAATGTCAGACAAGGGATATAATCCAAAATTACAAATTTGCGAGCACGACTCTAAAGTAATCCTGCGGGTACACCGCCCAGCAGGGGTTCAGGTACGCAGAAGTAGATCTATGCCTCAGCCTCTGGCTCCTCCTCTACCTCAGTTTCCCGACCTGGAGGGGTTATCAAACAGTAAGGGTGAGTGGACCGAAACACAAGTTTATGAAATCGTTTGATAAGTAAAACATATAATTTACCCCTCCGTTTTCCAAATATGCGTGCACCATAATTCCAAAATCATAAACCATAGAATATGAACCATAAGGCATATAGCAAAACCATAACCATAATTTTAGTTGCTGCACTATACACTCCAATCCCGACATCCCTGATGTCTGACGTCCCTGACGTCCAATAGGTCACAATCACAAGGCTACGCGTGCCACTCGGGTCTCAATTTCCGAGTTCAATCCCCGAACCCCGTTCGGGTACAGCATCCCCGATGCTTAGCGTCATAGACGCTGGACGTACTAGACGTCCGTGACCTCTCCGGGGTACCTCATCCGGAGGAGACAATATAATATGGAAGGATCTATACAGTGCAGTAACAAATACATTTTATTGATATCCACATGCAAACATATATATACATAGATAGAATCCGAACCAATCATTCAGTTTCATCGGACGGGTCTCAAGCCCAAATACCGTGAAACGTGCCATAACCATATTTTCCATATCATCAAAACCATCATTGTTTTAGCATGTGAATAAGTATAATAAAACCAGAAAACATTTATGCACACAAGGGTTTAAGAAAATGGCCCACTCACAGTACAATCCTGCTAGAAACCGAACGTATACCCTCGTCCTGGTACAAATGTACAATCCCTGTCAAATCCAAGTATTCGTAAAGGTCAAATTAAACCCCCAACATTCAACCATGAAAGCCTAGGTCGAAACCGACCCGGGAAAGCCGCCCGAACGCGCTTCCCAAGGCAATAAACCTTATTTTGACCAACTTAATGATCTCCGATCGACCCGAAACCACCGTCATTGGATCCGGATCGTCGAAACCTAAAGAATGGTGGTGGTCCCACCAGAAACACTGTTCACACGCGCCCCCACGCGCCGGTCAACGTGGCGGTCAACGCAGGAACAGTTCCTGCTGACGTCATCGCTGACGTCACTGCTGACGTCAGCATGACGTCATGCTGACGTCATCTGACAGCTGTCAGGTCTGACGTGTCAGACTCTGACAGGTGCCACGTGTCAACATCCAATTGGTCCACCTCACTGATCTGTCAGACCACGTGTCAGATCTGACATGTGCCACGTGTCAGCACGGCACTGGTCCACGTCACTGACATGTCAGTGACACGTGGCAGTCCCTGACTGGTCCACGTCACTGACATGTCAGTGCTGACTGTGCACTGACATGTGACACGTGTCGGCTCACGGTTGGTCCACGTCACCTGACAGTCTGACAGGGTGCCACGTCATCACCTCTGTCCTCAGACGGGTTGACCCGTATCTCTGCAACTTGGGTCGAACAGACCCGCGATCACGACCCGGTCACCATTTCTTCTACACCCAACCATTTTCACTCTGGTTTGTTCCTAGATGTTCGTCTTATACCCAGGAACAGTTCTAGCTAATTAAAATCAATAAACAAGGGCTGAAGCAAAGACTTACCTCGATGAACAGACCCGGGTTCCCGTCGCCGTTTGCACTCCGTTCAGGCTACCTCCGGTCGTGAACTCAAGCCCAGAAGGTTCCTATAAGTCCCTAGAGTCGATTAGGATTAATAGGAAACAAAACTAAACGTGGGAATTCGAGTTACCAAAATCTGAGTTTTAGAAACCGTTTCGGGTTTTCCGGTTTTCCCCCCACGCCGCCGTCCTCCGCCGTGCTCACTGCCACCGTTCAGCCTCGCCGGCAAGTCCCCAATACACAGACACAGAGAGTGGATGGTTTGCTGGAAAGGTTGGATCGAAATGGCAGAATGTGCTCTGCGGGTATGAATTATAAAGAAATGGAGGGAAGGAAATGGATGGCTCAGATTGAATCTCCAGATTAGATCAAGGGCTGAGATCTGATCTGGGGTTTTCAATCCAAAGGCTGACATTTAAAGCTGGTTCAAATGTTTAATTAATTCAATAGTGGATCTGATCCAATCTAGCCAATGGGTGAGTGACACTTGTCACTCCCCAGGTGTCCTTCAATCAGAATTTCTGAATATAATATTCGACACGAAAACCGAGACACGAACTTCCCGAATTCACGTTTCTGACCATAACTTCCTCGTACGAAGTCCGATTTCGGCGTGCCGCCTGTCTACGGACTCAGGACGTCGAGGCCTACCCAACGGTCCTTGAGTCAACTGAAAATTAGTTGTCAAAAGAAAAGTCAACATTTTCCCCCGAGAGTCCAAATTACGGTAATGCCCCTGAACTTCCGATAGCCATAACTTTCACCCTGATCGTCCGAATCGGACGTGCCACCTGTCTATGAACTCGTGACGTCCCGAACTACGTCACGGTCATAGGTCAAAGTCCATTTAGTTCCTCAATCAAAAAGTCAACAATTTGACCATACCATTCACAGGGGTAAAATCGTCAATTCACACAAAAAATTACAATATGGAAATCCTCGAATTTCCGGGGTGTTACAACCTTCCCCCCTTAAGAAATTTCGTCCCGAAATTTCAAAGAAACAAATGAGGAAATTGTTCTCGCATCTGAGCCTCAGGCTCCCATGTGGCTTCTTCCACATCCTGGTTTCTCCAGAGAATTTTCACGAGAGGGATCGTCTTTCGACGTAGTACCTTGTCCTTCCGATCCAAGATCTGTACTGGTTGTTCTTCAAAGCTCAAATCCTCCCGTAGTTCGACAGGTTGTTCCCTAAGTACATGAGAAGCATCACGTACGTACATCCGCAACATCGATACGTGGAAAACATCGTGAACTCTTGATAGTTCTGGGGGTAGTGCCAATCTGTATGCAACTCTGCCAATTCTCTCCACGATTTCATAAGGTCCGATAAAACGCGGACTCAGTTTCCCCCGTCGGCCAAAACGGATAATCCCTTTCCACGGAGACAACTTCAGGAAGACAAAATCTCCCACTTCAAACTCCAAGTCTCGAATCCGTCGGTCGGCATAACTCTTCTGGCGATCCTGTGCCACCTTCAATCTTTCCTTGATCACGCGAACAGTTTCCATGGTTAAGTCCATTATCTCCGGCCCTACAGCCGCTCGCTCCCCTACCTCCGTCCAGCAGATAGGTGTCCTGCACTGTCGGCCATACAGTGCCTCATAAGGTGCCATCCCGATGCTTGCCTGATAGCTGTTGTTGTAAGCGAATTCCATCAATGGCAAATGAGTATCCCAAGAGTCTTGAAACTGTAGTACACATGACCTCATCATGTCCTCCAGGGTTTGAATGGTTCTCTCAGACTGTCCATCGGTCTGTGGATGGAAAGCAGTACTGAAACGTAGGTTTGTTCCCAAAGTAGCTTGCAAACTCCGCCAGAACCTGGAAGTGAAACGCGGATCACGATCGGACACGATTGATTCCGGCGTACCATGAAGTCGTATGATTTCCTTCACAAACAGCTGAGCCAGTCGGTTAGGTTTATAGGTTTCCTGAACTGGCAGAAAATGGGCTGATTTGGTTAACCGATCCACGATCACCCATACTCCGTCCACTCCACTCTGAGTCCTCGGTAATTTAAAGACGAAGTCCATGGTGATGTGATCCCACTTCCACTCAGGAATCGGAAGTGGCTGCATAGCCCCATACGGTCTCTGCCGTTCCGCCTTAACCTGCTGACAGGTTAAGCATTTGCTCACGAACTCAGCAATATCCTTCTTCATTCCTGGCCACCAATAATGGTTCCGGAGGGTACGGTACATCTTTGTACCTCCCGGATGCATAGCATAGGCCGAACTGTGGGCCTCTTCAAGTATCTCGGCCCGTAACTCTGCCACTGCAGGTACGCACAAACGGCCCAATTTCACCAGTGCTCCATCGTCCCGGATGGTAAAATCCTGTCTCCCATCCGCATCGACCTCAATTCTGTAAATACAGAGTATCGGATCCTGCAGTTGTGCTTCAATGATCCGATCAATCAGTACTGGTCGCACATGGAAGCTGGCCAACAAAGCTCCATGCTCGTCAGTACCCAAAATAACTCCCGCCTTCCGGAGTTCCACCAGCAAGGGAAGATACACCACCCCAAGGTGTGCAATAGTTCCTGCTGATTTCCTGCTGAGTGCATCCGCCACCACATTGGCCTTACCCGGATGGTACTCGATCGTACAGTCATAGTCCTTCAGTAGCTCCAACCATCTCCGTTGTCTCATGTTGAGCTCCTTCTGAGTGAATAAATATTTAAGACTCTGGTGGTCGGTGTATATTCGACACGTTGCGCCGAACAGATAATGTCTCCAGATCTTGAGAGCATGAACCACCGCTGCCAACTCCAAATCATGGGTAGGGTAGTTCAACTCATGGGTCTTCAGCTGCCGGGATGCATAGGCGATAACCTTGCCAGTTTGCATCAACACGCAGCCTAGACCTTGCAGCGATGCATCACTGAAGACCACAAACTCTCCACTGTCATCCGGCAATGCAAGGACAGGTGCAGTGGTCAATCGATCTTTCAACTCTTGAAAGCTCCGATCGCACTGCTCGTCCCAGATAAACTTTACTCCCTTTCGAGTCAAACGAGTCAATGGTGCAGCAATTTTGGAGAAACCCTCCACGAATCTCCGGTAGTAACCTGCCAATCCGACGAAACTCCGCACCTCGGTCACTGTTGTCGGTTTAGCCCAGTTGGTCACCGCTTCTGTTTTCTGGGGATCCACGCAAATCCCATCCGTCGATATCACGTGTCCCAGAAAACCAATACTGCTCAGCCAAAACTGACACTTGCTCAGCTTGGCATACAATTGTTCTTGTCTCAGTTTCTCCAAGACCAGCCGTAGATGTTCTTCATGTGCACGGGCACTCCTCGAGTATACCAAAATATCATCGATGAACACAATCACGAACTTATCCAGGTAGGGTCGGAAGACCCGGTTCATCAGATCCATGAATGCTGCTGGAGCATTCGTCAAACCAAATGGCATAACAAGGAACTCGTAGTGCCCGTAACGGGTTCGAAAAGCAGTTTTCGGAATATCCTCCTCCGAAATCCTCAGTTGGTGATACCCAGATCGCAAATCAATTTTCGAGAAGCACTGAGCTCCCCGCAACTGGTCGAAAAGGTCATCAATCCTGGGTAGAGGATACTGGTTCCTCAATGTCACCTTGTTGAGTTGTCGATAATCAATACATAAACGGAGACTTCCTTCCTTCTTCTTCACGAACAACACCGGTGCTCCCCACGGTGAAGCGCTCGGTCGGACATATCCCAAATCTACCAACTCCTGCAATTGAGTCTTGAGTTCCCGTAACTCGGCCGGCGCCATCCGGTATGGTGCCTGGGATATAGGTCGGGTACCCGGGAGTAGTTCAATAGTAAACTCAATCTCCCGCGATGGTGGCAATCCAGGTAAGTCTTCCGGGAATACGTCCGGAAACTCACAGACCACCGGTATTTCGTCGATAACCGGAGTATCGACCCGTTCCGACACGACATGCGCCAGATAACCCTGGCATCCCTTCCGTAGAAGTTTGGTAGCAGTAAGTGACGAAATCACTTCAGGAGGCGAACCATCACGTTCCCCCTGAAAGATAACTTCCGGCAAACCCGGGCTCCGCAAAATTACTTGCTTGCTACAGCAGTCGATGAGCGATCCGTGCTCCGACAGCCAATCCATCCCTAGGATTATATCGAAGTCGTGGATATCCAGAATAATTAAGTCTGCTGGTAAATCCACATCCTCAATTCTTACCGGGCACCTCCGAATCACCTGATTCACAAGGTACACGGTACCCATCGGGGTGCCAACACCCATTTCGCAATCTAAGGCTGATACCACACAATCAAGCAAACCAGCACAACTCCTCGAAATAAAAGAATGTGTAGCCCCCGCATCCATTAATACACGTACAAGAAAATTAAGGATATGTAGTGTACCTGTGACCACGCCTGGAGCAGTCCTCGCCTGCTGCTGGGTCATTGCAAACACTTGGGCCCTCGGCCCTCCGTTCCGTCCGCGCCCGCGCGCGCCACGTCCAGCACCACGGTCACCTCCCTGACCGCGACCTCCGTTAGTGTGGGACGCCGTGCTCTGCACCACACTCGAGCCCCCAGCGTCGTTGTTTTTGGACAACTGCGGACAATCGCAGGCATAGTGGCCTTCCTCTCCGCAAGCAAAACAAGTTACTGGCCTTGGCCTGCCCGAATGCCCACCAGATGCACCACTCCAAGATGAGTGCTGCCCAGAGTTGTGTCCAGATCCTCTGCCCTGAGAGCCTCCACGTCGACCCGACCAGCCACGACCCTTGAAGGATGAAGGTGCTCCTCTGTAGCTCCCTCCCCTGTTGTTCTTCCGGCCTGATGGCCCATGGTGTGGGCGATCCTGACGTCGCCCCTCCCCCGAAGGTTGTCGTGATTGGTGTGCCGCCAGACTGGCCTCGACACGCACCGCTGCGTCGACCATATCCCTCAGAGAAGCATGAGTGGTAGCAGTCACACTGGCCCGGATCTCCCCTCGGAGTCCAAGCTCAAACCGCTGGCATTTGTCCTCCTCTGTGCTTACGAATGAGGCAGCGAACCGGGAAAGTCTCCCGAATGTTTGCTCGTAGTCTGAAACAGACATGTCACCCTGCTCCAGCCGCAGGAATTCCGCCTCCCGCGCCGCGCGAAAAGATCGCGGGTAGTACTGGTCCAGAAACCTGGAACGAAAAGCTTCCCAGGTAGTGGTATGGACAGACCACCCGGACATTTCGAGTCCATGCCACCACTGGTAGGCTCCTCCCTCCAGTAAGAAGGCCGCCAGAGTCACTCGTTCGCCCGGAGGGCAGTGCATCACCGAGAAGATCCGCTCCCACTTGGTGATCCAGTCGTGAGCATCCTCGGGGTTTGATCCCCCGCAGAAAGGAGTGGCTCCCAAACGTTGAGCCCTTTCGATGCTCGCGCATTCCATCTCTCTTTCTAGATCCTCGTCCGTTCGAGTATGCGGAATTCTCCTAGGAGGCATAACCAACTGTCAAGAGGCATAGATCAGAAAACAATATTCTTAAAAGTCGAAAAGTAACTAGTACTAATCGCTAGTCTAGCATGCAGACCAATACCCTAGTACTGACCACAACCTAGTGCTCTGATACCAAGCTGACAGGACCCGCCCCGATCCCACAGGGACCACAAGGGGACGTGCCCTGCTCCCGTCTGACACCCAATAATTCATACCAATTTTAACCTCAAAACATTTAAAAGCATAAATAACCAAATTAAAGTCATACATAAAATCCGAATTAAACGAATGTCAGACAAGGGATATAATCCAAAATTACAAATTTGCGAGCACGACTCTAAAGTAATCCTGCGGGTACACCGCCCAGCAGGGGTTCAGGTACGCAGAAGTAGATCTATGCCTCAGCCTCTGGCTCCTCCTCTACCTCAGTTTCCCGACCTGGAGGGGTTATCAAACAGTAAGGGTGAGTGGACCGAAACACAAGTTTATGAAATCGTTTGATAAGTAAAACATATAATTTACCCCTCCGTTTTCCAAATATGCGTGCACCATAATTCCAAAATCATAAACCATAGAATATGAACCATAAGGCATATAGCAAAACCATAACCATAATTTTAGTTGCTGCACTATACACTCCAATCCCGACATCCCTGATGTCTGACGTCCCTGACGTCCAATAGGTCACAATCACAAGGCTACGCGTGCCACTCGGGTCTCAATTTCCGAGTTCAATCCCCGAACCCCGTTCGGGTACAGCATCCCCGATGCTTAGCGTCATAGACGCTGGACGTACTAGACGTCCGTGACCTCTCCGGGGTACCTCATCCGGAGGAGACAATATAATATGGAAGGATCTATACAGTGCAGTAACAAATACATTTTATTGATATCCACATGCAAACATATATATACATAGATAGAATCCGAACCAATCATTCAGTTTCATCGGACGGGTCTCAAGCCCAAATACCGTGAAACGTGCCATAACCATATTTTCCATATCATCAAAACCATCATTGTTTTAGCATGTGAATAAGTATAATAAAACCAGAAAACATTTATGCACACAAGGGTTTAAGAAAATGGCCCACTCACAGTACAATCCTGCTAGAAACCGAACGTATACCCTCGTCCTGGTACAAATGTACAATCCCTGTCAAATCCAAGTATTCGTAAAGGTCAAATTAAACCCCCAACATTCAACCATGAAAGCCTAGGTCGAAACCGACCCGGGAAAGCCGCCCGAACGCGCTTCCCAAGGCAATAAACCTTATTTTGACCAACTTAATGATCTCCGATCGACCCGAAACCACCGCCATTGGATCCGGATCGTCGAAACCTAAAGAATGGTGGTGGTCCCACCAGAAACACTGTTCACACGCGCCCCCACGCGCCGGTCAACGTGGCGGTCAACGCAGGAACAGTTCCTGCTGACGTCATCGCTGACGTCACTGCTGACGTCAGCATGACGTCATGCTGACGTCATCTGACAGCTGTCAGGTCTGACGTGTCAGACTCTGACAGGTGCCACGTGTCAACATCCAATTGGTCCACCTCACTGATCTGTCAGACCACGTGTCAGATCTGACATGTGCCACGTGTCAGCACGGCACTGGTCCACGTCACTGACATGTCAGTGACACGTGGCAGTCCCTGACTGGTCCACGTCACTGACATGTCAGTGCTGACTGTGCACTGACATGTGACACGTGTCGGCTCACGGTTGGTCCACGTCACCTGACAGTCTGACAGGGTGCCACGTCATCACCTCTGTCCTCAGACGGGTTGACCCGTATCTCTGCAACTTGGGTCGAACAGACCCGCGATCACGACCCGGTCACCATTTCTTCTACACCCAACCATTTTCACTCTGGTTTGTTCCTAGATGTTCGTCTTATACCCAGGAACAGTTCTAGCTAATTAAAATCAATAAACAAGGGCTGAAGCAAAGACTTACCTCGATGAACAGACCCGGGTTCCCGTCGCCGTTTGCACTCCGTTCAGGCTACCTCCGGTCGTGAACTCAAGCCCAGAAGGTTCCTATAAGTCCCTAGAGTCGATTAGGATTAATAGGAAACAAAACTAAACGTGGGAATTCGAGTTACCAAAATCTGAGTTTTAGAAACCGTTTCGGGTTTTCCGGTTTTCCCCCCACGCCGCCGTCCTCCGCCGTGCTCACTGCCACCGTTCAGCCTCGCCGGCAAGTCCCCAATACACAGACACAGAGAGTGGATGGTTTGCTGGAAAGGTTGGATCGAAATGGCAGAATGTGCTCTGCGGGTATGAATTATAAAGAAATGGAGGGAAGGAAATGGATGGCTCAGATTGAATCTCCAGATTAGATCAAGGGCTGAGATCTGATCTGGGGTTTTCAATCCAAAGGCTGACATTTAAAGCTGGTTCAAATGTTTAATTAATCCAATAGTGGATCTGATCCAATCTAGCCAATGGGTGAGTGACACTTGTCACTCCCCAGGTGTCCTTCAATCAGAATTTCTGAATATAATATTCGACACGAAAACCGAGACACGAACTTCCCGAATTCACGTTTCTGACCATAACTTCCTCGTACGAAGTCCGATTTCGGCGTGCCGCCTGTCTACGGACTCAGGACGTCGAGGCCTACCCAACGGTCCTTGAGTCAACTGAAAATTAGTTGTCAAAAGAAAAGTCAACATTTTCCCCCGAGAGTCCAAATTACGGTAATGCCCCTGAACTTCCGATAGCCATAACTTTCACCCTGATCGTCCGAATCGGACGTGCCACCTGTCTATGAACTCGTGACGTCCCGAACTACGTCACGGTCATAGGTCAAAGTCCATTTAGTTCCTCAATCAAAAAGTCAACAATTTGACCATACCATTCACAGGGGTAAAATCGTCAATTCACACAAAAAATTACAATATGGAAATCCTCGAATTTCCGGGGTGTTACAGATCGTTCATTGTTCCCTTCAGAACACAGGTCTTACACATATTGTCCCGAAATACCGAAACCATCCAGTCTTGTATCATACCAAACTGGAAAAAAACTGAATAGTAAAACCGAAAGGATGGTCGGTACCGTACCGATATCGTACTAGTTTAAATCGGTACGGGGATGTCACAAAATACCGTCCCATATCGAAACCGAACGGGTTTTAATTTTTTAATTAATTAAAAATTAAATTAAATTCAACAATAAAAAACCCATAATAATCTAATAGCTAATGATGGATTTAATTGTATATTAATTTAGTTGATAGATTTAATTGTATATTAATTTAGTTGATAGAATTAATTGTATTTTAAGAGTTTTTTAGTTTATGGATTTAATAGTTTGTTAGAGTTTTTAAGTTAATGTTGTTAATTTTAGTTGATGTATTGATTAAGTTATGAATTTTCTATACATTTTGAGCAATATTTGTTACCTAACAAGAATCCTAATTTCTCAATTTTATCAAAATATTGCTTTTAGACATTGAATCAAGTAATAAATAAATAAAATTATAAATCTAGCTTCAAAACCGAAACCGTACCGAACCTAATTGGTACGGTATGGTACGATATCAATTTTATATTTAGAAATATCATACCGTACCGAACCGGTTAAAATTATTTGATAAGGTTCTGATATCACCTCCATACCGAACCATACACAGGACTAAGAAAAACAATCAATGTCAAATTCTTTTTTAATTACTAAGGGATTCCTTTTGATTTCTATATCATAATATGTGATAGGTACTAATAATAATAATAATAAAAATAACAATAAATATCAACAAAGAAAAAATAACTAATCATAAGTAACAATGAACAGCTAATATGATAAAGTTCATATATTATTATATTGAATGCAACATATATATTGCTGATATGGTTAAGCTTCATCCATCAAAAAAATGTTATGTAATGTTATTGCGCATTGAAGCCTCTCGTTATAATATCGCATTAAAATGGTTGTTGAAACTTTTTTAAAGTGTAATGGAATTTGTTGGAGATTGAAGTTGAAGTCAATTCTATCGAAATCCATAATTCAATTTCTCTACTTATTCCCCATTTATCACCAGATATACTATAAGCTACAAACAAATCCATCTGCTAAGTCAGAGAGTAAGGAAAGGCATCAGTGTCACATTCCATTCTTCATGGATCATGAGTGATGACATTGACATGTGTAGATTTATTATGATTACTTTGGGAGGCACTTAGGCTTTACATCACCACCGCGCCCCCACTAGTGCAAAGGGATTAGCCATATTTTCCACCATCCAACAAAACCCACACATTAAGAAAAGGAAAAACTTCTTGTCTGCCTTTGGGTACAAATTAACTCACTCACGTGTGGTATGACAGCAAAATTCATAAATTTATACAGCAAATTACCGTAGATTAAAGTTGCACGTACAATTAAAACGTTCACATCAATAATATTATGAAAAATTAAAAATCAAGCTAAAACAACAAAAAACTAATTCCACCAGAGAAACAGCCACATAAACCTAAATGTATGTAGAGTTTTTAACCTAATAACCAATTTACTATCTGATTCAACAGGAAGTTTTCATTTATTGTTATATATATTGGAAATTTACTGTTATATATTAAAAATGCCGAAGATGACGAGTGAAGACCAAACTAAGCATTACCACCAACCCGATGCTAGCTCATCTGACATTCCTGCTTCAGCAAGGCAGTAAGAACGCGCTGAATATGTCTACCAGATTCGGCACGACTCTATCCAGTAAAGTTCCCGGTAGAGCACTTAGTAAATTATTCTGTAGGCGGCCACCGATGATATTTTGACGGATTTCCTAAAATCATTTTTATCAAAATTCTAATTTCGGGTCATTTTTGGGTCAATCCGTTATGACACGTTTAATAAAGGAATATATTTTGAGTAAATCTATTAATCTGTATAATGATCTATTAATCCGTTTAATAACTGGATAGATTTTGGGTCAACCTATTAACCGTATAATGACTTATATATTAACACGTTTAATAAGTGTATCAATCACTAACACATATATCTACTCATTTACGTACATATATACTCATTAAATCTTATAGTTTAAATAGGTTAAATATATTAAACAGGTTATAAGTTAATTGATTTTCGAATACGACCTATTTACTAAATATGTTACACAAATTAAGCGGTTTATCTGGTTCATTAACAGGTTAGGTTTGAGTTGGATATTCTTAACACGATTATTAAATGGGTCAGATTTGAATTGACATATATGAATAAAATAGAGTTCATGACACGACACGAATTTGACACGACATGAACTTAATATGACCCGAACCCGACACAATACGATTTATTACCAACCCTAAAATTTCCTGATGTCTACCTTGCAGGAAATCGAATTCGCTGAAACAATATATAGCAAGGGGCAAGCCACACCCCGAGTGAGGACCAAAAGATCCTTCGCGAAGGTCAACCCAAGCTTTCGAAGAGAATAATCACCAACACAATATAAAATTTCTCTAACTTTTGGATTCAAATTCAATTTCAACTTTTGGTAAGTTAAATAACTACACATTAATTTAAAGAACCAGATCCGAACAACCTAAACAAAACCGATAAACATATCTCATCATGATCTAAAGTCACAGAGTTAGTTTACAATTCAAACACTCACCACCATTCCCACCAAGAACAAATTATGCACAAGCAGAAGCCGGCTCTTTCTATGGAAAATAGTATTGAGTTGTGTCAAGGTCATAATCAATATTTCTTGTTACCAAAAACATCTCAAAAAATTGATCAGAAAATGGAACAAATAATTTTCTCTGTCAAGCAATTCGTGTCGAACCATTCTCTCCAAGTGGATGCTCTGAGGAAGAAGCTCACTGTAGTAGAGCAAGGTCGAGACTGAGGCCGCTGGGTCTCCAACGAGGGATGTCATTAGCCTAAACAATGACCTAAACATCAATGGTGTAATAGACTGCACCAACAACAACAACAAAACACAACAATATTAACAGTTACAGATACAAAAATGTTACTATTTTCAGAGACAACGGGTCGGGTTTCGATTGGACTTACCATGGCTTTGGGGAGCAAGTAGGGGTTCAAAATTGTGAATTGTGAATTTGAGATTCTGAGTTGAGACACAGATGAAGTAATGAAGTTTTGGGGCATGGGTAGCTAGCTATCAATCTTCACCTTCCATTCAGACCTAACCGTCCATGTTGTCAGTGCAATTTTTTATTTTTTATTTTTTGACAAAAAATTTGGTTAGTGCAACTGTGCAAGAAACCATAGGTAAAAATCTCAAGAAACCATAGGCAAAAGTCTAACTCTTGGTTTTGTTTTTTCAATCAAATGAAATTTAACCTTTCCGTATTTATTTTAGAAATAAAATAATATACGACTCGAAGATTCGAACAAATTTATTTAGCAATATGCTTGAACTTAGTATGAGGTTGATTTATATGGCACAAAGACTTCACATGACTTCATTCATATAAGTATTAGAAACATGTACGGATCCATCATTTGAATGAATAGTGAGCTAAATTTGGAGTAAAATATCAAATTGTTGGTAAAAGTGAATTTTATTAATAAGAAATTTTGAAATAATATAAGCACATAATGAACTTTACTCGGGGAAAAAAGGCATTTATACATAAAAACTCAAAAAAAAAATGTCAATAAGTATACAAATGATATAAAAGTACTTAATTGTATTCTACTACGTTCAAGGCACTAATAAATGCATCAATTATCAAATTTATATCAACAATATAGATGTAAATTCCCTTTTTACATCAACAGACAACAATCCCCCATCTTGTTTAGGTGTATGGCAATTAAGTGTTTTATTTTGGTGTATGAAAATTATAGGATGAGCTACATGAGCTAACGTTATAGTTGTAGGGAATGGGCTTGGGCTATTGTCTTTCTCATCCAAACTTGCTCTTTTAGTATTTATTAGGCGATCCCGTGATATTTTTTTAGCCCATATTAAAGCTTAAAAAAAATACTCACACACCCACCCACCCGTAATATATTGATTTTCTTTGTTGGATAAAATTATGAGAATCACTGATTTTCTTTGCGGCGCATTTTAGAAAAAAATCATAAGACAATGTAAGTGTTTTAAACTTTGTTTCAAATACAAAACTTCCAAATTCAACAGTTAAGGGAACATGGTATGGATGAAATATTTAAATCATTGTGAACTATGTGATGTTGAGATGCCTAATATGAGTGCTTGTTTTAAGATGAATAAATGTTGTTCTTGTCAACAAACAGATTTTATTATAGTTGAACATTACTACCGGTTTATGTCTTGAATAGATCATCAGTTGGTGGAATTGTGTAACACCCCGGAAATTCAAGGATTTTAATATTGTAATTTAATGTATGAATTGACGTTTTTACCCTTGTGAATGGTATGACCAAATTGTTGACTTTTTGATTGGTGGGTCAAATGGACTTTGACCAGTGACTGTGACGTAGTTCGGGACGTCACGAGTTCATAGACAGGTGGCACGTCCAATTCGGACGATCAGGGAAAAAGTTCTGACTATCGGAAGTTCAGGGGCATTACCGTAATTTGGACTTTCGGGGCGAAAATGTTGACTTTTCGTTTGGCAAAAAATTTTCACATGACTCAAGGACCGTTAGGTAGGTATCGATGTCCTAAGTCCGTAGACAGGCGGCACGCCGAAATCGGACTTCGTATGGCTGAGTTACGGGTCTAGGAAGTGAGGGGCATTTTGGTAATTATTGAACCAGGGGCATTTTGGTCATTTTGCCCTGGTTACTGTAGCAACCGCGGGGGACACGGGCAGAACCACCATGTGCGGTGGCTCTGAGTGCGATTTGATTACTGGTGTGTGTGTTGGAAAGTATTGATTGTTTAAACCTTTTTGAAGCATCAAACGTGGTCTAATTCATCCAGCTACACGATCAAATTGTTAATTGAAATTCGAAGCTTTCGGGGGACAAATTTCAGTGGACAGATTGGACACCCACGAGCCTCTGGGACGGTTCAATTGTTTTAAAACTGAATAGGAATTGTGTAAGCTTCATTCTGCTGTTGAAGGAACTGAGAATAGGTGAGGAAACCAGAGAAACCATTTCGGGCAAAATTGGAGGGAAAATCGGGTTTTGATTTCTGGTGATTGTTGGACCAAACCAAGGCCTGGTTTAGTCTTCTGGGAGTGTTTAGAACTCAACCACATCGAAATCGAAGGCCATCAGCCACGGGTGAGCTGGGACGGTGACTGCAGTTTTCAGAGAAATCGCAGAGCTTGGGACGACAACCTTCAGGTACTTTCAGACACAATTGATTGTTCATTTTAGTTCGTTTTGATCCTATTTTGCTTCCTGTGAAGTTAATTGGATAATGGGTTTGAAACCAGGGAGTTCTGGTGATTGACCCGTTTGGTTGATCACGGGTCGAGGGTCCATTTAAGGGACCAGTGAGGTTAATTTTTGACTCAGAACCTAAATTGGATAGTTAATGAACATGTTAGGATCAAATACGAGTGAAATGGAGTGGAAATTGAGGGTCAATTAATCGGGTCAAGCCGTGGGTGGCAGGCCCGTGTTATAGACAAACGGGTGAAAGTGGTGACACTGTAGCTACAGTGTCAGGCGCGTGACTTTCACGCGCAGCCACTTTGGGCGGCGCGTGAGGGCGCGTTGAGCCTTATCTCCGATCACGATCAACATGACTTTTGTTCCTCTCATCATTCTGAACATTTTTGGTGAATTAACCATGTTGATCTGAGATAGTTTTGATGGGTCAATTTAGGGCTGGTTGCCTCGGGAAACGTGTTGGACGGCTTCCCCGAGCCGGTTCCTATTTCGGACTTTCTGGTTAAATGTTTAAGACTTGTAGTTACCCTTACATGTGATTTGGATTGACAAGAATTGTACGATAATCCCGGTACAAGCTCGTACGCGCAGGTTACTGCGGGATCGTACTGTGAGTGGGCCCGATTTCATTAAACCCTTGCATGCTTAAATGTTTTCTGATTTACTTATATGTTCACATGCTGGAATCAAGAAATGGATTTGATAATATTGAAATTTCGGTTATGGCACGTTTCACAGCACTTGGGCATGAGACCCGTCTGATGAAACGTAACGATCGGTTCGGATTTTACCTATGTATACATATATGTTTTGCATATGGATATCAATAAAATGTATTTGGTACTGCACTGTATAGATCCTTCCATATGATACTGTCTCCTCCGGATGAGGTACCCCGGAGTGGTCACGGACGTCTAGAACGTCCAGCGTATATGACGCTAAGCATCGGGGATACTGTAACCGAACAGGGTTCGGGGATTGAACTCGGAATTGAGACCCGAGTGGCACGCGTAGCCTTGTGATTGTGACCTTATTAGACGTCATGGACGTCAGACATCAGGGATGTCGGGATTGGAGTGTATAGTGCAGTGGCTAAAATTATGTTTATGGTTTTATTACATGCCTTATGGTTCGTATTATATGATTAATGATTTTAAATAATGCTGCATGCATGTTTGGAAAACGGAGGGGTAAATTATATGTTTTACTTACTAAACGATTTTATAAACTTGAGTTTCGGCCCACTCACCCTTATTGTTTTGGTAACCCCTCCAGGTCGTGCTAATGAGGTAGAGGAGGAACCTGAGGCTGAGGCATAGATCCACTTCTGCGTACCTGAACCCCTGTTGGGTGGTGTACCCGCAGGTTTATGTTAGAGTCGTGCTCGCAACTTGTAGTTTGGATTTCATCCCTTGTCTGACATCTGTTATTTCGGATTGATGTAAAACTTTAATTTTGGTTTTTATGCATTTGAATGTTTAAGGTTAAATTGGAACATTATTTTGGGTGTCAGACGGGAGCAGGGAACGTCCCCATGTGGTCCCAGAGAGGATCGGGGCGGGTCCTGTCAAATTGAGTGATAAATTTCTTATTCTTAGCACATCATTAGATCCATGTAATTCCTTCAAGTCATTCAATAGTGAGGATATACATAAACTTGCTGAGAAATATTATCGTACTGATTTTCTTTCAAGTGATTTGAAGGAATAGAGTTGAGATATTTTGAGAATGATATGCACCTCCAGCCTTTCTCCAAGGATATCTCCAATACTCGTGAACTATATCAAATATTGGTGGAAGTAACTTTGACAGATAACTATTGTTTGTTTTATAGGCTCATTCGATTAGTGTTGACTCTTCTCAAGAACATAACATGTTTTTTTTTTTATCAATGATAATTCTCAGGAATCGACTTTGAAATAAAATATGTAACGACCCATCCCGGAATTCGGGATTAGATTAGTAACTAATCATGATTAATGAGGGTTAATCGGTGATTAGTTGGGTGGAATCGGACGAACGTTGCAAAATGACCTTTTTGCCCTTAGTTGTGGGTAAAACGTTGACTTTTAATTCGGGCGGTCAAATGGAGGTTGACCGATGACTGTGACATGGTTCGGGACGTCACGAGTTCATAGACAGGTGGCACGTTCGATTCCGACGTTCGAGGTGAAAGTTATGACGTTCGGAAGCCCAAGGGCATTTACGTAATTTGGAGGATCTGGGGGAAAAAGTTGACTTTCTGAAATACAATCGATTTTCACATGACTCAAAGACCGTTAGGTTCATCTCGAGGCCCCGAGTACAACGACAGGCGGCACGCCAAAAACGGACATCGGGTGATCAAGTTACGAGTCAAGGATGGTGAGGGGCATATTGGTAAATTGTCAAAAGAGGGCAAAATAGTAATTTCACTAGGGTATTGTTTGAACAGGGACAGCCGTGTATGGGATTACATCTTGATCAGAGCACGGGGTGATTTATTTATGAAATTGATGGGCTGAGGAGTTGTTTAATGCATTAGGGAATTGTTTATGCATTGTGTGGGAAACAAGAGTTTGTGGGTGTGTGGATGCTGTGCACGGGCTGAAGTTTTGAGGTGAGAAAAACAAAGTGTGGCCATGGTGGTGTGCACGAGTGATTTGTTTATGCAGTGTGTGTGGCTTGATCAGACCACGGGCAAACAGGAGTGGTTGAACTGAGACATCCACTTGTGGTGGTTTTGTACTGAACAAAGCACGGGGGGCCTTGTGAATTGGGTTTGGGTCTGTGCGGGAAACAGAATTTCAGAGAAGCCAGGGAGATTCCCACGGCTTGTTTGCTGCCCGGTTTGAAAACAGAGAGATTAGGGGACATATTGGGGGGGGGGGGGGGGGGGGGTCTCTGAGGGTCATTTTGGTGAGAAAAGAACTGAAGAACGGGCGAGAGGACTGAATCGGGAAAACTGGGAAAAACAGAGGGAAAATCCAATTTCAATTTGCAGACCAGCCCAAGCCAAATTGAGGTTCGAATGAACTTCCTGAGGCCTTTAATGATCGATCCAAATCGAGAAAGTCGAAGTGCGAAGCCTGCGGAGCCACGACCAGACGTGACGAAATTCCAAAAATCGCGAGCTTGTGTTCGTGCATAAGGAGGTGAGTTCTTGCAAAATTGTTTTCAAATTAATCCTTAAAGTAAGCCTACAGTGCTTCCAAATTAATCAATTGATGGGAGCAGTGACGGTGTGATGAAGTGGGGTGATGAACTTCGAATACGACCTGAGTTCAGTTGAGGTGGTTGTAGGCAGTGTCGACTTGAATGAATGTCACTGACATCTAATTCAGTGTGTTGCGAATCTACCTGAGTGATCAATTGAAGGAATTGGCTGGTTTATCGCAGTAATTTGGCCGGGTCGTCACGCGGGTTAAATGACCCGTTTAGCAGCTGAACGGGTGAAGGAGGAGATGAACAGTGTCTGTTACTGTAGCAGCGTGTGAGTGTCACGCGCAGCCGCTTGTGGCGGCTCGTGGGTCCGATTTTCGAGGTAAGTCCAACATGACTTTTTTCCTACACATTGTAACGAACATTTTAGTGTTGGTTTCGAAACAATCGGACATCGTTTTGATGCTGTTTCGAGGGTCCGAAGGTTTATGTTACGTTTTTAATTAACAAATAATTCCCGGAAAATTATGGGGAATTGGTATGTTGTTATTTGAGACCTTAATGACCCTGAAATGTGATTTCATACAGGATTCGGGTTTCCTGGAAAATGCCGGAAATTACGGGAACGAGTGCGGCGCGAAACCGAGTCTTAAGAATGGTGTGTGAGTGGACGTTGCTTTCAAAATTTAATGCATGCATAAATATTTCTATGATTTCTATGATTATGATTATGAATTGTGATTGAGTTCAATTTCCGTATTTATACGTATTTTTTTTTATACATGCGAGTTGCACGTATTTCGAGACTCTGGTTTCGCTTGCGTTTTGATGATGGGTTAATGAATGATTTCATGTGATTTGTGCGTATTATGTTTTTAAGATGTTGGATTTCGATTGTGAGTATGGTTTACGATTTTAACACGAATTTCGAGTATGTTGTGATTTGATCGTGATTTTGGTGATTTGATTGTGGTTTTGATGTCTTGACCTTGAGATTTGAAATATGAGGTGTTTTCAAGGATTTAAAACGGATTTTGAAAAAGGTGATTTCGGGCTTGATGCTCGGGGCATAAAAGTAACTTTGACTAACGAGATTTCGATTTTCGAAAATTTAAAGTGGATTTTTGGTTTGGATTCGTGATGATGTTTCCGGATGCCAGCTTACGGAATCATTATTGCGAATTTGAATTAGGAATGGAAAAAGATTTAATAAAGTGATTTGGTCTGATTTTACATGCCCCGTGTTTAATGATAATTTGATTATGTTTGTAAAGTATGATTTGGGGAATTGAATGTGGAAATTCGGACCATGGGTCCTGTTGTGAAAAATGTGACTTCGGGATGGGTCCCGCATTGTGGTGAATGAAAAATGTTTTGGGTTTAAAGACCCGTTGAAAACTGTTTTGGGTTTAAAGACCTGGTGCTATTGCTGGAGTACGTTTTGAGTTTAAAGACTCGGTTAATTGATGACGGGGGAGGGCCCTTAATGAGTTTAAAGACTCGGTTGTTGTGATACCCCCGAGGCCTATTGAATATGTTTTGAGTTTAAAGACTCGTTGATATCCCGGGAAGGCCTGATTATGCACATGATTTTGAGCTTAAAGACTCGGGCGCACTTGATAACCAGCAAACTGATTGATTGTGATTCATTGATATTCTATGCTGTTCAGATGTGTTGGGCAGTGGCCCGGATATGTGGTTGATGGTTTTGGATTATGTTGTGTACTTGGTTTTGATTTGTGGTTTTGGGCTGAGGCCCGGTGTTTATGATTGCGGGCTAAGACCCGATGGTTGAGAAAGGAAAAATGCTTTTGAGTTTCATACAAGTTTTCCTTATGTTGAAATTTGACACACGGTTTTTCCTATGCTGAAAATGAGAGAGATTGTGAAATGTTTTTTTTTTGTATGCATGCATTGGTTTTTACGCAGAGGGTAAAAACTTTCTTTTTGTAACGGCTTTTATGAACTGATTTATCTTTGTCCACTCACACCTTTTGATTTTTATTGACCTTCCAAGCCGTGGCGCGTTGTCCGAGGCTGATCGAGAGGCGGAGGCATGAGTAAGCACGTGTGGCTATCCCTGGTCTGGCAAGTACTGAGGGTAACTTGGGAATTTCAGTCATCTTGCCAGGCGGGAGCAGGACCGGGCACGGTTTTCAATGTCCCTTCGGGGGCGGTCCTGTCAAAATAGGTGAAAAATTCTTACTGATTGTATAACCTTACACATTGAAAGAGATTTAACTTATACTATCAACAACGAAGAGATAATAGAGGATTTTGGTGCTATTAAGACTCAAAATGTACAATTTAAAATTAGAAAGTGATAATTTTTTTTTGGTTAAACAAAAAGATTATATAACACCAGCAAAACTGGCCCCAACGGGAACAAAGAGACAACTCAATAACGAACACAGAGCTGGAGCAAATCCAACAAAGAAAACCACAGAAGGTCACAAAGGGCCCCCACAACAACCCTACCTAAAGGCTAATGTTCTATCTTAGAGCTTCCAACGCATTTATGTTTGAAGCCCTAATAATCAAAGTACTTAAACGGGACCTAATCATATTACAAATAGAAAGAAAGAAAACATCTGGAGACCTTGGAGGGTGCCCAATCACACGATGATTACGTTCTAACCAGATCCCATAAACAGAAGTAGTAAGAGCAAGTTTACAAGTAATAGATCTGAAAGACTTACTACCCCACCAGCTAGCAAGCAGGGGGATAATATAGTTCCACGAAGAAAGCTGCCACAAAATCCCACATCGAAGCAAAACACGCTCTCACACATAAGCAGAGAACTGACACTCAAAGAATAGATGAGAATGAGAATCAACAGTAAGATTGCAAAGAAAACACATACCATTACCATGTGCAGTCAAGTTCCTCAATCTATCTAATGTAGACAACCTCCACTGAATAGCAAGCCACAACATAAAGCTCGCCCTACGAATATGACCCAAGAACCACACCAAACGATGCTAAGAGACACTATGATCTGAAAGAGACAAACTATTCCACAAGAACGAAGTAGAAAACCTCCCAGAAGGATTAGCAACTCAGCGATAAGAATTAGGAACAGAAGCATTAGGGCACATCTCATAATTTTTGCTTGTATTACATGTTTAATTATGATTTTTTGTTGTAATTTTTTGTTCTTCTTACTATTATTCTTTTATTTATGTGTATAAATGTATTTGAGAAATAAGGCTCATTACGTTTCCTCTTAATTAGGTATATCTTTTTTTACGTTTGTTAATAAAATTCACTCTTTTATATTATTGCATGTAACTATGTAAATTTAATTTATTCAAAATTTGAATTCAGGAACTGTCCCTATAACGTTACATAGTTTCTTGTTTCAGGTTACTTGTGTTAGATGTTCTGAAACCCTGCATTAGGCACCCTGCAGCCTGATTCGAAACAACAAAACAAAAATGCTGCATAATTCTTAAAACATTGTGTTCGTAACAAAAGTAGTTCCAACAACGTTTAGTTGCAGAAAATGTTCCATAGGTAAACGCATGGCCCCAGTGCATGACTTCGGACATAACGTTGAGCATCATCCGTATATTTGTACGGTGTAGCCGCCATAGGATGACAAAGAACTGTAGCACATAGAAGGCAACATTGAAAATAGGGTCACCAGACCAAAATGTCAAACAAATTGGGGGTCACTGCTGACAAAGACAGAGAGGAGTAGTTTTTTAAAAGATTTGGATCATAGCATCGAACACAAAACATTTAGCCATCATGGCTAAACACAAGACATGCTTTGTGCTTCAATTCATCTCATGTTTCTACCTGCAAATTCTGTCTACTTGTGCACAGATGCTAAAACCTGCAACACTCAAGCAAGGCCAACGGCTGGTTGAAAGAGACAATAATCATCTTCTTTCTGAAAATGGTCTCTTCAAGCTAGGGTTCATCAGTGTGGGTACTTCAAGTGTTTCCGGTTCTACAAGTAATCGTTACCTGAGAATTTTTTACGCGAAACTACCAAGTCATCCAGATGCAGTGTGGGTGGCCAACCCGGAAACTCCAATCAACGATTCATCAGGAGTACTTATGTTGGATACTTTTGGAAATTTGGAGCTCATATATGGTGGGGGGCGAATATCTCTCTCTGGCCCTAATCAAACAGTTTCTGGTAATGTCACTGTCTCTTTGATGGGGACTGGAAATCTTGTCTTGAGAGAAGTGGCTTCAAATGGATCGTCTGGAAGTGTTCTATGGGAGAGTTTTGATCATCCACAGAACCCATTGTTGCCCGGGATGAAATTAGGCATGAACTTCAAGACTGGACAAAATTGGAGAATTTCTTCATGGATGAGTGATCAAGTCCCTGCACCGGGTGCTTTCAGGCTCGGCGTGGACCCTGGTGGCACAAACCAATTGGTCATATGGCGGCGGGAGGATGTGTACTGGACCAGTGGTGCCTGGGAAAATGGTAGTTTTCGATCATCACCTGAATTGACAAGAACGGTTGATTTATTCGATTTCAATTTTGTTTCAAATAAAGAGTAAAAGTACTTCTCCTTTTCTGCCAAAAATAATTCTACTATTTCTAGATGGGAACTGAATTCATGGGGACAAATATTGCAGTCAATATTAACCCCAAATGGTACTAGCTGGGAGAGCAAAGCTACCAGTCCATGCAAATTCAACCCGAATTACCCGGAAGCAGTGTGCATAGAGGAGAAGCTCTCTCAATGCAGAAATGGTTCTGAGCTATTTGTGCCAATGAGAGGCTATTTTGATGGAAATAGGTCTACATACCATGATAACGACACTAACCTGGTTCTTAGCGATTGTCATGCGACTTGCTGGAGAGATTGCACCTGCATTGCATACGAAAGTTACTACAGCAAGAATGGGACTGGGCGTGTTTATGAGAGAAGGAACAAAATTTGCACAGAATAATTACTTTGGACTTACTTATGTTCTTACTATAGGGAACAACAGCAAAGGTATGATTTTAGCCCTTCTGCTATATGATACTTACGAACATTGGAACAAAATGAACACTTCATAATCTGATTTATCAGCCGAAACCCAAATCTTCATGTACTTAATGTTGATTTTGCGGTTTGGTTTAGATGGAACATCTATTGGAGGAGGCAGAAAGATCGATTCAACAAGAAATGTGATGAAAGAATGGTGGATATGGTTTGCCATAGGCATTGTACTTTCTGCAGTGCTACTTTTAGGCTACTTTTGGCTCATAAGGAAAAGAAAACTTAGACTCATGCAACAGATTAGACTCAAGCAACAGAATGGTAAGTAGCTATAAATTTAGATTTTATTTATGCTAATTACATGAACAAGTAACTTCATTGGGATCGAGCAGGACAAGAGCAAGGATCACATCAGTTGAGGTCACAAATGACCGGATTTGACGATGTAGATGAGCTCAATAATTCAACCGAATTTCGTCCATAATTTCTTTGTTATAATTCCGATTTGGACGATTATTTCGCCAAAACGTTCCAAAGTACAAACTTTATTTATTTAAACAAAAATATCACAAAAAAAATTATTTTATCTAATTATTTATTATTTTAATATTAAAAGTTAAATATAAAAGGTATAAAATAAAATAAAATAATGCTTATTTGAGGGCCTATCATTCAAAACAGGCAAATGGATAGGCCGGGATTTCCAGATGTTTCGTTTTTCTGAAATTGTGGCTGCAACAGATGGCTTCTCATTTTCCAGAAAGCTGGGAGTGGGTGGTTTTGGACCGGTCTACAAGGTAAAATCGAAGTTTATTAACCAATGGTTATCTGGAAATTTGATGGCTGACATTGAATATATAATGTAGGGTGTATTAACAGATGGGCAACAGGTGGCAGTAAAGAGACTTGCAAGACATTCAGGACAAGGACTAGAAGAATTCAAGAACGAGATAACTCTAATAGCAGAACTTCAACATAGTAATCTTGTTCGTGTTTTGGGATTTTGCGTTGAAGGAGAAGAGAAGATTCTGATCTACGAGTACCTGACAAATACAAGCTTGAATGCCTTCCTCTTCGGTTTGTCCATATCTCTTACTGACACTTGAAAAACCTTCACATTGCAATCTTGAACCTGATTCTTAGCACAAACTGCAGATTCCAGCAGAGGGAACCAATTAGATTGGCAAACACGAGTCAACATCATTGAAGGCATTGCACAAGGACTTCTCTATCTTCACAAGTATTCTAGACTTAGAATCATACACAGAGATCTCAAAGCTAGTAACATTTTGCTTGATGAAAATATGAATCCTAAGATATCCGACTTTGGAATGGCTAGAATTTTCGGACAAAATGAGACCAAAGCAGAAACGAATAGAGTTGTAGGAACGTAGTAAGTATATATACAAAGAATGTAACATTTATATAAGTTCTTTCCAATTTTCATTATGTTTAACATCATGATTTTATGCAGCGGTTATATGTCTCCAGAGTATGCCAGTATGCCACGAAAGGCATTTTCTCTGAGAAGTCTGATGTTTACAGCTTCGGGGTTCTGATGCTGGAGATAGTCAGTTGCAAAAAGAACACTGTTTTTGTTTCATCTAATGCTCTCAGCCTTATTGAACTCGTAAGTTACAAAGATGGATCAAATCAGCACTCAATTTCAACAAGATAGCATAAACACTCACATAACACATCAAAATTTCGGATCATTTCAGGCTTGGGATTTGTGGAAACAAGGTGATTGTGAAGAACTAAAAGACACATTGTTGGACTCTTGCCCTAATGATGAAGTTTCAAAGTTCATCCATGTTAGTCTCCTTTGTGTCCAAGAATATGCAGTTGATAGACCTACCATGTCAGAAGTTGTATCCATGCTTACAAGCGATATCATGTTTTTGCCTGAACCAAAACAACCTGCATACCATATTTCAAGAAGTGAAATCGGGTCATCAACACCCGGTAGAAGGCCAGATATGAGTTCATCAAACCGTGTAACAATAACTGTGATGGAAGCTAGATAAAGATACTACATTTTCAAAAGTCTCTACGGCTGAAGAATAAGCTTCATGTTCCATCAGATAACACAACAGATATATCATGAATGTAAACATGCAAAATCCATTTTTTTATTTTTAGTTACTTTCCGCAGTGAAATCACAAATGAACTGCTCTTTGGTTGCTCCAGAAGCAGCAGCACGAGGTGCAGGCCTGGGAGACAAGGTTGGTTTTGTTTCTTTTACTGCATTATACCTCGCAATGCTGCTTCCAGATTAAACAGTAAAGAACATATCATTTACGGTTTTATTAAGGATTCTTAGAGAGACTTTACAAGTTTTGATGAATAAGAACTAACCAGACTTCAACTTGTAGTGATTATTATCATTATGGTCTTTTCTTTTCTTTCCGCAGCAATTTCAGTGACCAGTCATGATTTATGCATGAGGTCAAACACCAAAATTGTTAGTCTTCTCCCTTCATGAGGTTTGAATCATTTGATCCCCATATCACTTCTTTTTTATGACACTTCTGACTAGTTTATCCTGCATGTACTCAAGAACCCAACGCATCCTAAAACTCAAAATTTATCCACTTTTCTCGTCTGCATTATGGCCTGAACTAGAGGCCCAAAAGCTAACGAACGTGCCAATTCATCGGACCGCCCAAGCCGGTCTTCTTCAACAACATGGACCCACATCTGTTGGAATGGTAAGTTGAAGGCTACCCCAACAACATGGACTTTTCCAAACATTTCAGCCTAGGCCATGGCAGTCAAAATGGGTATGCAAATCCATCAATCAATTTCATAAATCATGAGTTGGAATGGTAAAAATTTCATCATCGACTCCCTTCAAACGTGGCAGACAACACACTAATAGGCATTACAATATTACATGAGCTGAATTTTCCTTACCTTAGAAATTCCACCCTCAAGTGTGAACGAAATGCGGGCACATACACAACAGATTCTAGCTATTTGAACTTTTGACGGCTGCCGTCCATGGAGGAAATTCCAGTTACAAGTAAACGTACTAGCTCAATCTGAAACAGAGGACTCACGAAATTAATTAGCCCTACTTATAATCAGCACCAAAATCAATTTAACTCATCAATAAGAGCCCAGTCCAAGACGTAAATGGCCAGTCATTCCCAGAACCTCAGTCCGTGACTTGTATAATTTTATAGCCATCCATCCTCATAATATTTTAACCAAATGAAGAACAAGTCAATCTAAGACTTTGGTCATCATTCCAACATTTCAACCAATTATGGGCACAAGTCACAACAGTATCATAGTATTGAAATTAAATTAGAGAAACAGGAAGATCAGGCAAAGTCAGAGGAGAAAGTTCTTCAACATAGGCTATTCATATTTTGCAGACACTTTCGTTAGAGACGACACACAAAACATTAGCGGAAGGCTCAACAGATAAGCCTTGTGCTTCTCTTTAGCTCTTGTTTCTTCTTCATGCAATACATTTTTCCATCATATGCAGAAACAGTGTTATTTACGCTCAAGCAAGGCGATCAGCTACGGGATCAGGACACCGATCATCTTGTTTCTCCACATGGGTACTACAAGTTAGGGTTCTTCAGTCCTGGTGCTTCAAGCAACCTCGGTGTTACCAGTAACCGTTTCCTGGGGATGTGGTACGGCAAACTACCAAACCATACAGATGCAGTCTGGGTGGCCAACCCGGAAACTCCGGTTGTTGACACATCCGGAGTGTTTACATTGGATAGTGATGGGAAATTGAAGATCATACATGGTGGAGGGGAAATTAATATATCAAACCCCAATCAAACAGTTTCCGATAATGTTACTGCCTATTTGATGGATTCTGGAAATTTTATATTAAGAGAAGTATCATCAGATGGAACACCTGAAAATATTCTAGGGGAAAATTTTAATTATCCAACAAACACATTTCCTGGGGATGTGGTACAGCAAACTACCAAACCATACAGATGCAGTCTGGGTGGCCAACCCAGAAACTCCGGTTGTTGACACATCCGGAGTGTTTACATTGGATAGTGATGGGAAATTGAAGATCATACATGGTGGAGGAGAAATTATTATATCAAACCCCAATCAAACAGTTTCCGATAATGTTACTGCCTATTTGATGGATTCTGGAAATTTTATATTAAGAGAAGTATCATCAGATGGAACACCTGAAAATATTCTAGGGGAAAGTTTTAATTATCCAACAAACACATTGTTACCTGGAATGAAGTTAGGCGTGAACTTTAAGACTAGACAAAATCGAACAATTTCTTCATGGTTCAGTGATCAAGCCCCTATGCCAGGTGCTTTCACACTTGGTGTTGATCCCAATCGCACCAACAGACTAATCATCTGGCGGCGAGAAGTTGTCTACTGGACCAGTGGGAACTGGGAAAATGGCAGTTTTCCAATGGCTCCTGAACTGACCAGGTCAGATTTATTTGATTTCAGTTTTGTTGCAAATGAAGAGGAGAAATACTTCAGTATTCCATCAAAAACAACTCCACTCTTTCTAGGTGGGAACTGAATACCTGGGGCCAACTCTTGCAGTCTATTTTAGCCGCATACGGTACTACTTGGGAGACCACAGCTACAGGTCCATGTGAATCTAACCCGGATTATCCAGATGCAGTATGCATAGCGCAGAAGCCCTCTGAATGCAGGAACGGTTCCGAGCTATTTGTTCCAATAAAAGGCTACTTAAATGATTCTGCATTCGCATATCAAGATAATAATAAGAACTTGGATCTGAGTGATTGCCACACTACTTGCTGGAGTGACTGCTCCTGTAGGGGCTATGCAAATGCACATACCAACGGATCTGGATGTCTGCTTTTGAAACATGGAGCACATTTTGTCCGGAATGATTACTTTGGAGCTAACTTTCTCCTAACTATAGCGAATAATAGAAGAGGTATGTAAGTCCTAATACCCGAGTAAGCATTACCAATACTGAGTTTATTCAGTGCATCTATGCATCATGAAACAAATAAGTAAAAATAAGTGGTCGTGGGTTTGGGCTATTTGATACCATGCATGATTATAATATTGAAATAATTATGTCTAGCATTGTTTTGAGTAAGAACAAATGGTTAGAATTAGCTACACCTCTCAACAATTGGTACTTCACTAATTATGTGGTTCGGTCTAGATGGAACGCCTACTGGAGAAGGAAGTGCACGAAGAAAATGGTGGATATGGTGTATAGTAGGCATTATACTTGGTGTGGCAATGCTACTATTAGGCTACTTATGCTACAGAAGGAAAACACTTGAACTCATGCAACAAACTGGTAAGTAGAAATCATATAAGATTTAGTTTCTGTTAATTTCTTAATTGCAAGTACAATTAAATTATATACTATTGCAATTATTGGGATGCAGACAAGGTGGAAACAAGCCAAGAGAAAGGACTACTTGAGTTGGGATCTCAAACTGGCGGATTTTGTGACATATTCAAACTCAAAATAGGCAAAGGAAGAGAGCAGAACTTCAAGATGTTTAGGTTTTCTGAAATAGTGGCAGCAACAGATGACTTCTCATTTGTCAGAAAGCTAGGAGAGGGTGGTTTTGGACCAGTCTACAAGGTAAAATCTAAGTTTATTAAGTAAAGGTTATGTGGGCAATTGATACCTGGAAAAAAAAATATTGCAGGGTGTATTAGCAGATGGGTAACAAGTGACAGTTAAGAGACTTACAAGACAATCAGGACAAGGACTAGAAGAATTCATGAATGAAATAACACTTATAGCTGAACTTCAACATAGTACATCTTTTGGGATGTTGCATTCAAGCAGAAGAAAAGATTCTGATCTATGAACCTGACAAATACAAGCTTGGATGCCTTCCTATTTGGTTTGTCCATAATTCCTTTCGAACAGAAAGACTCCCCTCTAATCCCTCATTTGTAACCTACTAACTTGTTTAATGGCACCACTAAGCATACTATGAATTTTCCTTTAACTGCAGATTCCACTAGAGTGCATCTTTTAGATTGGCAGAGACGTGTCAACATCATCAAAGGAATTGCACAAGGACTTCTTTACCTTCATAAGTATTCTAGAGTTAGAGTAATACACAGAGATCTGAAAGCTAGAAACATTTTACTGGATGAAAACATGAATCCTAAGATATCAGATTTTGGAATGGCTAGAATTTTCGGACAGAATGTGTCCAGAGCAAATACAAATAGAATTGTAGGAACATAGTAAGTACTAAAACCAAATCATAGCAATCTCTTTCAACTAGTACTTTTACATTTATATACTTTCTATGTTCCCTAAATTGCATATGATGATTTTATGCAGTGGTTATATGTCTCCAGAGCATGCCATGAATGACATTTTCTCAGAAAAGTCTGATGTATACAGCTTTGGAGTTTTACTGCTGGAGATCGTGAGTGGCAGAAAGAACACGGTTTTTGTTTAATCTACAGCTCTCAGCCTTATTGAACTAGTAAGTTAAAAGAGAGATTAAAAATGGAATTCGTTTTAATTAGACCATAAAGATCTAATGTCATTTAAAACTTAAATAAATCATGGAAACTCTAATGCTTGCAGGCCTGGGATTCTTGGAAACAAGGGAATAGCCTAGAGTTCAAGGACACATCAATGGACTCATGCCCCAAAGATGATCTTTCAAAGTTTGTTCACGTTGGACTGCTATGTGTGCAAGAGTATGCAGTAGATAGACCTACCATGTCAGAAGTCATACCCATGCTTACAAGCGATATCATGTTTTTACCCGACCCAACTTTGTTTCAAAAAGTGAAACTGGTTCTTCACAACCTGATGGAAGGTCAGATATGGATTCATCAAATTGTGTATCTATAGCTGTGATGGAAGCTAGATAAAGATGTTAATTACAGGTTCCATCAAACAGTATTCATTTTACGCAACCTGAGTTTTAAAGTTCTTTGTGTATAGGGAAAACCTGTTGGATATACGAAGGGTACGAATACATATTTGCCACAAGAGGCCATTAATTAACTTCTTTACTTCAGTCTATTAAATTGGAACTATATACCTAAAGATTCTTAATTTCTGATTATAAGACAAAGAATTTGAGGTTGTTCAAAAAGGGTGCACATTTCAACCCAGCCAATCAAACAATCAATAAAAAATGACTCATTAAAGATGGCATAATCCAAACAACTTATACAGTGGGTACAGCACTTAGACCTACAGCGACGCTACAAGTAGAAGACCATCTTTTAAGTAAAAGATAAAACCAAAAGATGAAATTTAGGCTTCAGCAGAGTGCAGAGACAGATTAAATGTTGTTCTTATCTGGGTCAATCTTCTCCGGAGCTTCCTCCTCTTGCTCTTGCTCTTGCTCCTCTTCTTCTTCCTCTTTCTTCTCCTCCTCCTCTTCGTCTTCTTCGGGAGGGTCATACGGCATTGGAGGCGGCAAAGGTGTCTTCATAGGACTGAACTGTGGGAAAATGTCAGGCCTACGCCCTGGCTTGGGCCTTTCCCACTCCTACAAATACACAACTACACAAATGAGCACAAAAAATTTCAACCCAATCCACCAGACTCAAAAGACTTTAAAGACAAAGTAAGCATCAATCAGAGTAAGGAAGAGCATAATTACAATTGGGAAATCCAGAGGGTTGCGACGAGTGAGTTTCTCCTCATCCGGGGCCATACGCACCACGTGGCTCCTCCGATGCCGGCGAGAATCGAACCACAAAATTGAGGAGGAAGATAAAGAGGCTACTGAGGCTGAAGGAGTCTGCTTTCTCGAACTCGACCAACTCCAAGTGGGAGATATAGTGCTCAGCGTTGAGAGGCAGCTTGACGCCATCTCTTATCTTTCTTTCTTCAGCTGCTTCTTCAACTTTGAGTTTGAGCTTCCGCCGCCGCTAAGGCTATAACGAGGCCAAGGCGCGACCGCCTTACACAAACGCAACTCTACCCGTCTTTATTTTGCTTCTGGTAAAACTCTACCCACAATTCTTCATTGATTTCTTCACCCCGTTTTTATCATATTTATTTATCAAATATTTGTGCTTATTTGAGATCAACTGGACCAATTTGAACAGCCCAAAAGCCCAATCTAACACAAATAAAAGGCCCAAAAATAATATGGTTGGCTTTCTAGGGTCAACTCATGTATACCAACTTTTACATATATAGTGATGTTGCAGAACTTCGATATACCAATGATGTTTAGTGTTAATGTGTTATCAATGGTGTCATATAGTATTGCTGATATTGTTAATACTATGTTAGTGTCAAAAATGCATTAGCACAATTGATACATTATCAATACTACGCTATGCCAAAGACAGATGAAAGACGTTATTCAATTGCCAATGTGATCATAGCGATGTAAGGTCTTCCTCATTAGCAATGCCATAAATTTACTACAAAAGAAAACAAGTTTTGCCAACTTCCAGAAAGTAGAGACAAGCTGTTTTTAAGGCACAGATGTTGAAGCCAAAGCCTTCACATTTACAGCATTTTTTATAAACATCCACAGGATCAAGAGCACAAAATTAACTGGCCAAAAGCGAAAAAAATGCAAAGATTTGGTGAAGGCTCCAGAATCAAACATGTTAATCTGAGTTGCAGTCTCATGATTTTCAACTTCTTATTCGCCACGTTCCCATGCGCTTTCTTGCGAGCACTGATTTAGACATTAAAGGCTTACTCCTTTCCTCATCACTGCTTTCACTATCCAGCACGATCACTGCCTCAGGCTCTGATATTGCTGACTCTTTTGCTTCATTCTGGTTAATCAGTCCGGTGATTTTTTGTACTTGCATAGGTAGGGACTTGGATGGATATGAAGAGATAATCTGGGACTGTGGAAGCATTTTCTTAGCCAGTTGTGGCTCCACATTCTCCTTGTTAACCTTTCCATGTGCCTCTGATGAGCTTCCATGTATCAGCGATAGTTTCTTTCCACCTAAACAGAGCTTCTTACGACCTGTGCCAATGGAGCCATTTCCCATTCCATCACTAAAATCTTTATGCGGTTGCAATTTCACACTGTCAAGAGCTGGCGCCACTGGCAAAGGCTCAGATACTATATTGGAATGGGACTGAGAGCTTGACAGTTCAGAGGTAATGAACATATCATTATCACTTTTGTTAATCATCTGGGATGCGTTTTCAGACCCCATTGACAGCTTGTTGCCAAATTGACCTAGCTTCTTATTTGTCATGTTTATGTTGCCATCCACCGACGACTTACTATCTTGACTATGATGAATTCGTTGTTTGTAACCGTTTCCAGATGGTCCTGAAGATGGCAGGGGAAGGTTTTCCAGTTGAAGTGATGGACATTGATTAGGCACTGCATTCTCCACACCATTATCATGTTGCTTCTGGAACTGGTCCCAGGGTTCTAACGATAATTTCTGTCTGCTCCCACATAGCTTATCCTGACTTGGATTGCATTTATCAAAGGAATCTTTCACTGCCTTTTCATTTCCTTCAACTTTTAACTGGTTTTCACAATCAGAGAGAAAGATCTGCTCTTTCGGGTCTTGATTCCCTTCCACACTGGCGTTTGTTTTCTTGATTTGGCTTGAAGACTCCAATGATAGCTTCCTGCTACCCCCAATGACCCTCTTATGACTTACAACAGGCTCATCCGCTTCATGTTTCGACTCATGGGTTGTCGTTCCAACCTCAACCTGCACCTGAGGAGAAAAAATAAGAAGCAGAAAAAGGTTACAGTTTTGAATGACTTAGATCCCTAAAATTAAATATTTCAACCAAATAAATCAATGGTCAATTGATATTAATCATATTACTGCGTGTTGATTTGCAAGGCTTTGAAATTGAGTGTCACAAACAGTCCCAGCAGCTGTAGCCTGTGCATATTTCTGCGTCATAGATCGAGCTTTCTGGTCAAAAGCCTGTCTGTTGTATTTAAACTCCCTACTCTGTGAATCCAAAATGGCAAAAATCAAAACGTGTTAGCAACAATTGATACCCAAAACCCCAAATCCACAATCCGGTAGCCATACATGAAGATGAGCATATATAAACTATCAATTAAAACACTCACTGCTTCACACATGAGACCATCATCAGGATTTGGTTCACTCAATAACAACCCAATGCTTGTAAGCACAGTCGAAATATTCAGCGATGGTTGCCATGCCCCCTGCTTGATGAATATCACGTATTTCGTTAACCTAAGCCTCAATTAAAATTGATTTCATGAACAGAAAAACATAAAATTTCACTTGCCAACATAAAATTAAAACCATTTCACAATTCACATTAACATAGAAATGGCAAAGAATCTCATCAGTTCATACCAGCTACTGAAAACCCCACTAACCTTCGGAGGAAGATTGAGAATATCGAGGCAAATCCGGCCCCCGGTGTCGATATTCGGGTGGTAAATCGGCGTCGCAAAGGTCACACTTGGAGGCTGAAATGGGTATCTGAAATACTAAACTATGTAAATCCGCAAAAAAAAAAAAAAATCACAAAATCCCCAAATAAACATCTAATTTTTCAACCAACCTCTCGGGTATTTGGATCTTAATCTTGAATAGCCCTTCGGCGTACACGGTTCCTTCTGGGCCTTTAATCTCTGCAACAAAAAAGAAACTTTTTTTTATTGTAACTTTCTTTTACTCGAAAACCAAACGAGATGTTTGAGAAATCGAGAAGTGAATCAGGAAGCGCACGGGCATCGATGGTGGTCAGGGACGAAGAGGAAGAGAGGAGAGGAAAGGAGGCGCCGGGAGGAGGATCCGTAAGGAGAAACTTGAGCTCCTTCTGCAATCGGAGGTTGAGCCTCGCCGCTTGAGCCATTTCAAGTTCACCTTTGCTTGCTTGCCTCCTTACAGCCTCTGAATCTCTGCGAATTCGGGAACGATGTAAATGGAGGGCTCGAGGAAAAAAGCGCGGGCAATTGAAATTGGGAATTTTTGGGAGAAGAGCATGATCCGGACCGTTCAAAATTCAGTTTTGAACTGTATACATGGACGATTCTGAAAGCTTTGTAGCTGATGGACGGTTCTGATCGCTTTGAAGCTGGGGAAGAGAAGAAGTCAAAAAATAAAGAATTGTTGAGAGTGGGATTTGAACCCACGCCCTTTCGGACCAGAACCTTAATCTGGCGCCTTAGACCAACTCGGCCATCTCAACGATGACAACAAATTCAAAGATATTATTTCTATCCGAGAGATTAGTTTTTTAAATCCTTCCAACACTTCCGTAGTTCAATCGAATTTTAAAAAAGGGATAAGAATACACTTCATTAACCACAAAAGATAATGGAGAAAAAAGGTCCGAAACCCTCCTCTCTCCCCTGCGCCAAGAAGGAGAAACACAACCTAGCCGTCGACCCTCGTTTTTTACTAGGGCAGCCCAGTCTCCTATTTTCTTTCCATTCCCTCCCATCTCCTGTTCATCTTCCCTCTATCCTCACTCTTTTCTTTTTGCTCTTTCTTTTTCTTCTTTTCGACTTGTTTTCACCATATTCCATGCGCCATTCTCCTCTCCTTTTTCTTATTTTCTGCTTATTTTTAGTTGGCTTTAGTCATTTTATCTAGCCCCTTCATTTGTGGAGAGTTTGTTTCTTCTAATATGGAGACTCTCAATATCTCTCCAAATCTACACCCCGTCTTCACATCAAATTTCATTCATCTTGCCTCAGTTTCCTTCTCGACCCTTTCTGGTGCCCCTTGTTGCTACGCCTTTTAGACTTACCATAACTAACCGCCTGTCAACCTAAATTATTTGAGTTGCTTTTAAAATATTTTTTACACTCGATGAATGGATTATGAGAGCGCTCCTTATACGGGTGCCATTTTTCACTATCTTCTTCAGTATCATCTCCACTATTTTAGGTTATGCTGGTGGTCTGTTTACAGAGTGTGTGGCGGTTTGAATGGTTGAGTATGACTGCATTTGGAGCAATGAAAGCTATCCAATTTTGTAAATTTAGGATTTTCTTTGGGTTTTCTAATTTTCATATTCTGAACTTACTTGATACACATGTACTTGTGTTATCTATGTTTTTTTCTTATGTCCTTTTAAGTTTTTTCGTTATTGGGACTTTCGTTGCTTTTGCAATTGTTTGCCCTATTTAATGAAAATCTTAATTGTAACGATCCAGATTTTCAACGAGAGTGTTTGATCCCAAAATGAATCTAACGTAATGAGACCCGCTAGAGGATCTAGGACACAATAAGGGGTGTTAGGACCCGCTGGGGGTGCTAATTGATCTCCTACTTGTGCTCAGCGAGTGACCTGCAAGGCATAGAGGAAACACTAAACAACGGTGGAGTGCTAGCCTAAGAGGCTCCAATGCTTAAGTTAGTAAGCGTATGGAATACCTGATAGACAGTACACAGGGGTTGCCGAGTGGAGCTTGTGTATGCTTCTAGAGAGAGTTACCTTTGTGAAAGGGTCTGAGGGTATTTATAGTAGCCATGAATGTGGTGGTTGAGCACTGTTTGGAAGTAGATTCCAAGTTGTGACTAGGGATGCAGCCACGTGCCTTGTAGACCCGGGCTAAGTGCTAGGTAGCAACCTCCTGGTGTCAGGGAGTTGGTGTTGACAGTTGGAGTGGTTAGACCAAGGGATGATGATTACGCATGCCAAGTGACGTAGGAGCCATGTCTGCCGAATGGAGAGTGATAGGTCGTTAAATAAGCATTATTTTATACCCTTTATACTTGACTTTTAATATTAAATTATTAGATAAAATATTTTATTTTGTGATTTTTTCTGTTTAAATAAATAAAGTTTGTAATTTGGAGCGTTTTGGCGAAAGAATCGTCCCGATCGAAATTATAACAAAGAAATTATAGACGAAATTCGATTAAATTAATTATTATTAATTTTGTAGCCCAAATTCTTATTTAATTTAAGCCCAAAATTCTGATTTAGGCCTTTTTGTTTGTGCAGCCCAGAAAAAAAGAAAAGCCCAGCCCGTGAACCCTTCCAGCCCAGGCCCGCGTCGCGAAGTCCAGATCCATCCTGCTGGAGTTCTTGACCCGCCTGATTCTCCGACCCGCGCGGCCCAGATGCGACCCGCCCTTCCAATCGTGACCCGCGCGCAGGCTACCAGCCCACTTGCGCTGCCTGGTCCAATCAAACCAAGCCCGTACATCCAAGGATTGAAAACTCGTCGGAATCGACGATATATCGTCTTTTCCGGCCACCGGCATATAAGCCGGGGGGGGGGGGGGGGGAAGGGAGGTTTCCAGCAAAATCGTCGAAATCGGAGGATATCGACGATAATCTCCGATATCCAGCGAAAGTGACGATTTTGGAGCCAACCCACCGAACCTCCATGTCTAATTCGTAAGCTAGAAACCGAATTCACAGAAAACCAAAAATGGAAAAAGATGGAACCAGGGACGAACAGTTCTTAGGACGGAAACAACAAATCAAAATTGAAAAAAGCCATTCAATCAAACATCAGTGCAGTAATTGTACAAACTTTAACAAATTTCCAAAAGACAATCATTCAATTTGTCACGGGCCTCACGGCCTCACCTCACGGGATAACAAAATTAGGGAAGCATCGAAATTGGGGGCAGTAATTGTACAAAATTTAGAAATCACGGACTCACCAGTCTTCACCCACCTCTTCGCTTTCTGGAATACTATAAATTGGGGGCAGCATCGAAGAAGAAAACGACCCCAACTCCTCTTCTGTCGACGGCGAAGGACAGCCCACTCGAAGGCTCGAACAACCTCTGTCGACAGCCCAACTCCTCTTCAACAGACGTCTATACCACTTTTCAGTCTTCACCACCCTTCACTTTCTATCGACGGCGAAGAAAATCACCCAGTCGCCGCCCTCAATCCTCACGGTCGCCCTCACCACCTCACCCCGTCTGATTTCCCCCAATTTGCAATTATCGAATCGATCGGTCATCGCCCTCATTGTTGTGTAAAGAAATAGGGTTTAGTTTAGGAAACGCGCGTTTCGTGTTTTTCATTTATTCTGATAACTTTTTTTTAATTACTTACATATTTTATTAATTTATGCCATTAATAAAAACAAAATTTATTAATTATTTACATATTTTATTATTTTATTAATTTTTTATTCTCCATATAATAAATTATATAATTTATTATTAATTTTGTTTTTGAACCCTAAATAGAAAAAATGGATTAAGCCTTAATATTTTTTTCAAAATTCAACATTTATTATTAGGTAAAGTAACATATGTTTTAGTAATGTATGTTTTAATAAAAAATATGGCTTAATTCATATAGTTGGTAATATTTGTTTTAATTTAGAATATGTATTAAAATTATGAATTTATGTGTTTTTGTTCCTTAATTATGAATATGTATTAAAAAAATGAGGCCATAAATGTTTTTTTTTCAAAATTCAAAATGTATTATTAGGTAATTCATATATTCCTTAATTATGAATGTATGTTTTAATATGAAATATGGGATAATTCATATATTTGGTAATATTTGTTTTAATTTATATTATATGTTTTATTTTAAAATATATATTAAAATTATGAATATATATGTTCTAATTGAAATAATTTTATTATTATTTGTATTTTTATTATTATTACTTGTCATTATCAAATTCTAATTATTTTTCACATATTTGGTAATATTTGGTAATCATTTATTATTAATAAATTTATCATTTGTTACTAAAATATGTTTTAGTAATGTATGTTTTAATATGAAATATGGGGTAATTCATATATTTGGTAATATTTGTTTTAATTTATAATATATGTTTTATTTTAGAATATATATTAAAATTATGAATATATGTGTGTTTGCTCCTTAATTTTTTATCATCATCAAAGTCTAACTTAGAATATATGATCTAATTGAAATAATTTTATTATTATTATTTCTTATTATCAAATTCTAATTATTTTTCACATATTTGGTAATATATTTGGTAATAATTTATTATTAATAAAGTTATCATTTGTTACTAAAATATGTTTTAGTAATGTATGTTTTAATATGAAATATGGGGTAATTCATATATTTGGTAATATTTGTTTTAATTTATAATATATGTTTTATTTTATAATATATATTAAAATTATGAATATATGTGTGTTTGCTCCTTAATTTTTTATCATTAAAGTCTAAATTAGAATATATGATCTAATTGAAATAATTTTATTATTATTTGTATTTTTATTATTATTATTTCTCATTGTCAAATTCTAATTATTTTTCACATATTTGGTAATATATTTGGTAATCATTTATTATTAATAAATTTATCATTTGTTACTAAAATATGTTTTAGTAATGTATGTTTTAATATGAAATATAAGGTAATTCATATATTTGGTAATATTTGTTTTAATTTATAATATATGTTTTATTTTAGTATATATATTAAAATTATGAATATATGTGTGTTTGCTCCTTAATTATCATCAAAGTCTAACTTATAATATATGATCTAATTGAAATAATTTTATTATTATTTGTATTTTTATTATTATTATTTCTCATTATCAAATTCTAATTATTTTTCATGTAACTTAGATTTCATAAAATGGCTAGTCGAAGTGCAAGTGCAAGTGAAAGCCGCCCAAGACCTGGACGAGTTGACCCAGCATGGAAATATGCCATTGCAATTCCTGGAAATAAAAACGGTGCCATATGTTCGTTTTGTCAACATCAGTTCTAGAGTGGAGGCATAACGCGATTAAAGTTTCATCTAGCAGGTTTTGATCCAAAAAAAAAATGTTCAAAAATGCAAAGATGTACCTAAGGCTATTAGGGATGAAGTCAAAGCATGGATCAAAAGTAAAGATACTGCTAAACAGACTAAGAATATGATCGGGGAGAACATACGAGCTGGATTAAGAGGAGATCCACTGGACACTCAACAAAGCATTCAGATTAATGATAGCGATGATGAAAAGGATGATGATGGATTCGCTTATCCACCAGATGTGCATAGATCTGAGAGAACAGCATATCGCTTTGCTGTAAATGCATCGAGAGATGAGGCACGGCGAAGTGTCGACAATTATGGAGTTGGTACCATGCGTGGTGCTCAAGGAGGCAGTAGCAGTCGTCAACCACCGCAACAGATGCGTCGATCACAAAGTTTGCGTGATCCATTTTCAATTCCTCCAAAACCAAAACTCTACAAAACCGCAAGAAGTTAACAGAAGACTGTAAAATCGATGTGGAAAGGGACGAAAGAGAAGTTGGGTCGATACATAAGCAAATTTTTTATATATAAAGGCGTGGCTCCAAATAAAGCCAACTCTCGTCATTTTAAGAATATGATTATTGAAGCCCAACGAGCAGGTATTTAATAAATTTATTTATGATACATTTTTATTTAGCTTATAGCATTAAATGCTAACTTATGTTTTGGTTTGCAGGTGAAGGCGTGTCCACTCCTTCTCTATATTATTCCTATGGAGTATGAAGAAATGACGGCGTATGTGGAGTAACAAAAGCGACACTGGGAAACTTATGGATGTACCATAATGTGTGATGGTTGGACCGGTCTAACGAAGTTATCCATAATTAACTTCATGGTATATAGTAAGGGTTCAACTGTATTTCTCAGGTCAGTTGATTCTTCCAAATTCCATAAAGACTATGTGTACATAAGAAATTTGTTGAAGGAAGTTGTTCAGGAGGTTGGAGTACAAAATGTTGTACAGATCGTTACTGATAATGGGTCGAACTTCAAAAAGGCTGGAAAAGAATTGATGAAGACGTATCCACTCTATTGGACTCCTTGTGCAGCCCATTGTATCGACCTAATATTTGAAGATATTGGGAAGAATGAGATAATGACGCTCATCATAAAAAATGCTAGGCAGGTAACTAACTACATTTATAATCATCTATGGTTACTAGCTTAGATGCATGAATTATGTCAAGGAGACTTGGTTCGTCCTGGTACAACTCGGTTCGCAACCAACTATATTTGTATAAACAGTATAGTTAAGCATAAAGTTGGCCTTAGAAGATTGTTTACCAGTGATCAATGGCATGGTAGCCCATTGAGTAGGAAAGTGGAAGGCAAGAGGGTTGAGGCTCATATCCTCGACCAAAGATTCTGGGAGTCCTTGGAGATAATGCAATCAATATATGAACCATTATATTGCATCCTCCAAATTGTTGATACAGAGGTAGTCCCAACCATGCCAATCATGTACGATATGTTCAATCGAATGAAAGAAAAGATAACTCGTCTTAAAGGGAAGAAGTGGGTCCTTAAAATCATACAGGAGCGATGGGAAAAAACATTAGTGCATCCCGTACATGCCGCTGGTATATTTCTATCTTATTGAACTTGTTAACATTTTATTTTATTGTTGTTTACTAAGAAAAGTTCATTCATGATTTGCAGCTTATTACTTGAATCCCCGATATCAATATCAAGCAGGTGTTGGGCATGACTCCTTCTTTGTCCAAGCAGTTCAACAAGTATTCCTCAAACTGAATCCAAATGGGCAAGTGGGTTTACAAAATTTTGGAGTAGACGTAAGTTCACTACCATATATGAACCTTGATATTTTTTAATCTGTAAATCTATGACATTATATTAACATCAGCCTTAATGTAGTTGATCAACTTTAGAGATGGTCGGAAAACATTTCGTTCACCTATGGCTGTACAATCACGAACGAAAATGCCCCCAGGTATATTACTTGCATTTAACTTGATATTGTATGACTTAGCACTTTATAATGCCTCTTACATTAAACTTGATATTGACAGCTGAGTGGTGGGAACTATATGGCCAAGCTTCTCCCAGCTTGTAACAAATTGCAGTTCAAATATTATCACAAACGACATCATCTTCGGCATGTGAGAGAAATTGGAGTACATTTGCTTTAATTCATACAAAGCAAAGAAATCGTCTCGCATATTCTAAGTTAGAACAACTTGTTTTCTGTTATTACAATATGAAACTCAAGTTAAGAGATGAAGAAGCTGAAACCGGTAAAGTTGTGGAAGAAGGCTATGTTGACCTGTTGGAAATTGCAGGTCAACATGTGGAAGGTAATGAGGCTGATCCACTTCAAGCATGGATTATGCCAGCTCACTTGAATGATGATAGTGGAAGGCCTGACCCTCGAGTAGCACATCTTACTAGTGAACACGGTGTTAATGTCGATAGAAGTGGGGAGTGAGGACGTAGGAAGTGAGCGGGAGATGTCTTCATGGGAGAGATCAATGCTTGGTTCTACCGGTAGACGTGACTTACGAGCTGATGCTACTAGTAAGGGACTTCATCAAAATAAATCTCCAGATGATGATGATGATGATGATGATGATGATGATGATGATGATGATGAAGGAGATGATGTTGAGACAAACGATGAAGACAAGGATGACGGAGGGGATGATGACGGGGGAAATGAACATGTAACCAAAACATATGCACCCTTGAGCCCATTTACTAGAGAGGTGAATTTCACTCATGTCACCCAAGATTATGATCATGTGTGTAGAGAAGGAGGAGTAGGAATCGGTGGTGTTGGAAAAGATTATTCTCGGACACGCAACATATATGAAGGTTATGGAAACCCATCTTCTGAGGATTCCATGGCAATTATTTTTGAGTCAATGAGTTTAGGCACCGATCCTAGTAACAACTCAAATGATCCATATGCTTATGGTCCATATCGTCACCCCCTGTTAGACAACCATCTCCCTCAAATGCCACATGGTTATGAAGGCTATGAAGATCCTCATCTCAATGAAGATTATGGAGAAGTTAGTTGGGTAAATCCGAACTACCCTATCTATAGAGGAAAAGTAGGTCATTCAAAGGAGATATACGAATACTATGTCCAACAATACATTCCCTTTTGGTCAAATAGCATCAGTTGGCAAAACTTCTGTGTCTTGGTAGATCAAGACCAATCTAATTTTCAAGCTGGTCGACACTCTACTTGTTTTTTATCAAGTTCAATGTGTACAATATTTTAATGCAATATTATCAATAGAATTATGTTTTAATTTAAGTTTATCTTTAAGATTTTATACTGTTAGTGGTCGGTAGATATATATTCTATCATATGATTCATCATATATTTATTATATCAAAGTCATTTTATAGTTTTTATTAGTCCTATATAACCATTATTGGGTACTTAAGTTTTTCCTAACGTTTCATTCCAAATTTCCGTCATTTGGACCCAATTTCCGTCATTTTTGTTGACCGTAAATGATATCGATATTTGGGGTGAGATATCCGTAAATTCGGCGAGCGATATATCCGTCGATATCGATATTTTCATCCTTGCGTACATCTGTTCTGTTTCAACCCGTCTCCAACAGCAGCCCACCTGCTCTTCACCTGCCCACTTCGCCAACCAACCCAACTACGCACCTGCTCGGAGCAGTCCATCACGCCAGACCCGCGCAACCCATTTGCTTCACCTGCTCCAGTCCACCGTACGCTTGCGACTCCACCTACCCGGTCCAATCCTTTCAGCCTGCAGCCCACTTGCCTAAGCACAGACCCAACCTGCTCGGCCTGAAGTTTGAGCCCATCTGTACAACCACCTAATACCTCGTCCAATCTGATTTTTCAACCACAAATTAATTCCAAACCTTGCCTAATTTCATCATTAATCATCATTGTTCATAATTAGTCATCATTTCATTTTTATTTATTTATTTATTGTAATTTTTAATTACTTTATTTTTTTAGTAGTTTTTTCCTCCTATAAATAGGAGTTCAATTCACTTGTTTAGGGACTTTGTTTTGAGAGAGAGCTCCAAAACACAAATTGTATCCTTCCTTTAGAAATATCAAGACTAGTATTTCTGTTGCAATTCTTGAGTTTAAGTTTGAATTCTCGTGTTTATTCCTCCATCTTCATAAGGTTTCTTCTGCTGTCAGAAAATCTTATGAATAACATTTCATTTTTTCCATCCATTTTCGGAATCACAAGCTTTCTTGGATTCCGAAAGTGTAACTTGTTCTTTTCCTTACTTAAACTCTCATTGTTGTTTCGGTTTTATTTTCTTTAATTCAATATTTTTGTGGGTACTTTCTTTCTAACTTTTGTAGTCAAGGATATCATTATAATGTGTTCTACTTTTCGAACTTCATTTACTTCATACATTTGAGTGCTTAAGCTTCAATTTTATGCTAAGTGTTTATGACCGTTGTTCGGTGCACTTAGTATAAAATTGAAGACACATTTAAATCATAAACATTAGGTTAATCATTTTATAAGTGTTTATGACCGCGTTTCGGTGCATTTATAATATTAAAAAAAGTATGCATGAGTGAGATGGTGAAAGTAGAATTTTGTAATATGTTCAAACTTTGCAAATGTTAGAGTGTTGGTAGAATTTGTGTTCAAAGAAAGTCCACTTGTATTATTTTATTTGTTTGAGTGTTGGTAGAATTTTGTAATATGTTTTTACTTGTTTTGTATGATCACAATCCCTAAAAACCCCCCATATTTATTCTTTTATTATTTTATTATTTTATTCCTTTATTCTTTATTTCATTAATTCATTGATTCTCTTATTTTTTTTAATTCTTTAATTCTTTTATTCTTTATTTCATTATTTCATTAATTCATTGATTTTCTTGTTCATTAATTCTTTCATTCTTTTATTCTCTAATTCTTTAATTCTTTGTTATTTAATTATTTAATTATTTAATTTTTCAATTCATTATTCTTTGATTATTCATTATTCTATTTAACTAACATATTATTAATATTCCCTAATTTCCCCGGTTAAGAACGATCCATATTTACCAATACTATAACTATACAAAAAGGGTTTAAATTGCATAATACTCAAATTACATGTTTAATTTAATGCGTAGTTTCGGCTCTATCAGAGAGCACTGAAGTTGCTGCCGACTAAGGTCTGGTTTTACTTGTCGAATGACGTCTTACACCGTCTGTCGACTGGTGTCTACATGCTGACTAACAGTTGTGCTGTTTGTGTGGAGCCTAGTTGGTCGATATGGTATCAATATAAGTCTCATAAGTCTTTGACCAAGGTAGATTTCCTCTGTCAGGACCCACCCCCAATCCCCCTGGATTAAGGGCTAAATCTTGCTTCCGTCTAACTTACGCATGACACGAAGGCTAAACTGACGTCCAACCTTAATATGACACGTAAGTCGGACAAGGGATTCTCGAGCCAACCGTACAAATGCCTCCGGACTTCCCAGAGTGTGCCAAGCTACTGTGGATCGCGCGTGTGATGTCTCCGTCTCTCTCTCAACTGACAGCACGTACCCCAACAACCTGGAGGGTATCGAAAACACAAAAAGACTGTGAGTGGACAAAAATAAAGTAAAAGTTAAAAATAGTTCAATAAAACAAGTACATTTATACCCTCCAATTAAAAAGCAATGCATGCATATCAAAATCATGTCATAAAACCATTCAATATTCCGGCTAAAGTAAACCATGTAAGAAAACCGAACACAATTTACTTTTCTCAAATCCCGGGCCTCAGCCCAAAACCATCGAAAACCATCATCATCAATCACAGTGAAAACCAAAACATATTTGATAAGGGTGGCAGTTTTTGACACGACTCGAAACCCGCACGAAATTTATCCGGGTCAACCAACACGATTAAAATTTCGGGTCATTTTCGGGTCAACCCGTTATGACCCGTTTATTAAACGGGTGGGTTTCGGGTTAACCTGTTAACTCGTATAATGACCTGTTAACCCGTTTAATAAATGGGTAGATTTCGGGTTAACAGGTTAACCCGTATATTGACTTATATATTGACCCATTTAATAAACATGTCATTACTAACTCATATATCTACCCATTTATCTACATACATATCTATTAAATTTTATAATTTAAATAGGTTAAACATGTTAAACGGGTTAAACGGGTCAAACGGGTCATAGGTTAATTGGATTTTGAGTATGACCTGTTTATTAAATGGGTTAAACGGGTTACATGGGTCATTAACATGTCGGGTTCGGGTTGGATATTCTTGACACGATTATTAAACGGGTCGGATTCGGGTTGGGCATAAATGGGTAAAACAGAATTCATGACACGACCCATTGCCACCCCTAATATTTGAACCACATTTTCATCCATCGAACCTGCTGGATCTATCCGAGTCTTTAAACTCCCGAGTATTTAAACTCAATCCAGGCCTCAATATAATCCGAGTCTTTAAACTCCTGAGTCTTTAAACTCAACAGGCCCACGGGGGAAAATCATAATATCCGAGTCTTTAAACTCAATCCGGGTCTTTAAACCCAATCCGGGCCCGCCCCCGTCATAATCATATCCGGGTCTTTAAACCCAATAATCAGATCCAGCAAATCCATTTCATGACCACTATTCATATCCGAATCCGAATCCGCAATCTCATCAGGATCCCGGATCCAAACCCGGAACTCATATTCATCATCCATTTCCAAATTCGAGTCCAAAACCATCATACCGTAAGTCGGCATCCGGAATAACCATTCCGAACCCAAACCCAAAATTCCACTTTCAAGTCCCAAATCGAATCCCGAATCGTCATCCGGAAATTCGATTAAAAACCCAAAATCACGTTTCTTATAACCACTTTTGAACTGGGCCTCTAAGCCCGAAGTCATTTTCCGAAAACCATTCTAAATCATTGATATTAGATCATATTTCAAATCTCGAAATCAAATCCTCAAAACCAGATTCAAATCACAACTTGATCGAAATCTCGTAAAACGTGCAAAACCGTAAATACCTCGAAAAACGTGCAAAACCGTAAACTACCAAGCTCATAAATCAAATCATAGAATCACGTATAAAAAACATATAAAAACATATATGCATGCATCAAGAGTTAGAAAGCAAAGTCCACTCACAGACCATTCCGACGTCGCCTCGATACGCGCGCACTTACGCCGTTCCCGGCCATTCCGCTATCCTCGGCTTTCCCGAACCTGTCCAAATCCCATACTAAGGTCACTAACTACTTCACAAAGGTCATACTAAAGCCCCATAATTTTTTCGAATTTTTAACTATTTTTAACTAAGGCCTAAAACCTTCAGACATCCTGAAAACTATCGAGACGATGTCCGATTGACTCGAAACTAGTGCCAAAATATTTGTTACATCAAATACTTTAAAAATGATATTGGAAGATTTCCCAAACTACCCCTCACACGCCCCCACACGCGTTTGGAAGTTTCTGCGCGTGGAACCCACGCGTGGGTACTGTTCATCATCCTTGTCCTCAAGAAACCCGGTCTAAACCGATTCTACAATCCGGTCCAGCCGTGAACCGGCGTTCATGGTTTCCGTTCATTTCGACCCATTTTTAACCCGGTTAATTCCCCTAGCTTCGTCCTCCTATTTCTGAGTGATCTAACTACCTTATTTAAATAATTAGGGCCTGCAAATTACCTTCCCGAAGCAAACTTACACCCAGGCTCTGCAACTATGTCCTTCTTCGATTCTAACCTCCTCCAGCCTTCCTTTCTATTCCAGTCGACGTGTTTACCTTCCATGATCGTGTTCCATTCATTAGTTTGCATCAACGAAGTCTACAAACCCATAATCAAATTTGAAACCCAAACTTACCGTATCGGGTTCGCTGGCCACCGTCCACGGCGAGCCACCCGATCAAGTCCATTCGATTCCCAGACACCTCAGAATCACGATGCCGTATTCAATTGAGCTCCTTAACCCTTAACTGTAACGTCCAAATTTGAAAGTAGAAACAAGGGACTTGCGGGTTTCTCTCAATTCCACCGTCGTCCCTTACTGTCGAACCTTGCCGTGACCACCAATCATCTTGTCTATGCTCCCTCTCTCATTTCTTTTCAGACCATAAGGGTAAATAGATGAAGGATTGAGGGACTTGTCTGAGTGGGTCTCACGGTCTCAGTTATGCTATGTTTTCTTCTCTTTGAACGATTACAAGCCATTTAAAATTGTAACTGTGAAGGCTAGAACCCTCTAGGATCACTCCAGGTGTCAAACAGCCTGTGGACACAGCCCAAAATATCCAATTAGCTCAGCCCATATGTCCTTATCTGATTGGGCACACTTCCCCAGATGTCAAAAGACCAAAATACCCCTGCAAGTCCAAATTACCATTTTTCTCTTCGCCTTTCTAGAACCATAACTCGTCCGTCCGTTGTCCGATGAAGGTGTGCCGCCTGTCATTGTACTCAGGACGTCGAGATCTATCTAACGGTCCTTGGTTTGCGTGAAAACTAGTGGTCAAACAAAAAGTCAACAAATTCCTTCTTTTAAATCAAATTACGAAAGTACCCTCAACCTTCCGAACATCATAACTTCCTCCTCGGATGTCGGAATCAAGCGTGCCACCTGTCTATGGACTCGTGACGTCCCGAACTACGTCACAGTCATCGGTCAATGCCCAATTGACCGACCAAACTAAAAGTAAACTTTTTGCTCATTCTAGGGGCAAAATCGTCATTCCGCGTTGTCTGTCCAAAAGTATCCAACTAATCACCGATTTCTTCGTTAATCCGTCATTAAACTCTAATCTAATCCCAACTCCTGGGACGGGTTGTTGCATCCTCGGTTAAAGACTCATAACCTTGGCTGATACGTGTTGACTAACTAGGGGAATACCCCTAGCTCCCCAAGAGGAAGCGTGCCTTGGTCAACGTTTTGCATGCCAATCAGATAGTTCATGTATGTCGAATGAGGGAGTTAATGGCGCCTGATCGGTCGCAATATGTCTACTTGCTGACGAGGGCCACAAGAGTACCTCGCCGAATGTAGTTGATCAGTCGCAATGTTCCTGTTTGTCAATTGTAGCACTGATGGTTGAGGAAACTTTTCCAATGGCTCCTGATCGGTCACAATGTGCCTGCTTGCCGATTAGGGCTGCGAGATCACCTCACCTGATGCTGCTGATCGGTTGCAATATTCCTGATTACCAATTGGAGCACTGACGTTTGAGAAAACTTAGCAAGTGGCCCATGATCAGTCATAATGTGCCTGCTTTCCGATCAGGGTCACAAGAGTACCTCGTTTGATGCTACAGATTGGTCGCAATGTTCCTACTTGTCGATCAGAGCACTGAAATTTGAGGAAACTTCGCAGTGGCCCCTGATCGGTCGCAATGTGTTTGCTTGCCGATCAGGTCGCGAGAACACCTTGTCTAATACTGCCGATAAATCGCAATGTTCCTCAAGACAAATAGTTTATTTCTTTAATATACATTTCACACGGTTAAATTTAGTTAATTATCTCTGACATACTTATATCCAAACACATTATGTCAGGACCCATCCCAAATCCCCCGGGATTAACGTGGGACGCGCCTGATCCCGTCTGACACGAAGTGTCAGACCAGGGAAATTTCCGTTTCTAGCCCTCACCGGGCTTCCAGAGTACACCAGGATCGTAGGAGGAGGAGTGTGATGTCTCGTCTCTGCTACAGGCCGCATCCGCGATCAACCTGAAGGGCAGTAAAACCATGAAAACTGTGAGTGGACAAAATAATATCTTAATAAAAACATTTCACAATAAGACCTTTATGCCCTTCTCTAAAAGCATATGCATGCATTCAAAAACCATTTATCAAACGTCATAAAACCATTTGAAAACATTCTAAAAACCTTTCAAGGGTTCATGACTGGTCCCCATAAACCGTCATGAACCATAAATCCACTTATGGGTCCTCGACCCGAAATCACAATCTTAAAACCATAATCAATACATGTGGAAACTCAGCCCAAATCAAACACAAGTGGGACTCTATCCAAATCCAGTAAACGTGGGTCTCAACCCAAAACTATTCTCAGTAAAATACCAAAACATCGAATATGGGGTCTCCGCCCCAATTCACTTTCTATAAAAACCACATACGTACTCATATGTATAACCCATCCGCGGCACTTCCGAGAAGATGCCTACTCGGGGCACACATCCCCTAGGGAACACATCCCTGATATATGTCACGATTCATCATCTCTATACTAGTGTGCACACCACTCGGGGTCTCACTCCGAGTCTTCTCCCAGGAATTCTCCATCTGGGAGGCTCAATCTCTGGATCTAGTCCGAGCTATATCTCTGGATCTAGTCCGATCATCTCTCCAGAATCTGGTCCGGGACCACATCATAAATCATAACTCCCACTCTTGGAACGAGATCCCTATGGGGATACCCATTCTGGTATGTGGATCGTGACTCTCCAGGTCGACGTCTGGAGGAGACCATATAATCATATGGAGGGTTTCATACATTTTCAAACACTTTCTTTCTTTCTCAAATATATTTCTCAACTGGGTCTCATACCTGATTCATCTCAACAGGATTCCTCGAATCCGATTCAAATCCATTTCACAGGCCTCGACCTAAATCCACAGTTCAACAGGGTCTCATGCCCGAATTCTCATTTCATAAACCGAACTAGAACTCAAGCCCGATTTCCCAATCAACTGGGCTTTTAGCCCGATATCACGACTAACTGGGCCTTAAGCCCGAAACCATAAATCAACAGGGCCTCAAGCCCGATTTCACAACCAATAGGGCCTATAGCCCTATACTACAGTCAACAGAACCTCAAGCTCGAGATTACAACCAACTGGGTCTCAAGCCCGGATTCAGAAACCAACAGGGCCCTCGGCCCGATCGTATAACTCAAATGGACCCTCGGTCCGATTCCTCGTCAAATCAAATGAACTCCAAGTCTGAGAGTTTGTAAATCAAATGGGTCTCGTGCTCGATTTCATATTTCCAAATACAAAACAAATTCATTAAACCCTCATTGAAAACCTAGCACGTACAAGCATCGTATAAAACCAAAAATTTCAAAATATGTGCAAATACGTAAATCATAGGATACCACAAACAAATGCACTCATGGCATCACAAAACATGTAATTAAAACATTTATAAACATTTATGCATGCATCGGGTTTAGAAAGAAAGGTTCACTCACAGACCGTCCGAAGCCGTGCCTCGATACGCGCCCCATACGCCCTTCCCGTGTCAATCGTCGCCTCCGGGGTTCCCGAATCTGTCCAAATTAATTTAGAGGTTACTAACTACTTAAATAACCCCTCACTAAAGTCCCGTAATTTTCCAGAATTTCTAACTATTTTTAAACGTGAACCTAAACCTTCGAACAACCCGAACTATATCGAGACGATGTCTGATTGACACGAAACTAGTCCCAAAATGTTCGTTACATCGAATAGATGAAATTACATGTTGGAAACTTCCCCAGATTCCCTGCCACGCGCAGTCAGACACCCTGAGACTGCCCTGCGCTTGGGCCTCACGCGCCTGGAACAGTTTCCTTCTTCCTGCGATCGAACCGGGTCCAGCCGATTCACCGGTTCGCCTGGACCGGTGTGACCGGTCCGGCCTGGTTTCTCACCCATTTTTCGTCCAATCTTCTCTCTTTTTTTTTATCCCAATCTTCCTATTTCATGATTTCCTACCTATTCTAATTATCAAATCCAAGGAAAACCATATAAAACCTACCCATGTACAAAGGACCTCACGACCCCTATTTTCCCGGCCACCCTCAGGGCTCCCTCAGCCGTGAACCACCCTCAAAACTGTCCTATTAACTCCCCAACGACCCAATAAACTCATCCTAATCATCCAAAACTATCCATGAAGCCCAAATCGAAATATTGGATTTAAAAATCAAAACCGAGCACCTTACCTTCTCTCCACCGTGCACGGCGGCCCAGCCGCCTCCTGCCACCATCCTCAGCTTCATCAGTCTCCTCTCACTCTCTTGGTTCCTCAGACATGATCATATGGGGTAAGGGTTTGGATTGGGATGAAGGTTTGATCGGGTTTGTTTGGAAATGGGGAATGATTGATTACAAGGGAAGGGATGGATATGCATGACCGTCTTTAGGCTGGGCAATGGATGAGTGACACTTGTCACTCATCCATTGGGCCTGTCCAATAATATCTGGGCCCCACTTGCTGCCAAATAACTTCCGTCTCGAAAAACGTGCAATAGTTCTCTCGAACTTTAGTGAACCGTAATTTTTCCGTCAAACGTCCGAATTCGACGTGCCACTTGTCTATGAATTCGTATCGTCCTGATCCACGTAACGTTCATCGGCCCTCGGCTATCGGACCTCCCGGGTCAAAAGTCAACTATTTACCTCCTTTTAACCAAATTACCAAAATGCCCCCGAACTTCCAAAAATCATAACTTTTTCCTTGAACGTCGAAATCGGGCGTGCCACCTGTCTGAACTCGTGAGGTCCTGAACTACGTCACAGTCATCGGCCAAAGTCCATTTGACCGCCTGAACGAAAAGTCAACGATTCGCCCATTCTATGGGCAAAATCGTCATTTAGCCCTGCTCGTCTGTTAATCCTTGTCTAATTCCCGATTAGTCTCGCTAATGAATCATTAATTCTTAATTAATCCCGATAATTCGGGACGGGTCGTCACACATTAATTCTTAAATAATTATAATTACTATTATTTCCATGTCCTAGTTTAATTAACAATGCATAAATTTATATCTTACATTTTACACATAAAAATATGATCAAAGTATATATTTTGTACAAGACCCGCGTGATCGTCTAGGTAGTAGTATTTAATACTTATTAATTATAAGTTGAAATTTCCAAATTTTACTAACATAAACAATAAAACATGATTTCTACTTGTTGATTATTTGACATCAATCTCCAATTTAAAATACATTCTTTGATTGATATAAAAAAAGTACAGATAGTTTATTGTGCGGGGGCAAAAGAACCAGTATATATAATCATCAACTATCATTAAATGGATTAGTGTAATGCTTTGTTTCTTCTTGATTATGTGATTAACATGATGATCATTTTAATTCATTATGATTTCTCTCATTGGTTAAGTGGAGTCGAGGGTACTTTTACAGTCAACCCTATTTCATAGGAAGATCCTCGTGTACCATGTTATACTATATTAGGTAACGATAATATTTTCATCATACTATGATGGTATTTTTCCGTATCATTTTTTAATTAAATAAATTATCCTTTTACATATATCATAATTAAAATTATTTATATTCTAAATCATCACGTCCAAATGAACAAAAAAATAATATCTTCATATATATATATATATATATATATATTAAACAAAAAATTTCACACATATATATGTATTAAACAAATAAACTATTTGTCGTGAGGACAAACATACAGGAGGTGATGTTTTCGGATTTTACGGGAAAGCGCGCAACGCGGTTCGACGGTGCGTAAGGTACGTGTGAGTGGACTTGCTTTTCCTAAACCCTATGCATGCATTTTTATATGGTTTTACATGATTTCTTATGTGATTTGCTTGATGGTATTTTGAATGTGGGTTTACATGACTTATAAGAGTTTCAGGTGATTTTACGTTAATTACTTATTGCATGTTTACGAAGAATTTTCTATACTGTGTTCCGGCTTGATATTGAATGGTGAGAATCAGTTTTATATCCAAAATGACTTTCTCATGTGATTTTAGTGGTATTAGATTAATTGGAATTTATGCGGATTTTATGGATTTTGGATGATATTACGAAAATTTCAATATTGCACGTTTTACGAGGAAATTAGGTATATTATGTTCTGGTGCATTACTGAGTTTTGGGAAAGTGGTTTTAGAGACAATATGAGATTTCTACATGATTTTGATAGTGTTCGATGGTTTGGGATTGTTGATGCAAAAATTGTACCAACGAGACTGTAAAGACACGCACGCACACTAAGACACAAGAAAGTACGTGGTTCACCCAAATCGGGCTACACCCTATGGTGTTGCCTCCCTCTCATTAATAATATGATATTTGTACAAGTATAAGGCTCTGAGCCTTTGAGAGATAATAGTGTTTGTAGAGAGGATGAAGAGATTGAGTCCCCAGAATAAGGGAGGAGGCTCCCTATTTATAGGAGTTATCTAGGGTTAGGTATAGTTGTAGTATTCAGACATGGGCCTTGTTGATGGGCCTCCAAGATGAGCCTTGAACATGGGCTTTAATAATTATCCCAAGTCGTCTTAAATGGGCCTATTGCTTGGTCAGATGCAGCGTCGACAAGTCCCCAAGTTCTTAACTGAGGCGGACTGCCTCGGTTGAGGACTTTCAGGTAAAGTGCACTGACCGAGCAACTCTTCATTTTTGCACTGCTCCGCTCGGTATACCATCAGTCCCCTAAGTCCTCGGTCGAGGTAAGATGCGGAAGAGAAGAGGTCATGTAGTGTGTTGTATGTCTGAGTGGATTGATGTTGTAGTGATTGCGCTTTGGTAGTCCCCTGGTGAGTATGACTTCATGTACGAATCTGACTGCTTGTGAGTGATTGTGGTTGTAGATATGTCTCAGTCTATAGGTGTGCTGAGTGTAGCATTGAATGTTGAGCAGCAGGTGCTCGGTAATGTGTTGAGCAGCGGGGCTCTGAGCAGCACGTGCTCGATGATGTGTTGAGCAGCGGGTGCTCGGAGCAGCAGGTGCTCGGTAATGTGTTGAGCAGCGGGGCTCGGAGCAGCAGGTGCTCGATGATGTGTTGAGCAGCGGGGCTCGAAGCAACAGGTGCTCGATGATGTGTTGAGCAGCGGGGCTCGGAGCAGCAGGTGCTCGGTAATGTGTTGAGCAGCGGGGCTCTGAGCAGCAGGTGCTCGATGATGTGTTGAGCAGCGGGGCTCGGAGCAGCAGGTGCTCCGTAATGTGTTGAGCAGTGGGGCTCTGAGCAGCAGGTGCTCGATGATGTGTGGAGTGTATGTATGAGTTCATGTATGCCAGAATGCATAAAGGCATGTATGCGTGACATGTATGTATGCCATGTATGAGTGACATGTATGTATGTCATGTATGAGTAACATGTGTGTATGTCATGTATGAGTGACCTGTGTGTATGTCATGTATGAGTGACATGTGTGTATGTCATGTATGAGTGACATGTGTGTATGTCATGTATGTTAGGATGCACGAGGGCATGAATGTGTGCGTCAAAAATGACGGTCATAAGGGTTTTCTGATTGGAAGTGTTACCTGGTTGTAGTCAGGTGTGTTATGAGGTGTTCCTTGGTGCATGCTAAGTTGTTTGCATAGAGTCCGAGGGGACATCGGTGTGGACCGATGAAGTGGGGGTCCGGGGGGACATCGGGAGACCGACCAAGCACGGAGTCCGACGGGACATCGGGAGACCGACTGAATAATGAGTCCGAGGGGACATCGGGAGACCGACCGAGTGGACATCGAGAGACTAACCGAGCAGGGAGCCTGATGGGACATCGGTGGGGACCGATGAAAAGAGGGTCTGAGGGGATATCGGGATGCCGACCGAGCAATGAGTCCGAGGGGACATCGAGAGACCGACCGAGCAGGACATCGGGAGACCGACCGAGCAGGGAGCCTGATGGGACATCGAAGGGGAACGATAAAAAGGGGTCCGAGAGAACATCGGGAGGCCGACCAAGCAGTGAGTCCGAGGGGACATTAGGAGACCGACCGATTGGGAGACCGACCGAGGGGACATCGGGAGGTCGACCGAGCAGTGAGTCTGAGGGGACGTCGGGAGACCGACCTAGCATGGAGTCCGAGGGGACATCGGGAGGCCGACCGAGCAGGGCATTGGGAGGTCGACCGAGCAGGGAGTCCGAGGGGACATCGGGAGGTCGACCGAGCAGGGAGTCCGAGGGGACATCGGGCGATCGACCGAGAAGGGAGTCTGAGGGGACATCGGGAGTTCGACCGAGCAGTGAGTCTGAGGGGACATTGGTAGACCGACCGAGCAGGGAGCCCGATGGGACATCGGTGGGGATCGATGAAAAAAGGGGTCCGAGAGAACATCGGGAGGCCGACCGAGCAGTGAGTCTGAGGGGACATTGGGAGACCGACCGAGCAGTAAGTCCGAGGGGGACATCGAGAGACCAACCGAGCAGGACATCGAGAGACCGACCGAGTAGGGAGCCCGATGGGACATCGGTGGGGACCGATAAAAAGGGGGTCCGAGGGGACATCGGAGAAGCCGACCGAGCAATGAGTCCGATGGGACATCGAGAGATCGACCGAGCAGGAAGTCCGAGGGGACATTGGTGGGGACCGATGAAAAGGGGGTCCGAGGAGACATCGGAGAGGCCAACCGAGCAGTGAGTCTGATGGGACATCGAGAGACCGACCGAGCAGGAAGTCCAATGTCAGGACCCGTCCCGAATATCACCGCGATACCCAGGATGAACCCTGCTCCCGTCTGACAATCACACTTACAGTACCAAAAATAACCTTAATACAACTATAAGCTTAACTATCAGACGAAGGAGTAAATATATAAACAGTAAGTCAGAGCGTAGCACTACAAAATGGGCACAAAAGTCCTACAAGTCTAATTCCGCAACGGAAGAACGTCGGAAGCTCTATGCCTCGATATCTGCCTCAACGTTCACCCCAGCGCTGTCACCACAACCTGGAGGGAAATTTACAAAAACAGAAGGTGTGAGTGGACCGGAATAAATAGCAGTTTCAAAACAGTTTCTCGTCAAATCAGAGTTAAGGAAAAGTAAGAAGTTATTCCCTCCGCTTAGCAAACAGGCATGCCCTATAGAAACCAGAGCATAAACATCAAACCACTTTTTCCGATCAAACCTGCTGGACCTATCCGAGTCTTTAAACTCAACCAGGCCTCACACAAATCCGAGTCTTTAAACTCCCGAGTCTTTAAACTCAATAGGCCTATGGGGGTAATATCGTAATGTCCGAGTCTTTAAACTCCCGAGTCTTTAAACTCCCGAGTCTTTAAACTCAATCCGGGCCCGTCCCCCGTCAATATCAATCCGGGTCTTTAAACCCAATATCCAGATCCAGCAAATCCAATCCACATCAGTGTAAAACCATTCCGAAATCTATCGCCAAACTCGAATTCGAAATCCCCGGTTTGAAGCCCTTCAGGCGTTCAGAACCGACATTCCGAACCCAAATCCGGAAATCCATTATTATATCAAAAACCACATGTAATCACAAAACATATTTCATAACCCATTTATCGTCGTCAGAAAACATTTATAGGTTGAAATCCTCAAATATGGCATCGAAATCCGAAAACCAGATTTTTCTCGAAAAACGTGTAAAATCCCGGACATGTCTCGAAAAACGTGCAAACATCTCAATCACGTATAATCATCATTAAAATATAAAAACACGCACATAAGATCAGAAAACATTGATAACAACAGTTAGACATGCTCGGAAATAGGAAAGAGTCCACTCACAGATCAGAACAAGTCACTCGCGCCCCGTGCGCTCCTCGACTGTCTCTGGTGTCTCCCGTCCTGTCAATAGATACCAAATAGGGTCACAATTACATCAAGGATACCTTTCCTATTTTCCCCAAATTTTTCGGGAATTAAATAATATTTTAATCCTAAACCCTAAACCTTACGACTTCCCGAACCATCCCGTAACACCGTCCGATTCACCCGAAAACTACACCATTGGATTCCTTAGAACATTTAGGACTAAACTCATGTTGGAAGCTTGGCCGGATTCCTTCCCACGTGCCTCCACGCGCCGCCTAAAGTGGCTGCGCGTGGGCCTCACGCGCCTGCTACAGTAGCATCCCCTTCCTCGAGTCACCCGGTTCAACACAGTTAAACCGGCGTGAACGGTTCTCTGTAATCCGACCACCATTTCAGTCCAATCCAATCCCATCCTCTTCGTCTCGTCCTAAGCAACCTACCCACGTCCTAACCTCGAAGAATCACGGCCGGAAACCCACCGTTCACGGCCTCGAAACAGACGGCCTATAGCCCCTGTTTTGACCGCCGGCCGCCCAGGTCCTCCCCGGTCACGGCGTTCATCTTAAACGACGCCTAATACCCTCCTGAACTTCACCCAAATCTCCTTATCCCTCGACTCTACGCCTAAGTCCACGACTTTGCATTTGAAATTCACGGCTAAACAGAGTACAGAGTACTCTCCGTCGACTGGGCTCCGCCGTGTACGCCTCCGTCACGGCGACCGTTCCATACCGTTCCTAGAACCTCCCTTAACACTACTGCACTCACCAAGCCCCTCGATTCTCACCCTACCTTCACGACTTTTGAAATTAAAATCTACGGGAAAACAGAGCAAAAGAAGTTACCCTTCGATTCCGGCGCCGCCGTGAGAACCGCCACCTACCACGGTGCTCGTAGGACTCCCCGTAGCCTCCTGAGTCTCCTAGTGGCTTGAATCGCTCCACCACATGGCACAGCAGCCACCACCGTCCACCGTCTCCTCTGTTTCCTCCAAACTTCAGCCGTCCACCGCGTCGCCTCCGTGCACAGTTACAACTCCAAACCACGATCACCAGCTCCTCCTTGCCTCACTGTCTCTCTCTCAACTCACTCTTCACTATCCCTTGCACTGAATCGATCACCGCCTCACCCAACTCTTCTCTCTGTTTTCTGTGTTCTTCGAAGGTGTGCACGGTTCAAATGAGGGTAAAGTGTGGCCGTGCACACTTGAGAACATAATGGAACCATCCAGTCCCCTGCACGTGTCCACCATCCATAGGCCAGCCCAAAAAAAATCTCTGCCACTTGCCCTTATCTGATTGGGCTGAGGGAAAATGACCAAAATACCCCTCCTGCACAAATTACCATTTTACCCTCAGACTTCCCAGACCCGTATCTTTTCCGTCCGACGTCCGATGACAGCGTGCCGCCTGTCGTTGAACTCAGGACGTCGAGACCTATCCAACGGTCCTCGGTCTACGTGAAAACCACAAGTCCTCCAAAAAGTCAACATTTCCCTCGTTTACTCAAAATTACGGTAACGCCCCCAACCTTCCGTACATCATAACTTTTCCTCCGGTTGTCCGAATCGAACCTGCCACCTGTCTACGGACTCGTGACGTCCTAAACTACGTCACGGTCAAGGTCCAACACTCATCTATTCGATAATGCAAAAAGTCAACTTTTAGCCTACTATTCACAAGGGCAAAATCGTCCTTCTTTTTTTTTTACAAAACTTCATAAAATTACATTTTTACCCTTCCCGAAGGTACGGGTTGTTACATCCAATGGGGCATTTGGAGACCGACCGAGTGGACATCGGTAGACCGACCGATGCAGGGAGCCCGATGGAACATCGAGAGACCGACCGAGCAGGAAGTCCGAGGGGACATTTAGAGACCGACCGAGTGGACATCGGTAGACCGACCGATTCAGGGAGCCCGATGAGACATCAATGGGGACCGATGAAAAGGGGGTCCGAGGGGACATGGGTCAGCCGACCGAGCAGTGAGTCTGAGGGGACATCGGTAGGCCGACCGAGCAGGGCACCCGATGGGACATCAGTGGGGACCGATGAAAAGGGGGTCCGAGGGGACATAGGTCGACCGACCGAGCAGGGAGCCCGATGAGACATCGGTGGGGACCGCTGAAGAAATCTGGGCTGTTGTAATAAAGGGAGATAATATCTTGGTGGGTCAAGTGGCAGGGGGTAGGTTACCAAACATGATTATATATGTATTTTTTGTGGTGGGTAGATGCCTACAGAAGGCTAAAAAGTAGCTGTTATTTGTTTGTGGTGGGCAGAGTTTGCAGGGGTTTAAAGTACCAAAATTTGAGGTTTGCAGAGGCTACAATATATATTTATTTTGTGGTGGGAAAGAGGATTTGTGAGAGAAGCATAAGGGGCTTCGACCAACCGAGAAAGGAGAATTTCCCTGGGCCACTGCGTATTGGATAGACTGTATTTTCTGGGTTTTTCTTGGTGTTCTTGGCGGCCATGGTGTTTTAGCAGGTAAGAAAAATTGAAAAGAACCGACATAACCTTTTGTATCGATTCCCACAGACGGCTTGATGCAAAAATTGTACCAACGAGACTGTAAAGACACGCACGCACACCAAGACACAAGAAAGTACGTGGTTCACCCAAATCGGGCTACGTCCACGGTGTTGCCTCCCTCTCATTAATAATATGATATTTGTACAAGTATAAGGCTCTGAGCCTTTGAGAGATAATAGTGTTTGTAGAGAGGATGAAGAGATTGAGTCCCCAGAATAAGGGAGGAGGCTCTCTATTTATAGGAGTTATCTAGGGTTAGGTCATAGTTGTAGTATTCAGACATGGGCCTTGTTGATGGGCCTCCAAGATGAGCCTTGAACATGGGCTTTAATAATTCTCCCAAGTCGTCTTAAATGGGCCTATTGCTTGGTTAGATGCAGCGTCGACAGGGATTTTAAATGATTTTATGAGTATTTTAATGGCTCGTTTTTTAGCATACTTGTGGTTTAGGTTTAGGCCCGAGTGGCGAGGTTTGATTTTGAGTTCTGAATTTGGTTTTGTGTAACGACCCGTCCTGAATATCGGGATTAATTATTAATTAATTATGGTTTAGAATGACTAATCTAGGATTAATTGAGTGAAATCGGACGAAATGTACAAAATGACCGTTTTACCCCTGCGCGTGGGCAAAATATAGACTTTTAGTTCGGGCGGTCAAATGGACGTTGATCGATGATTGTGACGTAGTTCGGGACGTCACGAGTTCATAGACAGGTGGCACATCCGATTCCGACATTCGAGGAAGAAGTTATGACGTTCGGAAGTTGATGGGCATTTTGGTAATTTAGTTAAAAATGAGCAAAATGTTGACTTTTGACTCAGGAGGTCCAATGACCAAGGGCCAAGGACCATTGCGTAGATCGAGTCGTTACGAATCCATAGACAGGCGGCACGCCAAAATCGGACGTCGAACGAAAAAGTTGTGGTCACGGAAGTAAAATCAATTAACCGAACGAACCGAATTTTGAATTAAAATAATAATATAATATTGTGATCTGACTGAAAAGTTGGAATTAATCTGGACCCTTGGATGAGTGACAAGTGTCACTCATCCCCACACTCCCTAAAATCTGGATCATGTCTGCATTAATAAATTAAATATAATTTATATCCTTCTTTTAGTCTCAGTCGTCCATTTGTTTCTCAAGATTGAATATGTGCCATTGATCTCATCTCCTCCTTTCTTTTATATCTGATCAGTCATCTTTCTCTCCCACTCTCATTTCACTCGTGAAGAACCACCACCCCAGACCAAACACTCAGATGACCACCACCCTCATTTACCTACCTTACCTCCAGCTAACAGCTCGACCCCGCCATACATTATCTTCATCATCATCACCGGTCACCATCGTTATTTTCTCTGTTTTGAAACCTAACAAATCAAACAGACACAAGTTGATACCACCCCAGTGCCCAATCATTTTCTGTGTCTTGGGTGGGACTGAGAATGACCAAATGAAGTGATGATGGATGACTGGACTCACGGTAGTGGACACGGCGGAGGAGTAACCGAAAAACAGAGGATGTAAGGTTTGAAATTTCGAACTCGGGTTTTAGGACTGTTTAGTCAATTCCAACAATTAAAATGACTTTTTGGTGAGCTAATGGGAAATTATGGTTTGGTTTTGAGTGCTAGGACGACCAGAATTGATGGCAGAAAACGATTGCAGGTGGCGGTCGTGTTATCTCCGTGAACATGTATTGAAATGAAATCTTTCTTGATTTTGAAACCACTGATCGATTGGAAATGGATAGACAAAACTCTAGGATAAAATGGGATGGAAAATGGTTGAGGAATGACTGAGAATCGGCCGGGTCGGTTCAGTGGTTCGACTGAACCGGTTCAAACCAGTGAACCGGGTCAAACGCGAGGTTGACGATGAACAGTACCTGGCGCGTAGGTTTCACGCGCAGGGAGTTCAAACGACGCGTGGGGGCGCGTGGAGGGTATTTTGGGGAAACTTCCAACATGACTTTTAATCTATTCGATGTAACGAACATTTTGGAACTGGTTTCGTGTCGATCGGACACCGTTTCGTTATTGTTCGGGACGTCCGAAGGTTTTGAATCGAGTTTAAAAATAGATAAAAATTGGGGAAAATTACAGGGCTTTGATAGGAGGTTAATGAAGAGGTTAGTGACCATCTAATGTGATTTGGACAGGTTTGAAAATCTCGGTGATAGTGGTGTGGCCCAGGAAGGCCTATGACACGCGTATCGAGGTGTAGCGTTGGACGGTCTATGAGTGGACTTTGGTTTTATAAATACTATGCATGCCTAACTGTGTTATATGTTTTATATACGTGATTTCCATGATGGTGATTATGATTATTGATTTCGTGTATGTTGCATATATTTCGAGATGTTTTTCGTATTGCACGTATATCGAGGCTAACGGATTTATTGTGGTTTTACGTGCTTGTGGTTTCATGAATAATGTGATGAAATGGTTTTTAAATCGGAAAGATGAACTCGGGCATGAGGCCCAATTGTTTTGGAAACCTCGGACTTGGAGTCCATTTGAGTTACGTAATCGGGCCGGGGCCCAGTTGCTTTATGAAATCGAGCGAGGGGCCTAGTTGTTTACGGAATCGGGCTGAGACCCCTTTGAGTTATATTATCGGGTCAGGGGCCCAGTTGATTTACAATTTCGGGTCGTGGGCCCAATGGTGATTTACAATTTCGGGTCGTGGGCCCAATGGTTTACAAAATCGAGCATGAGGTCCAGTTGGGTTATAAATGTGATTTCGGGTCTGGGACCCTATGTTTCATAAATGTGATTTTGGGTCTGGGATCCTATGTTTCATGAACGTGATTTCGGGTCGGGGACCCTAAATGGAATTGTGATGTTTTATGGAGATTTCGGGCAGAGCTCATTGAAATATTGTGAAATGACTTTGTAAAAAATGTTTTCTATATACCATCTTGATATGAGGATATGTGATGGTCTCCTCCAGGTGTCTGGGACTCTGGGGAAGTCACGGTGCATTGTCTGCGAGGGGTCATTGTACGGAGCTACCAGACCGTATAGTGACTCAGGAGCAGGATTGCTATGATTAGACGTCTGGGACGTCAGACATCTGGGATGTAAGAGATATGGACTGATAGGTCCTCAAATAAGCATTATTTTATATTATTTTATACCCTTTATACTTAGCTTTTAATATTAAAATAATAAATAATTAGATAAAATAATTTATTCTGTGTTATTTTTGTTTAAATAAATAAAGTTTGTATTTTGGAGTATTTTGGCGAAAGAATCGTCTCGATCGGAATTATAACGAAGAAATTATGGACGAATTTCAGGTGAAATATTACTAAATTAACTAAATTAATTAAATAAACTAATCTGTGCAGCCCATTTCTGAAAACCCAATTGACCGGCCCAAAGACCAGCAGCCCAGGCGGCCCGCGTCAGCGCAGCCCAGGCGGCCCGCGTCAGCGCAGCCCAGGCAGCCCGCGTCAGCGCAGCCCAGGCCCAACTCTCCAGCCCGTGAGGCCCAAATCACGCCAGCCTGCTCTCAGCCTGCCATTCTGCCGTTCGGCGCGCGCCTACCGACGACAGCTTCTGCACTCCAGCTCACGCCTGCCGACCAGCCGCCTCCTTTCCAGCACAACTTTGCCGACCAGCCGCCTCCTTTCCAGCTTGCACCCACCGAAAATTTCCCTTCTCTTTTCAGCAGCTCCAGATTCCTCTCTTTGCTGTTTTTTTATGCTTTTCTTTTCTTTTTTTTAATTTCTCTTCCCCAAAAACCACCCATACTCATCATTTCACTTTTGAATATTTTTATTATAATTTTTGTTTAGTTTTTATTTATTTTCTAGGGTTTAATTTGAGTTTTTCCCCTATAAATAGGAGTTGATTTCACTTGTTGAAATCACTTCCAAGTAGCACAAAATTGAGCCTCTTTTAGGAGAAATCTTGGCAAAATAGTTCCAATACAATTTTGAGAGTTCAAGTCCGAATTTCCTTGTTTAATCTTCTTCCATCTTCATAAGGTTCCAGCCGCTGTTCGGTGTTCCTTGTGAAAAACAATCCATTGTTCTCATCCAATCTGAAAAGTGTAACATTTGCTCTCCATTCTCTTAAACTCTTTTATTTGTTATTGGTTCTAATTATAAATGCAATATATGTATTGGTTTCTCCTTCCTATCTTTTGTGAAAATTGAGTTTAATCTCCATGTGTTTTACTTTCTAAAAATCATTCACTTCTTACATTTTAGAGCTTAAACTTCATTTCGAAACTAAATGTTGATCCGCTGTTCGGGGCATTTAGAGTAGATTTGGAGAGATTTAATGTATGACCGCTGTTCGGCGCATTAAATCACAAACTTAAGGTAATTATATTATAAGTAAAAATCCGCTGTTCGGTGCATTTATAATATGAAAAATGTATGAAGAAATATGAGTTTGTGAAGGTATAATTTCGTGATTAATTCAAATATTTGCAATTGTAGTATGTTGTTGAAGTTTGTGTTTACGGGAAGTCTACTTTGTGCATAAGTTAGAATAGAAATAGAATGAGTTTATCTATGCTTTTACTTATTTACATAATTACAAACCTCTTCAAAACCCCCCTTGTTTATTCTTTATTCTTTTATTCTTTATTCTTTTATTCTTTGATGCTTTTATTCTTTCATTCCTTTATTATTTAATTTATTGATTCTTTGATTAATTAATTCATTTATTCTTTGATTAACTAAGTCCTTTATTCTTCTATTATTTCATTCTTTAATTCGTTAATTTATTAATTCTTTGTAATTCATTAATTTATTATTATCTTGTTCATCTATTCTTTAATTTATTAATTCTTTGATTGTTTAATTCTTTAATTATTTAATTCATTAATTTATTCATTATTCATTTATTCATTACTCTTTCCCACTAACACATTATTAATGTTCCCTAATTTCCCCGGTTAAGAACGATCCCTATTTATCAATACTACATCTACACAAAAAGGGTTTAAATTGCATAACACTCGAATTACATGTTTAATTTAATGCGTAGTTTGAGCGTAGTCAATTTTTGGCGCCGTTGCCGGGGAGATTGAAAATCATTTTTAATTTGTTAGTGTATGTATATAAATTGTGCATATTATACTTGTTTATCAATTTTATTTTTGTTAATATTATATTTGTTTATAACATTTACTTACTTGTTTAAATTTTATTTATCCATCTTATTATTGTTCTTATTATGTTTGTTTATAATGCTCATACTTTACTTTTTCTTAATTTCTAATGTATACTTGTTCATAAATGTTCATAATTTTTTTTATATATATATTTGTTCATATTAAATTTGATACTTGTTCATAAATGCATATTTTATATGTTCACTTTTCTTTACTTTTACTTTTATTTATTCCATTATACTTTATTCCATTAACTTAATATTCACACTTTTTCTTTATTCCCTTAACTTTAATTATATTACATTAACTTTATTCCATAACCTTTATGTTCCACTAACTTTATGTTTACACTTATTTTATTTTTATGTAATCAATTATTTGTTTATGTCTTGTTAAACTTAAATTTTAAATGAAAAAAAAAGAAAATTCGGAATAAATAAAAAAAAAATTAAAAATTAAAAAAAAAAATTAAAAATTAAAATTAAAAAAAAAAATTTTAAATTTTTTTTATGAAACTTTATTCATCTTTGAATTTCCTAAAGTGTAAGTATTGTTTCCTATTAATTGTTTTAGAGTTGCATGAATCTCTTAGTCCCTTTTTCTTCAAAATCTTACTTTCGGGAACAGGTAGTGCCCCTCTTATTTACTTTCTCCTTAACCCTTCATGATGTGTGGATTTCATCACCACATACCATAGACTCGAATCTATGGACATGAGGTTGGGGCGGAGTTTGTAAACACTAGGGTTTGGTAATTCTCTACGTCATCATTTGGATTAATTATGGTGTCTAGGAGAGTTATGACTGGTGACAAGTTTTGGATTAAGAAAGGGAACACCAATGGAGTATATGCCAAGCTAGCCTCGGGGTGCTCTTAAAATTATCCTTGCTTCTCGCGTTACATCTATCTCAACTGGCCATGATTAATGTTGAATGGTGGAATGGTGGTTATCAGTACGCGCAGGCCGTACGCCCAGGAAAGTACTATGAGAAGCGGAAGGGGAAAGTTATTCATGACACTCTAAAACTCTACTTATTGCATTATTAGTTTGCATTTGAAACTTGTGTATTTTCTTTCCATTAACGTAACTTTTTGGTAATTCTGGTTTCTATTTATGTGCTATTTTATGCAAATCTCTACTATCTTACACTTATTATCTTTTCTTGTGTATACTTGCCTTCTAACTTAGAGTTTTGTTTTCATAGAGGTACGAACTTATGAATGCGTGCTCACCAATCTAAGCTTGATCGGCTGAGAAGACAACTTGACATCTCACCAAGCAACGCCACATTCAGAGACGCACTTAAGCAAATCAGTTCGTTCGAACCTCCATCCCCAATATTCGGTGAGTCCAAAAGCGAGAAGAGTAATTCAGAAGAAGAACAGATTTTCGGAACACCGATAACCATGACACGAAACCTGAGTATCCGGGAGCAGACATGTGCAAACACAAATGGCACTACAGACTTCTGCATCCAGTATCCCGAGCCTCGAACCAACAAGAAAGATATTGAGCTTAAGAGTGGAGTCCTTCATCAACTACCCAAGTTCCGTGGAATTAGAAATGAAGATCCACACAAACACTTAACGGAGTTCCAATTCATCATTAGTAGTATGTGTCCGGATGATGCGGACTTGGAAATTATGAAGCTGAAAGCTTTCCCATTGTCCTTGGAAGAAAGAGCACGGGTATGGCTTTTAAGTCTCCCACCCAATCATATTGACTCTTGGGAGAAGTTGGTTCAGGAGTTTCTTACCAAGTACTTCCCTGCCTCAAAGATTACGGTCTTAAGAAAAGAGATCACTGGAATCAAGCAGAAAGAACATGATGAGAATTTCAGCCAGTACTATGAGAGGTTTAAGGAACTTTGTGCTTCATGCCCTACTCACGGGATCACAGAAGGCTATCTTTTAACCTACTTTTATGAAGGACTCAAAGGTTGGGATAGAGGACTGCTCGATGCTGCAGCTAATGGAAGTTTCTTAGCTCGGAGCCTAGTAGATGGCCGTGCACTACTTGAAAGCCGTGCACTCAATGATGCACAATACGAAGGTGCCGATCCCATTTCTAGAAAGGTACATGAGGTAAGTTCCCATGCTATAAATGATTCTAAGTTAGATAAGATCACCTCTATGCTTTCAAATATGCTTGAGCTAAAGAAACAGGTAGCTCCAGTTTGTTCCATATGCTCTCAAGGCCATCTTGAGGAACAATGTCCCTACACTGCAAGGGAAGAAGACTCCGGAACTGAAATGGCACACGCCATTGGAGGCTATCAAGGAGGGCCAAGGACCCAAGGTTACAGTTGGAGAGATCCGAACAATGTCCTAAACCCTCAGCACATGTCGACTGGGCCAAACCGTGTCCCAGACCAGTTCTCAAGGCCCACATGGCAACCAAGGCCCACATGGCAACCAAGGCCCCCGGTCCCATTTTCTAACTTTTCTCATAATCATGCAAATAATCATACTTCTTCATCTTCTAATCCTGATTATGATAAAATGCTGGCTGCTCTTTCCCAAGGGCAGCAAACACTAATGACTTCAACTCAGGCTCTTGTCACAGGTCAGCAAAATCAACAAAAAGACATCGCTGATCTCAAGGACCAAATGGGCAAGGTCGTGGACTTCATGGGTAAGATCCAAGCTAGCGGGGTGCTTCCACCTCAACCTACACCCAACCCAAATGTAAGACCTGAAGCCAATGCAATCACCACTCGAAGTGGTAAAGTGCTCGGAGAAATAGAACCAGATCCAGCCGTTTCTGAGGCTGAAAAGCACAAGGTGGCAACTAAGACCACCATGACACAACCGCCAGTTCAACCTACCCACACACAAGGTAATAACCCAATCCCTTCAAGTTCGGTTGTTACTAATTCCCCGTTTGTGCATGCACCATTTCCAAGTAGGCTTGCCAAATCTAAGAAGAATGAATCCGATGAGGAAATCTTGGAGATCTTCAAAAGGGTGCAAATCAACATGCCCTTGATCGAGTGCATCAAACAAGTGCCGAAATACGTAAAATTTCTGAAAGAGTTATGCACTCCAAGGCGCCAGACGAGAGAGAAGGAGGTTGTGATGGTGAGTGAAACAGTTTCTGCTGTAATCCAGCGTCGGCTACCCCCAAAGTTGAAGGATCCAGGGAGTTTTTCTGTTCCCTGCGTGATTGGTAACAAGTCATTTGATAAAGTCATGCTAGACTTAGGAGCATGCATTAATGTTATGCCATATTCACTATATGTTGCCCTAGGTCTAGGTAAATTACTGCATGACGATATTATCATTCAGTTAGCCGATCGCTCTAATGTGTATCCTAAGGGATACGTAGAAGATGTTCTTGTGCAGGTTAACCAGCTCATCTTCCCAGCTGACTTTTATGTCCTAGACATGGAGGATTCCCCTACGAATCAAGCTCCACTAATGCTGTTGGGAAGACCATTCATGAGAACTGCCAAGACAAAGATTGATGTGTTCAATGGAACATTAACTATGGAAGTAGACGGAGAGGAGATTGGCTTCAACATTTTTGATGCCATGAGGTACCCTAGTTCCGCAACTCATACTACTTTTTCTGTTGACGTGTGCACTTCTCTCGCAGAGAAACATTTTGATTCAATTCGAGAAGACACACTCAACATGATAATCCAGAAAGGAGTTGGCCTAACGCAATCAGGGGACGCCTTGGTTGAGGATACGGATTACGAACTAGAACCTCGAATTTGGGATGAAGTCATGACCCTAAATGAGACCCCCAGAATGGTGAATCATCAGGTACCCTCGTCATTTCTAATTAGTACTAATGCCACTCCTCCTTCAGTGATTCAGGCCCCAGTTCTCGAGCTCAAAGTTTTGCCTGACCACCTGAAGTATGCCTATCTTGGCTCGGACGACACTCTGCCCGTCATAGTGTCTTCTGCACTAACCGAGTCACAGGAAGATAGACTGGTACAGGTCTTGACAAAGTACAAGACAGCCATTGGATGGACTCTGTCGGATATCAAGGGAATCAGCCCTACAACCTGTGTGCATCGAATCTTACTAGAAGATGATGCAAAGCCCTCTCGCGAAGCCCAACGTCGCCTCCATCCTCCAATGATGGAAGTCGTGAAACAAGAGGTCATCAAACTCTTGGACTGTGGTGTCATCTACCCAATTTCAGACAGCAAATGGGTCTCACCAGTCCAAGTAGTCCCAAAGAAAAGTGGAGTCACAGTTGTTGCGAACAGTGAAGGAGAGCTAGTGCCCCAACGAACAGTGACCGGATACAGAGTCTGCATCGACTATCGACGCCTGAACAAAGCAACTAGGAAGGATCACTTCCCTTTGCCCTTCATTGATCAAATGCTTGAAAGGTTAGCAGGTCACTCCTATTATTGCTTTCTTGATGGTTATTCCGGGTACAATCAAATCTGTATCGCTCAAAATGACCAAGATAAAACGACTTTCACTTGTCCTTTTGGCACTTTTGCCTACCGAAGAATGCCTTTCGGTTTATGTAACGCCCCAGGTACTTTCCAAAGATGCATGCTTTCTATTTTCTCTGAATACGTCGAAAAAATAATTGAAGTATTTATGGACGATTTTAGTGTCTTTGGGGATAGTTTTGATGCATGCTTAGAACACTTAGCACTTATCTTACAAAGGTGTGTCGAAACTAATCTGGTACTTAACTGGGAGAAATGCCATTTCATGGTTAGACAAGGGATAGTCTTGGGCCATATTGTCTCTGAAAGAGGAATTGAAGTCGATAAATCTAAAGTTGATACTGTGCGCCACTTACCCTCTCCCACTTCGGTGAGAGGAATCCGTTCATTTCTTGGTCACGCAGGATTTTACAGAAGATTTATCCAAGACTTCTCCCACATTGCAAGGCCCTTGTGCCGACTGCTTCAGAAAGAGACACCCTTCGTCTTTGATGCAGACTGTCAGGAAGCTTTTGAGAAGCTTAAAAATCTCTTAACCACTACCCCCATTCTTTGTGCCCCTGATTGGTCCTTACCCTTTGAACTAATGTGCGATGCCTCTGATTATGCAGTTGGAGCCGTACTCGGACAAAGGCGGGATAAGAAGCCCTACGCCATCTACTATGCATCCAGAACCTTAAATGATGCCCATATGAACTACACCACTACAGAAAAGGAGTTGCTTGCTGTTGTATTTGCTTTAGATAAATTTCGCTCTTATCTACTTCGAACTAAAGTCATTATTTACACTGATCATGCAGCACTGAAGTATCTCCTAGCCAAAAAAGAAGCGAAACCAAGACTGATCCGATGGATTCTTCTTCTTCAAGAGTTTGACATCGAGATTAAAGACAAGAAAGGCGTAGAGAACGTGGTGGCGGATCATTTGAGTCGCATTGCACATGAGCGAGATCCTGTGGAGATTCAAGAGATGTTTCCAGACGAACAACTCTTCAGAATCGAGGGAGGTACTCCTTGGTATGCTGATATTGTCAATTATTTAGTCACCAAACAGTTACCCACCACCCTCTCCCGTGCACAAAAAGATAAACTTAAAAAGCATGCTAGGCACTATATTTGGGATGAACCTTATTTGTGGAAACACTGTGCAGATTTATTGATTAGGAGATGTGTCCCTGATATTGAACATAGGTCAGTCCTAGAGTTCTGCCATAGCCATGCTTGTGGAGGCCACTTTGGATCTAGAAAAACTGCACTCAAAATCTTAGAATCTGGACTATATTGGCCCACACTTTTTAAAGATGCACATTCATTTTGCTTAGCCTGTGATAAATGTCAGAGATCAGGAAACTTAGGACGCAGGGATGAAATGCCACAACATTATGTTCTTACTGTTGAAATATTTGATGTTTGGGGTATCGATTTTATGGGTCCGTTTCCTCAATCTAATGGCTATCTCTATATCTTACTTGCCGTTGATTATGTATCAAAATGGGTGGAAGCTAAGGCCACTAGGACTAATGACTCTAAAACTGTTGCAGATTTCCTCAGAACTAACATTTTTTCCAGGTTTGGGATCCCGCGGGTCCTAATAAGTGATGGAGGAAGTCATTTCTGCAACAAGACCATTGAAGCTTTACTGAAACGGTATGGTGTCACTCATCGAGTATCTACACCTTACCATCCTCAAACGAGTGGAATGGCAGAAGTCAGTAATAGAGAGATCAAGAAGATACTAGAGCGAACTGTGGGTCCTAATCGAAAGGATTGGAGCCAACGGTTGGATGATGCACTTTGGGCATACAGGACGGCCTACAAAACACCTATAGGAATGTCTCCCTATAGGTTGGTGTACGGTAAAGCATGTCACCTTCCGGTGGAACTAGAGCATAAAGCATGGTGGGCCGTCAAAACGTTCAACATCAAGCTAGATGACGCCGGTCTGCATCGGAAGCTCCAGCTGAGTGAGCTTGAGGAAATAAGAAATGATGCATTTGAAAGCACTCTGATCTACAAGGAAAAGGCAAAGGCATTTCATGACAAACAGATCAGGAGTAAAGCATTTGACATTGGCCAGAAAGTTTTGCTTTTCAACTCTCGGCTTAGACTCTTTCCTGGTAAGTTATGTTCTAGATGGGTAGGACCTTTTGTTATCACTAATATTTTTGCCCATGGAGCCATACAGATAAAACACGTTGGAACTGGAAAAGAGTTCAAGGTCAATGGCCATAGATTGAAGCCTTATATCGAGGCAATTGGCGAACACGATGTGGAGTCAGAAAGAGTGCTACGACGTCCCATCAGATGAACTAAATTTGGTCTAGGCTGGATGGACGTTAAACTTCAAGCGCTTGTTGGGAGGCAACCCAATGTGTTCGCGAGTGTGAAGGAGTCATCAACACAGATTTGCTTTCTTTCAACCCTTCACTCTCTTTTATGTTTTTCTTTCTTATTTCATTTTCTTAAATCATCTTCCTTACTTTGATTCTATGTTTAAATTACTTCGTATTTTCCTACATTGAGGACAATGTAAAATTTAAGTGTGGGGGAATGGTTTACAAATTTATTTGTGTTAATTTTCAATTGTTTTATTTCTTTCTCAAAAAAAAAAATAAAAAATAAAAAAAAAATAAAAAAATAATATAAAAAAATAAATAAATAAATAAAAAAAATTTTCTTGAGTCTTTTTGTTTTAACGTAGTGTTTTTACGAGTCATCAAGTTGCCCTTTAACTTGTCAATGATATAAGTGAATGGAAATGATTATGTTATGGCCATAAAGATAATCACTACAACTTGAATTTGTTTGTTAATATTTTGTAATTAAGTGTTATAACTTGAAGATAATGCATGTAAATTGACATATAAACAAGCATGATAAGATAAGTATGAATCATATGAACCTTATGTGAGCTTTAGAACTTAATATACATCTTTGATGAGTGATTCATAAGTTCTTTGTTTAAATTGATATACATATGCCTCATAACTACTTGCAATAGATTTTAATGAACTCTAGAGTACTAGAACTTATTCTATGTGATTTTCAAAGCTTTTAAGTCGATAAACTCTCTGATTTTGGATATGATTAAGGCATTAGGGTTAACACCACAAATTCAAACATCCATATTCCCTATTTTGTGCGCACAAGTTGCGACCCCCTTAGTTTTAACCCTTTTGAGCCCACATTTAAGCCTTTCTTTCATCACCATGATTATCTAAACACTTGAGCTTAGCATAGACATCCTTTACCCTTGTTCCAAGAACTCGGTTGAAGATATAAAGATTGTGTAAGGAGAAAATGATGATGTTGAAAAGACTTTTATGTGAACTATTTGGATTTACCGACTCAAGTTTTGTTGTATTGTTGACACATGTTATTACCTTGATCTAAAAAAATCAAAAAAAAAAAAAATCAAAAAAAAAATCAAAAAAAAAAAAAAAAAGAAGTTGAGTCTCGATCAAGGTAATAAGGTTTGGTTATGTAATGTTTGAGTTAAGTCCCTTACATTTGTAAATCCGACACAAAGAATGATTATGAGGCCCAACATGATGGAATTAGGCCTATGTTCGAAGGGATGGATTATTGACATCATTGCACTAAGGTTGGGAAGCTATGATACGTTTTGGGAGTCTATTGAGTCTTGGAACGAATTGAGCACCACTTGTCCTATATTTTCCTTGCCTCTAAACTTAGCTCCATTACAACCTTTATAAAGACCTTATGATCCTTAAGATGGTAAATTTTGATTAGTTGAGTTAATCACTTGAGTAAGCTTATGGTTTTGGTTCATTTGTGCAAGTATATGTTGTTTGTATCTTGAGGTGTTTGTTTGATATTTTTGCAAAAGTACTTCATTTCGATTATGTGAGTATTTCTCACATACTTTGAGTGCAAACACAAACCCTTACAAAATTGAGTGAATTTATGAGTGCATATCCTTGTGAGTTGATTCATACTTGTTTTATTCATGTTGAGATCCATTTCACCATATTTACTCATTATCTTACTTGTTAAAACATTTTGTTACCATATATTAACTCTTGAATTCCATATGCTTAAATGATTTAAGTGAAAATCTTTTATGCCATGATGATAATAATGAAATATTGAGACAAATGGTTAAAGGTTCACTTGTTTTGATTTTGTAGTTTAATTTTAGTATTTGCTAGGGACTAGCAAAGTTTAAGTGTGGGGGTATTTGATAGGTCCTCAAATAAGCATTATTTTATATTATTTTATACCCTTTATACTTAGCTTTTAATATTAAAATAATAAATAATTAGATAAAATAATTTATTCTGTGTTATTTTTGTTTAAATAAATAAAGTTTGTATTTTGGAGTATTTTGGCGAAAGAATCGTCTCGATCGGAATTATAACGAAGAAATTATGGACGAATTTCAGGTGAAATATTACTAAATTAACTAAATTAATTAAATAAACTAATCTGTGCAGCCCATTTCTGAAAACCCAATTGACCGGCCCAAAGACCAGCAGCCCAGGCGGCCCGCGTCAGCGCAGCCCAGGCAGCCCGCGTCAGCGCAGCCCAGGCCCAACTCTCCAGCCCGTGAGGCCCAAATCACGCCAGCCTGCTCTCAGCCTGCCATTCTGCCGTTCGGCGCGCGCCTACCGACGACAGCTTCTGCACTCCAGCTCACGCCTGCCGACCAGCCGCCTCCTTTCCAGCACAACTTTGCCGACCAGCCGCCTCCTTTCCAGCTTGCACCCACCGAAAATTTCCCTTCTCTTTTCAGCAGCTCCAGATTCCTCTCTTTGCTTTTTTTTTTATGCTTTTCTTTTCTTTTTTTTAATTTCTCTTCCCCAAAAACCACCCATACTCATCATTTCACTTTTGAATATTTTTGTTTAGTTTTTATTTATTTTCTAGGGTTTAATTTGAGTTTTTCCCCTATAAATAGGAGTTGATTTCACTTGTTGAAATCACTTCCAAGTAGCACAAAATTGAGCCTCTTTTAGGAGAAATCTTGGCAAAATAGTTCCAATACAATTTTGAGAGTTCAAGTCCGAATTTCCTTGTTTAATCTTCTTCCATCTTCATAAGGTTCCAGCCGCTGTTCGGTGTTCCTTGTGAAAAACAATCCATTGTTCTCATCCAATCTGAAAAGTGTAACATTTGCTCTCCATTCTCTTAAACTCTTTTATTTGTTATTGGTTCTAATTATAAATGCAATATATGTATTGGTTTCTCCTTCCTATCTTTTGTGAAAATTGAGTTTAATCTCCATGTGTTTTACTTTCTAAAAATCATTCACTTCTTACATTTTAGAGCTTAAACTTCATTTCGAAACTAAATGTTGATCCGCTGTTCGGGGCATTTAGAGTAGATTTGGAGAGATTTAATGTATGACCGTTGTTCGGCGCATTAAATCACAAACTTAAGGTAATTATATTATAAGTAAAAATCCGCTGTTCGGTGCATTTATAATATGAAAAATGTATGAAGAAATATGAGTTTGTGAAGGTATAATTTCGTGATTAATTCAAATATTTGCAATTGTAGTATGTTGTTGAAGTTTGTGTTTACGGGAAGTCTACTTTGTGCATAAGTTAGAATAGAAATAGAATGAGTTTATCTATGCTTTTACTTATTTACATAATTACAAACCTCTTCAAAACCCCCATTGTTTATTCTTTATTCTTTTATTCTTTATTCTTTTATTCTTTGATGCTTTTATTCTTTCATTCCTTTATTATTTAATTTATTGATTCTTTGATTAATTAATTCATTTATTCTTTGATTAACTAAGTCCTTTATTCTTCTATTATTTCATTCTTTAATTCGTTAATTTATTAATTCTTTGTAATTCATTAATTTATTATTATCTTGTTCATCTATTCTTTAATTTATTAATTCTTTGATTGTTTAATTCTTTAATTATTTAATTCATTAATTTATTCATTATTCATTTATTCATTACTCTTTCCCACTAACACATTATTAATGTTCCCTAATTTCCCCGGTTAAGAACGATCCCTATTTATCAATACTACATCTACACAAAAAGGGTTTAAATTGCATAACACTCGAATTACATGTTTAATTTAATGCGTAGTTTGAGCGTAGTCATGGACCCAGAGAGACCCCAGGTAGCACGCGTTGCTTATTACCGTGAGATATGACGTCTGGGACGTCAAGCGTCTGAGATGCTAGGCATCTGGGATGCCGGAGATGGTAATGTGGTAAATATGAACTAATGGATCTATAAAATGGTTTTTCGATTGAAATTGTGTTTATGGATTTGGGCAGTGCCCCACGTGGTTTTGTATTTATAGATGTGGTATTCTACAGTTTTGAGCTGAGTTCCCACACTTGGTTTTGAGTTATGGTTTTTGGGCTAAGGTCATAATGGCTTGTTTGAGTAAATGTTTTGATTACTGGCTTTCAATGAATGTATACGTTTTAATGAAGGGCATAAATGTCTTGTGAAATATGTTTTATGAACTTAATGATTTTCGTCCACTCACAGCCTTCGTTGTTTTAATGCCCTTCAGGTTGATCACGGATGCGACTGCAGCAGAGACTGGGACATCGCATACCTCCTCCATCGATCCTTGCGCACTCTGGAAGCCCCGTTTGGGCAGTGGCATCAGGTTATCCCTTGTCTGACACTTCGTGTCAGACGGGAGCATGACACATTACACGGTAATCCTAGGGGGATTGGGATGGTTCGTGTCATTTTGGATGTGGATATAATATTTGATATGATATGTGACTACTGAGTATATGTGTGATGGTGCTTGTTGGTTAGTAGTCTCAGACGTCGAGTCGGGGGACTTCGGATCCTGAGACTCGTATGATGTAGTTATGGATTCTGGATATGTGTGATGGTGATGTGATTGGATGACCCTCCTCGAGTTATGGTTTGATGGTGTCTCAGATGTCCAAAGTCGGATTTTGTTTCCTTGAGACTTGAAGTAATATCCAGACGTCCAAAACCAGGTTTTGTTTTCTTGGGATCGATCCACACCCAGACGTTCAGAGTTGGGCTCTATTTCTCTGGGTGATACCAGGACATCTAGAGCGGGGCTATGTTTTCCCGAATGATATTAGCCTATCGGTAGTGCATATTGATATGATGATTCAGTTTGCAAATATCTATGATGGGTCAGTCGATATGATGAGTGGGCTTAGTATGATCAGTCGATATGATGAGTGAGCTTGGTATGATTAGCTGGTATGGTGATGTTGGTTCTATGTGATTGGTATGGTTATGCGTTGGTAGATTCACTATCTTTCTTATGTTTATACTTTGGTTTGAATGTATGTGCAGTGGTACTTGTTATGAGTCTATTCTGGACAGGTTTCAAAAATTACTAAATTTTTGTATAACTGCACGTATTTTGATATTGTGTTTTGTTAGTAAATTTGATGTATGCATAGTTTTATAAAACATGGGAAATTCGTATATTTTCGAATTATGTTTTTGAAACCTCTATTTTCATCCACTCACGCATTTTCCTTGGTTTTGAACCTTCTAGGACCGCTGCATGGGGATCGAGATTGCTTACGGAGCGGAGGCATGCACACACGTATATACAAGTATCCATTGTTTGATATGGTTTCGATGTCACTTTTGATATTTTAGGTTATCTGCCAGACAGGAATAGGACCCGTGTATGCTATATATGATGTTTTTCGGGTTGGGTCCTGCCATAGTTGAAGGAAATGCTGGAGAGGATCTTGCAGTTGAGAAGGAAAAGTCGTGTATCTTGTGAGGTGCAATACAAAGAGAGAAAGCGTTAGTGCGTAGGATATGAAGTTGACATTAAGATAATGGTAGATAAATAAACAGAGCGGCGTTAAACCGTTTTAAGGGAGACCATGGGTAAAGATAAAGAAAAAAAAACATCACTCCACAATCACCATCACTCCACCGTCATCCCACAATCAAAGTAGATAAAAGATAAATTAGGATAAAGTTCACAATCAAAGTAGAAAAAGATAACTTTGTATAAAGTCTATAAAGGAATTTGTGGTAAGATGACAAAACAACCTGAGTAAAAAATCAAAAGTTGTGTTACAGGTGAGTCTCAGCATAGACAAACTAACTAAAAGCAGTTCTAACAGAGAAAACAAATAAGAACATCAGCACTCCATAGTCAAAGGAGATAAAACGATAAACATGTATAAGGTTGATAATGGAATTTGTGGTATGATATGATAGAACAGCCAGAGTACATGACACTAAACTTCCACAAGTTGGTAGGAGAAAAAACCAAATAAGTTTTCAGTACTGTTCTTTCCTTACGCCTTATAGAGATATGTTTCACAACCAAATTTTGAAAAAGATGACTTTAAGCTGAAGCAAGAAAACGTCAAGGCTACATATAAGACGATGTAAAGCAAGATTTAGAACAAAAATAGCTAGAAATTTCAGGAAAGCCTAAGTGTTCCAATTGAACCAATTCCAACAAAGCTTTCAAATGAGAGAGGAACCTAAGCAGTCCAATTGAAACAATCCAAACAGAGAAATCAAATGAGAATATAAGCACTCCACAATTAAAGTATTTAATAGAGTGAAACAAGGGTAACACCTAGAAAGGAATTTGTGCTTTTATGACAAAATAGCCGAGGTACAAGGCGTTAAAACTTTCCGCAGATTTTTGGGGATTTTTGATCTTCTTTTTTTTTTTAACTAAGGAGATGTGGAAATTATGTAATAAAAGCGTGTCCAGATATTCAGATAAAATGAGTATGACAAGATTGTGTAGACAATCAGAGAATCAAAGTGACAAACTACAGTGGGATTTGGAATAGAAAAACAAACAAAAGGGAAAGCAAGATGCGTTAAAATAAACAAGTGCACTTGGTTAGCATTACTGATTTCAACTTTCAATATAATGTTTACTGGTTGGTGTTTTCATGTACTGAATTCAACTTTCAATCCTGAAAATGGAGTTGAAATTGCACTGTTTTAATTCAAATAACGAGTAAAGATGGAGCTCACAAATTTAAACGGAATTAGAAATTGGAGATGGAAAAGAGCGAAAGAATGGAGATGGAGTGGAGATGAGGAAATAGCAAAGTATGGGATTGAAGTGACTAGGAAATGGGAACAAAATGCTGATGGGAGCGACATTGTAAGTGAGAAACAATAAGCATGCAAGGTTCTGCTAAAACAAAATTCCAACAAGAATCTGGAGTTGCTATCCCTAAAAGACTTGCTGCCACTGCATTTTTTTTATCAGAAGGTATTTGGAGAGGGGGAGACAGTCCACCTAATTCAGAAACATTATGAAACTTCCGAAGTCCGTAGAAACCCAATTAACATTTGAGTCATCCACTCCATCAATGGGAGTAGACAGATCCTACGTGTTCCAAGGTTTTTCATCTGCAGCCCCACAAGCACTAGATGGAGGTTCCAACCAAGGCAAGATACTTGCCAATTGCCAATCCTGTCAACCCCTGCCGATGATGCCACAGCATGCGAAGCAACCAAAGTGTGCTTGCAAAAAGTTGGCTGACACATTTTGAAAACAATCTGAAACAAAAGGAGTGCACAACAGAAACAACATGCTACATTTAAGATAAAACCGATTTAGGGCCAAGTTTCTGACTCTCAAGAAATCCAACACAACATATTAAGCAAGGTGAATATTGTAGGAACAGAAAATTTGAGATGAGAGTGCAATGAACAAGTGATTCTAACACAGTGCAACCAACTACAATTGAGATTTAACTTCTGATACTATGGAAATTTGATGAAAATATCCTTTAAATTATTTAATAATTAAAAATAAAAAAATCAAATAAAATATTTAATTTATAATTAAAATAATAATAATTAATTAATAGAAAGAGTGGAAAAAATAAAAGGATAATAATTTATGTAATTGATACACTTATTTTTATTTAAAAAATTAATTTTGTTTTAATTTTTTAATAAAAATATAAATAAATAAATTAACATTCGCGTTAACCCTATATAAAAAAACATGTTGCCGACAAAATATCATTCAAATTCAATTTTCCCTCCTCTCATCATAATCCTCTGTCAATCCAATTAGTCGCAGGGTTGACATTAACCAATTCCAATTCCGGTATCTGGACCGTCCTAATCCATTTTAATAATCAACCGTGCATTCTGTGGGCCCACGTTTAAAATTGAATAGTGGGCTCCACCTTCAGACGGAGGCCTATCCATGATCAACGGCGCAAAACAACATAGCACATACAATACCACGAACCCGCAGTGTAGCGAATCAGACAAGGCACTCAACGACGTGAAGACCACCTCATTACCCTCCCGAGCCAATCGACGGTACCGATTTATGACACGTGTCTTCGTCACTGGTAGCTACCCCACCCACCCGCTCTTTTTCAAAGTTTCGAAATCCCTCACTCTCTCGCACTCTCTGTTTGTTTAACCAGAAAACTGAAAAGCAAAAGTTCGAGGAAGTAAAAAAAAACTCCCACCATCACCACAACTGTGACATCTTCTCTCAGAAGCATTCCCTCGTACTGTATCGGAGCTTAGTAACGGACAGCTGAGCCGATTGAGTTTGAGAAGAAGATGAATGTGGTGGGGAGACAAATGTCGCGATCTAATTCGTCGAAGCATCACCACCACCACCAGCGGCAGTACTCGGACAACTTTACGGACGCCTCATCGAAGTGTCTTCATTCATCCAGTCTCTCGCAGGTCCTCTTTTGAGACTATATTTGCTGATTTTCGCCTCGCTGAGCTCACAATTGCATTGCAGTCCTTAAAGTTCACATTTTTATGGATTTTGGTTTCAGGACTTTGAGTTGTACGGGTCGAAAATGACCAGGAAAAACGTGAATGAACGGTCACAGGAGGCTTTGACCCCTCCGATTTCATCGCGATCGTCGAGCGTGAGAAGGAACGGCGATGATCGAGTTTCGCCGAGAAAGCTCAGCCCTGGCTTGCTTGATCTGCATTCCTTTGACACCGAGTTATTACCTGAGGTTTGCCGCATTACTTTAAAGTTTTTTGTCTTTCTGATCAGAAATTTCATTAATTTTATCCTGATTTTATAATGACTTTGCATTGATTTAATGTGGTTGATTATTAAGCTAATTGCTCCTATAATGTCGAGCTATATTTTTACTTTTTGAAGCTTAAACCCTACCCTTATCTGCCTAGCGCTTGATTGGTGCTTTATGCATGTCACTGATATTTGATAGGTGGCTGTATCACCTGGCCAATCTAATGGATACCCACTTCATCACCCTACTCGTGGTAAGAGTTTCGACGACTCGGACGCATTTCTCTCCACGAACAAGCTCACAAGCAGATCACGTGCCTTGCCTGAGAATAATCTTCTCAACAGTTTCTCAGCAGATAAAGAAAGGACCAATAATGTTGCAAAAATCTAAGTTGTGGTATGACTAATTGTTCTCTTCTGTTCATTCTTTGTGCCTTACATTTTTGTGAGAGAAATGTTAGTGATAGTTTTCATGCAGGTGAGAAAGAGACCACTGAATAAAAAGGAAATTGCCAAGAAAGAGGAAGACATCATTACAATAGAAGCAGATTCTAAAAATGCCCTCACAGTTCATGAAACTAAACTTAAGGTGAGTCCTTTTAGCCAATTCTTTATTTGGGATTGTCAAGATTTTGCTTTACAGTGTGATTTCAGCTAATCTTGTTTTTCAAAGTGAAAGTAAGGAATATGGCTAAAAGTAGATTGAATTCATCTGCTCTAAGCCTGCCAGAAGGATATTTGTAGGTGACTTTAGACTTGGAAAGTGACATAGTTTCTTTGTTAGACTATGTAAACCTAGTCCTAGAGACCACTGTACACTGGTACCTAGGGTAGACCCGTGTAGTTCTATATCTAGGATAAGTTAACCCTTAGTTGGTTAATACTTAGGCAGTTACCCACAGTTCCACAGTAGGACAGGTGTCCTACAGGTGTCATGTCATAGTTAAAAGTAGATTTAAGGAGATAAGAACTGTTCTGTCTTATCTCCTTAATCAATATTGTATATATATGTGCCATATTGGCTGTAAATGACATACGGATTATGAAATTCAACATGGTATCAGAGCACCTAGTCTGATCACCATCACCGATCCTCTCTCTCTCAAATTATGGCCACTGATTCCTGCTCCTACCCCTCAATCTCCCCTAATCATGTCTCAAGCCTTGTCTCTGTTAAACTAAATGAGTCCAATTACCTTCTTTGGGAAAGCCAAATCAAGCCTTTCCTCATTGAACACAATTACTGGAGGTTCATCGATGGAACCCACCCTCCTCCTCCTTCTACTCTCTCAACCCCAGTACCTGAAGACTCTTCTCCCATTTCAGCAATCTCAGATTCTGTCCTAACCTCCCCTGTCACTGCCCTCCCGAATCCTGCCTTTCATCAATGGTTTCAGATTGATCAGACCTTGATCAGTATGTTGCGGGCCACTCTAACAGAGCCCATTTTGTCCCAGGTTGTTGGTCTCAACACCTCCAGAGCCATTTGGGAGTGTCTCCGCCAGAACTTCTCCCAGCAATCTCTTGCAAATGCAACCAACCTCCGCTTCCAACTGATGTCCCTTACTAAAGGCTCCAAGACCATTTCTGAATACCTTTCTTATGCCAAAACCCTCGCTGACTCTCTTGCAGCGATTAATGAACCCTTTTCTCCCACTGATCTTGTTACTGCTGTTCTTCGTGGTCTTGGACCAGAATACACTATCTTAGTCACAGCCATGTTTAACTTTCCCCCACTTCCACCATTTTCAGACCTGCGTGCTCGCCTTCTCTCCTTTGAGGCACATCAAATCTCCACCTCTACCTATGTTTCCAATCCTCCTCCCACTGCTCTGTATGTCCAGTCCAACCCACCTCCTCACGGGTTCTACCCCTCTCATAACCGCTCTAACTACCACCGTGGGTCCAGACCAGGCCGTGGTTCACGGCCCTTTCCCCGCCGTGGTTCTGGCCGTACCCCTACAGTTCGCAACACCTCTGGTGTCCTTGGCCCACCTCCTCACAACCCACCCCGCTCACAAGGCCCTCAATGCTGGTCCTGCAACAGGTTTGGCCATGTTGCAGCCCATTGTCCCTCACTTTCTAACACACCTGAACACGACCTCTCTCAAGCCTTCGCGGGCCTTCACATGACCTCAGTTGCTGACCCCAATTGGGATCCAGATACCGGTGCAACCCATCATGTCTCCATGACACCCCTACTCCTTCCCAATCTGCCTCTCCCACCAGAGACCAGGTCATGGTTGGTAATGGCACCACTCTCCCCATCACACACACGGGTAATGTTCACTTTCCCTCTAAACACTATGTCTTCCACCTCTCTGATGTTCTTCATGTCCCTTCCATTAAAAAGAACCTCATTTCTGTTGCACAGTACACCAAAGATCAGCAGGTCAGTATCACTTTCTATCCTACACACTTTGTCATCCGAGACCTAACTACCAACCACACTCTTTTTCAGGGCCCCTGTAGCAATGGACTGTACCCCATCCGCCCTACTTCCCACCCGCAGGCTCTCTTCACTACTGCCCCATCCAGTCTTTGGCACAAGAGGCTAGGACATCCCTCTACTACTGTCTTACGCAAGCTGGTCACTCAAGATCACCTCAGCCCTAATGTTGATTTAAATTCTGTTCCATTTTGTAACCAGTGTGCACTTAGTAAAAGCACCCGTCACTCATTTAACCCTGTACTACATTCATCAATAAAAGCATTTGATTTAATACATTCTGATATTTGGATGTCCCCTATTCCCTCTGTCACTGGTTTTCGTTACTATGTACTCTTCACGTTTGATTTCACCCGTTACACATGGGTGTTTCCCCTAAGGTTCAAGTCTGAAGTCTTTGATCAGTTCTCTCTATACGGCCTCAAACAGGCCCCCAGAGCTTGGTTTGATCGATTCAGCACCTTCCTCCTCCAAAAGGGCTTCACTCAGAGCAGAGCCGATCCCTCCCTCTTCATCTACAAAACCAAAGACACTCTCATGTTTCTACTGCTTTATGTGGATGATATTTTGCTCACAGGAACCACACCAACTGCTCCCTCTTCATTCATGGCAACCTTGGCTCGTGAATTTGCCATCAAAGACTTGGGACCACTCCACTACTTCCTTGGTGTTGAAGCCACTCCCAATGCCGCAGGTCTTCATCTCACCCAAACCAAGTATACCACGGATATCCTTACTCGTAGTGGTTTGTTAGACTGTAAACCTGCACCTACACCCCTGGCCTCTAAACAGCTTCTCTCAACACACAATGGCATTCCCCTTCTAGATGCTTCTGTCTACCGTCAACTGGTGGGCGCTCTGCTGTATTTAACATGGACCAGACCTGATATTTCCTTTGCTGTTCAACATGCCGCTCAGTTCATGAGCCGCCCAACCGATCTTCATCTCACTGCAGTCAAACGAATAATCCGTTATCTCAAGGGAACACTCGGTCTTGGCCTCCAAATCCACAGGTCCACCTTCCCCCTTCAACTCCAAGCTTATTCTGATGCAGATTGGGCAGGCTGCCCAGACACCAGACGTTCTGTGACAGGTTTCTGCATTTTCCTGGGTTCCACCCTTATCTCATGGTGCTCCAAGAAGCAGAAAACCGTGTCCCGCTCCAGTTCTGAAGCAGAATACCGTGCCCTAGCTTACACCTGTGCTGACACCATTTGGCTTCTCAGCCTCCTCCGTGAGCTCACCTTTCCTCCCCCACTTCCCATCCGGATACACTGTGACAACCTTAGCACCTGCTACATGTCTACAAACCCGGTCTTTCATGCCCGAACAAAGCATATTGCTCTGGATTATCACTTCCTCCGTGAACGGGTCATATCCGGCACTCATCAAGTCTGGTTTGTTCCTTCCACTCACCAGCTGGCTGACTTATTCACTAAGGGACTCTTCACCAACCGCCACCATGCTCTGACTTTCAAACTTGTCACCCCTCGGGTGCCTAGTTTGAGGGGGGATGTTAGACTATGTAAACCTAGTCCTAGAGACCACTGTACACTGGTACCTAGGGTAGACCCGTGTAGTTCTATATCTAGGATAAGTTAACCTTTAGTTGGTTAACACTTAGGCAGTTACCCACAGTTCCACAGTAGGACAGGTGTCCTACGGGTGTCATGTCATAGTTAAAAGTAGATTTAAGGAGATAAGAACTGTTCTGTCTTATCTCCTTAATCAATATTGTATATATATGTGCCATATTGGCTGTAAATGACATACGGATTATGAAATTCAACATTCTTAACATAGGTTATAGTAGAGAACGACCAACACATGTTTCTTATATTCCAGCTTATATTTTTGACTTTTTTTTTATTTCTCGAAAAGATCACTCTTTCTAATTCACCAGCCTCTGCAGGTCGACTTAACAGAATATGTGGAGAAACATGAATTTGTTTTTGACGCGGTGCTCAACGAAGGTGTTTCAAATGATGAGGTGACTTTATCAGACAGTGGTTTCGATTTTCTGTTTTCGATTAGCTGATTTTGCAATATCTTTCACTTTGGTACTTTAGGTATACTTTGAGACTGTGGAGCCTATTATTCCTTTGATTTTCCAACGAACAAAAGCAACTTGCTTTGCTTACGGGCAAACAGGCAAGTGTTTTATAGTATTTTGAATTCTTCTGTCAAGTTTCAATTGTCTTTTTTTAAGAAGAGAGGTTTTCTTTTTTCACTTAGGCTGCATTCAAAATATTTACATTTTATCATGCTTACTTCTTATTCTGTCATATATGCACCTGTGAGCTGAACTTAATCTTATTTGGTTGCTCAGGTAGTGGAAAGACTTATACTATGCAGCCACTGCCCCTTAAAGCAACGCAAGGTATTCTAAGATTAATGCTCGATTCATACCGAAACCAAGGGTTTCAGTTATTCTTGAGTTTCTTCGAGATATATGGAGGGAAACTTTTTGATCTCCTAAACGACCGAAAGTAAGTTATTTCACCCTGTAGGCGAGAAAAGATTTGCATTTTGGCTCATTATCCTGAAATAATTCCAATTTTTTGCAGAAAGCTTTGCATGAGGGAGGATGGTAAGCAGCAAGTGTGCATCGTGGGTTGCAAGAGTACAGGGTGTCAAATGTGGAGACAGTCAGGGAGTTCATTGAGAAAGGAAACTCCACAAGAAGTACTGGTACAACTGGTGCGAATGAGGAATCTTCCCGTTCACATGCGATACTTCAGCTTTGTATCAAGAGATCAGTTGATGGAACTGAATCAAAGCCTGCTCGACTTGTAGGCAAGCTATCATTCATAGACCTTGCTGGAAGTGAACGCGGTGCAGATACTACAGATAATGATAAACAGACAAGGTGGAGACTTCTTGTGTGGAATTATGAGCAAGTAACATAATCTTCTTTCGAAAATAGCATTACCTTTGATGAGTCCATTGATTCTATTTGGAACTGAGAGTTCAAGATATGATAGTTTGCTTTATTGGTGGCAGAATGGAAGGTGCTGAAATCAATAAAAGCTTACTTGCTTTAAAAGAATGCATTAGGGCTCTTGACAGTGACCAAGGCCACATTCCTTTCAGAGGGAGTAAGCTGACTGAAGTTCTTAGAGATTCATTTGTTGGTGATTCGCGCACTGTTATGATCTCGTGTATCTCACCAAACTCAGGATCATGTGAGCACACTCTCAACACGCTGAGATATGCCGACAGGTATCTAGTTTTGTCCAAAAGAGAGTGGGGAAGTGGATGGATTCTTTTATTAACTATACAATCTCTTATGAATTCATACTTCTCAGGGTGAAAAGCTTATCAAAAGGGGGCGGCTCCAAAAGGCATCAATTATCTTCATTGTCAAACCTTAGAGACTCAACCTTAATGCCCTTGTCTTCATCTACTTCAACTGACACAACCGTTCAAGATGACACAAACTATGTTCCTAGTGAAAAGAGCAACTTTGGTTGGTCCAAACATGCTGAGAGAGAGCCTTCTCCACAATTCAATGTGATTGATCTTGTCCCAAGTGGGAGGACAGAAGGAAGTTTGTCTGCATCAGTCCATTCAGATTATTACAAGGCGCAGATTGGTGGTCAAAATGGCATAGGCAGAGTTGATTTTGATTACCCTGACCAGACCTATAAACAGGAGAAACTGTCCCGTGCGAATAGTAAGAAGATAGAGTCCTACCGGCAACCAGCTCAGGAGGAAAAGAGAAAGACTGGCAGTCAGTTGAAATGGAGGGATACGACTCATTCTGAGGCTATCAACTACAATTCTGATGATGACCATCTTAATTCCGTTTTACTGGTAAAGACTTTTTAGATTTTCTGATATTACTCGTTCTTTAATGATATTCATTATGCCTTCTTATTTTCTTGTGTTTTAGGAAGAGGAAGAACTTGTGACTGCTCACAGAAGACAAGTAGAGCAAACAATAGACATTGTTCGGCAGGTCAGTAACAAAATTAACATCTGTTTTAAGTTCACGGTTTTATTTTGGACACGTGGCTAAGCTTAACTGTTTTCACCTATGCAGGAAATGAACTTGCTGGTTGAAGCTGACCAGCCAGGTAATCGACTGGATGATTACATCTGTAAATTGAACACCATACTCTCTCAAAAAGCTGCTGGGATTCTTCGACTGCAGACTCAGTTGGCGCAATTCCAGAGACATCTGAACGATCATAGTGTTATCGTATCATCTCCAGCTAACTGATATGATCTGAGGGTTATTTCGGTATTGTCCCCATTGCATGTTTATTTATCTCTCATGCCTATCTTTCTTGCTGGCTTTCCTGCATATACAGAATGAAAAAGCTTGATTGACTTGCTAAAATTTCTGCTTCAAATACCTTGTTTTGGGTAGATGCCTATTGTGGAACCTAAAATCACCGGAAAAATGTGGAGCTGCCACGTGGCCCATAATTCTCAAAATGACCAAATTGCCCTTGGCAATAATACTTGTAAGCACAAGCATCGGACATGGCCCAAACCAGAATGACATGTGGAAGCCTCTCCACCCTCGATTTGTATAACACGTGTTAGCATGCAAAACTATGGAAATTGAACATCTCACTCACCCCTATATAAGAGGTAAATTGATGAGCATTTGTCCCACATCGAAACTATGGAAATCGAACATCTCACTCACCCCTATAAATAGCAAGGCACATTTCATTTCCAAGTTAAGTTGATTCTTCGCTTCGAAGTATATCCTTTTCCTCTCTCAAAGCTAACTTAGGCATCGGAGTGTTCTTGGTCGAACAACCCCCTGGGTAAATCGATCGAGACAACGATAGCTAATTGTTTGCTGTTTGCAGGAATTGTGAGAACTTTTCGCGGCGGGTTCAATTTCTGCTTCAACAATTGGTGCTTTCATTGAGAGCTATTGAGTTATACTCAGAAGAAGCTCTCTCATTTGTTCATCGTTCATCTTTCTTCGTTTGTCGTTCATCGACATTGTTCGAAGATTTTGAACGTTGTTCATCACTCATCAGGAATTTGTTTATCGTTCATCTTTCTTCGTTCGTCGTTTATCGACATTGTTCGAAGATTTTGAACGTTGTTCATCACTCATCAAGAATTCGTTCATCGTTCATCTTTCTTCGTTCGTCGTTCATCGACATTGTTCGAAGATTTTGAACATTGTTCATCGTTCATCTCTCTTCGTTCGTCGTTCATCGACATTGTTCGAAGATTCTGAACGTTGTTCAAATTACCCATCAACAGCTTTCCAAATTCAAAATTCTTCGAATCGGCATGGCTAAGGCTCGTCGATCCGCTCAGTCAGCCGGAAAAGGTATTTCTGCCTCAACAGCTCAGACGAGGAATGAAGCTCACATAGAAACTCCGGAGAAGCGCCCAGCTCAACTCAGGCGCGTGTCTATGGAAGCGCCCCTTGAGACACTCGAAGGGAGGCCAACCTTCAGTTTTGGAGCATTCCCCTCTCCAACTAACCAAGTACCCGCGCTAGGGGAAGGAACTTCGACTTTACAACAAGCGAATGAGAGGTTGATGGGAAATGCATCACGACATGATCGACCCATAACAAACATGGTCCTAAAGGACTTTCTGGACGGATGTCATGACATCTCAGGGAGAAGTCGTCACCAACCTCCCCAAGACAATTTGGCGCAGCAAGTTGAAGGGTTAAGCAAACAAATTCAACTTCAGTCAGAGCTCTTGCAGCAACTCCTAGCAGGGAGACCAATCCAGGAGCGGGACGGACGATCCACGTCACGTGGCCGACAAGAGAATGCCCAGGGACGACCTAGGAAAGAGCAGGCCCGCTGCCAAACAATGTCACAAGATACTTCGCTGGGAAACTCTGGAGAAGAAAGTCACGCTCATCAAGCAAAAATCCCACAATGCCTAAAGCCGTTAGTACGTGAACGGCTAGGAGGTAGGACTGGGGCAACTTCATGGGCAGAGCATTCACAGCACTCACGTGGGGGCAAGGGGCAACTTCGAGCTCAAAACAAAAACCAAAAACGATCTGCCCACGACAGTAAAAGGGGAGAAGCTCAAAGAGTTTCTCAACAATTAGCAAAAGAGGACTCATCGGCTCAGCAAGGAGCATTGCGGGCTAATGATGTTCAAAAAATGCTGGACATGCACCTTCGTGCTCAACAGGGTGGCGATCTAGAAGACGATCTACGTCGCCAAATACAGCTCTCTACGCCCTTCATAAGGGATATTGAGGAGGAGCCATTCCCCCAGAGGTTCGCAACACCAAATTTCACTCCATTCAAAGGATCCTCCGACCCAGTAAAACACATAGATCATTTTCGAGGAGTCATGATCCCCCACAGGTCTAACGATGCACTCATGTGCAAAGTTTTTCAAGCTTCCCTTCAAGGCCAAGCCATGACTTGGTTCAATCATCTCCCCCCGAGGTCGATTGAGTCCTTCGAAGAGTTGGCTTTGACTTTTGTGAAGGAATACGCACAACTTCGGACAATCGAGGTGAAAGACGACCATCTTTTCTCTGTCCGAAAGAGAGCAAAAGACACTCTGCGACAATACATACGGAGATTTTGTGAGGAGAAGTCTCGCATTATCGGCTGTAATGACTTTGTTGCGGCAATGGCATTCAAGCAAGGACTCCCTCGAGACAGCCAGCTTTACGGGGACATCGTCATGAGCAATGCGCGAAGTCTTTCCGAAATACTTTCGCTAGCAGAGCGACATGCAAGTTGGGAGGACGAGAAGCGCGCCGCTCATACTCATGGCCATGCTGGGACTAGCGAAAAGGCCTCCGATGAGGATGAACCCCATGGAAAGTCTGCAACTGGAAAGCTCAACAAGCGAAAGGCAGGGCAACACTCCCAAACGCCAGTTATGGGGAAGCCTAACTTGCAGCTATCTTTACCAGCCCATCAGATCCACAATGAAATTAAGAACAAGGCATGGTTTAAGAAGCCAGAGCCAGTCAAAGGCAATCAAGAGAATGCTGATAAAACCAAATGGTGCGCCTATCATGAATGTTATGGGCACAATATCAGCACATGTATATCTTTCGAAAGATATCTCCGAAATCTCCTGAGGGAGGGGCATTGTACAGACTACATCAAAAACAAGATTGTAAATCACATGGAGAACAAAGAGTCAAACGAGCCAGCGTCAAAGGTGATCCGCATCAACTAGACGCAAGTCAACATTAGAAAGACATAAAACTCTATGGAGCTTTCAATTTTGCTTTTCAAGTTGCCTTCTGAATTCAAGTATCAATGAAATGAGATTAACAAATTGATTTGTTCACCATGTACAATTTTCAACGCTTATTCTCTTTATTGTAAAAAGCCTTCATGATCGAAGCATCCAAGCCTTCGTCATCAAAGCATCTGAGTTTTCGCCTTGCGAAGCATCTAAGCCTTCGCCATGCGAAGCATCCAAGCCTTCGTCATCGAAGCATTCAAGCCTTCGCCCTGCGAAGCATCTAAGCCTTCGCCATGCGAAGCACCTAAGCCTTCGTTATCGAAGCATCCAAGCCTTCGCCCTGCGAAGCATTCAAGCCTTCGCCATCGAAGCATCAAAGCCTTCTGAGTCCTGCAAATTTCTGTGCAGCAGGGAGAGCTCATCTCGAGTGGTATCTCGCTCATTTTCTGTCCAGCCTCTGTCCTTTGTGTTTGTTTTGCTCCAATTCAGACTCTCTAATCTCTCATTCTCACAATCGAATTGCTCTGCTATTTAACAAAATCAAGGTTTGGACAAAATGATTGAGTTTTCCCTAATTAAGGGTTTAGGGTCCCTAAAATCCTTGATTTCCTCCATGTTGTCTAGACAAAGCAGCAAGAATCATTGGTAGGTAGCATGAGTCAGCGTCCACCGTTCGCTTGTCTCAAAAAGACCGTTTTGCCCTTCGCTTCCAAAATTACGAAAATGCCCCTCGCCTTCGTAGACACATAACCTTCGCATCCGATCTCCGATTTCGGCATGCCACCTGTCTATGGATTCGTATCAACTCGACCTACGTAACGGTCTCTGGCCCTCGTCCTTTGGACCCCCCGGTTCAAAAGACAACATTTTGCCCATGCTTGGGGGTAAAATGGTCATTTTGCACATTATGTCCGATTCACACCACTAAACCCAGAATAGTCATTCTAAAACTAAAAATGGACTTTTTACCTTTATAACCAGGGGCAAAATCGTCAAATAAACACTGAATCGATTCTTGAACCCAACGGTAACTGGTAACCCGGTAATATAAGACTCCAAACAATGTACATCCCTCCGGATTCCCTGAATACCGAATCGATGTGGGGGCATTTGTGGAACCCAAAATCACCGGAAAAATGTGGAGCTGCCACGTGGCCCATAATTCTCAAAATGACCAAATTGCCCTTGGCAATAATACTTGTAAGCACAAGCACCGGACATGGCCCAAACCAGAATGACATGTGGAAGCCTCTCCACCCTCGATTTGTATAACACGTGTTAGCATGCAAAACTATGGAAATTGAACATCTCACTCACCCCTATATAAGAGGTAAATTGATGAGCATTTGTCCCACATCGAAACTATGGAAATCGAACATCTCACTCACCCCTATAAATAGCAAGGCACATTTCATTTCCAAGTTAAGTTGATTCTTCGCTTCGAAGTATATCCTTTTCCTCTCTCAAAGCTAACTTAGGCATCGGAGTGTTCTTGGTCGAACAACCCCCCGGGTAAATCGATCGAGACAACGATAGCTAATTGTTTGCTGTTTGCAGGAATTGTGAGAACTTTTCGCGGCGGGTTCAATTTCTGCTTCAACACCTATATCTTAGTTTGTGTACCAAGTATTTCATCAAGTTGTTTGAAAATATGACCTATGACGGCTGAGAGCCTGAGAATTATACATGTTTTGTAAACCTGTGTGGGAACGTAATTTATCAAAGTACCAATACTAAATGAAAACCTTGTCTTTGAGTTGCTCTATCTGTATTTGTTTCACTTCAAAGCTGTAAAATCTCCATGAATCATGACATGGGTTTTCCTGCAGTAAATCTTCATGAGAAGTTTTTATTTTTTATTTTTTATTTTTTTTGGTACCTACTAGTTTCTGTTGCTATTTGAATTAAATCTGGTATCTTCCTTTTCTAAGTCGGCTTAAGACTCAAAAGAGACACCATGTTCACTGCTTTTGCTTGACCAGAGATTGCAAATCTTTGTGATAAAAACTTGTCTTACCTAAAGTCACCATCATCTCTCTTTTTTCCCCCCTAAAAGTCTTGGATCCTTTTGTGCCTTTTCCTTAATCTTCTCTTTCAAAATTTTCCGACTCAACCTTTGTAGGTCATGTTTTATGAAAGCTACTAATTAAACATCCCACGAGCCCCTATTTTTGTGTGTGTTGTAGTGTAGACAATCTGCCTTATAGTCGGGATGTGCGCATCAATGTCTATAGCAGTACTTATTATATAACACGTAAACTGTAATGCATTATATAAATAGAGAAATTTTCTCTTGGTAAAAGTGTGATTAAATAAAACACATGAGATTATATACCTACACTCCTACAGTGAACCACAACAAATTGCATACTTAAAATAGAACTATAGGTCGGTTGTTGTTAGTTAGAAGATAAATAAAATTATTTCAATGGCGGTACTTGTGTGTCGATGATTCAAATCACATCCATCAAAAGAAAAAAATCACATCCACGAGAAAGCTCTTTTTTTTTTCTTTTTTTTTTTTAAAGGAGGAGTATCGTTTTCATAATAAATCAGTCTCCTATAGGAGGTCAATTTGATTTTTGCAAATTTTGTTACTGGTTGAGTTTGCAAGGTTGATATTGTTTCTGGAGTTGTTTATCAAACTTCTAGTCCTTCAGATTGATTGGATCCGACAATCTTACGATATTATTTTTAATGTAATCTGTCTGGCTTACGTAATAAAGAGGAGGCATAGCAATAGCATTGCCGTAGGGTTAAGGACCTCTTGCTAGATAGATATGTGTCCACATATAAGACACTTCACATTTCCGTCCCGGAGTAATATGAGATTGTTCACTGTTCTTCCCAATACACGGGTCTTACAACCCGTGTGGTGCTGGCCTAAAGGCTATTTGAGGACCAAATGAATATGTGTAAGTTAGTGTATGTTAAAGGTAAGTGATAAATAATGGTTTTCACATAGTAACATTTTAATTACCTTTTTTGGAAATATGTCTCTCTTTTGTATTGTGTTAGTGGTAGCCTTTGATGAATAGTTCGATATGAGATAGATACAAATATATTGTGGGAGTTACACGTGGCATCCAGATGGAATGTGCAGATGTATCCACTTGTCAGTGGTTGATTGGTGCTCGAGGTGGGCACGAATCCGTTAAAACCGCTAATCGAACCGCTTCAAATCGTTATTTATCCAACGGTTTAGGTTTGACCGGATAAAAGTCAAACAGTTTAAGAATCCAAACTGTTCCGTTAGTAACGGTTTAAATTTGAATTTTCATTTTAGAAATCCGTTAAATCCAAACCGGACCGTTAAAAAATATATTAATTTTTAAATCTATTATTAATACAAAGTAAAAATAATAAAAATAAAATGATAATTAGATATACACATATAAGTATATGTATACTCATATAATAGTATAATAAAAGATTATTAAATAGTTTGTTTATTTGATAAATCTTAGTATAGTGATAATGTTTGCAATTTAATACTTAACAAGCTTAATATATAAAATTTTGATTATTGAGTATTGATTTTTTTTTTGGTATCCTTATTTTTTTATAAACCCTTATTTTTTTTATTCCTTAACGGTTTTAAACCGTTTCGATCCAAACCAAACCGTTAATAAAGGTTTGGATCAAAACGGTTTTATTTTCAATTTTAGAAAATTTAAACCGTATCGAACCGTTAAGATTTTAACGGTTTGGATTTGAATATTGTCAATATCTGTATCGAATCGCTCCGTGTCCACCCCTAATTGGCTCTTATTAAGGTTGTTTAGTTTGTGTGGGCTTGCGCCTATGCGGTGTTTGAGCATTATAAATAGATTTTGGGCTTATTTGTCTAGTTTGGGTTTTATATGTTTGGCCTATAGAGTCTGGTTTAATATTGTGTCAACATGTAGTAATTCCACTAAATTCATATATAAAACCAGAAATTTATAACGTAATTAAATTAAAAATGTGTAATCTCATTAGAGAGTTTAAAAAATAAAATCAAAGCTCAATGAGCAAAAAGGAACAAAAAAAAAAGCACAAAAAACATTTTAGAAAGGAAAAAACAAACTGAAACAAACAAAAACAACTCATGGGCAAGTGACTATCAGAGGGCAAGGTAAGCTGCCACGAGATAGCATGTACATTAGGGATGAGCGGAGTCGGTCAATCCAAACCTCCTGAAGCATCAATCGTAGTGCCCGTGAAGCAAAGACATCAGATGCTTTATTTGAAGATTGTGGTGTCCGAGAAAAGTCTATTGATTCGAAGCCCCTTGAAGCTTCCTTGATTCGAGACAAGATCAGATACAGTTCCCATCTTCCACGTTGAATAGAACCCTTGACGACACTGATTAATTCCAAACAATCAGACTCAAATATCATTATGCAATAGCCATTATTCCTAGCTAGTTTAACACCCTCTAGAAGTGTCCACGGCTCAGTCTCGATTGCATACATCGCAGGACGCTCTGAGAACCATCCCACCATGAACACGCCATCTACATTTCATACCATCACTCTAAGACCCACCCTTTTTTAACACAACAACCAAGATGCGTCAGTATTAATCCTGAGGAAATTCGGAAATGGCAGTTGCCAAGATTATCAACCATAACATCACACTCAATCCAAGAACAGACAAAGTGCGCTGGGCAGCATACAAAGATAATATTTGTATCTCATTCTAATAGTATGTCTCATACTATACTTTAAATATATTAAATGATTTATATACATTTATCGTAATAGAACTGATCAACTCCTACAAAATTCTTTTAAAATCATCTCCCTAAAAAAATTAATATATTTAAATATATTTTTTTCGTTCATGAAAATCATAAAAAAATATTAACAATTTTAATAACAATAAAGATCTTCGTAGTGAATTTTCTATTTAATTTATACATATGAATATTAAATAACATCTAATTTAATTAATTTTTATATAAATAATCTAACATTTAACCGATTATAATTATAAGATACGTGCATAAAATAATTTGATCAAAACATTAAAAAAATAGACAAGTAAGCATGGATGAAAATATCGGTATACTTCAGCGATATTTCGCCGAAATTTCGGTAATTTGGGCTGGAGGCACATAAGAAGGAGGGAAAAATATTGACCGAAATTTCGACATTTTTTCTTATTTTGAGCCCATAGATCCTTTCCTAGGATCAAAACGATGAAGATGCACTATTAATTCGTGAAAATCGAATGTAAAAAAAAGGAGATTGAGTCGGGTCATACTGTCGGGTTGGAAAACCCGAGTTATAGACCGGGTTGGAGGTAGAAGATGACTGTTAGTTTTATACTTATATATTTGACGTTGGTTACACTACAAAATTGTGGATAGCAGAGTTGGCTTTGGGCTTTGTTTCTCATTTGGGGGTCTTGGGTTCGACCCCCCTTGTAACCACCCGTCTTGAATTATTGGGATTAATTAAGATTTAATGATGGATTAGTGTGATTAATCGGTGATTAGTGGAGTATTTTCAGACGGACAGTGCGAAATGACGATTTTACCCTTGGAATGGGCAAAATGTTGACTCTTCATTTAGGAGGTCAAACGGACATTAGTTGGTGACTGTGACGTAGTTCAGGACGTCACGAGTTCATAGACAAGTGGCACGTCCGATTTCGACATTCGAGGAAGAAGTTATGACGTTCGGAAGTTTGGAGGTATTTTGGTAAATTGGTTCAAAATGGGCAAATAGTTGACTTTTGACCTGGGAGGTCCGATGGCCAAGACCGAGGACTGTTACGTAGATCGAGTCAATACGAATCCGTAGATATGCGGCACGTCGAATTCGGACGTTTGACGGAGAAGTTACGATTCACGGAAGTTTCGTAGCACTATTGCATGAATTACGAGGCAAGTGCTAATTGTCATTAAAGGGCCCCATATATTTTGTTTCTGGCCCAATGGATGAGTGACAAGTGTCACTCATCCATTGCCCAGTATGATCACATACATGCATCTGCTTCCCCTTCCCTTCCATCATTCGATCTTCCCATAAACCCGATCAAACCATTCAAACCCAATCCAAATCCCTCCCCCCATCTGATCGTGTGTGAAGCCAGAGAGTGACTTGAGAACGTAGTGTCAGGACCCGTTCCAAATCCCCCGGGATTAACGTGGGACGCACCTGATCCCGTCTGATCCGATCGCCACTCATGTCCATCTAGGACTCGATCCAATCTACAACATTACCAAAATCTCGGGACACTCTCAACCCAACATATCGATTGAATGTGGTCAATCCCATCGTCCAACGTGCACAACACATCGGTGCACCCACATCACAACATATCGGGGCGCCACCGGACCTACTCAAGGAATGCACTCTGGCAACGTCCAACCACATTCTACTGTCCGCACTCAATCATGGTTCTGACCCCAACCGTCTGTCACCAGGCGAACATCCATTCATCACCTCGGACACTCACGAGTCACATCCTGTGACGCTAAATACCATTTGCTCGTCAATCCAAACAAATTTTACTCACAGCCTAGGTGTTCGGTTCTTACACCCTCTTTGAACTCCTAGCTGTCATATCGCTCCTCCTCGTCCCACCTAGGAACGAATCCAAGATAATGACCTCAAATTTCATCCAATGTCATCCTCCGTCACCAAACCAAGTACTCCTGATGCCTCACACTGAGCCACTCGGGATCCTCTCAGTCCCGCTCAGTGCCCATCGAACTCACATGCTCGCCACTCTGGGCACATCTACTATTCCATCTGCATACTGGTTCGCACATCTCAACTCTATGGGATCAACTCCATCACTCACACTTATGTAATCCATCCGAGGATATCTAGGGCACCTGTCACTCATCCAGGTATATCTTACTCGTCCCAGTCACCTCACAGAGGTAACGTGGCAAGTGTGCCAACACCCACGTCAGCGTCTCATTCTGCGATCACACTCAGCCGTAACCGAGTCGAATCTAGAATCATTGCTCGCATTGTGCGTTACTCACGCACCTCGTATCATCTTCACGACTGACGAATCCCATCGTCACAATCGTCACGGCAACCTGAGCCTATCCAACTCGATAAGACTCGACCACGTCAATCGATAGCAGCGTCTGCCACAACCTCGTGCAGACCAATCTCATAAATACTCTGCTATCGAAACTCCAAATCCATGCGGTAGTCGAATGCCGGTACCAACCACTTCACACGGAACATCCACCGATCGGTCCACTTCAGGATCCGAAATCTCAAGTACCACACTCCTGGTAACTTGTCCAATCAATCACCTACTAGGGTTATCACAAACCCGGCTGCCCGCTGCAGCCCAACCATCCTGACTGATCCCTCGCTCTCGACTCCGAAGAGTCGTCGTACTCCGATACTGGTGTCCAAACAACCAGTAACCACAATGTGATGATCTCATCCTCTCGTAACTCTACAGCTCTCAACCGCTAGCTTTCACAAGAACTGGCTGTACTCCGGGCCTAACACTGTACAAGTGCTACACATCGCAATCATATCCTATCGTGTCACACCACATCTACTCCGGCATCTCCTGCTAGTCGACATCCTGGAGGGATTTGACACACCGAAACATGGAAAAACATGCCAAATAGAATCACACGTTCCTATTCCCAACCGTCGTGACTGCAGTCGTATAGGGTCATCGTGTAGTGGGCGACCTTTACCTCTGACCACCACTGGTATTACTCCGTACATCCTCTAGCCGAAATGACCCCACCGTTGAGCGATCACGACTCTCAAGTCATCATACTGTGTCTACTAATCCACTAGATCCTACTCACCAGTAACGCTACGGCATGAAGCCGTCAGATTCACAAAAATACTGATCCTACTAGGGATCCAACCTCAAAACACGTGGCATTCCATGCCAATCGAATCCCAACTATCGTATCACGTACCAACACCATCTAACTAAGGTTCGATTCTACCTAATCCTCGTACTAATACCCAAACTATCAGGTTGATTGTAACAACCCATCTCGGAAGTCAGGATTAAGGAAGTGATTAGTGACAAATTAGAGCAGAATGACGATTTTGCCCCTTGTTTGGGTAAAAATTTGACGTTTAGTTCGGGCGATCAATTAGGTATTGACCGATGACTGTGACATGGTTTGGGACGTCCCGAGTCCGTAGACAAGCGGCATGCTTCCATCGGACATAGGACGAGTGAGATATGGGTCTAGAACGGCGAAGGGCAGAACCGTAATTTGAACAAGCAAGGGCATTTTGGTCTTTTTGGAACAGTGGGAATTGTGCAATTCTGATAAGGACAAGTGTACAGTGTGTCATTGGATATTTTGAGATTGGAACCATGGGGTTTGGACACCTAGCATTGGTCTAGTGGGTTCTAGGTTGCACGGGCAAAAATTAAATTGGTGTTGTGTGTGTGAGTCGTGCACTCGAGAGAGAAACAGAGACTGAGTGGGAGAGGTGAGATTGATCGAATTACAGGGAGGTGTGATCCTTGTGAGTGTGTGAGTGTGATCAGAGGGAGGGTGAGCGTGCAGGGACTGAGTTGAAAGGACTGAGAGTCGAGTGTTTGTGTGTGAGGAGGGTGTGAGTTTCTCAGGGAAACAGAGAGGTGTCGAGGGTGTGGTAAGTTGATCCAATTGGGTTCGAGGGGAGGCTAGGATGGCTCTGTTAACTCCAGAGAATGTGGAGGCGAGCACGGTGGCAGTCGACAAGCAGGTAATTCCTCAATTCCTTTTGATTGCTCTGTTTTGCCGTTTTGGTTCAAACTGAAACTCGTGGAGTTTGAGGTCAAGTAGAGGTGTTTGGTGAGTTATAGTCGACTCAATAGGTCCTTAGGAACCTTTTGGTTGTGAAGCCGTGACGGGGGGAAGCTCTGGTGGCCGGGAACCGAAACAGGGGTTTTCGGGTGGTTTCTGTTTCGGGTTTGGGAGTTGAGATTTAGGCCGTGTTGTCGTGTTTTGATTAGGGAATTAGGTTGCTTAGGGTAGGACGAAGCTAAGGGCGTTGGAAGGAACATAAACGGTTGCAGGACGGCAGAGACCGGTCACGCCGGTTCAGACTGGTCGAGGGCCTGAGGAAGACGATGAACAGTGCCCTGTGTGCAGCCGAGTAAGGCCCACTCGCAGCCACCTTGGACGGCGCATGAGGGCGCGTGGGGCAGAATCCGGGGAAGTGTCCAACTTGGGTTTTAGTCTAATCGTTGTAACGAATCTTTTGGGACAAGTTTCGGGATGAGTGGACGTTGTTTCGGGTTAGTTCCACGAGATAGAAGGTTTAGGGTTCCGTGTAGTTATGTTTAGGATTCGGGAAATTTGGGGAAAAAATTAGGAGAACCTTCGTTGACGTGTTAGTGACGCGTTTTGGTGCCTTGTGACAGGATCGGGTTTACCCGAGGAGATCGAGGAACGTACGGGACGTACGGGACGCGAGTGACGTGCCCGGTAACTGTGAGTGGACTCCTTCCTTATAATTGAGCATGCATAACTGCTTTTAATTACTTATTTTAGGGTTTTACATGTGATTTCATGATTATTGAATATGCTATAACTGTTTTACATAATTGCATGTTTTTCAAGAAATAATGTATTTGGCTCGTTTTACGAGAAAGACTTTGATTGCTGATTATGATACCATGATTTTGGGATTTCAATCTATACTTGGTTTTCAATGATTATAAATGGATTTTGAGACATGATTTGGTGATCAAGGTTTTTGGTTTTGGAATCGGATTTCGGTAATCGAGATTTGGTTTTAAAGTTGAAAAGTGGATTTCCTTATTTGGGTCCGGAATGACGGTTCTGGACGCTGGAAGGGCTTCAGAATAGTGATTTCGGATTCGGGTTTGGATACGGATCTAGAAATGGTTTTGGATTGGATTTGCTGGATCTGATTATTGGGTTTAAAGACCCGAATTGAGTTTAAAGACTCGGGAGTTTAAAGACTCGGATAGATCCAGCAGGTTTGATCGGATAATGATATTGGCATCTTATGCTTTACTGCTAATGTTTTATAATGATTCTTATACTGTGTTTATGTTGTTGCGGTTTCTATAATGAAAATGATATGATTTATAAATGTTTTTCAGACACTGAGTTATGCATGCATGTTTTCAAAACGGAGGGCCAAACCCTGGTTTGTTATGGAATTGTTTGTGAAACTTTTATTCTTTTTGGTCCACTAACACTTTTCTGGTTTTTAAATGCCCTCTAGGTCGTGGAGCTAGCGCGGGGGTTGACGTTGAGGCAGTGTCGGAGGCATAGCGTACTCTAGAGTTGACCTGGAGTGTTTTCAGCTTTCCGTTGTGCGTGTAGATACTTTAGTGTTGTTTCTGTCTTTTTTCGTTTTGTACTATGCTCTGTATAACGGTTGGCTCTTGGACGTTTTAAATTCTCCTTCGTCTGACAATGTAATTTGTGGTTTTCGGGAGGTTGTTTCAGGCTTTTGTGTTGGGTTGTCAGATGGGAGAAGGGTTCACCTCGGTTATCGGGGTGATAATTGGGGTGGGTCCTGTCATTGATGACGGGCTGTTACGACTTCAGAGACATCACATCCTCGACCTGTGCGTATTCCACGCTCTGATACCAACTTTAGTATCAGAGTACCATGAGCATACCCGCTCTGATACCACTTTGTAAGGACCCGTCCCAAATCCTCCTGGATTAACGTGGGACGTACCTGATCCCGTCTGACACAAAGTGTCAGACCAGAGAAAGTTCCGTGACAGGACCCGCCCCGATTATCGCCTCGATAATCGGGAAGCATCCTGCTCCCGTCTGACAGTCGAACACAAAAGACTAGAAAACCAAATAAAATTACATCACACCCACCGTCAGACCAGGTAGATTAAATAATACAACCGACTGGACTTCAAGTCCATAGTTTCACAGAACCATAATATTACAAAACAAGATAAATTCAAATCCTACTCTGTGAACTAACTACTCCGCAACAAAAAACATTATGCCTCTGCCTCTGCCTCGGCGCTGACCCCCGAACTTGTACCACGACCTGGAGGGTATTTAAAATAGCAAAGTGTGAGTGGACTAAAACAAAAGTTTACAGAAAAACAGTTTAATGAAATTGGGGTTCGCCCTCCAGTTTTATAATACGCATGCATAACCAGATATTCGAAAACCGCATACTAAACATTCGAAATCCCTTTTTCGTATCATATGGAAAAACATTACAGCAAACCGTCATAAACTCGTATAACATAATATTACAAAAAACCAGAAACCGTCATTTCGAAACATCAATCAAACCAAAATCATGTAAAACTGAATCAACAATTACAATCAAGCCATTGGATCTATCTGAGTCTTTAAACTCAATATCAGGCCTTCCCGGGATATCAACGAGTCTTTAAACTCAAAACATAATTAATAGGCCTCGGGGGTATCTCATTAACCGAGTCTTTAAACTCAATCCGGGTCTTTAAACCCAATTCCGAGCCCGCCCCCGTCATCAATTAACCGAGTCTTTAAACCCAAAACCAGATCCAACAATCATACTGGGTCTTTAAACCCAAAACCATTTTATAAAGCACAATCAACCAGGATCCCTCGTGATCCATTTTCCAAAACCATTTTGAAATCACATATCGTCATAATAGGACTTATGTCCGGATTTCTCATGCAATTTCCGAAAATTACTTCACAAATATAATCAAAACATCATAAATACGTAACATGCATAATCATCTCAAATTACTTCATCAAACCATCATTCATGCATAAGAGAAAACTGTAACCTCGAAATGCGTAAAATACGATAATTACCTCGAAAAGCGTAAATTTTACGTAAAACCGAAATATCATAATTATCAACATAAAATCATATATGAAAACACAAGATAAATGAGTAAAATAGTCATGCATGCACGGTTGAAAATCAAAAGTCCACTCACGGTTTTCGGACGCGTCAATCGTGCCCGTGTGCTCCTCGGTAGCCTCGGGAATGTTCGGGCCTGTAAAAAGGTACAAGAAGGGTTACAAACATCCCCATAAAGCTCGTATTAATTTCCCTAATTTTTCGGGATTTTTCGACGTAATTAAACTTAAGGCCCTAATCTTTCGAACCCTCGAAACTATCCCGAACGACACCCGATCAACTCAAACTCTAAATCAAAAATGTTCAAAACATTAAAAGAATGAAAACTCCAGTTGACCGTGACCGGAGATGAGGTCACACGCGCCGTCACGCGCCGCCCAAAGTGGCTGCGCGTGAAGGCCTCGCGCCTGCTACATTGTCGTCTCCTTCACCCGACTGGCCTGCTAAACGGGTCTGCTACCCGCTGCTTGACCCGGCCAATTAACCCTCAATTCTAACTCGATTCCCTTCGTTTTTTATCCTAACATCTTCTCTAACTATTTAATTTCAGTTCTGTATCCTTGATTAACCTTAACCAGCCCTCAAACGACCCTTCAGCCCGTGATCAACCAAACGGGTCGATCGCCATAACTCCATGGTTTCTAACCCATTTCCAAATTAACTTCACAGGGAGTATACTAGGACCAAAACGAACCCAAATCCACAACCAATTGAACAAGAACTCACCTGGAAGTCGTCGTCCTCAACTCTGCGATTTTCCAGAAATTGGAACTTGAGTTCCTGGCCAAACCGTGATCAACCTCCTTCAATTCTGGTGTAGTTGAGTTCGTAATGAACCCAGAAGACTAATCCCACTCTCTGTTTAGCTCAACTCTCCTCACAAATCAATCTTCAAATTTCCCTCCATTTTTTTGGTTTTTCTTTCCCGACTGAGTTCCTCTCAACTCTCAACTCTCTCTCCAACTCCGAAATGAATCCTCTCTCATCTCCACTACTCGGTTAATCGATCAAAATGGACGGCAACTCGTGGGAAACCATCTGAATTCCTCTAAAGCTTGTTTCCCGCAACGGTCCCAACCAATTTTTAAAACTCTGCCGTGCTCTGCATTCAGTCCCAACCATTCAACCATGTTTCCAATACCCTCAAAATACATAAACAGTATACCCCATTCAGCCACTAAACAATTAAACAATGGATTACTCCAAGCACCACGACATGGTCGTGCAGACTCTGTTTCCACCGTGTATGAACAGTAACCGCAGTACAAAATTACCATTTTGCCCTCAATTGACAAATTACCAAAATGCTCCTCATCTTCCGTGACCCGTAACTTGGTCACCCGATGTACGTTTGACGCGTGCCGCCTGTCGTTGTACTCAGGGCCTCGAGACCTACCTAACGATCTTTGAGTCGTGTGAAAATTAGTTGTCAATCAAAGAGTCAACATTTTCCCCCTAATCGTCCAAATTACGGAAATGCCCTTGAACTTCTGAACGTCATAACTTTTTCCCTGAACGTCGGAATCGGACGTGCCACCCGTCTATGGACTCGGGACGTCCTGAACTATGTCACGGTCATCTGTCAATTCCCGTTCGACCCTCCAATCAAAAATTCAACAATTTGACCATACTAATCACAGGGGTAAAAACGTCATTTCATTCCTTATTTTACGAAATTACATTTTCCGAATTTTCGGGGCGTTACAATCCGTCTTTAGCCCTCAACGACTTATCAGAGTACGCCAGGATCGTAGGAGGAGGAGTGTGATGTCTCGTCTCTGCTACAGCCCGCATCCTCGATCAACCTAAAAGGCATTAAAACATCAAAAGTCGTGAGTAGACAAAATAATATTTTAATAAAAACATTTTCACATAAAGACATTTATACCCTTCACTAAAAGCATATGCTTGCATTCAAAAACCATTTATCAAACGTTCATAAAATCATTTGTCAAACATATTCTCAAAATCATTCAAGGGTTCATGCCCGGTTCCCATAAACCATCATGACCCATGAAAACCTTTCTAGGGTTCATGCCGGTTCTCATAAACCATCATGAACCGTAAATCCATTTGGGTCCCCGACCCGAAATCACAACCTTAAAACCATGGAATACGGAAATCAATACTAGTACGTCAACTAACCCTAGGGAATGATAGGACCCCGTCCCAACTGGACTTCAAAAACCGTGCCCGGTCCTGCTCCCATCTGACAAGTCAACCAAAGGCCCGAAATTACCCTTCAGTGCTTGCCAGACAAGGGATGTTTGCGCTGATTTCTGCTGCTGCCACTGCCTCACGATCAGTCTCGAACGTCGTACCACGGCCTGGAGGGTCACAAAACAGAAAAGGTGTGAGTGGACAAAAAATGACCTCTGATAAAAACGTTTGCCAAAAATACATTCTTACCCTCCAGTTTTCACAAACTTTCATGCATATCATAAAACATGAGTAATAGTATGAAATCATTCAAGTACGAACTGTGGACTGATAAAATCAAAACATATTTTCCCATGGTCCGTAAAACTCATGTTCACCAAATCAGTTCATGTTATAAAACATCAATTCCCGACTCTCAGACCAAAACATGTGAAAACATAATCACCTGGCCACAAGGACCAAAAACCCGTACTCAATACCAGTACGTCATCACAAACAACATCAATCAGCACTAATCACAAGTGCACAGTCAATAATCAATCCGCACTACTCACAAGTGCACAAACTATCACAATCACATCTGCGCTACTCACAAGTGCACAATCAAACCATCACCTGCACTACTCACAAGTGCGGCACTACGCGTAGGCCAATATCCAGCCACTCTCTCGGGGACAGACACCCCTGGGCTCAACCCTCGGGCTCAGTCACATCTGGGCGAACACATCCCCAAGCTCAGACCCATCTGAATGGTACATCCAGGCTCAGTCACATCCGAGAAGCTGACTACCATAGGATCAACTCCCGATCCTACAATCACATCCCCCAAGCTCCGGTCGTCTGGGTAATCCTCCCAAGCTCCGACCGTCTGGGCATTTCAAAATCACAATGAAAACCATCTCGGGAATTACATCCCAAAACATTTCAAAAAAATCTTGTCTTCATACAAAGTCAAGATCATTCCCGACTGGGTCTCAAGCCCCAAAATAACATTTACACGTAAATCATTTAAATCACATTTTAAAATCATTTATGTCTCAAATCAAGTCAAAAACATTTCAATAGGACCTATGCGCAAGACATAGCTTTCATAAAGCAAGTTCCACAAATCCATCATAAAACAGTGTCCAGAATTCACTTTATAAATCAAAATCATCAATTTAATCATATTCACATGTGACTCCAAATCCGAGTCAAAATTACAATTCACTTGGGTCTCACGCCCAAAATATCTTTTTCACGTAAATCCATGCATTCGCAACCTCAGTTGTCATTTTCACGTAAATCCATGAAACCGATCATTGACTCATTCCCGAGTCAATACATCATTTTTCAATCCATGACTCATAATCCGAGTCCAAACTTCATTTTCAATTTCCTAACTCAAAACCCGAGTCAAAACATCATTTTTAACCAATTTCACAATTTCTCGAAAATCGTGCAAAAATATAATATAATAATCCATAAAATCGAGAAATCACCGGATTGAAACATAGATCATATCAAATCATAACAAACCATATAATAAGGCATTTTAAAGCATATATGCATGCATCACGGTTAGAAAACCAAAAGTTCACTCACACACACGTCCAAAATGGTCCATTTCCGAGCTGCACATTTTTCCGTAAATTCTGGAAATCAATACTCATGTCCAAAATCATTATAGAGGGTTACTAACATCTCAAAATACTTCATATAACTTTCCCCAATTTTTTCGGAATTTAAATACGTATTTTTAACGTAACACAAGACTTCGGATACGCGGAACATTAACGAAACGATATCCGATTTCCTCGAAACCAGCGTCAAAATGTTCGTTACAATGAGAGGATTCAAAGTCATGTTGACCTCACCTTGAAACTAGGTCGTACGCGCCCTCACGCGCCACCGTGAGTGGCTGCGCGTGAAACCCACTCGCCTGCTACAGTAACCGTCTTCCTCACCCGTTTGTTTGTAAAACGGGTCCTTTTGCCCGCGAACAGACCCGATTCAATGTCTGTCAATTCGATACCAATTTCAACAATTGAACACTCAGTTAGCTTGGGTTTAAGTCCAATTAGAGATCTGCGAACTTAATTACAAACAATCATACCTCAAATCATACAATTCGAAGATGAACATCGAAGAACTCTCGAACATTGTTCATCATTCGAAATCCTTCCATGTCGATCGATTTCCTTCAATTGATGCAACCAGAAGCTTCAATGGACTCAGTTAAACACTTTCCCCAACTCAATTGCATCAATCCAAACCTCAATTCCCTCGACTCAAGCTCGAAATTTCAGTAACCTCAGTCCTTCAGTTCTACCTCAAATGTACCTCAATTCACTTCATTTTTGATCTAAAACAACTCGTCACAACCTCAGGGAGATACTTCCAAGCTCCATTTCGATCCTCACGGCTAAATTCTCAACATTCCAATTTCCCCCCCAAAATTCGAAAATTCAATTCTCAGTCCCCCAGCTCTCAATCAATCCCTCGTGTTTTCCCAATTCAATTCAGTCTCAACAATCACTCAATTCCCTTCCCTCAAGTTCAGTAATGGAAGAGAAAATGGAGAATGAGTTTTGGTTGTACACGGTTAAGAAAACAGAGAGGATTAATGGAGGAATTAAAAATAATGAAGTTTAATTAATAATACCCAGGACCCGCCCCGATCCTCTCTGGGACAACATGGGGACGTGCCCTGCTCCCGTCTGACACCCAAAATATTGTTCCAATTTTAACCTTGAACGTTCAAATACATAAAAACCAAATTAAAGTTTTACATCAAATCCGAAATAAACAGATGTCAGACAAGGGATGAAATTCAAACTATAAGTTGCGAGCACGACTCTAACATAAACCTGCGGGTACACCACCCAACAGGGGTTCAGGTACGCAGAAGTGGATCTATGCCTCAGCCTCAGGTTCCTCCTCTACCTCATTAGCACGACCTGGAAGGGTTACCAAAACATTAAGGGTGAGTGGACCGAAACTCAAGTTTATAAAATCATTTGATAAGTAAAATATATAATTTACCCCTCCGTTTTCCAAACATGCATGCAGCCGAATTTAAAACCATCAATCATATAATATAAACCATAAGGCATATAGTAAAACCGTAAACATAATTTTAGCCACTGCACTATACACTCCAATCCGACATCCCTGATGTCTGACGTCCCAGACGTCCAATAAGGTCACAATCATAAGGCTACGCGTGCCACTCGGGTCTCAATTCTGAGTTCAATCCCCGAACCCCGTTCGGTTACAGCATCCCCGATGCTTAGCGTCATAGACGCTGGACGTACTAGACGTCCGTGACCTCTCCAGGGTACCTCATCCGGAGGAGACAATATAATATGGAAGGATCTATACAGTGCAGTACCAAATACATTTTATTGATATCCACATGCAAAACATATATGTATACATAGGTAAAATCTGAACCGATCGTTACGTTTCATCAAACGGGTCTCATGCCCAAATACCGTGAAACATGCCATAACCGAAATTTCAATATCATCAAAACCATTTATTGATCCCAGCATGTGAACATATAAGTAAATCAGAAAACATTTAAGCATGCAAGGGTTTAATGAAATCGGGCCCACCCACAGTACAATCCTGCTAGGAACCGAACGTATACCCTCGTCCTGGTACAAATGTACAATCCCTGTCAAGTCCAAAGTATTCGTAAAGGTCAATTTAAACCCCTAACATTCAACCATGAAATCCTAGGCTGAAACCGGCCGGGAATAGCCGTCCGAACGAGCTTCCCAAGGCAATAAACCTCATTTTGACCAACTTAATGATCTCTGATCGACCCGAAACCACCGCCATTGGATCCGGATCGCCGAAACCTAAAGAATGGTGGTGGTCCCACCAAAACACTATTCACACGCACCCCCACGCACCGGTCAACGCGTCGGTCAACGCAGGAACAGTCCTTGCTGACGTCAGCATGACGTCATGTTGACGTCATCTGACAGCTGTCAGGTCTGACAGGTGCCATGTGTCAACACCCGATTGGTCCACCTCACTGATCTGTCAGGCCACGTGTCAGATCTGACATGTGCCACATGTCAGCACGGCACTGGTCCACGTCACTGACATGTTAGTGACACGTGGCAGTCCCTAACTGGGCCACATAATTGACATGTCAGTACTGACTGTGCACTGACATGTGACACATGTTGGCTCACGGTTGGTCCATGTCACGTGACAGTCTGACAGGATGCCACGTCATCACCTCTGTCCTCAGACGGGTTGACCCGTATCTCTGCAACTCGGGTCGATCAGACCCGCGATCATGACCCGGTCACCATTTGTTCAATTCTCAATCATTTTCACTCTGGTTTGTTCCTACATACTCGCCTCAATCCCAGAAATAGTTCTATGGACTCAAAATCGAGAAACAAGGACCCAATCGAAGACTTACCTCGATACACAGTCCCGGTTCTCCCGTCGCCATTTAGCCACCATCCTGATCACCTCCGGTCACGAACTCGAGCCCAGAAGGTTCCTATAAGTCCCTAGAGTCGATTAGGGTTAATAGAAAACAAAACTAAACGTGGGAATTCGAGTTACCAAAATCTGAGTTTTAAAACCCTTTCGGGTTTTCTAGTTTTTCTACCTCGCCGCCGTCCACCGCCGCTCACCGCCGTGCCTCAGTCCTTCCCCGTGAGTCCAGCAACACACAGACGCAGAGACAAGGTGTAGTGCGCAAGGGTTGGATCAATGAGCAGTGAGTGAGGGTGTCGGGTGAGAAATATATAGAAATGGAGGGAAATGAATGGACGGCCCAGATTGAATCTCAGAAATGAGATCAAGGGCTGAGATGAAATCTGAGGGTTTTGAGATGAAGGGCTGAGATCAAAAGGCAGATTAAATCCTATTTAAATGCTTAGTGGAGCTTGATCCAATCCAGCTAATGGGTGAGTGACACTTGTCACTCTCCAGGTGTCCTTCAATCAGAAATTTCAGAATAAAATATTCGACACGAAAACCGAGACACAAACCTCCCGATTTCACGTTTCTGACCATAACTTCCTCGTACGAAGTCCGATTTCGGCGTGCCGCCTGTCTACGGACTCAGGACGTCGACATCTACCTAACGGTCCTTGAGTCATGTGAAACTTAGTTTCCCAACGAAAAGTCAACATTTTTCCCCCTAAAAGTCCAAATTACGGTAATGCCCCTGAACTTCCGATAGTCATAACTTTTTCCCCGATCGTCCGAATTGGACGTGCCACCTGTCTATGAATTCGTGACGTCCCGAACTACGTCACGGTCACTGGCCAAAGTCCATTTGACCCACATATCAAAAATTCAACAATTTGGCCATCCATTCACAAGGGTAAAAATGTCAATTCATACATTAAATCACAATATTCAAATCCTCGAATTTCCGAGGTGTTACAACCTTAATTTCAAAGAAACAAATGAGGAAATTGATCTCGCATCTGAGCCTCAGGCTCCCATGTGGCTTCTTCCACATTCTCGTTTCTCCAGAGAATCTTCACGAGAGGGATCGTCTTCCGACGTAGTACCTTGTCCTTCCGATCCAAAATCTGCACTGGTTGTTCCTCAAAGCTCAAATCCCCTCGGAGTTCGATAGGTTGTTCCCCCAGTACATGGGAAGCATCATGTACGTACTTCCGTAGCATCGATATGTGGAAAACATCGTGAACGCTAGATAGTTCTGGAGGTAGTGCCAATCTGTAAGCAACTCTGCCAATCCTCTCCACGATCTCATAAGGTCCGATAAAACGCGAACTCAGTTTCCCCCGTCGACCAAAACGGATAATCCCTTTCCACGGAGATAACTTCAGGAAGACAAAATCTCCCACTTCAAATTCCAGGTCTCGAATCCGTCGATCGGCATAACTCTTTTGGCGATCCTGCGCCGCCTTCAATCTCTCCTTGATAACTCGAACAGTTTCCATGGTTAAGTCCATCAATTCCGGCCCTACAGCCGCTCGCTCTCCTATCTCCGTCCAGCAGATAGATGTCCTGCACTGTCGACCATACAGTGCCTCATAAGGTGCCATCCCGATGCTTACCTGATAGCTGTTGTTGTAAGCGAATTCCATCAATGGCAAATGAGTATCCCAAGAGTCCTGAAACTGTACCACACAGGACCTCATCATGTCCTCCAGGGTCTGAATGGTTCTTTCGGACTGTCCATCGGTCTGAGGATGGAAAGCAGTACTGAAACGTAGGGTTGTTCCCAAAGTATCTTGCAAACTCCGCCAGAACCTGGAAGTGAAACGCGGATCACGATCGGACACGATCGATTCCGGCGTACCATGCAATCGTATGATTTCCTTCACAAACAACTGAGCCAGCCGGTTGGGTTTATAAGTCTCCTGAACTGGCAGAAAATGGGCTGACTTGGTTAACCGGTCCACAATTACCCATACTCCGTCAACTCCACTCTGAATCCTTGGTAACTTAAAGACGAAGTCCATGGTGATGTTGACACGACCCATCCCAATCCCCCCGGGATTACCATGGAATGTGACGTGCTCCCGTCGGACAAGAGGCGTCCGACAAGGGATAACCGATTGCCTTTGCCCAACCGGGCTTCCAGAGTGCGTAAGGATCGATGGAGGAGGTGTGCGATGCTCAAGTCTCTGCTGCAGTCGTATCCGGAATCAACCTAAAGGGCATTAAAAACAAAAGCTGTGAGTGGACGAAAAATAAACAAGTCTGTTAAAACATTTATAAGACATTTATGCCCCTCGGTAAAATCATATGCATGCACCAAAACCAATAATCCCATATTTATTTAGAAATAACCAAAAGGACCTTAGCCCGGAAACCAAAGCATAGTTTCAATTTCCAAAAGTAAATCCAAGAGTTATTTCATAAATCCAGTAATATAAACCATAAGGCATATAACAATAACCATAACCATAATTTTAGTTGCTGCACTATACACTCCAATCCGACATCCCTGATGTCTGACGTCCCTGACGTCAATAAGGTCACAATCACAAGGCTACGCGTGCCACTCGGGTCTCAATTTCCGAGTTCAATCCCCGAACCCCGTTCGGGTACAGCATCCCCGATGCTTAGCGTCATAGACGCTGGACGTACTAGACGTCCGTGACCTCTCCGGGGTACCTCGCCGGAGGAGACAATATAATATGGAAGGATCTATACAGTGCAGTACCAAATACATTTTATTGATATCCACATGCAAAACATATAGGTATACATAGATAAAATCCGAACCAATCGTTACGTTTCGTCAAACGGGTCTCATGCCCAAATACCGTGAAACGTGCCATAACCGAAATATCATCAAAACCATTTATAGATTCCAGCATGTGAACATATATAAAATGTAAACCAGGAAACATTTATTCAATTCCTATTTTAGGGTCCCCGACCCGCAATCACATGTAGAAATCAACTGGGCCCCTGGCCCGATTCCACAAGTTAACTGGGCCCCTGGCCCGATTTCATAATTCAACTGGGCCCCTGGCCCGATTTTACATTATTCAAGTTCGTAACCGTTTCATGAAATCATATCCAACCACATTTATGGAAGTCGGTGAAAATCCAGAAAATCTCGGTTTACGTGCAAATACGCAATTCACCTCGAAATGCGTGAAATCATTTTAAATTCACCGATATCCAAAGTAAATCATTTAATCATAATTATAACAATCATAAAACAGTTATGCATGCATCGAATTTATGAAACCAATGTCCACTCACAGACCGTTTAACCGAGCGCCTCGATACGCGTGCCATAGGCCTTCCCGGGCCACACCACTATCACCGGGACTCCCAATCCTGTTCAAATCAATTTAGAGGATCACTAACCTCATCATTAACATCCTATTCAAGTCCCGTAATTTTCCCGAATTTTTAAGTATTTTTAAATTGGATTTAAAACCTTCGGACATCCCGAACAATATCGAGACGGTGTCCGATCGACACGAAACCAATCCCAAAATGTTCGTTACAATGTATAGGATAAAAGTCATGTTGATCATACCTCGGGATTCGCACTCACGCGCCCCCACGCGCCACCGCAAGCGGCTGCGCGTGGAAGCCACGCGCCAGCTACAGTACCCGCACAGTCATCCCTCTCACCCGTTTGTCTGTAAAACGGGTTGAAAAACCCGCGAACAGACCCGGTCCAATTTCACCCAATTCGACATCAAATCCATCCGTTCTTTCCACTGATCCCTTGTAATCAATCACCAACTAAGTTCTGTAGATTGAATTACACAATTTAGGGTATAAATCTCCACGACTCACGATGGATCCTCGACGGGTTTTCAAATCGGGTTCACCGATTCCGTCCCTGATTTCCAAATTAAATCATATAGTAAGCATCGTGAGAGTGTAAGGGATGTTTCTGCACAAACAATTTGATGAATTCACACCTTAAACTTACTGAACCCAAGCTCGAAATCGAGCTGCCATGGAAGCTCAGTTCTCCCTCAATCCGACATGGTTTCCCGTCGTTTTTGCTGCAAAGCTTCACGTTTTGATCCCAGAAGACTCCAGCTAATCCCCATTTTGATCGACACGGCCCAATTACTCCAATTCGAAATTCCCTCCAATTCCCCGAAACTTTGATTCTCGAATTACACCACCCCACACCGTCCCCCGTGCTCTCCCTCAGCCAGAACCTTCCCCAACTCACCAATTAAACATTTGTGCAATCAATTGTGGAAGAGAGATTGGCAATGGCCAGAACCCAATCTCTCAATTTTGTTGTTCACGGTGAGGGAGGAATGATCAGAAATGGAAGGGGGAAAATGAGATGGACGGCTGTGATGCAATCTGGGGGTGGAATGGATGGTTCAGATCAAAAGCAAGGATTAAATTCTAGATTATTATGTAGTGGAAGCTTTTAGTATATAGTTTATGATTAGTGGATCAAGATCCAATCTAGCCGTCGGATGAGTGACACTTGTCACTCATCCAAGTGTCCTCCAACCACCATTTCAGAATAAAATAATCCTCACAGTTACCGAGACGTAACTTCCCCGATTTCACGTTCCAGACCATAACTTCCTCGTACGAAGTCCGATTTCGGCGTGCCGCCTGTCGTTGGATTCGCGTCGACGAAACCTCCGTAACGGTCCTTGGCCCTCGGCCATCGGACATCCCGGTCAAAAAGTCAACATTTCCCCTTCTTTCGTCCAAATTACGAAAATGCCCCTGGACTTCCGTACATCATAACTTTCACCACGAACGTCGGAATCGAACGTGCCACCTGTCTATGAACTCGTGACGTCCCGAACTACGTCACGGTCATCGGTCAAAGTCCATTTGACCATCCGAAATAAAAGTCAACGTTTTGCCCACACCCAGGGGCAAAACGGTCATTTTGCACCATTCGTCCAAAATCGCCCAACTAATCCCAGATTAGTAAATCACAGTTAAATATTATTAAATCCCGATATTCGGGACGGGTCGTTACAGATGTGATCCCACTTCCACTCGGGAATAGGAAGTGGCTGCATAGCCCCATAAGGTCTCTGCCGTTCCGCCTTAACCTGCTGACAGGTTAAGCATTTGCTCACGAACTCAGCAATATCCTTCTTCATTCCTAACCACCAATAATGGTTCCGGAGGGTACGGTACATCTTTGCACCTCCCGGATGCATAGCATAAGCCGAACTATGGGCCTCCTCAAGAATCTCGCCCCGTAACTCTGCCACTGCAGGTACACACAAACGGCCCAATTTCACAAGTGCTTCATCGTCCCGGATGGTAAAATCCTGTCTCCCATCCGCATCGACCTCAATTCTGTAAATACAGAGTATCGGATCCTGAAGTTGTGCTTCGATAATCCGATCAATTAGTACTCGTCGTACATGGAAGCTGGCCAACAAAGCTCCATGTTCATCCGTACCCAAAATAACTCCCGCCTTCCAGAGTTCCACCAGCAAAGGAAGGTACACCATCCCCAGGTGTGCAATTGATCCCGCTGATTTCCTGCTGAGTGCATCTGCCACCACATTGGCCTTACCCGGATGGTACTCAATCGTACAGTCATAATCCTTCAGCAGCTCCAACCATCTCCGTTGTCTCATGTTAAGCTCCTTCTGAGTGAATAGGTATTTAAGACTCTGGTGGTCGGTGTATATCCGACACGTTGCGCCGAACAGGTAATGTCTCCAGATTTTTAGAGCATGAACCACCGCCGCCAACTCCAAATCATGGGTAGGGTAGTTCAACTCATGAGTCTTCAACTGCCGGGATGCATAGGCGATAACCTTGCCAGTCTGCATCAACACGCAGCCCAGACCTTGCAGCGATGCATCACTGAAGACCACAAACTCTCCACTGTCATCTGGCAATGCAAGAACAGGTACAGTGGTCAATCGATCTTTCAACTCTTCAAAACTCCGATCGCACTGCTCGTCCCAGATAAACTTTACTCCCTTCCGAGTCAAACGAGTCAATGGTGCAGCAATTTTGGAGAAACCCTCCACGAATCTACGGTAGTAACATGCTAATCCGACAAAACTCCGCACCTCAGTCACTGTTGTCGGTCTAGCCCAGTTGGTCACCGCTTCTGTTTTCTGGGGATCCACGCAAATCCCATCCGTCGATATCACGTGTCCAAGAAAACCAATACTGCTCAGCCAAAACTGACACTTGCTCAGCTTGGCGTACAACTGTTCTTGTCTCAGCTTCTCTAAGACCAACCGTAGATGTTCCTCATGTGCACGGGCACTCCTTGAGTATACCAAGATATCATCGATGAACACAATCATGAACTTATCCAGCTAGGGTCGAAAAACCCGGTTCATCAGATCCATGAATGCTGCTGGAGCATTCGTCAAGCCAAAAGGCATAACAAGGAACTCGTAGTGTCCGTAACGGGTTCGAAAAGCTGTTTTCGGAATATCCTCCTCCTAAATCCTCAGTTAGTGATACCCAGATCGCAAATCAATTTTCGAGAAGCACTGAGCTCCCCACAACTGGTCAAAAAGGTCATCGATCCTGGGTAGAGGATACTGGTTCCTCATTGTCACCTTGTTGAGTTGTCGATAGTCAATACACAAACGGAGACTCCCCTCCTTCTTCTTTACGAACAACACCGGTGCTCCCTATGGTGAAGTACTCGGTCGGACGTATCCCAAATCCACCAACTCCTGCAATTGAGTTTTGAGTTCTCGTAACTCGGCCGGCGCCATCCGGTATGGTGCCTGGGATATAGGTCGGGTACCAGGGAGTAGTTCAATAGTAAACTCGATCTCCCGCGATGGCGGTAATCCAGGTAAGTCTTCCGGGAACACATCCGGAAACTCACGCACCATCGGTATCTCGTCGATACCCGGAGTATCAACCTGATCCGACACGACATGCGCCAGATAACCCTGACATCCCTTCCGTAGAAGTTTGGTAGCAGTAAGTGAAGAAATCACTTTAGGAGGCGAACCATCACGTTCCCCCTGAAAGATAACCTCCGGCAAACCCAGACTCCGCAGAATCACTTGCTTGCTACAACAATCGATGAGCGATCCATGCTCCGATAGCCAATCCATCCCTAGGATTATATCGAAGTCGTGGATATCCAGAATAATTAAATCCGCTGGTAAATCCACATCCTCAATTCTTACCGGGCACCTTCGAATCACCTGATTCACAAGGTACACGATGCCCATCGGGGTGCCAACACCCATTTCGCAATCTAAGGCTGATACCACACAATCAAGCATACCAGCATAACTCTTCGAAATAAAGGAATGTGTAGCCCCCGCATCCATCAATACACGTACAAGAAGGTTTAAGATATGTAGTGTACCTGTAACCACGCCCGGGGCAGTCCTCGCCTGCTGCTGGGTCATTGCAAACACTTGGGCCCTCGGCCCTCGGCCCTCCGATCGACCCGAAACCACCTCCATTGGATCCGGATCGTTGAAACCTAAAGAATGGTGGTGGTCTCACCAAAAACACTGTTCACACGCGCCCCCACGCGCCGGTCAACGCATCGGTCAACGCAGGAACAGTCCCTGCTGACGTCATCGTTGACGTCAGCATGACGTCATGCTGACGTCATCTGACAGCTGTCAAGTCTGACATGTCAGACACTGACTGACACGACCCATCCCAATCCCCCCGGGATTACCATGGAATGTGACGTGCTCCCGTCTGACAAGAGGCGTCAGACAAGGGATAACCGATTGCCATTGCCCAAACGGGCTTCCAGAGTGCGTAAGGATCGATGGAGGAGGTGTGCAATGCTCAAGTCTCTGCTGCAGTCGTATCCGGAATCAACCTGAAGGGCATTGAAAACAAAAGCTGTGAGTGGACGAAAATAAACAAGTCTGTTTAAAACATTTATAAGACATTTATGCCCCTCAGTAAAATCATATGCATGCACCAAAACCAATAATCCCATATTTATTTAGAAATAACCATTAGGGCCTTAGCCCGGAAACCAAAGCATAGTTTTAATTTCCAAAAGTAAATCCAAGAGTTATTTCATAAATCCAGTAATATGAACCATAAGGCATATAATATAAACCATAACCATTATTTTAGCCACTGCACTATACACTCCAATCCGACATCCCTGATGTCTGACGTCCCTGACGTCAATAAGGTCACAATCACAAGGCTACGCGTGCCACTCGGGTCTCAATTTTCCGAGTTAAATCCCCGAACCCCGTTCGGGTACAGCATCACCTGATGCAGCATCACCTGATGCTTAGCGTCATAGACGCTGGACGTACTAGACGCCCGTGACCTCTCCGGGGTACCTCGCCGGAGGAGACAATATAATATGGAAGGATCTATACAGTGCAGTACTAAATACATTTTATCGATATCCACATGCAAAACATATAGGTATACATAGATAAAATCCGAACCATTCGTTACGTTTCATCAAACGGGTCTCATGCCCAAATACCGTGAAACGTGCCATAACCGAAATATCATCAAAACCATTTATAGATTCCAGCATGTGAACATATATAAAATGTAAACCAGGAAACATTTATTCAATTCCATTTTAGGGTCCCCGACCCGCAATCACATGTAGAAATCAACTGGGCCCCTGGCCCGATTTCACAAGTTAACTGGGCCCCTGGCCCGATTTCATAGTTCAACTGGGCCCCTGGCCCGATTTTACATTATTCAAGTTCATAACCGTTTCATGAAATCATATCCAACCACATTTATGGAAATCGGTGCAAATCCAGAAAACCTCGGTTTTCGTGCAAATACGTAATTTACCTCGAAATACGTGAAATCATTTAAAATTCACCGATATCCAAAGTAAATAATTTAATCATAATTATAACAATCATAAAACAGTTATGCATGCATCGAATTTATGAAACCAATGTCCACTCACAGACCGTTTAACCGAGCGCCTCGATACACGTGCCATAGGCCTTCCCGGGCCACATCACTATCACCGGGACTCCCAATCCTGTTCAAATCAATTTAGAGGATCACTAACCTCATCATTAACATCCTATTCAAGTCCCGTAATTTTCCCGAATTTTTAAGTATTTTTAAACTGGATTTAAAACCTTCGGACATCCCGAACAATAACGAAACGGGATCCGATCGACACGAAACCAACGCTAAAATGTTCGTTACATTGTATAGGACAAAAGTCATGTTGACCTCACCTCGAGATTCATGCCCACGCGCCGTGAGTGGCTGCGCGTGAAAGCCACGCGCCTGCTACAGTGCTCCTTCCTCACCCGAATGACTGGTAAACGGGTCTGATTACCCGCGATAGGATCCGGTTCAATCACCCTCAATTCGATATCAACTGGGCCTCCTGCCCGATTCCGTAAATCAAATGGACCTCAAGTCCGAGAATTACCTTTTCAAATCCAAAATCATTTAATGAAATCATGTCCAAAACCACAAGAATGGAAAATCAGTGTAAAACCGGAAACCTCGATTTACGTGCAAGCACGTAAATCGCCTCGAAATACGTGAAATCATATAATTCACAAGCATCCAAATCAACATCATAAAATCATATGCATAATCCATTTGGAAATCCAAAACCATTTCATTTAGACCAATAAAGACATACAGCCCCGTATAGGCACCGTATAGGGCCGAAACCTCGAAATAAGTATTTAAAACATCCAAATGCACACATCCAAATGCACTCATGGCATCAGAAATAAGTATTTAAAACATATAATAAACATTTATGCATGCACCAATTTATAAAACAAGGTCCACTCACAGACCGTCCGAGCTGCCGCCTCGATTTGCGTGCCATAGGCTCTCCCGAGCCAATCGCTATCACCGGGACTCCCAAACCTGTCCAAATTTTAATAGAAGGTTACTAACTACTTAATTAACCTCCTACCAAAGCCCCGTAATTTTCCTGAACTTTTAACTATTTTTAAACCGACCCTAAACCTTCCGATGCCCCGAAACATATCGAAACGATGTTCGATTGATGCGAGACCAGTCCTAAAATCTTCCTTACATTGAATAGAAGATTTCATATGTTGAACACTTTCCCAAATTATGGCCCACGCGCCCGCACGCGACCCAAGAGTGCATAGAATACTATTCATTGTCTTCTACACACAGCCGGTTCAGGTGGCCGGTTCACCTAGTTTGGCTGGTCCAACTGGACCGGCGTGACCAGTTCACGGCCCTAGACACCCCATTTTTCATCCTAGTTCTTCATTTTCGATTCCTTTCTTCCTATTTTGATGTTTTCTATCCATTTCAATCCTTAAACGCAACCGAAAACGTCTAAAACCCTTCGTTTGATTTTGAACCAAACGGTTCAATGTTTTCCCAGCCACCCTCACGGCTGCTCAGTCCAAAACCACCACCCAGACCTCCTTAAAACCTCCCTACAACCTCAATAAACTCAACCTAATCATCCAATACCGTCCATGATGTCAAAATCAAAATAAAAGGGAGAAATGGGCTTACCGAGCTCTCGGTTTCCACTTGGCCTCCACGGCCGTTCACGGCGGCCCAGCTCGTCCCTCAGCCACCATCTTCATCACCTCACGACCCTCTTTCATCTCCCTTCACACTCCAGCCACAAATGATGAGGTTCGGGGGAGATGGGGAATCGGTTTGCAAGGTTAAGGGAGAGAGAGGGGGGGGGGGGGGGGTTTGTATTTTGAATGAAGGAAATGAAGATACACGGGAAAAGGGAGATGCATGAATCAATTTGGGTGGCCTGTGGATGGGTGACACTTGTCACTCATCCATTGGGCCTCCATTAAATATCTGGGCCCCAATAAAGTCCAAAAGTTAACTCGTTTCGCAATTCGGGCAATAGTACCCTTGAACTTTCGTGAACTCTAACTTCGTCGTCGAAAGTCCAAATTCGACGTGCCGCCTGTCTACGGATTCGTATCGTCCCCATCTACGTAACGGTCTTCGGCCCTCGGCCATCGGACCTCCCGGTCAAAAGTCAACATTTGCCCCTTTTTAACCAAAATTACTAAAATGCCCTTAAGCTTCCGAACGTCATAACTTCCTCCTCGGACGTCGGAATTGAATGTGTCACCTGTCTATGAACTTGTGACGTCACGAACTACGTCACGGACATCGGTCAAAGCCTATTTGACTGCCCGAATGAAAAGTCAATATTTTTCCACGATTAGGGCAAAACGGTCATTTTGCATCGTTCGTCCGATTTCGCCTAACTAATCACAGATTAACCTCACTAATCGTGATTAGCCACTAATCTAATCTAGGAATTTGGGATGGGTCGTTACACCCACTCCTAGAACGGGATCCCTATGGGGATACCCATTCTGGTCTGTGGATCGTGACTCACCAGGTCGACGTTTGGAGGAGACCATATAAATCATGTGGAGGGTTCATATACATTTCAAATACTTTCTTTCTTTCTCAAAACACATTTCAACTGGGTCTCATACCCGATCATCTCAACAGGATTCCTTGAATCCGATTCAAATCAATTTCACAGGCCTCGGCCTAAATCCACAGTTCAATAAGGTCTCATGCCCGAATTATCATTTCATAAACCGAATTGGGACTCAAGCCCGATGTTACCATCAATAAGGGCTCAAGGCTGATATTACAACCAAATGGGCCTCAAGCCCGAATTCGTAAACCAATGGGACCCTCGATCCGATCGTATAACTCAAATGGACACTCGGTCCGATTCCTCGTCAAATCAAATGGACTCCAAGTCCGAGAGTTCATAAATCAAATTGGGTTCGTGCCCGATCTCATATTTTCAAATCCAAAACCAAATCATTAAATCCTAATTGAAAACCTAGTACGCAAAGGTACGACATAAAGCCGAAAACCTCGAAAAACGTGCAAATATGTCGATCCTAAGATACCACAATCAAATTCACTCATGGCATCACCAAAATGTATGAAAAACATTTAAAAATATTTATGCATGCATCGAATTCATAAAACAAGTCCACTCACAGACTATCCGAAGTCGCGACTCGATACGCGTGCCAAAACGTCCTCCCGGGTCAATCGTCGCCTCCGGAATTCACAAACCTATCCAAATTAATTTAGAGGGTTACTAACTTCTTATATAACCACTCACTAAAGCCCCGTAATTTTCCGAAATTTCTAACTATTTTTAAACGTGAACCTAAACCGTCGGACAACCCGAACTATATCGAGACGATGTCCGATTGACATGAAACCAGTCCCAAAATAATCATTACATCGAATAAATGAAATTACATGTTGGAACTTTCCCCAAAGAAGGAAGCACGCGCCCTCACACACCCAAGAATGGTCATGCGCGTGGGCTTCACGCGTCAGGACTATTTATCTTCTTCTCTAAGCATCGAACCGGTCCGGCCGGTTTCCTGTGCAGTCCGGTCCGGCCACCCTACTCCCTCATTTTTCGTCCAATCTTCTCCTTTTCAATTCCATTCTTCCTATTTTCATGTTTTCTATTATTCCCAATTATCAAACCTAAGAAACAACCACCTAAAACCCACGGTTCGAATTGAACCTCACGGCTCAAACTTCCCATTTTTCTTCCCACGACCCTCAGCCGTCAAACCGCCACCAAAAACCTCCTAAAAACTTCCTAACAACCTAATAATCATCTCCTAATCACCCAAAATCGACCATAACGCATAAATCAATTTAAAATGGAAATTGGGTCTAACCGTGAAATCTTGCTCGGGTTCATGGCCGCCGTCCACAGTGGCGTTGTTCCTGGCCGGCCACCATCATCACAGCCCTCATCTCACTCTCTCGGCATCTCAAAAGATCAGATGAGGAATGGCTTGGGATTGGGTTGCTCGGGATTGCTTGGAGAAGGAGAAAATGATCGATGAAGGAAGGAGAGGATATGCATGAATGAAAAAGGGTTGGCCAGTGGATGGGTGACACTTGTCACTCATCCATTGGGCAGCACAGAAATATCTGGGCCCTACTTAAGTCCAAAAGTCCCTCGTCTCGTAAATCGTGCAATAGTACTTTCAGACTTCTGTGAACCGTAAATTCTCCGTCGAACGTCCGAATTCGACATGCCGCCTGTCTATGGATTCGTATCGTCCCGATCTACGTAACGGTCCTCGGCCCTTGGCCATCAGACCTCCGAGGTCAAAAGTCAACTATTTGCTCCTATTCAACCAAATTACCAAAATGCCCTTGGACTTCCGATCGTCATAACTTCTTCCACGAATATCGGAATCGAGCATACCACCTGTCTATGAACTCGTGACGTCCTGAAATACAACACAGTCATTGGCCAAAGTTTATTTGACCGCCTGAACGAAAATTCAACGATTCGCCCATTCTAGGGTCGAAATCGTCATTTCGCCATGCTCGTCCCCTAATCCTCGTCTAATCTCCGATTAGTCTCACTAATTCGTCATTAATTCTTAATTAATCTCATTAATTCGGGATGGGTCGTTACACGTGGTGGTGGTGGCTGACCGAGGACAAGGCCGTCGTGGACGGCGGAGGTGTAGAGGTAAGTCGATTACCCGGTTATGACCATTTTTCTCAATTTCGTGATTTGAACGTTAAGGCTGGTTTTAGTTGATGGGGAAAGGATTATTGGGTTGTTAGGAGTGAGTAGGGACTATTTTTGAGGGTTGTGAGGGGCTGAACAACCCAGGGGATGATCGGGGAGTTTGAACGATGAAGGGGATAATGGAACGAGTCGGGTTTAAGGGTTTTTTTCTTAGGTTTCTTCACACCATTAGACTTCTAGGGATTAGATAGGAAGAATGGAATCAATTGGGAAGAGAAAGGACGAAAAATGCAGATGGAATATCCTTGGACCGGTCACGCCGGTCCAGGCGAACCGGACTTGCAGAACGGACCAGCCTGGCCGAAGGACAGGGATGACTTGACAGGACCCATCCCAATCTACCCGGGATTTCCATGGAAAGTGCCCTGCTCCCGTCCAACAAGGGGTGTTAGACAAGGGATAACCAAGAGTAACTGCCCAAACGGGACATCCAGAGTGCGCAAGGATCGATGGAGGAGGTGTGCAATGTCCCAGTCTCTGCTGCAGTCGCATCCGTAATCAACCTGAAGGGCATTAAAACCAAAAGCTGTGAGTGGACAAAAATGAATAAGTTCATCAAATACATTTATAAGACATTTATGCCCTCCAATAAAAACGTATGCATGCCACGAAAACCAGTAACCAAAACATTTGCTCAACCGAGCCATTAGGGCCTTAGCCCAAAAACCGTTAACTTACAACCAAGTGTGGGAACTCAGCCCAAAACTGTGGAATACCACTACCAGACATATTAAAACCATGTGGGCCACTGCCCAAAGCCATAAATATAAATCCATAAATCCAAAACCATTTAGGGTCCCCGACCCGACATACCATTTCATAACCAATAATCCATTTTTACCATATAACACATATCCAACCGATAAGCCATTTTATAGATTCATTAATCCATATTTACCATTACCATCATCAGCATCCCTGATGCTTAGCGTCCCAGACGCTTGACGTCCCTGACGTCATATCTCACGGTATTAAGCAACGCGTGCTGCCCGGGGTCTCACCGGGTCCATATATCTGACATCCCCGATGTCTGACGTCCCTGACGTCAATCATAGCAATCATGCTCCTGAGTCATCATACGGTCCGGCTGCTCCGTATAATGACCCCTCGCAGGCAATGCACCGTGACTTCCCCAGTGTCCCAGACACCTGGAGGAGACCATCATATATCCTTGTATCAAGATGGTATATGGAAAACAGTTTTATTTATTCCTTTTATCACAACATTACAATGGGCCCTGCCCGAAATTTCCATAAAACAACATAATTCCATTTAGGGTTCCTGACCCGAAATCACAATTATTAAACATAAGGTCCCTGACCCGAAATTACCATTATAATCCAACTGGGCCTCATGCCCGATTTTATGAACCACTGGGCCCACGGCCCGATTTGTAAACCACTGGGCCCACGACCCGACTATATAAACCAACTGGGCCCCTGGCCCGATAATATCACTCAAATGGGTCTCCGCCCGATTTCATAAACAACTGGGCCCCTGGCCCGATAATATCACTCAAATGGGTCTCAGCCTGATTTCATAAACAACTGGGCCCCCGGCCCGATTTCATTAACCCAAATGGACTCCAAGTCCGAGGTCTTCAAAATAATTGGGCCTCAAGCCCGAGTTCATCTTTCCAATTTCAAAACCATTTCATCATATTATATCCAAGACCATAAACATGGAAAATCCGTGCAAAACTGGAAAAACCTCGATTTACGTGCAGGCACGTAAATCGCCTCGAAATACGTGAAACCGTACAATTTTCCAACAATCAAATCAACATCATACAATCACAATCATAATCCATATAAAACATTTAAGCATGCATAGAATTTATAAAACCAAAGTCCACTCACAGACCGTTTAACCGTGTGCCTCGATACGCGTGCCATAGGCCTTCCCGAGCCACACCACTATCACCGGGACTCCCAATCCTGTCCAATTTACATCGGAGGGTCACTAACCTCCACATTAATATCCTATCAAAGTCCCGTAATTTTCCCGAATTTTTAACTGTTTTTAAACTCGGTTTAAAACCTTCGGACGTCCCGAACAATATCGAGACGGTGTCCGATCGACACGAAACCAATTCCAAAATATTCGTTACATTAAATAGGACAGAAGTCATGTTGACCTCACCTCGAGATTCATGTCCACGCGCCGTCACGCGCCGCCGTGAGTGGCTGCGCGTGAAACCCACGCGCCTGCTACAGTGTATCGTTCTAACCCGGTTCCCTGGTAAACGGGTCCAATTAGCCCGCGAGATGACCCGATTCCAATCCTATCAATTCAGCCTTAATTACATCAATTGATCATTCAATTAGTTTCGTTTTAAGTTCAATTTAAGTTCTGTAAACTCAATTTCACGATTACTTACATCAAACCTCACGATCGAAGATGAACACTCGAAGAACACTTCGAACACTGTTCATCATTCGAACTCCTTCAACCTCGATTGATTTCCTTAAATTGGTTCAACCAGAAGCTTCCATGGACTCAGGTAAACACTCTCCCCAACTCAATTGCATCAATCCAGTGCTCAATCTCCACGACTCAAGCTCGATAGCCGTACACTGTGCAATAATGGAACTTCATCAATCTCCAACGTTTTCCTTCAATTGATCCTTCTAGAAGCATCGTGGGATCCTCAGGAATATAATCCCCAGCTCAATTTCATCCATCGAAGCCTCCAATTCCTCGACTCAACCTCGAATTTCCTCCTCTGTCACCAAGTGTGTTCAGAGCCAATACGTTGCAAATTCCCTTCGTTCTTTCGACGATTCTGATCGTCGTGATCCCAGGAAGCTCGAAGTGAGCTCAATTTCGATCCTCATAGCCAATCACTCGACATTTGAATTTCCCCCCCAATTTTCTAAATTTTCGATTCTCTGTCTCCAGCCTTCAATCGATCCCCAGTGTTTCCCCAGTTTAATCCACTCTCACAATCTCACAATTCTCACTCAAAACCGGCAGTGGAAGAGAGTCCAATTCTCTCAATTCCGTTTCCCCCAAATTGTGCACGGTTTGAAAGAAAAACAAAGAAAAGAAAGGAAAATGATGAAGGAGGAATGATGATGTTGTAATGATAGTGTTGGGAGGGAAACGTGGATCAAATTTCCAGGGATGGGTGACACTTATCACTCATACGGATGTGCACAGTCATTGGTTACTATTCATTATTATATTATTATTTTAATCCGAGCCTCGGTTCGTAAATTCGTTTTCCTGAACATAACTTCGTCGTCGAATCTCCGATTTCGGCATGCCGCCTGTCATTGGATTCGTATCGACGATACCTACGTAACGGTCCTTGTCCCTCGTCCATCGAACCTCCCGGTCAAAAAGTCAACATTTGATCTCAATTGACCAAATTACCAAAATGCCCCTCAACTTCCGAACATCATAACTTTCTCCTCGAATGTCGGAATCGAACGTGCCACCTGTCTATGAACTCGTGACATCCCGTACTACGTCACGGTCATCGGTCAAAGTCCATTTGACCGCCCGGTCGAAAAGTCAATATTTTGCCCACGACCAAGGGCAAAACGGTCATTTTGCACATTTTGTCCGATTTCGACCCACTAACCACCGATCAGCCTCACTAATCAAGATTAATGACTAATCTAATCCCGAAATTCGGGATGGGTCGTTACATGACTACACAGTGGCGCGTGGCTCCCATGCTCAGTGTAACGACCCGAACCGAGAATAATAATATTTCAATGTAAAAAGACTATTTTGCCCCTGAAGGGGGGAAACTTTGACTTTTGACTCGGGTGATAGTTTGGACTTTGACCCATGACTATGACGTAGGTCGGGACGTCACGAATCCGTAGGCAGACGGCACGCCGAAATCGGAGTTCGTATGAAGAAGTTATGGTCACGGACGTATTTTAGCGAAATTTACGAACCGAGAACAACGGAATAAAAAATAATTAATTATGGGAATCCGTGCCAAGTCAGATTTGAATTAAACTAGCGGATGAGTGACAATTGTCACTCATCCAAGTCAATACTATTCCCATAAAGTTGGGATTACTATTGTAGGCCATATTTAATTCTTTTATTTCCTCTCAACAAGCCCTAACCATTGATCTCTTTACCCAAACCAATCCCAGCCCTTCATTTCCTTTGCTTTTTCTCTATCCCTACACGATCATGTTCTCTGGGGAAAAAACACAAACACACACATCCATCCCCCTAAACCGTGCACCTTCCTTTCCATTTTCTATCGATCCAAACGCACAAACCAGCAACCTGCACACCATCAACCGACCACCCACAGCACCACCATCATCTCCTTAGCACCACCGTGCACCACCAGCCACCACCGTCCACTCCCCTGCCCTGCACAAACCGTGCAAACTCAGACCCGAAACACAGAGGAATCGGGTCCAAGAAGCAACACCGCATATTTTCACCACCTCGACCCAAGTGAAGCTCCAGTTAACACCGTGAGGACCCCAGGAGCACGACTGAGCAGGCGACGAAGGCTACGGCGTCGACACAGCGGCGGTAAGGCCCAAAACCCGAGAACCCGTTTTTACTCCCCTGTTTCGAACCAACCCGTTTTAATGCCTAGAAATCGATCTTTTGGTTATGGACATGTCCTAGGGCTAGAGACGAGCTGTTTGGGACTGTCTTGGACGACTGAGACGGCGTGGATCGCCGGAGACGACGACCGGATTTCTGGCCGTGAAGTTCAGTAAGGACTGGTGAGTTTCTTCTCGTTTTCTTTCTGTTTTGAGGTTGTAGAACCATAGAACAGACCTAGACGACCCTGTAGGGATGAACCCCGTCGAAAATGGTGGCCGGAAACGTACGGTGGAATCGGGTCAAGCCGTGGGTCAACGGTGACCCGGTTCCAGTCAAACGGGCTGACCCGGTACTGTAGCAATCATGATGACGTCATCCTGTCAGATATTGTCAGACCAGGGACCAATCAGAACATGCCACGTGTCACCTGACAAGTGTCAGCATGACGTCAGCAGTACTGTAGCAGCGTTGACCCACGCGTTGACCAGGCGCGTGGGGGCGCGTGTGAACAGTGATTTTGGTGGGGCCAGTACCATTTTCAAGGTTTCGACGATACGGATCCAATGGAGGTGGTTTCGTGTCGATCGGAGATCGTTAAGTTAGTCAAAATGGGGTTTGAAGCACCGGGAATAGTGCCCGGGATGCGATTTTGAGGCGGATTTGTTCTAGGGTCTTGGTATTGATGCTATAGGGTCCTTAAGTAACCCTCAGGTATATTAATACAGGTTTTAGAGATCGTTGAGCAGTAAGGACCGCGTGTGAGTGGGCTGTTTGATTTATAAAAGGCTTGCATGCATAACTGTTTTACTATTTCCACTTATGATTTCGATGAGTCTTATATGAACGGTTTATATATGCTATTACAATGTTTTGGGCATGAGACCCATCGGTATTATATGTGGATTTTGTGTGGGATGTCCGGGGGGACATAGGGTAAACTATACTATTATTGTACTGTACTTTCCTACCTGTGTATATTGTCTCCTCCAGGGAGGGTCGTTGGCCTGGGTGGACCCTGGAGTAGTCACGGGGCCCTGACTGAGTGGAGTTGACCCCCGTTGAGCTGCTTACTCTCAGGAAGGCATGTTCATATACCTCGGGCAGTGACCGGGATACCGGGAGATGATGTACCTAGAGAGTCTCGGGTGTGAGACCCTGAGCGGCGACGCGTAGCCTTAGAACCGTGACATCATTTGGGTTGGGTTTTACAGTGCACTGATATGTTAGTTTCTCCTTTCGATTATTATTGTGGTTTTATGGTTATGATTTCATTATAACATTATGTTTTCACTGCATGCAAGATTTGGAAAACGGAGGGGTAAAACCTTATGATTATTTTATTATTAAATTGATTTATAAACTGTTATTTTTGGCCCACTCACTCTTGTTTTACTGACCCCTCCAGACCCTGACACGGAAATAGAGGAGAAGGACCCGGAAGAGGAGGCAGAGGTTTAGTTTGCTTAGCTGTGCACCTGTACACCCACTTGTGGGTAGGTTGAGCACTGAATAATGTACTCTGACTATTGTGCTCACGTGTTGTTATTGTATTATCCCTTGTCTGAAAGTATCGCTTTAAACACTGTTGTTGTACGTTATCTATCTATTTAAGTATTAGGTTTTTATTTAAGGGTAATTTTGGTATGTTTAAAGTCATTGTCAGACGGGAGCGGGGCTCGTCCCCGGGTGGTCCCAGTGGGATTGGGATGGGTCCTGTCACTCAGGGGCTTCTGCCAGCGCATATGGGCGCGTGGCCCACATTTTGGAGAAACTTCCAACACACGGATTCATCTTTTCGATGTAAAGAACATTTTGGGACCAGTTTCGTGTCGATCGGACATCGTTTGGATATAATTCGGGACGTCCGAAAGTTTAAGTTCGGGTTTAAAAATAGTTAAAAATTCCAAAAAAAATACAGGGCTTTAGTGAAGGGTTATTTAAGTAGTTAGTAACCCTCTAAATTAATTTGGATAGGTTCGGGAGTCCCGGAGACGACGATTGGCCCTCGAGAGGCTTATGGCGCGGCTTCAGACGGTCTGTGAGTGGACCTTTCTTTTGAAATCTATGCATGCATAAATGTTTTATAACTATTTTAGAACATGTCTTATGATTCCATGAGTGCATTTGTTCGTGGTAGCTTAGGAATTACTTATTTGCACGCTTTTCGAGGTTTTCGGCTTTATGTCGTGCCTATACGTATTTTGTTTTCAACGAGGGTTTAATGAACGGGTTTTGGATTTGGAAATATGAACTCGGACATGAGACCCATTTAATTTACAAACCCTCGGACTTAGATTCCATTTGATTTGATGAGGATTTGGGCTGGAGGTCCATTTGAGTTATACGATCAGGCCGAGGGCCCCGTTGATTTATGGTTTCAGGCTCGAGGCCCTTTTAGTTGTGATATCGGGCTAGAGGCCCAGTTGATTGTGAAATCGGGCTTGAGTCCCAGTTCGATTTATGAAATGAGAAGTCGGGCATGAGACCCTGTTGAACTGTGGATTTAGGTCGAGACTTGTGCAAGTGAATTTGAATCGGATTCGAGGAATCTTGTTGAGATGAATCGGGGATGAGACCGAGTTGAAATATATTTGAGAACTAAAGTGTTTTGAAAATGTATGATACCCTCCACATGATTGATTTGGTCTCCTCCAGACATCGACCTGGAGAGTCACGATCAACAAACCAGAATGGGTATCCCCATAGGGATCTCGTTCCAGGAGTGGGAGTTAGGATGTGGTCCCGGACCAGATTCTGGAGAGATGATCGGACTAGATTCGAAGATAGAGTCTCCCAGTTGGAGAATTCCTGGGTGTAGACTCAGAATGAGACCCCGAGTAGTGTGCACACTAGTATAGAAATGAAATCGCGACATATATCGGGGATGTGTTCCCTAGGGGCTGTGTGCCCCGAGTTGGCATCTTCTCGGAAGTTCCGCTGATGGGTTATACGTATGTTTATACGTATGAGGTTTTACGAAAAGTGATTTGGGGGCGGAGACCCCGTGTTCCATGTTTTAGAAATGGTTTGGGGCGGAGACCCCGTATTCTATGTTTTGGTATTTCATTGAGAACAGTTTTGGGTTGAGACCCACGTTTACTGGGTTTGGGAAAAGTCCCACTTGTATTTGATTTGGGCTGAGTTCCCATATGGTTGTTTTACGGTTTTGAGCCAAGGCCCTAACAGTTTTGTAAACGCTTAACAAATGGCTTTCGAATGCATGCTTGTTTTTAGTGAAGGGCATAAAAATCTTTCGATGAAATATTTTTATTAGAATATTTGTTTTGTCCACTCACGACTTTTGATGTTTTGAATGCCCTTTAGGTTGATCACGGATGCGGGCCGTAGTAGAGACCGAGACTTCACACTTCTCATCCTACGATCCTGGCGTACTCTGGAAGCCCCGGTAAGGGTTAGAGACGGAATTATCCATAATCTGACACTTTGTGTCAGACGAGTGTAGGCACGTCCCACGTTAATCCTCGGGGATTTGGGACAGGTCCTGACACCCCTTGTCTACAACTGATGTTTTTTTTTTCTTTATCTATTTTTCCCACTTTTCAACAAAGTTTGGCCTTTTTGTTTTCCTTTTTTTAATCTAATTTTAAATATATCTATTACTTCTAATTTTTTAACAAAGTTTGACCATATTTTTTCATCTTTTTTCTTTCTAATTTTAAATATATTTAAAATTATTTTATCATTTTTCTTATATTGAATTTTTGCATGTTTATTGTTATGTTTTTAACTATATTAACATTCAATTATAGTAACTCACTTCAATTTAAGTTTATATTTAAGATTTTATATTTTTAGTCATCGTTAGAATCATATTACATCATATATTTATTGTATCAAAGTTATTTTATAATTTTATTAGTCATATATAATCATTATTGGGTACTTAAATTTTTCTCAAAATTTCATTAAATTTTTTTTAACTTTTAGACTAAATTTCTATCATTTTTTATGATCGTAAAGGATATTAATATCGATATTTAAATTGAAATATCCGTAAATATTATTACTGATATATCGGTTGATATTTATATTTCAATATTTTGAAGTATGTATTGCTAAGAATGAGATGTTATACTTATAAGACAAAGCCAAAGACAAGCATGGATGTGAAAAAATAATTGTGCTCCCCCAGGGCCTAACAACACTCCAAAACCAGCCGAAACACACTTAAACGAGGAGAGCTTAAGACTTTTGATGTATAGACGTGGAGCAATAGAAAATCGACAAGCAATGCTCGTCACTTTGTGCGCCAACGCACGAGCAGCAGTTTATAAGCCCAAAAGCAAAGAGCAAAAAGCAAAAGCATATCGGATTCTTAGCGAGCGAATCTACTAAGCCCAATATTTTATTTTATTTTGTCTTATTCTTTTTTTGGCTCTCCCCATTTTGCGACCTCCCATTGGCTCGTACCATCTTACGTTTCCCTCGATTTTATTATTCATTAAAAGAGAAAAACCTTGTCGTCAACCAGTCTCCCAATGCACAGTCCCACTTCCTTGGCATGATTCACTATGATCTAGGGATGATGAAATGATTTCTTCAATTTAATTAATAGCGTTGTGTTTAGTACTGGAGTCACTGTCCACATTTAGTCTTGGGACCGACCTACGGTTAAATGAAAATTTAAGTAGGAAATCATAAAGATTGTTTTCGAGAAAGTATTCATTAGGTTTCTATTTTATTCTTGTAAAAGGGAAAAAAAAAGAGCATGGATTTCCATCATTATTAAAGAGGAATTCAATACTTTATCTATATAAAGAGATACTGTATAATAAGGATTCACCTTAAGATCCAAATACAATGTGTATAATGGGGCTTCAACTCAACATCCCAAACCCAAATAAGTTTGATCCAAATACAATGTGGATCATATACTTCTATATCAAAACATCTTTGGAACTATTATAAATCTTAATGATAATGATATATTTATCAATTATGAAGTTTAAAATTGTATCACCAAATTAAATAGAAATCCCAAAATATATGATTTACTAACAATTATATAATGTTACTTATTAATAACATATTGTAATATATATATATATATTATATCAACATATGTTACATCAAAATATATATAAATTAGTAGGGGCTCAGGACCCCCCCGCCCTTGACTCTACTGTGGCTCCGTTGTTGATTATCTGGTTCACGTGGGTTCGAATTGGATATTTTTGACACAATTATTACATAGGTTAGAACCGACATGACTCATTTTTTGCCTTACTTTTTATGGCCTTTTTTTTTAATTATTCCAATCTTACTCTAATATGTGTCTTTTTTTTAACTCATTTGCAATTGAATTTTCTACCTTAATTGATTTATATAATTGCAAGAACGTTGTATATTTATCTTGGTTTAATTATGTATGAATCACTGAAGCCTTAAATATGACTCGCTAAAACCTTACATATGTGTCACGACCCGACCCTCTTCTAATAAGATATTGTCTCCTCTTGACTCACTGGTCCAACCAGCTCTGCCGGCATAGTTTTGTTCACGGGAGCTCACGCGCAACTTCTCAGTGGATCACCCATCCTAGAAGTGCTCCAGTGCCTACCTCCTTAACTTTCGAGTTCTTACCAACTCCAAAGCCAATGAGCTCCAAAAATGCATCATGTTGAATAGAGGTGCACCCACACATAAAAGGCACATCCCCTAGATCCCCTCGGGCGATATGAGATTGCTAACCATACCCCCAAGGCCGTGTCTTCACAATCCACCATTTTTAGGGCCCAGCGTCCTCGCTCATACACTCAATTCCGGCTGGGATTGGGTTCTGATACAAAATTGTCATGACCCGACCCTCCTCTAATAGGATATTGTCCATTTTGGACTCGCTGGTCCAACTAGCTCTGCTTGTAGGTTTTTGTTCCCAGAAGCTCACACACAACTTTCCAGTGGATCACCCACCTTGAGATCAAATCAACGGCTCCAAGCTGCTGGGACCTCACAGTCACCGACCCTTCTCGAGGTCCAAACTCACTCTAACTCGAAATCCAATGCCACACAGAAATAATCCAAGGTCATTTCCCATTTAACTTCTATTACCTTATCCTCGCTACCAGGTTGATGAGTGAGTTGTCGTCGTAGAGACATCAGGTCCAAAACGAAACTGCCACACACACCCGATGTGAAATCCTACAGAAAGTAACCCAGTGCTCTGATACTGAATTGACAGAAACCTCCTCGTAGTTTCAGTCAATTAATGTGAGAGGACCGGCTCCTACCTGACACGTCCTTATGATGACGTCAGCGGGTGCCACGTGGCATGGCTGTCAAAGATGTCAGATATCAGGTGGCGTTAACTCGGGCTGATGTCAGCATGTGACATCAGCAAGTGACGTCAACATTGACCGCGCGTAAGAAAAATTTGACCAGAGTGTGAGGGCGCGTGGACTCGAATTTTGAGTTGAAACCGATCTTGTTAGAAAATTTTCTACGTCCTGAATCCCATGGTGAGGGCATGTCTCCCCGGGACGAGGGTTTGAAACGCATTATAGGTACCAGAGTTTTTGGGGGTTTCACGTGGTCTAATAATTTGACACGTCAGCTACTGACTGTGTCTGACAGCTTTCCACGTGGCATCATCCGATTTTCCACGTGGACTGACAACTCTTACTAGATGATGACGTGGATTGTCACGTCATCATTGTCAACCTCTAGCTGGGTCAACCCGAGATCTTGTAACGGGTCAACCGACCTTTGGAACTTGACCCGGTCTTATCTTCCTCATTTCTCACCCTTTTCACTCCATTCTTTCACTCATATGCTCGTAATTAACCTAGGAATTGATCTATGGATTCAAAATGGGAGGAAAATACCTTAATAGCTTCGACCAAGCTTGACCCGTTTCGGTTGATTTTCAAACTCATACAATCCCAAATAATTAGTCCTAATCATCCAAACGGCCTAACAACTCATCCAAAATTGATATCAAAATCTTACCCAAACAGGGCTTTCAGGTTTACTTGGGTTCTAGGTTCCTCAGGCTGTTCCGTCGTTGACAGGACCCATCCCAATCCCCCCGGGATTAACACGGGATGACCCTGCTCCCGTCTGACACAAAGTGTCAGACAAAGGATATTTTCGACCTTTGCCCTCCCGGGCTATCAGAGTACGCCAGGAGCCGGAGGAGGTATGTGATATCTCGGTCTCTGCTACAGTCCACATCCGCTGTCAACCTGAAGGGCAGTCAAAACATTAAAAACTGTGAGTGGACAAAACAAAAGTTTATAAAAACATTTCCATAAAGACATTTGAACCCTTCACTAAAAAGCATGCATGCATTCGAAAACCATTTAACCAAATGGAAACCATATGTGGGAACTAAGCCCAAAACAGAATATAAACCAAGGTCGAAAGGACCACCATGAAATCGACCATACGGGCCACTGCCCAAATCCATAAGGAAACCAATAAGGGACTTAGCCCATAACCATAAACATACATGAGCCACTGCTCAATCCTGTGCACACCTGTGCACACCACATATCAAATCTCATATACCATATCATATATCATATATACATATAAGTCACACAACCAATCCTGTCATGGTATCCAAAGCTACGTGCGTGCTACCCGGGTCTCAATCCAAGTCTTCTCAATATCAAGGTCAATGTCCGCAGACCACTGATCCTACTCGAGGTTATAGTAACCATAGCCTTCCTGAGAGTAAGGAACCCAACTGGGGGGTGACTTCACTCAGTCGGTGCTCCGTGACTACTCCGGGGTCCACCCAGGCCAACGACCCTCCCTGGAGGAGATAATAGAAGTAAAGGAAGATATATGCACATATATATACATAATACAAATATCCATGCCCGGTTCCCCTGAACCGTCATGATCCATAATATCCAGTTCATATACATATAGACCATATCCTCCATGTCCGATTCCCATAAACCATCATGTACCATAATAACATAACCAGGGTTCATGTCGGTTCCCATAAACCGTCATGTACCATAATAACATAATGATAGGTCCTCAAATAAGCGTTATTTTATATTATTTTATACCCTTTATACTTGACTTTTAATATTAAAATAATAAATAATTAGACAAATTAATTTATTTTGTGATATTTTTGTAGAAATAAATAAAGCGTGGAATTTGGAGCATTTTGGTGAAAGAATCGTCCCGATCGGAATTATAACGAAGAAATTATGGACGAAATATGAGAAACCACCGAAAATCGCAAGGAAATTCGGTGGGAAGTTCCCAAAATCAGCATATTTGCCCCAAAATCAGCATCTTTTTCCACCCAATCTCATCATTTCCATCACTTCTTCATGTACTATCTTATTGCTATTTTTATATTTTAATTTTGTACTTTTAATTAAACAATTGTGGCACTCCCTCTATAAATAGGGAGGTCATTTCATGTATTTGGGGAGTCCCCAATTAGTTTCATTCTTCCATTTCTTTCATTTTTCTTAGTTCTAGTTCTTAGTTAGTTCTTTTGTTTCTCTCTTTTGAGAGACATTTTTGGGGACCATTTTAACTTCTTGTAGATTTTCTTATTAATTAGCTTTCTTTTAATTCTTATTCTTAATTTATATTATTTTTGTTTTTCTTAATTTCATTTCTTCTTTACTTTGTTCTTGTGATATTTCTTTGAGATCTCTTAAACACATTTTTATGCTTTCCTTAAGAAATACCTAGGCCAAGTAATTCTAAAGCAATTCAAGAGTTTTAAGACCGAATTCCTCGTATTTCTTCTACCATCTTCACAAGTTTCCTGCCGCTGTTCGGTGATTCTTGTGAAAATCCATACTTCTCTACTTAAATTCTTGTTATTGTTATTGGTTTTACTTATAATTCAATATATGTGTTGATATTTTCTTTCTAACATTTGTAAGTAAGAATGCAATCTCCATGTGTTTTACTTTTTGAGTTTCTTTTACTTCATATGTTTTAGTGCTTAAACTTCAATTCGAAGCTAAATGTTGATCCGCTGTTCGGGGCATTTAGAATAGAGTTGAAGAGATTTAATGTTTGATCGCTGTTCGGCGCATTAAATCACTTACTTAAGGTGGATCATATTGTAAGTAATAATCCGCTGTTCGGTGCATTTATAATATGAAAAATGTATGCATGTATTTGAGATGATTAAGGTATGATTTCGTGATTGGTTTAATATGAGCATGATGTTAGAGTGTTGGTAAAAATATGTGTTTGAAGAAAGTTCACTAGTACAAAGGTTAAAATAGAAGTAAAATTAAGTATTTAATTATTTTTACTTGTTTTCTTTATTTTTATATTTACAACTCTTTTCAAAAACCCCCCTTTTCAATTCTTTATTCTTTATTCTTTAATTCTTTTATTCTTTTATTCTTTTTTATTCTTTATTCTTTTATTATTTTATTCTTCTTTATACTTTTAGTTTATTATTCTTTGATTCTTTCATCTCTTTATTCTTTTATTCTTTAATACTTTTAGTTTATTATTCTTTGATTAATTAATTCTTTAATTCTTTAATTCTTTAATTCATTAATTCATTAATTCTTTAATTTGTTAATTCTTTAATTATTTAATTCATTAATTTATTCATTATTCATTTATTCATTACTCTTTCCCACTAACACATTATTAATGTTCCCTAATTTCCCCGGTTAAGAACGATCCCTATTTACCAATACTACATCTACACAAAAAGGGTTTAAATTGCACAATACTCAAATTACGTGTTTAATTTAATGCGTAATTTGGGCGTAGTCAATTTTTGGCGCCGTTGCCGGGGAAATTGAAAATCATTTTTAATTTGTTAGTGTATGTATATAAATTGTGCATATTATACTTGTTTATAAATTTTACTTTTGTTAATATTGTATTTGTTTATAACCCTTACTTACTTGTTTATATTTTATTTATCCATCTTATTTTTGTTCTTATTATTTTTGTTTATAATGTTCATACTTTACTTATTCATAGTTTCTAATTTATACTTGTTCATAAATGTTCATAATTTTTTTTTTATATATATTTGTTCATATTCAAATTGTTTATGTAAATTTAAAATTCTATCATACTTGTTCATAATTTAATTTAATTTGTACTTGTTATAAATGCATATTGTAAATATTCATTTTTCCTTACTTTTAATTTATTTTATTTTTCTTTACACTTTCTAACTTTTTCTTTAATCCATTAACTTTAATTTTATTCCATAAACTTTTTCTTTATTCCTTTAACTTTAAATTTATTTCATTAACTTTTTATTCCACTAACTTTTTATTCCACTAACTTTTTATTCCATTAACTTTTATTCCATTAATTTATTTCATTAACTTTTTATTCCACTAACTTTTTATTCCACTAACTTTTTATTCCATTAACTTTTATTCCATTAATTTTATTCATTAACTTTTTATTCCACTAACTTTTTATTCCACTAACTTTTTATTCCATTAACTTTTATTCCATTAATTTTATTCCATTAACTTTTTATTCCACTAACTTTTTATTCCATTAACTTTATTTCATTAACTTTTTATTCCATTAACTTTTTGATTACACTTATTTTATTCTTATGTAATTATTTATTTGGTTATGTCTTGATAAAATTTAAATTTAAATTTAAAAAAAATTCGAAATAAATAAAAAAATTTGAAAATAATAATAATAAAAAATCTTATCTTAGCTTTATGTTAGTGTTAATTCATACTTGTAAATAAATGTTGTATATATGTTACTTGTTACCTTTTATACTTGTTCATAACTTTTATATTTCATAGTATACATGCATACTTGTTCATAATAGATTTTCATTTATATTTGTTTATAATTTTCTTACTTGTTATATTATTCTTGTTCATACTTGTACATAATGTTCATTCTTTTTAATTGTTCATAAATGCTTATGGTAAATATTCACTTTTCCTTATTTTTATTTTTATTTGTAATTAAAAAAAAACATAAAATTCGTAAAAAAAAAATTAAAAATTAAAAAAATTTCTTTTTCTTCATTTATTTAATTTTTAAATTCAGAAAAAAAAATTAATTAATAAAAAATAAAAAAATTTCTTTTTCTTCATTTATTCGTAAAAATATTCATTTATCTTCACTTTGTGTTAGTGTAAATCTAAATTGTTAAATAAATCTTATACTTATGTTAGTTTGTTAATGAGAAATTGTTTTGTAAATATCATTACTTGTGAATAAAACCATACTTGTAAATAAATTGTTCATACTTGTATAAATTGTTCATACGTAAATTGTCATGTTATATTTGTAAATTGTGCATAAAAAACATACTTGTAAATAGTTATTGCATTCATGCATTAGTCTCAGCTATATGTAGATCACTTGTGCTACGAAGTTTAGATTTTGATCTTTATCGGCGATGACTCTTTTGTTAACTCTCACCCACGGTAATTGTTAACACTTGAGTCATCTTAATTCCTCTGGAGTAAGAAATTTTCGAGGGTGATGTCTAGGACAAGAGACGGTACTCATAACGGGTTTTGGGTCTAAGAAAATAGCCCTGCCTCTTATGTGTATTCTTTCTAACCTGGTCACTTTTGAAGTTGCCCAAACAGTTGAATTAATCCAAGATATTTACTTGGGCCGCACGGACGTATAAGTCTCCATTTAAACTTTGAGGCTATGTGAACCATATATATCTTTGACTTCCCCCGACATGTAAATATTGTTTATATCTTAATTTACATTATTTGTCATGACAAAGTTAACTTGCATCTTTCGTTTAACTAACTTGCATCTTTCATTCTAACTTGCATTTCATCTTTCATTTAACTTGCATTTTTAACTTCACTTGCATATTTAGTTTAACTTGCATTGCACTCTTCCTCTAACTTACATCTTTAACTCACATTGCATCATTAACTTTAATTTGCATATCTAACTTGCATTCTTAATTAACGTACATCTCTGACTAACTAACTTGCATCTCTGTCTAGGCTGGATGGACGTTAAACTTCAAGCGCTTGTTGGGAGGCAACCCAATGTGTTCCCGGGATGTGAAGGAGTCATCAATACAGATTTGCTATCCTCTACCCTTCACTCTCTTTTATTTTGTTTATTTAATGTTTTCCTATTATTTTCGTAAATCATCTTCCTTACTTTGATTCTATGTTTAATTACTTCGTATTTTCCTACATTGAGGACAATGTAGAATTTAAGTGTGGGGGAATGGTTTACAATTTTAATTGTTCAAAAAACAAAAAAACAAAAAAAAATTGAAAAAAATTATAAAAAAAAGGGTGAAAAAAAAAATATTATTGTTTTTTTTGAATCTTTTTGTTTTAACTTAGTATTTTTATGAGTCTTAAGTTGCCATTTAACTTGTCAATGACATAAATGAACAGAAAGGAATATGTTATGACCATAAAGATAATCACTACAACTTGAATTTGTTTGTTAATATTTTGTGATTAAGTGTTATAACTTGAAGATAATGCATGTAAATTGGCATATAAACGAGCATGATAAGATAAGTATGAATCATATGAACCTTATGTGAGCTTTAGAACTTTATATACATCTTTGATGAGTGATTCATAAGTTCTTTGTTTAAATTGATATACATATGCCTCATAACTACTTGCCATAGCTTTTAATGAACTCTAGAGTACTAGAACTTATTCAATGTGATTTTCAAAGCTTTTAAGTCAATAAACTCTCTGATTTTGGATATGATTACGGCATTAGGGTTAACACCACAAATTCAAATATCCATGTTCCCTATTTTGTGCGCACGAGTTGCGACCCCCTTAGTTTTAACCCTTCTGAGCCCACATTAAGCCTTTCTTTCATCACCATGATTATCTAAACACTTGAGCTTAGTATAGACATCCTTTACCCTTGTTCCAAGAACTCGGTTGAAGATATAAAGATTGTGTAAGGAGAAAATAATGATGTTGAAAAGACTTTTATGTGAATTATTTGGATTTACCGACTCAAGCTTTGTTGTATTGTTGACACATGTTATTACCTTGATAAAAAAAAAACCAAAAAATCAAAAAAATCAAAAAGAAAAAAAAAGAAGAAAAAAAAAAGAGAAAAAAAAAAAGCTGAGTCTCGATCAAGGTAATAAGGTTTGGTTATGTAATGTTTGAGTTAAGTCCCTTACATTTGTAAATCCGACACAAAGAATGATTGTGAGGCCCAACATGATGGAATTAGGCCTATGTTCGAAAGGATGGATTACTGACATCATTGCACTAAGGTTGGGAAGCTATGATACGTCTTGGGAGTCTATTGAGTCTTGGAACGAATTGAGCACCACTTGTCCTATATTTTCCTTGCCTCTAAACTTAGCCCCATTACAACCTTCGTAAAGACCTTATGATCCTTAAGATGGTAAATTTTGATTAGTGGAGTCAATCACTTGAGTAAGCTTATGGTTTTGGTTCATTTGTGCAAGTATGTTTTGTTTTTATATTGAGGTGTTTGTTTGAGATTTTGCAAAAATACTTCATTTCGATTATGTGAGTATTTCTCACATACTTTGAGTGCAAACACAAACCCTCACAAATTGAGTGAACTTATGAGTGCATATCCTTGTGAGTTGATTCATACTTGTTTTATTCATGTTGAGATCCATTTCACCATATTTACTCATTATCATACTTGTTGAAGCATTTTGTTACAATGTATTAACTCTTGAATTCCATATGCTTAAACGCTTTAAGTGAAAATCTTTTATGCCATGATTGTAATAATGAAATATTGAGACAAATGGTTAATGGTTTACTTATTTTGAATTCGTAGTTTAATTTTAGTATTTGCTAGGGACTAGCAAAGTTTAAGTGTGGGGGTATTTGATAGGTCCTCAAATAAGCGTTATTTTATATTATTTTATACCCTTTATACTTGACTTTTAATATTAAAATAATAAATAATTAGACAAATTAATTTATTTTGTGATATTTTTGTAGAAATAAATAAAGCGTGGAATTTGGAGCATTTTGGTGAAAGAATCGTCCCGATCGGAATTATAACGAAGAAATTATGGACGAAATATGAGAAACCACCGAAAATCGCAAGGAAATTCGGTGGGAAGTTCCCAAAATCAGCATATTTGCCCCAAAATCAGCATCTTTTTCCACCCAATCTCATCATTTCCATCACTTCTTCATGTACTATCTTATTGCTATTTTTATATTTTAATTTTGTACTTTTAATTAAACAATTGTGGCACTCCCTCTATAAATAGGGAGGTCATTTCATGTATTTGGGGAGTCCCCAATTAGTTTCATTCTTCCATTTCTTTCATTTTTCTTAGTTCTAGTTCTTAGTTAGTTCTTTTGTTTCTCTCTTTTGAGAGACATTTTTGGGGACCATTTTAACTTCTTGTAGATTTTCTTATTAATTAGCTTTCTTTTAATTCTTATTCTTAATTTATATTATTTTTGTTTTTCTTAATTTCATTTCTTCTTTACTTTGTTCTTGTGATATTTCTTTGAGATCTCTTAAACACATTTTTATGCTTTCCTTAAGAAATACCTAGGCCAAGTAATTCTAAAGCAATTCAAGAGTTTTAAGACCGAATTCCTCGTATTTCTTCTACCATCTTCACAAGTTTCCTGCCGCTGTTCGGTGATTCTTGTGAAAATCCATACTTCTCTACTTAAATTCTTGTTATTGTTATTGGTTTTACTTATAATTCAATATATGTGTTGATATTTTCTTTCTAACATTTGTAAGTAAGAATGCAATCTCCATGTGTTTTACTTTTTGAGTTTCTTTTACTTCATATGTTTTAGTGCTTAAACTTCAATTCGAAGCTAAATGTTGATCCGCTGTTCGGGGCATTTAGAATAGAGTTGAAGAGATTTAATGTTTGATCGCTGTTCGGCGCATTAAATCACTTACTTAAGGTGGATCATATTGTAAGTAATAATCCGCTGTTCGGTGCATTTATAATATGAAAAATGTATGCATGTATTTGAGATGATTAAGGTATGATTTCGTGATTGGTTTAATATGAGCATGATGTTAGAGTGTTGGTAAAAATATGTGTTTGAAGAAAGTTCACTAGTACAAAGGTTAAAATAGAAGTAAAATTAAGTATTTAATTATTTTTACTTGTTTTCTTTATTTTTATATTTACAACTCTTTTCAAAAACCCCCCTTTTCAATTCTTTATTCTTTATTCTTTAATTCTTTTATTCTTTTATTCTTTTTTATTCTTTATTCTTTTATTATTTTATTCTTCTTTATACTTTTAGTTTATTATTCTTTGATTCTTTCATCTCTTTATTCTTTTATTCTTTAATACTTTTAGTTTATTATTCTTTGATTAATTAATTCTTTAATTCTTTAATTCTTTAATTCATTAATTCATTAATTCTTTAATTTGTTAATTCTTTAATTATTTAATTCATTAATTTATTCATTATTCATTTATTCATTACTCTTTCCCACTAACACATTATTAATGTTCCCTAATTTCCCCGGTTAAGAACGATCCCTATTTACCAATACTACATCTACACAAAAAGGGTTTAAATTGCACAATACTCAAATTACGTGTTTAATTTAATGCGTAATTTGGGCGTAGTCACATAACCAGGGTTCATGCCGGTCCCCATAATCCGTCATGAACCACGATACCATAACAAGGGTTCATGTCGGTCCCATAAACCGTCATGAACCGAGAAATCCATTTAAGGTTCCCTGACCTGAAATCAAAACCGTAAAGTAACCTGGGTCTCGTGCCCGAACCTATGACATCAGCTGGGCACCGTGCCCGATATCTGAGGTCATATGCCCGAGACAAACCAAATGGGTCTCATACCCGACTTTATCCTTTAGGAAATCCAAATCCAAATCATTAAAACCAATAAGGAAATACAGACCCGTATAAGCCCCGTATAAGGCTGAAACCTCGAAATACGTGCTTATACGTAACCACAACCAAATGCACCCATGGCATTACCAAACATGTATTAAAACATATAATAAACATTTATGCATGCACCAATTTAGAAAACAAGGTCCACTCACAGACCGTCCGAGCTGCCGCCTCGATATGCGTGCCATAGGCTCTCCCGAGCCAATCACCATCACCGAGACTCCCGAACCTGTCCAAATCGTAATAGAAGGTTACTAACTACTTAATTAACCTCCTACTAAAGCCCCGTAATTTTATGATATTTTTAACTATTTTTAAACCGACCCTAAAACTTCAGACACCCCGAAACTTATCGAAACGATGTCCGATTGACACGAAACCAGTCCCAAAATGTTCGTTACATCGAATAGATGATTTCGTATGTTGAACACTTCCCTAAATTATGGGCCACGTGCCCTTACGCATCCCAAGAAGGGACGGTGCACTGTTCATTTTCTCCAGCAGTCGAGTTGGCTAGTTCACTGGTTGGCTGGTCCAGTTGGACCGGCGTGACCGGTTCACGGCTCCTCCCTTCTCATTTTGGTCTGATTACCTTCCTAATCAATCCATAAATTCCTATTTTGATCCTAGGAACTTGTTTGGATGATCAAAACAAGGAAAAACACAAAGAATTCGAGGTTTGATTCTTGAACCTCACGGCCCAAAGTTTCAGAATTTTCCCGGCCGCCCTCACGGCTTCCTCCACCGTGAACCACCCTGCAAACCATCCTAAAATCATCCTAGCAACTCCCTAATCATCTCCCAATCACCCACAACTAACCATAATGTCCTATTCGAAAATAATGGAAAAATGAGCATTGGTCGGGTAATCGGGTTACCTGGGCCTTCACGGCCGTGTGCGGCGGTCCAGACGCTCCCAGCCACCGTCCTTAGCTTCCTCAGCCTCTCTCTCACTCTCTGGTCTCACTCAAGATCAGATGGAAAGGGTTGGATGGGTTTGGGTTCAAACTAAGATCGAGTTATTTGAAATGAAGAAAGAATGATCGATGCATGTATTAGTTTGGGTGGCCTGTGGATGGGTGACAAGTGTCACTCATCCATTGGGCCTCCATAAAATATCTGGGGCCTACTAGAGTCCAAAAGTGAAGTTATCTCGTAATTCGTGCAATAGTACTTTCGTACTTCCGTGAACCGTAACTTCTCCGTCGAATGTCCGAATTTGACGTGCCACCTGTCTATGGATTCGTATCATCCTGATCTTCGTAATGGTCCTCGGTCCTCGGCCATCGGACATCCCAGGTCAAAAGTCAACTATTTACCCCTTTTAACCATAATTACCAAAATGCCCCTAAACTTCTGAACTTCATAACTTCCTCCTCGAACGTCGTAATTGAACGTACCACCTGTCTATGAACTCGTGACGTCACGAACTACGTCACGTTCATCGGTCAAAGTCCATTTGACCATCCGAATAAAAAGTCAACATTTTGCCACGTCTATGGGGCAAAACGGTCATTTTGCATCGTTCGTCTGATTTCGCCCAACTAATCACGGATTAACCTCACTAATCGTGATTAGTCACTAATCTAATCCTGGAATTTGAGACGGTTCGTGCTCAGCCGTCAGCCTCTCCTCACTCTCAGTCTCTCTCAAGCAACTCAAATGGATGAAGGTTTGATGTTTGTGGGTTGGGTTTAGGTTTCAGATAGGATGAATGGAATAGGAAAGGCATGAGATGCATTAATGAAGATGGGGAGAATTGGATGTAACACGACCCATCCCAATCCCCCGGGAATTACCGGGGGATGTGTCATGCTCCCGTCAGACACAAAGTGTCAGACAAGGGATAACCTGATGCCACTGCCCAAACGGGCTTCCAGAGTGCGCAAGGATCGATGGAGGAGGTGTGCGATGTCCCAGTCTCTGCTGCAGTCGCATCCGGTATCACCTGAAGGGCATTAAAAACAAAAGCTGTGAGTGGACGAAAATAAATAAGTTCATTAAACACAGTTATAAGACATTTATGCCTTCCATAAAAACATATGCATGTCACGAAAACCAGTAGTCCAAAACATTTGCTCAACAAGGCATTAGGGCCTCAGCCCAAAACCGTAACCCATAAATCCAACCGAAAAACCATTTCATAGATTCATTAATTCATAATTACCATATTACCATAACCGGCATCCCAGATGCCTAGCGTCCCAGACGCTTGACGTCCCAGACGTCATATTTCACGGTATAACCATAAGCTACGCGTGCTACCCGGGGTCTCAATCCCGAGTCCAATCCCCGAACCCAATCTGGGTACAGCATCCCAGATGCCTAGTGTCCAGACGTCCATTCATAGCAATCCTGCTCCTGAGTCACCATACGGTCCGGTAGCTCCGCACAATGACCCCTCGCAAGCAATGCACCGTGATTTCCCCAGTGTCCCAGACACTTGGAGGAGACCTTGACATTTTCTCGTATCAAGATGGTATATGGAAAACAGTTTTATCAAATCATTTCACAACATATCAATGGGCCCTGCCCAAAATTTCCATAAAACATCACAATTCCATTTAGGGTCCCCGACCCGAAATCACGTTTATGAAACCAACTGGGTCTCATGCCCGATTCTGTAATCACTGGGCCCACGACCCAAATTCATAAATCAATTGGGCCCCCTGCCCGATTTCGTAAATAATTGGGCCCTGGCCCGATAATATAACTCAAATGGGTCTCAGCCCAATTTCGTAAATAACTGGGCCCCTGACCCGATCCGTAACTCAATTGGACTCCAAGTCCGAGGTTTCCAAAACAATTGGGCCTCATGCCCGAGTTTTTCTTTCCAATTTCAAAACCATTCATGAAATCATATCCAAAGTCATAAGTATGGAAAATCCGTGTAAAATCGGAAAACCTCGATTTACGTGCAAGCACGTAAATCGCCTCGAAATACGTGAAACCGTATAATTTACCACTATCCAAATCAACATCATACAATCATAATCATAATCCATATAAAACAGTTAAGCATGCATAGAATTTATAAAACCAAAGTCCACTCACAGACCGTTTAACGATACGCCTCGATAAGCGTGCCATCGGCCTTCCCGGGCCCCGTCACTAACACCGGGACTCCCAAACCTGTTCATATCACATTAGAGGGTCACTAACCTCTTCATTAACCTCCTATTAAAGTCCCGTAATTTTCCCAAATTTTTAACTATTTTTAAACTCGATTTAAAACCTTCGGTCGTCCCGAACAATATCGAAACGGTATCTGATCGACACTAAACCAATCCCAAAATGTTCGTTACATTAAATAGGACAGAATTCATGTTGACCTCACCTCGAGATTCGTGCCCACGCGCTGTCACACGCCGCCGTGAGTGGCTGCGCGTGAAACCCACGCGCCTGCTACAGTGTCATCGTCCTCACCCGGATTACTGATAAACGGATCCCCGCGACCCGCGAACTGACCCGATCAGTTCCCTGTCAATTCAGCCCTAAATCATTCAATTGATCATTCAAGCAGCTTCGTTTTAAGTTCAATTAAAGGTCTGTAAACCTAATTACATCAATCCTTACTTGAAATCCAACAATTCGACGATGAACATCGAAGAACACCCGTCACTGTTCCTGCTTCGAATTCCATCAATTCCAACTAGTTTCTTCCAATTGATCCACCCAGAAGCATAAGTGGACCATGGGAAACTCATTTCCCAAATCAATTTCATCGTTTGATCACTCAATGATCACGACTCAACCTCGACTCAAGCTTACTGTCGTTTTGTCCGTTCAGAGTGAATTGGGCACCAATTTGCTTCCTTCTTTCCATGATTCTGATCGTGGCACTCCCAGGAAGCTGAAAGTAAGCTCCATTTTGATCCTCAGAGCCCATCACTCGACATTTGAATTTTCCCTCTAATTTTTCCAGATTTTCCCGTTCTTGTTTCCCTTGAATTCTCAGTGTTCCTGTGCCCCAAAATGATTCTCACTCGACCCACTCTCATTCCTTATACTCAATTCAGCCATCAAAGTACCCTAAAGTATCCCTCAGTCCTCTGTGTAAAGGTTCCCTGCACTGACTCGAAAAAAATTAAAAATGGTGTCCATGTTCTGTGATCTGTAGCCAACCCAACACATGTGCTTTACAACCTCAAAGCTGCCCCAATTCAGTCCTCAATGTTAAACAACTCTTTAGACAGATCACATAAAACATCCACTCAGTTAAACAAGGCTCCAACTCACGGTTGTTCAAAATCAACATCCAAAATTACCATTTCGCCCTCGCTTGGCAAATTACCAAAATGCCCCTCACGCGTCCAGACCCGTAACTTGGTCATTCGAACTCCGATTGACGCGTGCCGCCTGTCTACGGACTCTGGGCATCGAGACCTTCCTAATGGTCCTCGGTCCTAGGCCATTGGGTCTCCCAATCGAAAAGTCAACATATTTCCCCTTTTCGTCCAAATTACGAAAATGCCCCTGAACTTCCGAACGTCATAACTTCTTCCTCGAATGTCGGAATTGAACGTGCCACCTGTCTATGAACTCGTGACGTCCCGAACTATGTCACGGTCATTGGTCAAAGTCCGTTTGACCGCCCGATCAAAAAGTCAACGTTTTGCCCACGCCCAAGGGCAAAACGGTCATTTTGCACATTTCGTCCGACTTTACTCAACTAATCCCAGATTAGTCATTCTAAATCATAATTAAATAATATTAAATCCCGATACTCGGGACGGGTCGTTACAGGATGAGTGACACTTACCACTCATCAATTGGGCCTGACCATGAATATTTGGGCCCACACGAGACAAATTTTCACCAACCTCGTAAATCGTGCAATCATACATCGATTCGTTCCAGACCTATAAATTTCTTGTACGATGTTCGATTTCGACGTGTCGCCTATCTACAGACTCTTATCGACTCGATCTACGTAATGAACTTCAGTCCACGTGCCATTGACTTCTCTAGTCAAAAGTAAACTTTTAACCCTCGTTTAGGGGCAAAATCGTCATTTACCATGATCGTTCGTTAATTCTCGATTAATCCTTCATTAATCCCTTAAATCCAGGACGGGTCGTTAAAATCTGCCCTTCTTAAAATAATTTTGTCCTCGAAATTTAAATCAACTTAATTACATATCCAAACAGCGAAAATCTACCTCTGCCATCAATCTGAGGTAGACGTCTCCACGTGCACGTCCAAAATTTATTCACGGTTTTCATACAGAAAGCAAATGTCACTCGGAGTCACTACCATCCAACAATCACTATTGTAACTTACCTCATCCTTAACGACCATTTTCGAAAAGCGAGTGGCCAAACGATATTTGGAATCTCCACTGCTTAATTCTTCAGTCTCGTGTGAGACATCGACACTCGTCGATCTTACCTGTCTCAGTTAGCATCCAAGCTGACATTCTGCTCTACCAAACTGACATCATGTTCATATTGTCAGTACTGCTCACCATCCAAGCTGACAATCCCAGCCGACAGCCCTCCTCAGCTGGAGCATCACAAGTCTTCTGTCTCACTCGACGGTCTCCAACCGTAATCACACTCACGCCGACCAACACATTCACAACGTCCAACACATTCACAACGCATCGTCGTGGCCAGTTGGTAACTCACGGCTCGACTACGCTTCTGTTGTGCAATTTCTAATCTCAACTCACTCTCGAGCCTAAACACCGTTATCTCTCTCATCTTGTCGACATACTCAGGATGCATCTGAACCCGATCGAATACCTGCTCTAGCATGGATAATCTCCTCAGAATCATTAGGGTTCCTCTAACCCACAACCATGGCCCGGAGCTCCAAGCTCGCACATTAACCGAACCCTCTAAACGTTCCTTGCCTCTAGAACACCGTACTCGGCATCTGGTCCAAGTGTCTCAAAAAAAATCAACATCGGATTCAATCCGATTATCATACTGTGTCCTTCACGGGTCCAATCTACCTAACGTGTGGCTACCCTGCCAATCGTGGTCCAACACTAGACCTGTCTGTCCAATCTCCGCTCTGGCAGATCGTACACTATACTCAACGCCCTCTCTGAGTTCTCGTGGTCACCTGACCAACTTCATAGACCATCCAACAGTTCACTAACCAATCTCATTTCTTGGTTAACTCTAAAGGTCAATAGACTTATGTCGTCCAAAACCTTCACGTATATCATCAGTACACAATATGTACCCGCGTATGGATACTTCACTGTCCTGTCCAAACTCAATATCGTCCAAGATAGTCAAACTAGAACAGTTACTAACCTTCTGCTCACTCAATGGTCATCTCACGCTAGATTGACTTTCTTCCGCGTCAATCCCATTAACAGGCTACAATCACGAGGAATTCTACAATTAACTCCGTAGTATTCAACCAATCCAAGAGATTACAAGACATAGTGCATATGGATTAGATACGGAACAACTCAAATAATGGTTTATCGCATATTTTTTTTTTCCAGACACTCTATTGTTTGTAGGAGTGTAGTTATTGGTAAGGGTGGCAATTTTTGACACGACCCGATACACGACTCGAAACCCGCACGAAATTTATGTGGGTCAACCTGCACGATTAAAATTTCGGGTCATTTTCGGGTCAACCCGTTATGACCCGTTTATTAAACGGGTGGGTTTCGGGTAACCTGTTAACCCGTTTAATAACCTGTTAACCCGTTTAATAAATGGGTAGATTTCGGGTTAACAGGTTAACCCGTATATTGGCTTATATATTGACCCATTTAATAAACGTGTCATTACTAACTCATATATCTACCCATTTACTACCTAAATATCTATTAAATTTTATAATTTAAATAGGTTAAACATGTTAAACGGGTTAAACGGGTCAAACGGGTCATAGGTTAATTGGGTTTTGAGTATGACTTGTTTATTAAATGGGTTAAACGGGTTACACGGGTCATTAACAGGTCGGATTCGGGTTGGACATTCTTGACACGATTATTAAACGGGTCGGATTCGGGTTAGGCATAAATGGGTAAAACAAAATTCATGACACGACACGACCCATTGCCAGCTCTATTTATTGGTTTGACACTTTGTTCATAGATTTAAACATTTCAATTTGACTTTCTAATCATTTGGATATAAATAGAAATTAAGTTATACAAAAAAAAATAAGCACCACACAAAACTTTCTCTTTTTGGCTAAGCATCCTTTTTCATTGGATGAGTAGTTCCTATCGAAGCTAGCTAATACCATATTTTAATTGTCCATTTGAATTTTTTGTTGTACTTCACGTGTGGGTATCTTTGGTGTGGAAACAATATATGTATGTACTCACTAAAATTAGGTGAGAAAAGGAATAGTTTCTCTATATATTTCATATTGCTTGGAAGTTTAATCGAATTATTTACCACAAGTACAATAATATTACTAGGAAGTTTAATCGAGTTATTTACCATTTCAGTTTGGCAATAAGCAATTTATACTAGTATTGGAATTTTCTATAGCTTTATGAAGTGGATTGATAAATACCTCATCTTCACATCGAATTTTTTCAATTGAGTTTGAGAAAGGTAAATCTTCAGGATTCTAATCCGCTGCTAACTGACTTCTTTATTGTTCTCCCATGATCTCATTCTCAGCTCATTAAACCATGTTCCTCATACTATCCCTTCCCGTACTCTACTTCTCCCCTAGTAGAATTGACAAAATTAATCCTCATTCTCCCACATCAACTGCCCCATTTGTTACCTTACAAAATTTGATAGTAATCGTGAAGATTATCTATTCATTCGAGACTCTGCTCCCACACAGATAATAATAGACTTTCGACAATTACAATCGTGGCATGTTTTGAGGCGAAATTGGTCTCCTACATCCACCTCCAACATGGTGTAGGTAAAAAATCAGGACTTCCTTCCTTGCCAAATGCATTATCAATTCGCCAGATCTTTTGTGTAATAATACTGATGTGAATGCCTCATTTCTTCATCACTTGTAATAGACGAATCAAACTTTCGGAATATTATGACGCCACACATGCTTTGGCAAATAACCCTAAAAATTACTGACGAAAAAGAGTAAACGATGAATTTTATAATATTATAACGTGTGACCATTTCAATTGTATTACCACTTTCCAATCCACCAGCTGGCTGAAGTCATTGTTTTTACAAAAAGAAAAAGATGGAGAACCAATTGTTGGCCTTTGGCTTAAATAATATTAGGCTAACTAGACCTATTAGGTTTAACCACATGAACATGATGTTGTACATCCACAGTCCACACATCCAAAATGACTAATTAATTTCTCTAATTATCATGTGAGAGAGTGCTAAATCAATCTAATCTCGACTAATACCCACCCTGTCGTGTAGGCATAACTACAGCTAGCAGGTACCTAGGGGGACCACGTCACAAATTAAACAAAAACCTCCACGCTCCCTATACGCGCGTGGAAGCATCTCTTCCCCCTGATAAATATCTAACCCCATGACGTGTGACAAAAGCGGAGCAGACTGGGTCCCATATACCCGCCAATGAAATATCAGAACCGTATGGACGGCTGACACGTTAGCTACTGTTTATGTACATGCGTCTGTTATATATTACAGTGGTACTTCATCCACTAGGAAAAAGAAAAAAGTGATAACTGATAAGGCTCTGAAAACAGATACGAGAAAACAAAGAGTTGCAGAGGAGGAGACTAGGAGAGTGTGTATGGGATGATGATGATGACGATGGAGGAGAACATCAACGTCATCGCACCGTTCGTTATGAAGACCTACCAGATGGTTAACGATCCAACGACGGAAAAATTAATCACCTGGGGCAGAGCCAACAACAGCTTCATCGTCGTCGATCCTCTCGACTTTTCTCAGAGACTCTTACCCGCCTATTTCAAGCACAACAATTTCTCCAGCTTTGTCCGCCAGCTCAACACTTATGTAAGCCCATTAAAACGAAAACCCAGTTCAAAATTTAAGCTTAATTGAAAACCCAGTTCATAATTTAAGGCAAATTGAAAACCCAGTTCGTATTCAAGCTGAAATTGAAAGCCCATGTTCATGATTTTGATAACTTTTGCAGGGGTTTCGAAAGGTTGATCCAGATAAGTGGGAATTTGCCAACGAGTGGTTCTTGAGAGGACAAACGCATTTGCTGAAGAAAGTGGTGAGGAGAAAACACATGGGTAAGGGCTCGAATTCGAATTCGAGCACGTGCTTATTACAGGGGAAGCACGAGGAGCTCGAAGACGAAGAGATAGTGATGGAGATATCGAGTTTGAAGCACGAGCAGAAGGCTTTGGAAGGAGAAATCCAGAATATGAACAAAAGATTGGACGCCATGGAAAAACGACCCCAGCAAATGATGGCTTTTCTGCACAAAGTCGCCGAGGACCCGGAGATTTTGTCACGTATCATGATCGAAAAGAACCGTGCGGCCGCGGCGCAATTGGGGGAGAAGAAGCGGCGGCTAATGATTATTACTTCGGCCTCATCGTCATCGTCGGGAATGGGGGCTACCGCCTCCGTTAAGACCGAGGACGAAAATGAAGGCACAGTAGGGGTAATTTCGTCATCGCCGGAAGCGGGATTTGAGATTGAGAGCTTTCGTCGGAATTCCACGTCTCCAGAGGCTTCGACGGTGCCGGATTGGTGGAGGCAGAGTCGGGTCTCGGACCGGGTTCGCCCTGTTCCCGACCAGTACAGTATGAATCCGATGGTTTCGGGTCAAAGGATTGGGAATAGTAGTAGTAATTCCGGGTACGGGTATGGCAATAGGAGTGGCGGCGGCGGGGAGGCAGGCTATTTTACGGAGGTGGAAGCCAGTCCACCACCGCCTTATCCATTCTCGTTATTAGAGGGCGGCTTTTAGTTTTGGTTTTGGTGCTAGAGACAAGGTTTCTCTTGGTTTCCATCTTTTGCATTAGCCTTTAATTTATTTTTCGAAATGTTATTTTGTAAAAAAAGAGAAAAATAATAATTCAATCATGAGTTTCCAATGTTTTTTTTTTTTTTTATCAAAAGAGTTTCCAATGTTTATGTCCAAATATATACATGTTCATGAAAGTCCGACGATATTGGAGTTAGCTTGATTTTCCGTCCAACTTCCCCCACCTTGTTGGAGTGACAACGTTTTGGGTTTATGGGTGGTCCAACCATGTGACTTGTGTGACAATTTCTACAAAGAATTGAGACTCCTGATTTCCTGTCTTAATTGCATTATACTTTTAGTAAAATATAAATAGGCGATTTAATTTATATGCTTTCATTTACAAAGTGAATATTTATATATATTATGGCATGTAAATTATTTTCAAATTCCAAGATATCATCATAATGAAGTAATAATCTTCTCATCTAAGTGTGAGTTGAGCAAGAACACTCCACTGCACAAAGTTTTTTTGCTTGTGAGAGTTACGATTAGTTGGCATGTCCTCCTCTTTGCCTTTCAAAACTTATTATATAAAATGGAATCCTTACATCATCAATGACGTAAATGAAATTCATTTAAAACTAAGTAATAGTACTGATATTTGAAGCATTCTTTTAAGGTTTATTACTTATTTTACTTCCCTCATCGGAATCACTTTACTTCTTAAAATAAATTTAGTTTCAATGTACTACTACAAGTCTACAACTGCATATTTAGTAGCATCATTGCTCCATCTGTTACTCTCTGTTAGTCTGATGCTTATGTGTCAGTCCCTGATTGGTTAATTAATTATTTACCAAAAAAATTTAAAATTAAATTTTAAAGACAAAAAATTAAAAAGGAAGATTCGGGTAGTCCCTAATAATTTACCACAACAGATTTATACTTACGTGTTAGTCCCTTTTTAATTTTTTGTTTTTAAAATTTTTAATTTTAATAATTTTTGGTAAATAATTAACCAACCAATCAATGACTGACACATAAGTATTAGACTAACAGAGGATAACGGATGGAGCAACGGTGCTACTAAATATGCAGTTGTGGCAGTACATTGGAACTAAATCCGTTTCGAAAAATAAAGTGATATTTGATGTCTAGTTAAGCGAGCAAAATGAATAATAAGCTTTCTTTTAATATCGTTTCACAATTGCAATTACATATAGTACTTGTGACCTTATAATTTTTCAATAAAATCGGGAAGCATAAATCATTTTATAATATATGTGATTTAATCTATTCTCCCATATTCCCATTATGAATTTATGATGCATCTTAGATCTATCTGAGAATTACTGTAGTCTCAAATTTCTTACTTACTTGGGAGTTGTGGAATATTATTAGGTAATAAAGTAGGTAACGTAATGAACCAATAAGATCAGAGAGGCTTAAAATCGTCAAAGGCACACGTGAAGATGATGATATGTCCATGAAAGTATACGAAGGATGAAATGAAAATTAGACCCAAGTCTTCAAGATTTGTTGGATCCTCAAGAAAAAAGTGGACTATAAGTCCAAGTAAAGATTCTGAAGATAAAAACGGTAAAAATGGATTTAACAAAAGTTTAGTGTGCAATTTTAAAAATCAAATTTGAGATTTTATTTTAAAATTAATCAGCAATGGAGGAAGAAATCTGAATCTTTATAGGCCTTTATAAAGTTGCATAAATTACCAATGTCAGACCTTTGTAACTTTCTATTATCACACACCCTCTCATGTATGGTATTTTTCAAATCTAACATATGTACAACACATATTGGATGACGTGAAGCAAGTGTGTCGTTCACTCCAAAACCAATTGCTTTTACATTCACACACGTCCCCTCAAGTATGACAAGTTTCAAGCATAATCCATGAACAATACATATTAGGGGACATGTAGTACGTGTGGTTATTCATCCATACACATTGGATAACTCTGGCTAATTCTATGAAAGAAACTGACGTTGTATCCAAAAACTAATTAGTAATGAGGAGAGATGTATAATTCCTTATAAAATCTTGTAAAATTGTGTAAATTTCCAATGTAAAGTTTTTATTCATTTCACATTCACACATTATATTCTATTTATTCCCACTTTTTAGCCCTTAAATCAGTGTGACCCTTTGGACCCAAAAGATATGAAATCTTATCAAAATAATGACTCTATATCCCATTCACCGCCATCAAATCAAAGCATTGACCCTTTGAACTGATCAGAAGGACACATTAAAATGACAAGAGGCACAAGAGGTGCCCTTCATTTTGAAGGTAGGTCTCTGTTGGCATACCCTACCCTGTGAGTCACATTTGCACGGTTCCTATTATATGCTATGCCAAAGTGAAAATGCACAGTGCATGCCAAGGACCATTTAAATTGTTAATTGTAAACGTAATCGTGTAATTAAGAATGGGGTTGTCTACAGTCAAACATGATAGCCAATGATGAGCCGAAAGCATCGTCAAAAGTCAAAGACTCGTGCTTAATTACGCTTCGTTACATTTACGCGATTGGTTTTTCATTATTGGTCCCATCCAAGCCCACCTCGCTGATTGGGCTTCTAAGTCTCGTGTCAAGCGCCAAGAGAACCCAAATTATGCAATGGAAAATCTATTCGATAATTACACAATATAAAAAAATAAAAGGTTGATTTTCGCACTTTAATTTTTTTTTATTTCAGATTTATTTAAAAAATAAATAAAAGAGAAACTAAAAATGTAATCTACAAAACTGGAGTTCGGAAATCACTCAACCAAGTGGTTTTTTTTTTGCTATTTTTGGGATGGGGACCAGGGTCCAGACTCGTGAGAAAACGTGGGGACTGGCGAAAGTGGAAAGGACACATGTTGAGTTCCCAATGCGACACTTTTGGATCTTACTCCAAAAGCGATCACAAGAAGATATCGGTGAGGGGCCAATGCGGTGCTACACTGCTACTCTGGCACACACTATCTACGGTGCACCGCGGACGTTGAACCCATGACCAAGTATGTAGGTCCACCACGTGTGTACGACTGTAGTTAGATCAATACGTTCCATAACCAGTCAACTATTCAATAACACAATATCTCTCAATTCGTATTATTGGACTGTAATACAAAGTGACATGGATCGGCGAGCTTGAATTTGAAATATTTGAATCATCATATCTTCATGATTGTGATGGATATGGACCTAATTTGAATTTGATACAGGGGTGAACAACAACAAAGTATGGATTTGTGGCCCACATATAACTCATTCAATCTCTTTGTGTTGGTTATTTGTAGGCCCATGATGTGCACTTGCCCAAATATGAATCAACATCATGGATTCATGGTTCCCAAGCAAGGCTCCTATTATCAAAACTCCAAGGTGGAAATAATTTTAGAGGGAGATATGAGGTTGGAATACGAAATAATATTGTAATTTTTACTTGTTTTTTATTTATGGTTACATTTGGTATGATGTATAAGAAATTTGATAGATTAATGTACGAAATCAGGATCTACTCGTAATAAACAGCTATCGAATAAGTTAATAGACTTGAATACTTTTATAAGGTTTATAACTGATAAAATAATATACTCAAAATTATACATACTAAATAGTTAGATGAGTAATAATCATGAAAGTTGTTGATACCATATCTGACCACACATGTTAGGCATAATACCTCTAGCTCAATACACTTCTATAAAGCTAAAGGGTCCACGCCCACATTGATAAATAAGCTATAGTAAGGTCTGGACAACACTCACATGTGGACATACCTCGACCTTCCACGTGTCGGTCTCACAATGAATGTTCATTGTCCAACATCAGAAGAATAAATTTGTTGTCAATCTCACACCCATACAAAAAGGGTTCACTTTTCTAACTAAAGGTTTTTGGTTTGTTGTCATTGTAACTGTGAGGTCGAGTCCCATGACCATCTCTTCTTCAGGTGTTCTTTCAGTTATCAGATTTGGCGCAAAGTTCTTCAGTTATCGGATTAAGTTTGGAGTCCTTTGTTATGGCCTGATTCAGTCCTTACTGTGACTGCGTAGTAGAGGGGGAAAAATCTTTTCCATGTTGCTAGGCATCTTGGCTTAGCGGTTACTGTGTATTTTCTTTGGGAGAAGCGTAATTTTGCAGTTTTTTTCAAATGTGTGGAGTTCTCCGAATACAATTTTTAATTTAATTATGGCTATGATTCGTTGTAAACTATGTACTAATAATTTTAAAACATACTGTAGCTAATCTTGCTACTGCTGAGAGGTGAAACATTCATGTGAGGTAGTTTGTTCGTGACCCTTTGGGTTGTTGTTTTGCTGTTTTGTGAGGTGTTACCTCCTTGGCCTTGTTGGTATATTGTTTGAGTGATTTGGACATCATATGAAGAAGTTATGCTCGTCCAAAGTTTTTAGTGTTTTAATTATATTTTCTTAAACAAGAAATTTGGGATAATTAAAGAGAATTTAGTTATTTAGGGAGATTTGATTATTTCAAGGTTATTGGAAGTAAATTATATTCATGTTATATATAAAAATTAAGATAAAATTATAAATTTAAACTAAATTAAGTATACCCAAGGGTTGATTCTAAACCTTAATTGAATATGGATTTATTGTTAAATATATTTAAGCTTATGAAGTTGATTATATTGAAGAATTTTAGGTTTGTGATGATAAGGATTATCTTGATGTTATGTGTATCGAAATACTTGGAAAATATGTAGATATCAATTAAAAGTAGCTTTTATGTAAAAGTTATTAGGAAAATTTGTATATATATGATTAGAGTTTATGTTTCAACATAATTGGATTTATATATATATATATATATATATATATGTGTGTGTGTGTGTGCGCGCGCGCGCGAGCGCGTGTGAAGAAAATAATTAATTATTTTAATACTTCCTTGTGTTATTGTCACTATAATTATGAGAAGTACACCTAAGAAATAAGGATTAATTTGTTGAGGATTATCATCGAAAATTGGGATGACTATTTAGAGCAATTATAATAAACGGATAACATGTGGATTTAACTTTCGATTAAGGTTGTTGTGGAAAGTAATTAAGAATTTATGTATGGGGTTGATTATTATGGTTTTCAAATTGCGTTGTGCAAATATAAAATAGGAACTTTGATAACGTCCAAACTACGCATTAAATTAAATACATAATTTTGGTGTTATGCAATTTAAACCATTTTTGTGTAGATGTAGTATTGGTAAATAGGGATCGTTTTTAACCGGAGAAATTAGGGAACATTAATAATATGTTAGTTAAAAAGAATAATGAATAATCAAAGAATAATGAATTACATAATTAAATAATAAATAATAAATGAATTAAAGAATAAAAGAATTAATGAAATAAAGAATTAAATAATAAAAGAATAAAGAATTAAATGAGAAGGAAGGGGTGGGGTTTGGCAAGATTGTAATCATAGGATAAAGAAAACAAGTAAAAATACTTAAGAACTTAATTCTACTTTTACTTTAACTTTTGTGCAAGTGAACTTTCTTCAAACACATATTTTTACCAACACTCTAACATCATGCTCATATTGAACCAATCACGAAATCCTACATTAATCATCTCAAATACATGCATACATTTTTCAATATTATAAATGCACCGAACAGTAGTCATAAATACTTATAATACGATTCACCTTACGTTATTGATTTCAATGTGTGTCAAACATTTAAATCTCTTCAATTTTCTACTAAGTGCACCAAACAACGGTCATAAACACTTAGCGTAGAATTGAAGTTTAAGCACTCAAACATATGAAGTAAAAGAAATTCAAAATGTAAAACACATGGAGATTGCATTCTTACTTACAAATATTAGAAAAAAAAATACCAACACATATATTGAATTATAAGTAAAACCAAAACAATAACAAGAATTTAAGTAAAGGGAATAAAGTTACACTTTCGGAACCCAAGAACAGCTTGTGATTCCGAAAGTGGATGGAAACAATGGAATGTTATTCATAAGGAACACCGAACAGTGGCTAGAACCTTATGAAGATGGAGGATAAAGCATGAGAATTCGGACTTAAATTCTAAAATTATTTCGGAATTACTCGGCCTAAGTATTTCTTAAGGAAAGCATAAAAATGTGTTTAAGAGATCTCAAAGAAAAATCACAAGAACAAAGTAAAGAAGAAATGAAATAAAGAAATAACATAAATTAAGAACAAGAATTAAAATGAAACTAATTAATAAGAAAATCTACAAGAAGTTAAAATGGTTCCCAAAAATAAAGAATAAAAAGAAAGAAGATGAAATAAAAGGAGAGAAGAACTAGAGAGAAACTACAAAAAGAGAAATAAAATGGGAGAAAATAGGGACAATTGGGGACCCCTAAACAAGTGAAATGGTCTACCTATTTATAGAGTGTAACGACCCGTCCCGGGAAGTAGGGTTAAGACGGTGATGAGTGAAGGATTAGTGAGCTTAATCGGGGGTTAGTTGGTCTCGATAAAATCGTTAGCCTAGAATGACGATTTTGCCCCTAGTTCAGGCAAAAAGTTGACTTTTAGTTCGGGCGGTCAATTGGGTTTTGACCGATGACTGTGACGTGGTTTAGGACGTCACGAATCCGTAGACAGGTGACATGTCCGATTCCGACATCTGAGGAGGAAGTTATGATGTTCAGAAGGTTGAGGGCATTACCGTAAATCGGGTAAAATAGAGGGGAAAAGTTGACTTTTCGTACGATCGGATTTTGACACGTTGACCTAGGACCGTTAGGTAGATCTTGTCGTCCTGAGTTCAACGACAGGAGGCATGTGTTCATCGGAGTTAAGATGTGTGAGTTACGGGTCTAGGAAGGTACTGCGAAAGGGTAATTTTGGCTTAAAGGAAGGGTATTTTGGTCTTTTGTACATTTGGATTGGTGCAACAGAGATGGACAAATGGAGGGCTGAGATTGAGCCACTTGGGAGAGGAGTTGTATGATGGTGACACGTGTAGGAGAGCTAGAGGATTCTAGGGAAAACGGGTCCAATAATTTGGGGATTTGATCGTGTACCCGTGTGTGGGTGTTCGAAGAACAGAAAACAGAGAGAGATTGGGGGAAAATTGGACGGTGGCCGTGGGTGCTGGTGTGTTTTGATGCGTGAGGAGTGACCAGAGATTGAGAGGGAGACAGTGAGAAGGTTGGGATGTGAGGAATTAGTGTGTGTGTGCGAGGTGTGAGCTCAAGGGAAACCAGAGAAAATAGAGAGGAGTTGAGAGCTTGTGGTGGTGGTGTGGCCGTGTACGGTTCAAGTGAACTCGAAGGGAAGCTGGGGAGGACTCTGTGACCTCCAAGGAGTGCGGCGGTGAGCACGGCGGCGACGACTGCAGGTAATTTCGAAGCCCGGTGTAAGTGCTCTGTTTTGTAGTGATTTTCAAACGGAAAGTCGTGAAGTCTGGGGTTGAGTCGAGAGTTTTTGACACGACCCATCCCAATCCCCCCGGGATTACCATGGAATGTATCATGCTCCCGTCTAACAAGAGACGTTAGACAATGGATAACTGATTGTCATTGCCCAGACGGGCTTCCAGAGTGCGTAAGGATCGATGGAGGAGGTGTGCGATGCTCAAGTCTCTGCTGCAGTCGTATCCGGAATCAACCTGAAGGGCATTGAAAACAAAAGCTGTGAGTGGACGAAAATAAACAAGTCTGCTTAAAACATTTATAAGACATTTATGCCCCTCAGTAAAATCATATGCATGCACCAAAACCAATAATCCCATATTTATTTAGAAATAACCATTAGGGCCTTAGCCCGGAAACCAAAGCATAGTTTCAATTTCCAAAAGTAAATCCAAGAGTTATTTCATAAATCCAGTAATATGAACCATAAGGCATATAATATAAACCATAACCATTATTTTAGCCACTGCACTATACACTCCAATCCGACATCCCTGATGTCTGACGTCCCTGACGTCAATAAGGTCACAATCACAAGGCTACGCGTGCCACCCGGGTCTCAATGGCTAAGAGCACCTGCTCATACAATGGCTAAGAGCACCTGCTCATACAATGGCTAAGAGCACCTGCTCATACAATCACTGAACCCGACAAAATTACTCTGCACAGCGCACAGTATCCAATGTCCAGTCCACAATCACAACCAAACAAATGATAACGGAACCAAGCCGATTACCAACACGTTTAACCACACACCACGGGTACATCCCATGTACCGCCATTAGGCACCACTCAGCCTAAACAGTATCAATCCTCGCACAACGTACCCTGTACGTACATCAATCCATCAATCCGCCTACAACCACCTAGGTCGTATCCAAACACGTTCCAATAATGAAGTACCTTTGCCCAAACCAACATGAGACAAAGCGAACTCCACCCGTCATCCAGTTCTAGTTCCGAATCCGAATTCGCAATTTCGTAAGAAAGTCCGAATCCAAACCCAAACATCATATTTTTATTCCATTTCCAAATCCGAATCCGAAATCATTACTCCGTAAGCTAGCATTGGAATAATCATTCCGTACCCAAATCCAGTAATCCATTTTCGAGCTTCGCAATCGAATCCTGAATCGTCACCCAGAAATTCGATTCCAAAACCCAAAATCTCGTTTACGTCCATCAAGAGGTAACATAACCGAACCTATCGGTTGCCTTTCAAAAACACTCGATTGACTTCATAGGGAAGCCAATCCCAATATTCACACGTCAAAGGTTGACAAAATCCGACCACATCGGAAACCTACTCAACCAAGTCACAAACCATATGGACTTCACTCCGAAAAGAAGTTCAGTCCCGTCATTTACGACTCACATACCAAGGTAAGAGTGATAAACTCTCCACCCATCTGGATCATCAAGATCACAATCCATATCCATCGCTACGTCCCCCGACAAGTAATATCACGATCCTAGATCGTCACATCGACCAAAGTCAACAACATCGCAAATCAGATCCACCTAGGATCCACACATGCTCACATAGCTAACAATCCATCTGAAAGCTGATCGAAGGGTCTTACACCCTCAATTAAATCATTCGTCAAATTTCCCCTTGGTGGAAAGATGACCTCGCATTTCACCACCAAATCCAAAATCATACACAACTGCTTGTGTCCAATGACCCCAAGCCAAACATGGGTCCACCAACCAATACACACTCAACGTACTGGTAGCAACAATCATCATCTGCCACGGCAGGAAATAAGAAGTCAACCCCAAAGACTTCGGAATACCAATCACCGATGCGGAAACGAGCACTCCTCTCGTCTCCCAATCACAACTCTCCCCAAATCGGGAGTTCCAACCACGTTGGAAACAGACATGCTCCCAATGAGATGTCAAGTCCAACCACTGGAATGCCCACGTCCATACCTCACTGGGACCACCACGCGTCCAAAATCAATTCATTACTCGGACCTCACGTCCGCCAATACTCACGTACGCACACACCCCGATTCCGAACGGAAATTTCCTCAACTCTGCCTGGATGTGCATACCATACTGCCTTCGTCTCACATCACAACCTAAACAGGTTAAATCCTCAGGTTCCAAGTGATTCGCAATCACAAAATCCCACATCAATACCACGAATGGTTTCCCCGACTTTTCCAATTTCAATAATTTCCTTGTACTTCCTGGGGGTATAAGAAGTATACCATCATACCAATCTCGGAGTTGACAACAACTCCCCAAATCCACCAATACACAAGACATAGGGAACAGCATCCCAAATTTCCCCAAATTTTCAATCAAACCTTTTGATCCATTCATCACTTGTCATTATAAATCTGTTGGGACTTATCCCAACACATCACAACCTCCACTGGATCCCATCCAGTCCAAGACTCAACCACCACTGAGTCGCAGATACCGATCATATGTCCATCATGACAGAGTCACACCCCAAATGGTGGCTCATCGTCGACACAATTACTGACACCAGCACCAGCGCTAGTACCAGCACCAACGCACCATCATCAACACTAGTATCAGCACACAGGCATCCATACTAGTATTGGCATAAAGGCATCAACATACCAACATCCATACATAGCACACGAACATCCATGCTAGCACACAATGTGCAAAGTTGTTACCCTGGATCTCCGTTCATTCCGAACGACGATCCCGTAACACCACTCGTACCCCACGACTATGGGTACCTCCAATTTGACCACTGGAACATCAGGATAATGGACGTTCCTTGAACATCCCCTGATCCCCAAGTGTCAAAACCACACTAAATATCCTCGATAGTCAGTTATCTCGACACAACTGTCGACCAACAGTCATCGTTGTCAAGATCCGTAACCACACCTCACACTAATATTCGATCCAACACGGGATTCCATATTTCATCTCACAACCGTATCCATAGATCGAAACCCATAAGACTCACTAGAGTCATCCACATGGTCATCCATGACCTCAGCCGCTCGTCGCAGCACAAGTTCTCATTTGAAGTTCACCTTCCGGTCCATCAATTATAAATTAGGGTTCCAAAATCACACCCTAGGGTTCCACCGAACCCAACTGCCTTTTGTAGTAAAATCCACAACCTGACCGACCCCGCGGTCCTGACATCATATAGACGTCCAATCCAATCCAATCGTCAACTCAACGTGGGTTCCATCGTGGGTTCCACCACGAAGGTCATCGGCTAACTCCGATGCACCAACCCCCGTACACTAGCCAACACTACTAGGGTCCAAAACTTAGACCAATACTCAACTGAGTTTCGCATTTCCAATCAAATGGGGTTTCCTGAACCTAGCTGTGCCCAGTGGCACAACAATCCATCATCACATGACCGAACCGACGGTCCCACATTACCAGTTAATCGTATACAACCCCACTTGGGTTGAATCGCATCAATGCACGGCGTATCGGGCCAAACACACCCAATCTACCAAAACTATCTATCAGGTTGACAACGGAACAGCAGCCCAAAGAGACATCACACCCTCGTCCCTCACGCACAAAAGAGCAAAACCTGCTCTGATACCACTTGACACGACCCATCCCAATCCCCCCGGGATTACCATGGAATGTATCATGCTCCCGTCTGACAAGAGGCGTCAGACAAGGGATAACCGATTGCCATTGCCCAGACGGGCTTCCAGAGTGCGTAAGGATCGATGGAGGAGGTGTGCGATGCTCAAGTCTCTGCTGCAGTCGTATCCGGAATCAACCTGAAGGGCATTGAAAACAAAAGCTGTGAGTGGACGAAAATAAACAAGTCTGCTTAAAACATTTATAAGACATTTATGCCCCTCAGTAAAATCATATGCATGCACCAAAACCAATAATCCCATATTTATTTAGAAATAACCATTAGGGCCTTAGCCCGGAAACCAAAGCATAGTTTCAATTTCCAAAAGTAAATCCAAGAGTTATTTCATAAATCCAGTAATATGAACCATAAGGCATATAATATAAACCATAACCATTATTTTAGCCACTGCACTATACACTCCAATCCGACATCCCTGATGTCTGACATCCCTGACGTCAATAAGGTCACAATCACAAGGCTACGCGTGCCACCCGGGTCACAATTTCCGAGTTCAATCCCCGAACCCCGTTCGGGTACAGCATCCCCGATGCTTAGCGTCATAGACGCTGGACGTACTAGACGTCCGTGACCTCTCAGGGGTACCTCATCCGGAGGAGACAATATAATATGGAAGGATTTATACAGTGCAGTACTAAATACATTTTATCGATATCCACATGCAAAACATATAGGTATACATAGGTAAAATCCGAACTGGTCGTTACGTTTCATCAAACGGGTCTCATGCCCCAAATACCGTGAAACGTGCCATAACCGAAATATCATCAAAACCATTTATTGATTCCAGCATGTGAACATATATAAAATGTAAACCAGAAAACATTTATTCAATTCCAATTTAGGGTCCCCGACCCGCAATCGTATGTAGAAATCAACTGGGCTCCTGGCCCGATTTCACAAGTTAACTGGGCCCCTGCCCGATCCACATGTTAACTGGGCCCCTGGCCCGATTTCATAGTTCAACTGGGACCCTGGCCCGATTTCACATTATTCAAGTTTATAACCGTTTCATGAAATCATATCCAACCAAATTTATGGAAATCGGTGCAAATCCAGAAACCTCGGTTTACGTGCAAATACATAATTCACCTCGAAATACGTGAAATCATTTTAAATTCACCGATATCCAAAGTAAATCATTTAATCATAATTATAACAATCATAAAACAGTTATGCATGCTTCGAATTTATGAAACCAATTTCCACTCACAGACCGTTTAACCGAGCGCCTCGATACGCGTGCCATAGGCCTTCCCGGGCCACACCACTATCACCGGGACTCCCAATCCTGTTCAAATCACATTAGAGGATCACTAACCTCATCATTAACATCCTATTCAAGTCCCGTAATTTTCCCGAATTTTTAAGTATTTTTAAACTGGATTTAAAACCTTCGGACATCCCGAACAATAACGAAACGGGATCCGATCGACACGAACCCAACGCTAAAATGTTCGTTACATTGAATAGGACAAAAGTCATGTTGACCTCACCTCGAGATTCGTGCCCACGTGCCGTCACGCGCCGCCGTGAGTGGCTGCACGTGAAAGCCACGCGCCTGCTACAGTGACTGCTACAGTCACCATCCTCGCCCGTTTCTCTGGTAAACGGGTTGAAAAACCCGCGATAGGACCCGGTTCAATCTCACCCAATTCAACATCAAATCAATCCGTTCTTTCAACTGATCCCTTGTAATCAATCACCATTTAAGTTCTGTAAATCGAATTACACAAAACATGGTCTAAATCCTCACGACTCTCGATCGATCCTCGACGGGTTTTCAAATCGGGTTTCACGATATCGTCCCTGTTTTCCAAATTAATTCATTCAGTTAGCATCGTGAGAGTGTAAGGGACATTTCTACAAGGTCAATTTGAGAATTACTTAACTCAAACCCACTGAACACAAGCTCGACTTTGAGCTGCCATGGAAGCTTCTGTTCTTCCACAATTCGACACCATTTCTCGTCGTTTTCGTTGCAGAGATGTTCGTATTAATCCCAGAAGTCGAATTGAATCCACAATTGTGATCCTCACCGCTCATATTGTCGAATTCGCAATTCCCCCAATTTTCACGATTTTTCGGTTCAAAATTAACTCAGGGGCCTCACTGTCACTCGAGCCTCACACTCAATTCGGGTTCCTCAGTCTCCCAATTGCACAATGGAGCTGAGACAGAGGTTAATTAGCTGCTAATTGGTAATCATTAAGACAACCCACAATTTAGGGAATTAGTGTCTAAAGTAAGAATAATTGTGTCTCCCTTAATACACGATTCCATGTTATCTGGGGCAAAGAAGATGACAAAGTGACAGATGTCACTGTCAGGCAGCAAGATTCAATGGTAAAAGACCATTTTGCCCTCCGGTTGACAAATTACCATTTTGCCCCCAAACATCCGTGACCCGTAACTTGGTCACCCGAACTCCGTTTTCGACGTGCCGCCTGTCGTTGGATTCGTATCGACGAGACCTACGCAACGGTCATTGGCCCTCGGCCATCGGACATCCCGGTCAAAAAGTCAACATTTGGCCCCTAATATGCCAAATTACGAAAATGCCCTTGCACTTCCGTACATCATAACTTCCACCATGAACGTCGAAATCGAACGTGCCACCAGTCTATGAACTCGTGACGTCCCGAACTACGTCACGGTCATCGGTCAAAGTCCATTTGACCATCCGAAATAAAGGTCAACGTTTTGCCCACGCCTAGGGGCAAAACGGTCATTTTGCACAATTCGTCCGAAATCACCCAACTAATCCCAGATTAGTAAATCATAATTAAATATTATTAAATCCCGATATTCGGGACGGGTCCTTACAGTTTTGGTGAGCTAGGTGAGCTTCAGGGAGGTCCTAGGAATCGACTAAGGTAGCTACCGTGACGGGGGGTGACCTGGTTGAATGGATCGTGAAATAAAGACCCGGATTGAGTTTAAAGTCTCGGGAGTTTAAAGACTCGGATATATTGATATTTCCCTCGTAGGCCTGTTGAGTTTAAAGACTCGGGAGTTTAAAGACTCGGATATTATTGAGGCCTGGATTGAGTTTAAAGACTCGGGAGTTTAAAGACTCGGATAGATCCAGCAGGTTTGATCGGATTATGACGACTTGGTATTTATGTTTTATGCTACGATTTTATGATGCTTATGATATGATTTCCATAACTGTTTTTACAATGATTCTGTAACTGTTTTAATGGTGATGATTACGTGATTTAGAATTGTGTCCATCTAATGGGTTATTCATGTGTGTTTTCAAAACGGAGGGCAAAAACCCTGGTTTATTATGAAATGGTTTTCAGAAATTAAATTATTATGGTCCACTCACACCTTTTGTTTTAAATTGCCCCCCCCAGGTCGTGGAGCTAGAGCGGGGTTCCGGCATCGAGGCAGCGTCTGAGGCATAGAAGTTGCGAAAGCGACCTCGAAGTGTTTTAAATTTTTCGTGTGCGTGTATCTAGTTTACCGGTTTTCTCTTTTTTGTATGTAGTACTATGCTCTGTAAATTTTGACTTCGGGATGTTTTATATAGTTCTCCTGCGTCTGACTGGGTTACTGTAGTGGTTTACGTTGGTGTTGTGTCGGGGTGTCGGACGGGAGCAGGATTTACCTCGGTTTTCGGGGTGAAACCGGAGTGGGTCCTGACATAGAGGGAGCCATAAATATTCAAAATAAAAATAAAAATACAAAATAAAATAAAATAAATGAAATGATGAACAATGATGGAAAATGATGAGTTTGGGCTGGAAAATGGTTGAAAACGTGCAAAAGTGGAGTAGGTTGCAGCAGGGCATGGAATCAGTACTGAAAAGAAGAGTTAAAAATAGGTAGGTGGCTGTTGACAGAGGGCAGATGAGTTGGTGGACTGCTGCTGCAAGAAGAGCAGGTGGGTCAGCAGGCGTGCGCCGAAGGAAGAGAGCATCGTCAGCCAGCATGCGCCGAAGGAAGAGAGGGACCTTCGGCAGGCGCCTGTCGACGGACCTGATGGGCTGGGTTGAGGGATGTGACGCGGGCCTGGGTTTTGCTGGGCTTGCGCTTGGGCTGCTGCTTGGGCTTGAAATTAAAGTGGATTTGGACTGTACAAAAAGAAATGGGCTCAAATTAAATATGAAATTGGGCTTACAAAATTAATAATAATTAATATATATAATTCAATCGAATTTCGTCCATAATTTATTCGTTATAATTCCGATTGGGACGATTATTTCGCCAAAATACTCCAATTTACAAGTTTTGTTTATTTAAATAGAAAAATCACAAAATATACTATTTTATCTAATTATTTAATATTTTAATATTAAAAGTCAAGTATAAACGGTATAAAATAATATAAAATAATGCTTAAATAACGACCTATCAAACTTATGATAGGACTTTGTTCCGAGGATTTATTAGGGGAAGTAAAACCGAGCATTGGTTAAACTAACATATTCCACTACTTGTTGGGAAGTGGATGTAAATCTCATAAGGGCAGATATAATTTGATAAAATCTACATCGCTTAATCTATAGATAATTTACTTCATGTGCTTATAATTCAATCTACAACGCTAATACTTAATTTATGTTCTAGGTGTTTGCATCTCCCATTTCTCCCTCTACAGTCGGTTTCTTGAAGCCCTGGTTTTGAAAATTGGAATATACCAACCAATGAGTTCTATGGATGCTTAAGCCATATAACAATCTTTGTGTTCTGATTCAGTATTAGAATAGTCTAACTTGGAGAATATTCCTGAGTGCTTAAGTCTGGATGGTTCAGTATCTTCGTGTTTTGAGTTCTATGTAAATCTCGCCACTGGATGCTTAAGTCTGGATGTAAGCATGTTCCTGGGTTTTACCTAGTGGTGTTGTCTTGGTTATCGGATATGACTCGAATGTTGCGTGAGTGCAGTTCCTGAGTTTGTCTACGCGTAGTACGAATACAATATCATGACTCGTATTTGAGTATTGATGATTGGTTGTGGTTGATTATGATGTTGTGTCCAAGTGTTTTCACATGATTCAATTGACAGGACCCGTCCCAATCCCACTGGGACCACCCGAGGACGTGCCCCGCTCCCGTCTGACAATGACTCCAAACATACCAAAATTACCCTTAAATAAAAACCGAATACTCAAATAGATAGATAACGTACAACAACAGTGTTTAAAGCGATACTGTCAGACAAGGGATAGTAAAATAACCACACGTGAGCACAATAGTCAGAGTACATTATTTGGTGCTCAACCTACCCATAAGTGGGTGTACAGGTGCACAGCTAAGCAAACTAAACCTCTGCCTCCTCCTCCGGGTCCTCCTCCTCTATTTTCATGTTAGGGTATGGAGGGGTCAGTAAAACAAGAGTGAGTGGGCCAAAAATAACAGTTTATAAATCAATTTATTAATAATATAAAGCATAAGGTTTTACCCCTCCGTTTTCCAAATATTGCATGCAGTGAAAACATAATGTTATAATGAAATCATAACCATAAAATCACAACAGTAATCGAAAGGATAAACTAACATATCAGTGCACTGTAAAACCCATGACAGGACCCATCCCAATCCCCCCGGGATTTGTGCGGGATGACCCTGCTCCCGTCTGACACGAAGTGTCAGACAAGGGATATTTTCGACCTTTGCCCTCCCGGGCTATCAGAGTACGCCAGGATCCGGAGGAGGCATGTGATATCTCGATCTCTGCTACAGTCCACATCCGCTGTCAACCTGAAGGGTATTAAAAACAGAAAGGTTGTGAGTGGACAAAAATAAAGAATTTATAAAAACATTTCCATAAGAAGACCTTTATACCCTCCACTAAAAAGCATGCATGCATAGTAAAACCATTTATCCAATAATATATGTTAAAACATCCATAAATAGGGTCACAACCCCAAGTTCCGTAAACACAAGTCTCACGGGCTCCTGCCCAAAACCAATTTACAGAAAACCAGAACATAGTAAACATATGTGGGATCTCAGCCCAAATCCATTTATCATCATAAAACACAGTTTTCCCAAACCAGTTGAAACCATGTTTATCCAATATATTCATATCCAGAACCTGTCACGGTAAAATAAAGCTACACGTGTGCTAACCGGGGTCTCAAACCCAAGTCTCTCCAGGGTCCACCCAAGTCAATGTCCGTAGATCAATGACCCTCCCTGAAGGTAACGAACCATGCCCATCCTGAGAGTAAGGAACCCAACTGGGGGGCGACTCCACTCAGTCAGTGCTCCGTGACTACTCCGGGGTCCACCCAGGCCAACGACCCTCCCCGGAGGAGACAATCATATATATAGGATGGAATATGAAAAACCTTTTGAAACCATTCTTGAAACCTTTCAAGGATTCATGCCCGGCCCCCATAAGCCGTCACGAACCATAAAATCCTTTCATGGGTTCATGCCGGTTCTCATAAACCGTCATGACCCGTAAATCCATTTCAGGGGTTCATGCCGGTTCCCATAAACCGTCATGACCCGTAAAAACCATTTGTAACACATAGCTGGGCACTAGGCCCGAAGTCACATAGAAACTGGACCCCCAGTCCGAATCGTAAACCAATTGGGCCTCTGGCCCGATTCCGTAAATCAAATGGACCTCAAGTCCGAGAATTACCTTTTCGAATCCAAAATTATTTCATTAAATTATTTCCAAGACCATAAGAATGGAAAATCGGAGTAAAACCGAAAAACCTCGATTTACGTGCAAGCACGTAAATTGCCTCGAAATACGTGAAACCATATAATTCACAAATATCCAAATCAACATTATCAAATCAAATTCATTATCCTTTTGGAAATCCAAAACCATTTCATTTAGACCAATAAAGACCTACAGCCCCGTATAGGCACCGTATAGGGCCGAAACCTCGAAATACGTGCCTATACGTAACCACACATCCAAATGCACTCATGGCAACACAAACAAGTATTTAAAACATATAATAAACATTTATGCATGCACCAATTTAGAAAACAAGGTCCACTCACAGACCGTCCGAAGCCGCGTCTCGATACGCGTGCCATACGGCTCCCCGAGCCGATCACCGTCACCGGGACTTCCAAACCTGTCCAAATTAATTTAGAGGGTTACTAACTACTTATATAACCCCTCACTAAAGCCCCGTAATTTTTCCGTATTTTTAACTATTTTTAATACCGAACCTAAACCTTCCGATGCCCCGAAACATATCGAGACGGTGTCCGATCGACACGAAACCAGTCTCAAAATGTTCGTTACATCGAATAGATGATTTCGTATGTTGAACACATCCCCAAAAACCCTAGCACGCGCTGCCACGCGTCGCCCAAAGGCCCCTGCTCGTGGGCCTCACGCGCCGCTACAGTACCGTCGTCTCCAGCGATCGAATCGGTCCGACCGGCCCGGTCCGGTCCAACCTCTGCAACTGGACCGGCGTAACCGGTCCAGGTCTCCGACGTCCTCATTTCTCATCCGTTTTCCTCCATTTCAATCCCTAAATTCATCTTTTAATCTTTCCTATCATTCCCAATTAACCAAACTAGCTAAAACACCCAAAATCCTAACGGTTCAAAATGGACCTCACGGTCCCTGTTTTTCCGATCATCCCACACGGCTGCTCAGCCGTCCCTAACCACCAAAACCTCACTAATCACCCCCTAGCAACTCAATGGACTCATTAAAATCATTAGAAATGAATCATAACATCAAAAATGTAAAAACGGATCAAAAGGGCCTCACCGTGAACCTCACGGGTTCTTGTCCCTCTCGCCGCCGTGGATGGCGGTTCTGGCCGCCCAGCCACCTCCTCAGTCCCCTCTTCCATCCCTGGTTGCTTGAATGAAGAATGGATGGGTTTTGGGTTGCACAGATGGAAGGAATGGGGTCGGGAAAATGGTTGGAGGAAAATGGAAAAATGGATGCACGGTTGAGTGTTTTGGTGCATGAGTGGGTGAGGTTGGCCAGTGGATGGGTGACAAGTGTCACTCATCCATTGGTTGCTGAAAAGTAACTGGACCCACTAAAGACAAACTGCACTTTTTGTCTCGTAAAACGTGCCATCATGAATAGTAATTGGGAACTTCCGTGAACCGTAACTTCGCCGTCGAACGTCCGAATTCGACGTGCCGCTTGTCTACGGATTCGTATCGTCCTTATCTACGTAACGGTCTTCGGCCCTCGGCCATCGGACCTCCTGGTCAAAAAGTCAACTTTTGACCTACTATTCACCCAAATTACCAAAATGCCCCTAAACTTCCGAACGTCATAACTTCTTCTACGAACATCGGAATTGAACGTGCCACCTGTCTATGAACTCGTGACGTCACGAACTGCGTCACGGTCATCGGTCAAAGTCCATTTGACCGCCCGATTGAAAAGTCAACGTTTTGCCACCACCAGGGGCAAAACGGTCATTTCGCATCGTTCGTCCGATTTCGCTCTACTAATCACGGATTAGCCTCACTAATCGTGATTAGTCACTAATCTAATCATGGAATTTGGGACGGGTCGTTACAACCCAACCCAAATGATGTCACGGTTCTAAGGCTACGCGTCGCCGCTCAGGGTCTCACACCCGAGACTCTCTAGGTACATCAGCTCCCGGTATCCCGGTCACTGCCCGAGGTATATGAACATGCCTTCCTGAGAGTAAGCAGCTCAACGGGGGTCAACTCCACTCAGTCAGGGCCCCGTGACTACTCCAGGGTCCACCCAGGCCAACGACCCTCCCTGGAGGAGACAATATACACAGGTAGGAAAGTACAGTACAATAATAGTATAGTTTACCCTATGTCCCCCCGGACATCCCACACAAAATCCACATATAATACCGACGGGTCTCATGCCCAAAACATTGTAATAGCATATATAAACCGTTCATATAAGACTCATCGAAATCATAAGTGGAAATAGTAAAACAGTTATGCATGCAAGCCTTTTATAAATCAAACAGCCCACTCACACTCGGTCTTTACTGCTCAACGATCTCTAAAACCTATATTAATATACCTGAGGGTTACTTAAGGACCCTATAGCATCAATACCAAGACCCTAGAACAGATCCGCCTCAAAATTGCATCCCGGGCACTATTCTCGATGCTTCAAACCACATTTTGACTAACCTAACGATCTCCGATCGACACGAAACCACCTCCATTGGATCTGTATGGTTGAAACCTTGAAAATGGTACTGGCCCCACCAAAAACACTGTTCACACGCGCCCCCACGCGCGTGGTCAACGCGTGGGTCAACGCTGCTACAGTACCGCTGACGTCATCACTGACACTTGTCAGGTGACACGTGGCATGTTCTGATTGGTCCCTGGTCTGACAATATCTGACAGGATGACGTCAGAAGTGACGTCAGCATGATGACGTCATCATTGCTACAGTATCGGGTCGACTCGTTTTACTGGAACCGGGTCGCCGTTGACCCACGGCTTGACCCGATTCCACCATACGTTTTCGGCCACCATTTTCGACGGGGTTCATTCCTACAAGTTCGTCTAGGTCTGTTCTATGGTTCAGTAAGCTCAAGACTGGAAGAAAACTAGAAGAAACTCACCAGAGCTTCGATGAACTTCACGGCCAAAATCCAGTCGTCGTCTCCGGCTATCCTCGCCGCCTCAGTCGTCCAAACCAGCCCCTATCAGCTCGTCTCTGACCCTAGAGCATGTTCATAAGCAGAGAATCGATTCCTAGGCGTTAAAAGAGGTTGGTTCGAAACAGGGCACATAAACGGGGCTCTCGGGTTTTGGGCCTTACCGCCGTCGTGTCGCCGCCGTAGCCTTCGCCGTATGTTCAGTCGTGCTCTTGGGGTCCTCACGGTGTCAACTGGAGCTCCACTTGAGTCGAGGTGGTGGGAATGTGGGGTTTTGCTTCTTGGACCCGATTCCTCTGTGTTTCGGGTCTGAGTTTTGCACGGGTTGTGCAGGGCAGGGGAAGGGGTGGTGGTCGCTGGTGGTGAACGGGGGTGATCAGGTGGTGATGGTGGTGCTGTGGGTGGTCGCCTGGTGGTGTAAAGGTTGCTGGTTGGGGTGTTTGGGTGGAGAGAAAATCAAAAGGGAGATGGGTGCACGGGTTAGGGAGAAAATGAGTGTGTGTGTTTTGTGTGAGAGAGAGGAATGATCGTGCATGAAGAAGAAAAAAACAGAGGGAATGGAGGGCTGGGATTAACTTGGGCAGAAATCCAATGGCTAGGGTTTGTTGAGAGGAAATAAAATGTTTAATATTGGACCTATAGGAGTAGACCCAACTTTATGGGAATAGTAGTCACTTGGATGAGTGACACTTGTCACTCATCCGCTGGTTTGATTTAAATCTGAGTTTGGCACGAATTCCCATTATTAATTAATATTTCATTTCGTTGTTCTCGATTCGTAAATTCCGCTAAAACGCTTCCGTGACCATAACTTCTTCATACGAACTCTGATTTCGGTGTGCCGCCTGCCTACGGATTCGTGACGTCCCGATCTACGTCATAGTCATGGGTCAAAGTCCAAATTATTTCCCGGGTCAAAAGTCAAAGTTTCCCCCTTCAGGGGCAAAATAGTCTTTTTACATTAAAATATTATTATTCTTGGTTCGGGTCGTTACATCAATGAACATGGATTTCAAAAAATGTGAGCCACGGGATTTTGATGATTTGTGGGTCATACGGTTTATAAATTGATTTGATTTGAAATCCAGTTGATTATGTTTAAATCTATGCATGCACGTTTTACATTGGAGGGTAAAGGGTTTATTTTTTTCTAAACATAATTTAAAATGTTTATTTTTATCCATTCACACTTTTAGTGGTTTTGTTGACCATACAGTCATTGCACGAAGTAACAGAACCCAACCTTGAAACACCCTGGTAACTACACTTGGGTCCTACTCCAGTCTAGCAGGTAACCCAAAATAACAAGTTTACTCTCAAAACTTTGTCAGACAAGGGACACTTGGACACTCGAGAACTCATATCTCCGCTTCATAAGCAGCATCGATTCTCGTGCAACGTGTCAGGACCCAACTCTAGCACGATATTGTCCGCTTTGGGTCTCCTCGCCCTCACGATTTTGTTTTCGGGAGCTCACGGAGGCTGGTGCAGTTCCATGAGGGGTGACCCCTTGGAAGTTGCACCGTGAGCTCCCGAAAACAAAACCGTGAGGGCAAGGATAAGGAGGCCCAAAGCGGACAGAATCGTGCTAGATGAGTCGGGACTTGACAGAGGAGGGTCGAGTCCTGACACAACGGCCCTGGAGGATTTCAAAATCAAGAAAAATGTGTCAGTGGATGAAAATAAATATTTTAAAAACATAGCTCGAAATACAAGACATTTTCCCTCCATTTTAGAAAACTATGCATGCGTACGAAAAACTCGTAATCTTAATACAACATATAGAAATCAAGAAAACTCGAAATACATGTGGAGGCTAGAAAACATAATCATATAGAACTATACACAAATACCTACACACATATGAACATTTCAATACGTAACCACATCAAGCACATAGAACCAACTACTGAATTGGCCAATTATACCAAGTCAACACAATCATACCGACTAACCCATCCTCGATGTCTACGATCCAACTCATCATATCAAAAAGCCACTCGAGTTACAGAATCTGAGGGCCCACTCAAGGTTACAACATCCGAGTGTCCAATCACGTATATCACACTGTACTATTTGTAGGCAAACCCAATCCCAAACCAAGAACCCAAAGATAACACTTTCATGTCCACGGTTCGAGCTTAGCCCTCTTATTCCTCCCTCTATTCTTTCATGTTTTCCTCTCATCATGCTTGTTCTACCTTTCTTTTCCCCTATTCATATGCTTTCTATCTCTCTGGTTGAACCTTCCCCTCACGGTGTGTGTTTTCATGGCCTTTCATAGCTTTTGGCCAATGGTCACCGAAAACACATATCAACACACACACACATCAATAAGTAGAGGACTATCTAGGTCGGTGAAAGGAGGAAATATCAGCCTTTTCTAGATCCTTGACACTTTTCAACAACCCATAAAATCACCTTGTAAAATGACCAATTTACCCCCTAAGACCAAAATTACCAAAATTACCTTTGGATTTTTTTGACCAAAATCAACCTCATACGTTCTCCAATTTTGGCGTGCCATCTATCTACGAACTCAGGATTCAGAGACCTTCATAATGGTCTTCTCAGAATTCCCAATAGACGTTCATATCAAAAAGTTAATTGTATGACTTAATAAGGACAAAATCGTCATTTTACCCAATTTTGCCAAATTTTCTTTTTCTCGAAGGTCTAGGTTATTACACGAAAATCAGGGTTGACCTTGAGGTTGAGACGTGATTGAGACATTAGTATGGTTATCCATTGTGTGACAAGCTTTGTGGGCTTTTTTTCGGAATTTCAGTCGACTTCTCACATGTGAGTAGGACCATGAATAGTTATCAAAGCGTTTTCTGAATGGGTCATGTTAGGATACAAGTTGGGTTAGGAGGAAAGATTGGTATTCTTGAGATTATAATTGAGAAGGGTTGAGAGGAGAACTGAATCTTGATCCTAGATCAAAGAGACAAGTTTTTCCAAGAATGGGGGCTTTTGTGTAATAAAGAAACTTTTGAGGGTTTGCAGTTGTTGTAATTGATTGAGTTTGATCAATTGTTGTTGCTTTCTTGATTGCTTCTTTCTTGAGAAAATGACTTCTTCTCCTTTTATAGGCGACATGAAGATGCAGATGGTTGACACGTGCATTCCCGCGTGCATCTCCATCGCGACGACTTGGTCGCATATCCCCCTTACCCCTTCTAACAATTTCGGCATCATGTTAATATAATTCCAGAAATTACATTCGCATTTTCTCATGATGCAGTTGTACTAACTAGGTTTGAGCCATAAATCGAATTGGGTCTTAACTGAAAGTGAATTTCATATAGATAATGATAACGGGGAGAAAAACAAAAAATATTAGAAAGGGATTTTTATATAGATAATGATAACGGCGAGAAAAACAAAAAATATTTAAATAATTGCAGCGATTTAGTGAATTTCATGAACACATGTTCATTCATTTCCTAGTAAGTAATTGTGTTATCTTTAATATAAGTGCCTAAAAATATACAAAATAATTACTTATACATTCGAACTTTGATACTTGCTAAGTAATAAATAAATAATATTTGATATGTTTATGTACAAGATAAAAGTTATAACGATATTAGTATAAGGGGAAAATTGTTACTATGACCCCTGAACTTTACATTAATATTATAGTCTATGAACTTTACATTAATATTAGCAATAGTTCATGTGACAGGACCCATCCCAATCCCCCCGGGATTAACTCGGGATGACCCTGCTCCCGTCTGAGACGAAGTGTCAGACAAGGGATATTTCCGATCTTTGCCCTCCCGGGCTATCAGAGTACGCCAGGATCCGGAGGAGGTATGTGATATCTCGATCTCTGCTACAGTCCACATCCGATGTCAACCTGAAGGGTATTAAAAACAGGAAGACTGTGAGTGAACAAAAATAAAGAGTTTATAAAAACATTTCATCAAAGACCTTTATACCCTTCACTAAAAAGCATGCATGCATAGTAAAATCATTTATCCAAACACATATGTTTAAACAACCATAATTAGGGTCACAGCCCCAAGTTCCGTAAATACAAATCACACGGGCTCCTGCCCAAAACCATTTATAGAAAACCAGAACATAGTAAACATACGTGGGATCTCAGCCCAAATCCGTTTATCATTATAAACACTATTTCCAAAACCAATTAAAATCATGTTTATCCATTATATTTCATATCCAGAACCTGTCACGGTAAAATAAAGCAACACGTGTGCTAACCGGGGTCTCAAACCTAAGTCTCTCCAGGGTCCACCCAGGTCAATGTCCGTAGATCAATGACCCTCCCTGGAGGTAACGAACCATGCCCATCCTGAGAGTAAGGAACCCAACTGGGGGGCGACTCCACTCAGTTAGTGCTTCGTGACTACTCCGGGGTCCACCCAGGCCAAAGACCCTCCCCGGAGGAGACAATCATATATAAAGGATGGAATATGAAAAACCTTTGAAATCATTCTTGAAACCTTTCAAGGATTCATGCCCGACCCCCATAAGCCGTCATGAACCATAAAATCCTTTCATGGGTTCATGCCGGTTCCTATAAATCGTCAAGACCCGTAAATCCATTTCAAGGGTTCATGCCGGTTCCCATAAACCTTCATGACCCGTAAAAACCATTTGTAACACATAACTGGGCCATAAGCCCTAATCCACATAGAAACTGGACCTCAGGTCCGAATCGTAAACCAACTGGGCCTCCAGCCCGATTCTGTAAATCAATGGGTCTCGAACGCGGGTTTACCTTTTCAAATCCAAAATCATTTCATTAAACCATTTCCAAAACCATAAGAATGGAAAATCAGAGTAAAACCGGAAAACCTCGATTTACGTGCAAGCACGTAAATCGCCTCGAAATACGTGAAACCATACAATTCACAAATATCCAAATCAACATCATCAAATCACATTCATAATCCATATAAAAAATTTATGCATGCATCACAGTTTAGAAATCAAAGTCCACTCACAGACCGTCCGAGTTGCCGCCTCGATTTGCGTGCCATACGGCTCCCCGAGCAAATCACCGTCACCGGGACTCCCAAACCTGTCCAAATTCATTTAGAGGGTTACTAATAGCCTCATTAACCTCTCATTGAATTCCCATAATTTTTCCGATTTTCTAACTATTTTTAAAAACCGAACCTAAACCTTCGGACAGCCCGAAACATATCGAGACGGTGTCCAATCGACACCAAACCAGTCCCAAAATGTTCGTTATATCGAATAGAAGATTTCGTGTGTTGAACACATCCCCAGAAAACCCACCACGCGCTGCCACACGCCGCCCAAAGGCCCCTGCGCGTAGGCTCACGCGCCGGTGAACAGCGCATCGTCCTCAGCGATCGAACCGAGTCTGGCCGGTTCACTGGTTCTCCTGGACCGGCGTGACCGGTCCGGCCTTGTTCCTCCTCAAATCTCGTCCTTTTTGTCCCATTTCAATCCTAAAAATCCTATTTTCTCCTTTCCAATCTATTCCAATTAACCAAACTAATCAAAACCTCCTAAATCGATCCATAAAAATCACCCCCCACGGTCCCTGTTTTTCCCGGCCACCTTCCAGCCTTCCTCCGCCGTGAAGCACCCTCCAAATCCTCTTAAAATGTCCCTAGCAACTCCCTAATCATCTCCCAATCACCCACAACGAACCATAACGTCATATTAAAAATAATGGAAAAATGGGCATTAATTGAGTAATCGGGTTACCTGTCTTCTCCGCCGTGTATGGCAGTCCAGCCACTCTCAACCACCATCCCCTGCCTCCTCAACCACTCTCTCACTCTCTGGCTTCTCATCATGATCGAATGGATGGGTTGTGGTTTAAGGGGGAGGGTGAGATCGGGTTTTGGGGAAAATGGGAATGATCGATGCAATGCAAGGGATGCTATGCATGTATGTGGAATGGTAGCCAGTGGATGGGTGACACTTGTCACTCATCCATTGGTTGCTGAAAAGTAACTGGACCCACAAAAGACAAAACTCTCCTTTTTGTCTCGTAAAATGTGTCGTCGTGAATAGTAACATGAAACTTTCGTGAACCGTAACTTCGCCGTCAAACGTCCGAATTCGACGTACCGCCTATCTATGGATTCGTATCGTCCTTATCTAAGTAACGGTCCTTGGCCCTCGGCCATTGGACCTCCCGGTCAAAAAGTCAACATTTGACCCCCTTTTTACCAAAATTACCAAAATGCCCCTAAACTTCCGAACGTCATAACTTCCTCCTCGAACGTCGGAATTGAACGTGCCACTTGTCTATGAACTCGTGACGTCACGAACTACGTCATGGTCCTCGGTCAAAGTCCATTCGACCGTCCGATTGAAAAGTCAACGTTTTGCCACGCCTAGGGGCAAAACTGTCATTTCACCTCGTTCGTCCGATTTCGCTCAGCTAATCACCGATTAGCCTTACTAATCGTGATTAGTCACTAATCTAATCTAGGAATTTGGGACGGGTCGTTACATCATGAACTTCATTATTAGTAGCAAAAGTTCCTGAACTATGCCTAAATGTATAGTAATCATCTATTCATTAAAATTGTTAACTTTTTCAGTTAAAATAAAGAGTAAGACGGTATTTTCAAATATGTATAAATTTTTCGACATTAAAGATTAAGAGCACCATTAATGGCGAATTTTTCTAATGAATGGCGTCTCCAAAACAGTTTTTTCAATAATGTTCATCAAAAAATTCGTCACTAAAGGTGTTCTTAACCGTTAGTGACAAAAAAAAACATATACATTCAAACTTTTTCTGGATTTTTTCCTTCAAAAATTCTAGATTGTTTCTTTTAATTTTAAAAATTATTAAATTCGTAGCTCGAAAATTCTAAAGTATCCATGGGTTGGTGTTTGTGGGAAGAAAGATGAGTTTTTTTTTTTAACTTTTGATTTGATTTTTTGGTTTTGTTCATTTACATAGAAAAAATAATAATTTTAATAGAGAAACGATTACGGCACATTTTAGCATAATTAATTTAAGAACATTTGCTATTAATAATGAAGTTTAAAAATTATAGTTAATATACATATACATATGCATATAGCAGAAAAAGTTACATGAGTGCCTGTTCTATATATGTTCCCTCTAGTCTTCAAGGGGCTCCGCCAGTGCTTTCTTCGTCACCATGTCAGGGTGATTGATCTACACGCGAAATACTCAGCATATCGATATTAAGGCACGATTAATTCACGTCCATGTGAACATTTCAAATCGATAGGATACATTTATATAGGACGGACCATAAAGGATGGGGGCCTGTAGGGTGGTAATAATTAGAACATTTCAACTCGATAGCAATATCGATGTAGAATATATATGCTGCATGGGGGCCTGGGGACCTGGGAGATGGTAATAATTAAAACAGATAAAAAAAAATATTTGTTAATTAAAGGATGAAATTCCCTTAAGAGTAAAGTTATATTGTACACATAAAATTTCAGAAAAATTATCAACAATTTATTACTGCATAATTTGATCATAAAAAAAATCGAACTCATAATTTCTAAAACAACACATGTAAATCCACGTACAAAGTATTAGACTAATCAAAAGCGTGCATATGAAACAGGGAAATTGACATTAATTCAATTTTGTACCTTGGTATATATAATTAGTTGACCCTCGAACAATCCTTCCTCGAGGAGAGGGTCTTGGCCACACCAATTTAATATCAGAATTGGAGCTGCTTTTTTGGTTGCCAGCAGTCAGCAACAGAGCATTATGGCATGCATGGGCCTTCAAGCTCACTCACTGTTTGACCTAATCATTGATGCTATTGTGTGGACAGTTGAATATGTAGATATGGTAACTTTTTTTTTTCTTTATTTGGTCTAGCTAGCTCGATATATTTTTCATTTGATTTTGCTTTTGTAGATGTTGAAGTATATTTGTGTCGAATTTATACCAAATAGATGTTCAATTGCGCGGCTTAAATTAATTAGCACACAGATTGATCATTCTAATAAAAATTGGTGAAAAAAAGGATGGTCACTTGCATTAGGGTTACAATTTTTTAAAATATAATGATAGTAGGTAAAAGAGATTACGATATATATTGAGTATCGACTTTAATATTTACGAAAGTCGAATTCAAAACCTTCACATAACGGATGAAAGTAATATTAATATGTCATGACATTACGTATCAAGTTGCATCTTATTAACTTCAAGGCCTAGCTATTAGTCTATTACAAGTACTTTTAATCTAATTTTGAATTAAATTTAACTTACCCAAGTAAACGAAGTGGTGAGCTAACATTGATAACATTATTGCTATATATATCTTCCCCAACGCTACATATATAATGAGATTCCGAGACGTAAAAGTAAAGACGTTCCATTTGTGGGAAGCTTTTTGAGTTCAATTTAGGGCCGAACACTACCATCTGGGACCATCTGCTGATTATTCCATTCATACTCCCCACTCCCCAACAGCTCATGGGAAGTTGACACGTGGCTAAAAGACAGTAAATCTTAAAGAAAATTATTGTCAATTCTTTTACACTAATTTTAATTATTATTTATAAATTTAGAGAAGATGACAGTAATTTTATTAGTTTCACACATACTACTCGTCAGTTAACTATTAACTTATCGTACACATATAAATATTTTCGTTATATCAAAATCAGTAAGAAAATCAATGTACAGTGATTGTAATACTAGCAGATCAATTAATGAGTTTGATTTTGATATCTTCTTATGAATTGTAATTGATCGTATATGTATTCCTTGCAATCAAACATTATTTTTGTAATCATCATCTATAATGATGTTCAACTTTTCGTGACATATATATATGATAAAGGTGATGAATTAATGATACATTATTTTGTGATCATCATCTATAATGATGTTCAATTGTTTATGATAAATGATGAAGATGAGATGATGATGTAATAATGTAATGGTAAAAAGTCATGGGTGATAAAAGAAGTTGAAGTTTTACCCAAAACAAATTATTCTACCAGAGGCGAGCCTATTACATGAATAGCATCTCGGAATTACATGAATAGCATCTCGGAATGAGGGGAGATACCTAACTCTTTATAAATCTTTACAAGGTTGTGTAATTTTTCAATATGAGAATTTTGTACCTTTACATTCTCACATGCCCCCCCTCAGGTGTGACGAATTTCCAATCCCAATACATGGATAATTCATTAGAGTGATGTTGAGCACGTGAAAGCTTGACCTCACACGTGAAATAACCTATTATTATACTGTTAAGGGGAATTGGACTTTTTTCTCTCATTACCAATTAATTTTAAAGTGAAATCTCAACTTTATTATGCTCTAGATGTGGGGCTGATCGGTAGTCTCGTATAGGCTGCATACTGTAATTGATCTATCACCAAGACAGCAAACATCCCAATCTCTGAGCTCTTTTTCATAGGATGGTCAAAAAGGGCATTACACTTTAGAAGAATGAGTCTAGTACATATATTTTTAGTGTAAAAGAAAGTAATTAAGTGCTAAAATCATCAGACACATGGATGAATTACGTAAAGATTCAAAATCATTTACGTATACAAAGTAACAAAAGCATGGATAAATTTGACATGACAATAATTAAAATATTAAACGTAGCAACTTCTTTGAAAGTTCTTAGGAAGGATCACAAAAGTAATTATATATTGCCAAAATTCTAAATTAGTTGCAAATATCGATCAAACCACACTCACACAGTTGAAAACGCTCCCAAAATATCATTTCACAGCCATGTAATGCATGTTGATGTCAATTCATCACCACCGTCCATTGTCTTTGATTTGATCATCATCAATGCAATCCCAATTAACAAGCTGCTTGTCCTTAATTAGTGTGTTACTTACTAGCTAGAATGCTTTGCTCTCTCACTCGCTCTCTCCTCCCTCCTTGTGATGAGGTGGGTGAATAAAACGTTGTTGTCGACTTGTCCGTTAATGTTAGTTATTACTGACATAGGGACATGTCCCATTAAACTACGAATGAATATGTCCTCTTCAACGGGCCAAGTCCTCGCTCAAAACTACGGAATATTGAACATCGACACTCATTACTACTACAAACTTTTACTATTTTGCCTACCATGTATATATATATATACACATACACACATTGAAACTCAACAAAACTCAATCCCATTGTGACTAGAGCATAGCTCCTTCATCCCCCTAGCTCGCGCTAATCACTTACTACCTTCCTTAGCAAAAGTGTTCTCTTTAACCCCTCAACCCTCCAACTCTTTTGCCTCCTCCCCCCATTTCAACAAAACAAAACCCACCAAACCCTCCCTAATCTAAATATTCATGCCCAAAAACTTTCATTAGTTTCTACTTTAACCATCTTATTGAAGGTGAGTGAACTTATATATGTGTATACTCCATACATGGAGTATTTGAAAGAGTTGGAAGGAGAAAAACTCCATGATCGATTTGAAACAAACATGGCCGCTAAGACTTCATCCACAAGGCGAATATGTGTTCCGGGGCCGGTCATAGTCGGAGCCGGCCCCTCCGGGCTAGCCGTTGCAGCTTGTCTCAAACAAAAAGGCATCCCAAGCGTGATCCTTGAAAGGACTAATTGCATAGCTTCATTATGGCAGCTCAAGACCTACGACCGCCTCCGCCTCCACCTCCCCAAGCAATTTTGTGAGCTCATACTCATGCCATTCCCTTCAGATTTCCCCACTTACCCAACCAAACAACAATTTTTGGCCTACCTAAATGCTTATGCTTTGCACTTCGATTTGAACCCTATTTTCAACACAAATGTGGTGAGTGCTAGGTTTGATAGGAGATGTGGGCTTTGGTTGGTGAAGACTTCGGGGTCGAATAAAATGGAGGAGGTGACTGAGTATGTATGCCGATGGCTCGTCGTTGCTACCGGTGAAAATGCTGAAGAAGTTGTCCCTCAATTTGACGGTGCCCATGACTTCGGTGGCCCTATTTTTCACACTAGCTCTTACAAGAGCGGCGACTTGTTCGGTGGCAAAAAGGTTTTGGTGGTTGGATGTGGAAATTCCGGCATGGAAGTTTCCTTGGATCTTTGCAACTACAATGCACGCCCTTCCCTTGTGGTAAAAGATTCGGTGAGCTTACTCAATTAAATTATCGTCAAATATTTGTTCCTTTCCTTATATAATCACGCCTGAGAATAGTCCCGTCAAGAATATATAACTTTGCAAGTAGAGCACTTTAAATGCTATATGGTTTCATCTTATTAATTGCTATATCTAGTCATTTTGAATTAATTAAGGTCTGGTTCACTGTTTACTTACTTTAAACGGTAATTAATTAATTATATATACTTGTTAATTATATAAAGTTTATACTCATGGCACTACCATAAAAGTTTCCACTTTCTCAGCAGTCCACATATGAGCTTTCGAAGATCATTGGTATTTATAAAAAAAAGATTGTCATTATTGGAATTTTCTGCTTCTGTATGGTAGTGCATTCGATTTACTTATACTTACGAATTAAATGCCTTTGGTCCATTAAAATTTTAAAATTTTCTATTCTATATATAAATATGTCGGTACATTAAATTTTGATATAATTAATTATCTAATAAATCAAAATCTACTAAAAAAAAAAAACTTGTGCGTACCTGGTGCATACAATATAGATTTTTCGGTCATTTCTTCTCTTTACTTTCTTGGAATTCGTTTGCATGCGCAAGAAAAATATTGGTCAGAATTCAGAAACACAAAATCTTATGTCATATATATATAACATTTGTGGTTGCAAGTTAGGTAGCTTTTTGCCATGTAAAAAAATTTCTTTTGCAGAGAATATATATACAAATATATTGAAGAAGCTTTTTTTGTTGAATGCTTTTAGAAAATTCGTTATTTATTTGTTTATAATAATTTGCACAATGTAAATATTAATAATAATATTTTGATTTTGCAGGTGCACATCCTGCCTCAAGAGATACTTGGAATATCAACTTTTGGCTTGTCCATGTGGTTGCTCAAGTGGTTCCCCATGCGCCTTGTCGACCATTTTTTGCTTCTCGTCTCACGCTTCATGCTCGGCGACACCGCTCACTTGGGAATCAAACGCCCCGACCGTGGCCCTCTCGAGCTCAAAAGCCTCACCGGAAAAACCCCCGTGTTGGACATTGGCACCCTCGCCAAGATCAAAACCGGCCACATCAAGGTAACATATATATACAAGTCCGCGACAATCTTTATCATTGAATTGAAAACCCCCGCGCCCTAATTATCAGAAAATAATATGACCTAGCGAGCACATTTTCGTGTAGGTTTGCAAGGCAATAAAGCAGCTGAAACATCAAGCTGTGGAGTTCATAGACGGAAGTGTAGAGAATTTCGACGCCATCATTTATGCCACAGGGTACAAAAGTAATGTCACGTCATGGTTGAAGGTATATATCTACATCTATTTAAACACGTAATTATTACTTAAAAATCCTAATTGTTGGATTACTAAGTTTATAATGAGAGTGATGAAAATGTGATTAATATTTGTGGTGGCCGGAGCAGGAGACTGGCATGTTTTCGGAGAAAGATGGGTTGCCTCGGAGGAGATTTCCGAACGGGTGGAAAGGGGAATGTGGGTTGTACTCGGTGGGGTTTACACAACGTGGTCTGCTGGGGGCTTCGCTTGACGCAAGGAGGATTGCAGAGGATATCGAGAGTAGCTGGAAAGCTGAGGCCACGCGGTTCATGACCTTCACTACTTCCGCACCACTCCCACCATCGAAACCTGCTTTAAATTAATTAAATTAATTAAATTATAATAACCCATTTTCCATGATATTATATATATATATATACTCTCATGATCATCCATATCGATATCATGATATTTAATTAACTGTTTTGTTTTTTAGATGGGAATTAATTAAGCTAGCTAGCTAGGAGTGTTTAGTTTTTATTTAAGATAGGGCTTGGAGGGTTTCCAGATTTAATTTGTTATCAATTATTATATTAGGTTTATTAATTGGTATTTAGCTAGTTTAAGATTGGCGGTGTACGTACGTGTGAATTGTGATTTATGATTGCTGTATATATACTGGAAAATATGATATTTCACTTCAAGATAGATCGACTTGTTTGATTGTGCACGTACATATGTATATATACTCCATTTAAAATTATCAGTTTTTGCTAAGGACTGGAGCTGATGATGATATTCATTTGTTAATTTTTAAATTGTTAGCTATAATGAAAGGAATTGTATAAATATATTTGAAAAAATCATCGTATCGTTATTTTTAATAAAGAAAAACTTAACAATTTTAACAGAGAGATGATTACTACACTGGTGGACAAAGTTCCAAAACGTATATTATTAATGAAGTTGAGGAACTATAGTTAACATTAGTATAAAGTTCAATAACTACAGCTCGCAACAATTAATTAATATCTATTTTTCTAATGGCCAGGATTTTATTGGATCAATGGAAAATTAGTGCCATACATACATCGATTAGAACTTGGGACCATAAGTACCCGAAATTAGGTTGTAAAAAAGTGAATGGAAAAGAGAAAGAAAAGAAAAATCGGTTTACGCCAAATATAAAGCTAGCTAGGTCCCCATGGGCCAAGGGCATGCCAAGAAGAAGATGAAAGTGGCCCTCCTGAATCCTGATGGTTGTTCTCTCGATAATTAGTGTATATATATTTGTATATCTGCACAGTTAGATTACCTAATCAATTGTATTTTATCGAACGATATTCTATAATAAGGACGAATCGAAGGTGGTCGAATTGAAAGGAGGGCAAATCATAGACTACCTAATTTTGAGTATATTTGATGATGATGAATTGCATTTATGATTATCCTTATTGTCTTATCGATCATTCTTTATTTCCTCATCAATGTATCGGACCACCATTACAGTCATGGATTGATAGAATATATATCCACCACAACTTAGACCTTGTCAACGCTCAACACTATATATAATAGGACAATACTTGCATTATATTCTGATGATATTTTATTCTTTTGTTTTATCGGAGTCATTTATACTTTAAATCAACATGTCAAAATCATTTCCATAAAAAAATTAATGAGATTGGAAGTTAGTAATTCATATATTTTGACTAAATGGACGGTTCACCATGAGAATCTTAATTCTTACTAAAACCATTGATTTATTTTATATATATGAATGACTAACCGACCTTCAATTTTATTGATTTTTTACAGAGATGATTTTGAGATGATAATTTATAGAATAAACGGTTCTGGTTATGATATATGTACAAAATCAATTTGATAAATTGAAATGGTGGTATGAACAGGTACCATCAAATTGAGACACAAGTATTTTCCTATATAATGTTGGTATAATATGCAGTCATATTCATGGCTGGTCGATTGTTGAAAAATACCATGTGAATCAACAAGCAGGCTAGATGTATATATCGATCATTTTCAATTGTCATTGATCACGACTAACTTCTGAATAATTGTCTTTTGTACGTTTGTGTATGTGGCACGTGTGTGAACAATCCAATAATTTCTGTTGTTATTATTTAGTATTCCATCGAGAGGGAAAAAAAAGGGAAACATAATCAATCTTCTAGCTATATAGCTGGAAAAATATAAATTTGATTGATATATTGTGCGGTTGCTATGAACATTTGTTTCGGTGATGGGTCATATTCAATAACCAAAATAGTGTTTGAGATAGCCTAGAAGGAGGAGAAGTCCATTCGATTGGATATTTCAATGATTTGAAGATTTAGGAAACGATTGTATGATCGCCGATTTACATTGGTATTGCATTATGTGTAGATGTTTTTATGGTCGTTTTAACATATTAGTAAGATATTTACAATTCAAATATTTATATCCCTAGAAGAAGAAGAAGTCAATCCGATTAGATATTTCAATGATTTAAAGATTCGCGTAATTACCGTGTCAACGATTTACAATAACATCGCGGTATGTGTAGATGTCCTTTCGTTCGTCATAACATATTAGCAATTCAAATATTTATGTCTGACTATATGTATGTATACTCAAAATTATGTGTTGAAAATAAGCACGAAGTCTGATATATATCGAGCGCATAATCTAGGGTGAGACTTGGTGAGACTCATTGAAGTGGTGGAAGATATAGACATGATGCAATGATAAGTAGTAGACTATTTAGTCACTACAAGGGCATTGTGGTTTGTGTTAGTTGGAGTTTTAAAGATTTGTTGTTGGCAGGTTTTATTCCGACCGATTGGAATTGATGAAGCATCATCTCATAAAAATCGAATCTTCACCACCAGCCACAACCTTATAATATATCTATATACACTAAATATATTGAACTTATTATTGGTTTTTACTTGAAAAACAAGAGTAGGAGTTTTCTTCTTCTACTAAAATCCCAATCAGGACCAGCGAGTGTGCCCTACTAATAATTGCATGGCGGCCGGCCATGGCCGATGCATCATCAGATCTCAGATTCTCATATATTATTGTCATAAACATAATCCTTCATTAATCTTCCTTGAGCTGCCGACTATACTAAGAAACTAAATCCAATAAATTAACAATTTTAGTAAGAATTAATCTCTATTTATCCTTGATTAATCTCCCTTTAGTCATTCATATGTATCAAAGGAAATCAACAATTTTGATAAAAATGAAGAAATTTATTTGAATTGTCTATTTATTTGATACATGTGAAATGATTATACGACCTCCAATTTAGTTTATCTTTTACAAATATAATCCTGACATGATGATTTAGAAAACAAACGGTTCTGATTATAATAAATATGCATGAAAAATTCGATAAAACAAAAGGGTGGATAATGGGGTATCTCCAGAGCGGAATGCAAATATTTTTTTTTCCTCGTGCATATAATTTTAATGTGCCAGACAAGACACGCGAGAGATGGAAATTAGTTTTCAATTTTCGTCATCTGATCATTACAAGCTGCAATTTGCTTTACTTTTTTGAGTTGGATCGATACATTGATCAGATAAAACAGGCGTATATTCTTCTCTGCTTACTCGTTGAAACTCGAATTTAAAAATAAGGGTTTTGAAAATGTTATGTAGCTGTTGATGTGTTCGCATGAGTGTGCAATCTCAACCACCTTGAGACTTGAGAGCTGATGGTAGATTAGAAATGGTCCATATTACATGTGAAGGACAGGCTTATATTATGTAGATGCAACCCGGACGCACAGCTTTGCGCAGTGTACACATGGAGCACATGCCCATCCATTTAGACCCTCCAAGACTTTCATTACTCCTGCTCTTTATTGTTCCTGGTCCATCTACACTTATTTTGGTAACTGTCTCTCGGGACTACCCTAAATTTCACAGGGACTATTTCAAGCTTAACTACAAATACTAATAGATAATACTTGTATCCGATTCGTTCCATTTTTTTAATTAAGTTTAATTGTCTCATTAATTTTGCTACTGTTACAGTGTTGCGTACCTACTTATGCATGCGAAAGTACATAACGTGTGAATTAGGGGCCAAGTGACATAGGGATTATAGGGATTTTGGACGTACCCCTTTTGGCCGACCTCCTGTAATATGTTCATTGCAATACTTGTATAGGTATGTAAATGCAAATTATACCACCAAAATTCGTTAAGAGTTTTTTATTTTTATTCTTATTTTCTTCTTTTACTTTTACGTGTTAACTGTATTATCTAAAATAAACAAAAACACAACATGTAATCGTATGCATATAAGTATGGTCATAAAGCAATACCTCTTGATGCCATCGATTTTGACAGGGAAGGGGAGCAGATGTTCCACGGTGGGGTTAGACATCTTCCTCCCAGCATGGATTCCTTAGTCACTGCTAGATGGGGTAGTGAGTTTCCTGGTTTGTGATGATTAATTCGAGTGGGAGGGGACCCCAACTTATATAAGCTTTAATTCCAAACGAGTTTTGTCCATTAAGTAACTCTATTAGTGTTTGAGCCAGGTCGTAATCCAACCTCGTCAAATTCAAAATCCGACAATTGGATACTTTTGGGCCCAAAAAAAGGTTAAAGGCCAAAAATACGGCTAAAAGTCCAAAATGATAAGTTCAGCCAGTCATATAAAAAAAAGATTTGATTACGGCCGTATCTCAATTGGAAAAGTAATTAGAGAAAATAAATATATGAGAAAGAGAAGAAATCACGATTTAAGGTCAAACATCTATTTATATTTGAACTCACAAATGAAAGAGAATCATGACAATCCGAAGATAATATGGTAAGGATCAACATGAAAATGAGATCAAATCATGTCCCAAATCAAACGTATCCAACAATTATGGAATTAAAGCCAATTTTGGCTAGAATCGTTTTGATTGAGGAATCAAAGATAGTCAACATCAATCATCTCTAAACAAGAAAGTATTTTTACTGATTGAATTATTTGTCGAGTTGGAATGCATCTGAACCCTATAAATATCAAGCTCTGAAGAAGAGAAGGGACATCTCCAACACACCACACAACTTGTCTTTTTGCATGCTCTTCAATCCTATCCTAGGAGTAGCATAATGTAATTTCAAGTATAGCTTTTATTTTTCTAATTCTAGTTTCTTTGTTTTTTCATTCTTACATTTACGCACTTTAAATTCGGTACTTGCGTTTCAATTATTTATTTTATTCAAAATTTAATCCACGCACTCCTAATTAATTTATTTTCTTTATGCAATTTAAATGTTGCACTTGCCGTTATATTCTTTATTTTAAGCACTTTAATTTATATCGTCATTTTGATTGTACTTAAATTATAGCATGTTACTTTCTTTCACTCGTTTTTAATTTAATTTACAGTTCTTTCAATGTATTTACATTTTATCGTATTTACTTCCTAGTCTTTTTACTGTCTCCTTTAATTTTTGTTTTCACAAATTTCATATCAATTGATTGTTGATTTGAAGTATTGACTTGAGGTAGTGAAAGAACCTAGGCCACGAGAAGGTTCTTTCCTTGGTCGAATAATCACTTAGTTAGAAGTCAAGTTTACGGACGCGCAATACACTTTTACCCATTCACATTTCCATTCAAGCCAATTTGTGGCTTGGTGGTGACATGTCTGCGCACTTAACAGAAAAAGAACCAAAATCCCTTCTCTGGTGGTCATCCGGCCGAAAAAAGGGAAACAATTAGGTTTCCTTATGCGTAAAGTATTGTTAATATATCCACCAAAGCAATAAGAATCCATTAAGTCCTAGATCATGCCTTGCCGCACAAGGAATCTAAGACTCCCGATTGAGCCTTCAAATCGAATCCTGATCTAAATCAATCTACAACACCCTTTTTAATTAGGAATTCAACTTAAGTTGGAATTTCTTCCACCATTCCTATCTTCTCTATTTCTTCATCAATTAACATCCTAATATCACTTTATCAGTTAATAAGTATTGTAATTCAAGTCAATATTACTGTTTACGTACTATTACCATGTGCATGCATGGTACCCAATAAATTAATATTGATACCAAATTCCTTACAAATTAGAAATGAATCATGTATATTTGTGAAAGAAGAGAAAAGAATGCTCATCATTTTAATTGAATGGAATCAGTCTATCGGAGCACTAGTTTTTAATCAAACTGTTTCGATGGAAAAACACCCGATATTTATATTATAACTTAATTTTTTTTGTTCCACCACGTACCGAGTACCGACACCGATGGTAGATATGTGGAAACCTATTCATTCCAACACATCCATGTACTACATACAAAAACAAACCCAATCAGTTAAATAAATGACCTAGTTAACTTATAAATATATTAGTAATTAAGTTACTAATTATGAGTTAATCCACTTTTTAGGTATAACATGTAAATTAGTCCATTTATTATTTTTTTTTATTTTAATATTTATTTTGGTAAAGATAATTATTCCAAATAAATTTCCTACGAATATTTTTTACGAGCCATTTTTAATCATTTGAACTTTTTAGATATTATTTGATATTTTTGCAAGATTATAATTATACCTGTATTTTATTTAACTTTTAATTTTTTTATTTTATTTAATATGATTAAAGGTATAGTAGGTAAATTAATGATTTATTTTGCTAAAATTAAATTAATAATTATCCACCTATTACTTATCGTTCACTCTATATTAATCCACCCATTCTATTTTCAGAATTTTTACAGTTTTAAATTTATTTGGTCTACCAACAATAAAAATACTTACAAACAAGTAAATTTCAAAACGTAGATTAATTTCATACACAATAATATGTGAGAGGTACATTGGGTATAATACACATATGTGCACATCTAGATGGAAACACAAGTTCAGGATGGCAAATTAACTTCCAAGTTGCTAATCTTGCCAAAAAAAAATATATGCATTTTTCTAAAAAATAAATAAATGACACATAACTTAATTGACAAGCTTGTAATTTTTTTTTATATATAAATAACGGGCTAAAACGAATTATACAAATTGAACAACAGTGACAGGACCCGTCCCAACTGGACGTCAAAAACCGTACCCGGTCCTGCTCCCGTCTGACAAGTCAACAGAAAGTCCGAAACTACCCTTCAATACCTGCCAGACAAGGGAATTTTTGCGCCTGTGCCCGCACATACCTCCACCTCTAGAATAGCCTCGATCAACGCGCCACGACCTGAAGGGTTAACAAAACAGAAAAGGTGTGAGTGGACAAAAATGACCTCTTATAAAAACATTTACCAAAATACATTCTTACCCTCCAGTTTTCACAAACTTGCATGCATAACGTAAAACATGAGTAATAGTATGAAATCATTCAAGTATGAACAGTGGACCGATAAAATCAAAACATATTTTCCCATGGTCCACAAAAACTCATGTTCACCAAATCAGTTTAACATCTCAAAAAGTTCACAGTTTCTTTAAATCATTTTAACCGCTAAACCACGGTTTCCTCAAAATCATTTTCCATAAACCACGGGACTTATTTCCATATCCTGTTGCTTAGAGTCACGTTTATCCCTGCAACGCGTGCATATCAATAGGCTCAAGGACCGCTCAAAATCCGAGCATCCGCTGCTGTGAACACATCATCAGTCAGCAATCCGTCGCTGGGAAAAACCTCACCAGCCGACGATCCGGATCTCGTGAACATATCACTTACCGATCCATATAATCCAGCACATCTGATCTGAGTCAAGCCTCCCCTGGGCTGCAAGACAAAGATCGTGCTACGTGACCTCTTCGGGGTAAACACTTCCATCCCGAAGGCGAGCGTTATCTCCAGGGTGCACTCCGGGGAAAAACATATTTTCTCCCGAAAGCCCTAAATATCCGCAACATATCACCATCACTAAAACCAGTGAAAAACAGTTGCATTGAAAACCAAATCAAATATCAATACAGGGTCTCAGCCCTAAGTTAACCAAAGTCCCGATTTACTTTATAAATCCGAAATCATCATTATCATCATATAATCACATGGAAAATGCAAATCCAATCAGAAACACAATTCCATTGGGTCCCACCCCAAAATACCAATTTCACGTAAATCCGTGCAACCGTAAACCCGAGTTGCCACGATCACGTAAATCCATAAAATCAATCATTGACTCATAAACCGAGTCCAAATATCATTTTCAACTTCCTGACTCATAACCCGAGTCAAAACATCATTTTCAATCCGGGCTTAGCCCAAAACATCATTTGCACGTTCCTCGTAATACGTGCCCGAAAGACTGATTAAAATAATCACAAAATCACGAGGATACCAAAAGTCATCAAATTCACATGTAACTCCAAATCCGAGTCAAAATCATTATTTACTTGGGTTCTCACGCCCACAATATCATTTTTAACCAATTTCATGATTTCTCGAAAAGCGTGCCAGAATATAATAATATAATAATCACAAAACCGAGAAATTACCGAATTGAAATACCAATCATGCCAAAGCATATCAAATCATATAATAAAGCATTTTAAATCATATATGCATGCATCACAGTTAGAAAACCAAAAGTCCACTCACACACACCGTTCAAAACGGTTCGTTTCCGAGCTGCACGTTTTTCCGTAAAATCTGGAAATCGCAACTCCTGCCCAAAATCATTATAGAGGGTTACTAACATCTCAAAATACATCATATAATTTTCCCCAATTTTTCCGGAATTTAAATACGTATTTAACTCGTAAAACAAAACTTCGGATACGCGGAACATTATCGAAACAATATCCGATTTCACCGAAATCAACGTCAAAACGTTCGTTACACTGAGAGGATCAAAAGTCATGTTGACCTCACCTTGAGACTAGGCCGGACGCGCCCTCACGCGCCGCCGTGAGTGGCTGCGCGTGAAACCCACGCGCCAGCTACAGTGTCATCGTTCAAGCCCGTTTGTCTGGTAAACGGGTCGTTTAACCCGCGATCAGACCCGGCTGGTTTTCAGTCAATTCCACACTGTTTTCATCAATTGAGCATTCAGTGAGTTTGGTCATAAGTTCAATTAGGGTTCTGTAACATCAATTACTTGAAACATTACCTCAATCCTCACGATCAAGGATGAACAATCGAAGGGCCTCCGACCACTGTTCATCAGTCGAATTACCTCAATTCCACAAGATTTCCCCAAATTGATTCATCAAGAAGCTTCATTGATCTCAGGTAAACCTTTCCCCCAACTCAATTGCATCAATCCGTTGCTCAATCTTCACGACTCAAACTCGAACATCCGTGCACTGTGCAACCATGGAGTTCAGCCAAACACAACCGTTTTCTTTCAATTGATCCTTCCAGAAGCATCGTGGGATCCTCAGGAACGTAATCCCCAGCTCAATTTCATCCATCGAAGCCTCCAATTCCTCGACACAATCTCGAATTTCCTCCTCTGTCACCAAGTGTGTTCAGAGCCAAAACGTTGCCAATTCTTCGTGTTTTCGATGTGGATCGACTCGTACTGATCTCAGGAAGCTAACTCGAGCTTCAATTCCACTCCTCACGGCTCAATTCGCAACAATTGAATTTTCCCCCCAAAATTTCTAAAATTCGAAACCCAGAATTCCTCACACTCACAACCCCTCGTGTTTCCCTTGTTAGTCCAGTCATTCCAACTCTCATTTTTCTCACAAAAACGGCAGAGAAAGGGAGCCAATTCTCCCAGTTCAATCCCTCCCCAAAATGTGCACGGTTTGAAGAAATTTCAAAGAAAATAAAGGAAAATGGTGGAGAACATGATGATTAGGGGTGATGATGGTGTTTGGAGGGAAACATGGAGCTGGAAACAAGGGATGGGTGACACTTGTCACTCATCCGGATGTGCACAGTCACCGGGTACTGTTCACTATTTTAATCCCGGTTCGTTCGGTTAATCGAGCCCGATTCCGTGACCATAACTTCGTCGTCGAATCTCCGATTTCGGCATGCCGCCTGTCGTTGGATTCGCATCGACGAGACCTACGTAACGGTCCTTGGCCCTCGTCCGTTGGACTTCCCGGCCAAAAGTCAACATTTGGCCCCTACTATGCCAAATTACCAAAATACCCCTCAACTTCCGAACATCATATCTTTCTCTACGGATGTCGGAATTGAACGTGCCACCTGTCTATGAACTCGTGACGTCCCGAACTACGTCACAGTCATCGGTCAAAGTCCATTTGACCGCCCGAGCTAAAAGTCAACATTTTGCCCACGCCAGGGGCAAAACGGTCATTTTGCACGTTTCGTCCGATTTCACTCAACTAATCCCCGATTAGTCATTCTAATTCGTAATTAATTAATATTCAATCCCGATATTCGGGACGGGTCATTACAATCTTCCCTCCTTAAAGAATTTCGTCCCCGAAATTCCAACTACTCGTATTCCACAACTACCTCGTGGAGAACAAATAGCCACACAACACGTATACACCTGTACACCCACTAGCCAACACAGAACTCGTCTGAACTCAGACGTCTCATCACAGATGCACGTCGTACTGACTACACTCGACTACCTCGAATGAAATTGATTACCAGAAATTGGCAATGTCACCGTTAAGCTAACTCCTTCAGCTTGACAGCCCCACATACTCACTAATGTGCCCTGATCTTCGCTCTCATAGAGAGTCACCAAAACTCACTAGTCAGTCCAAGCCGACACCACAAGCCAAACTGTCACTACCAAGCTTTACCACCCTAGTAAAGCGCCAATCAGTAATAAATCAGTGACAACACATCATACTACAACGTCCGTCAATGTAGCACAAGATCAACAACATGATCTCCCCTCGCAGGGCAAACTTAATCCTGCGACAAATACCTACAACAGTTACCACAACTTTCACCCCCTCAGCGATCCCAGATGCTGGTAAGGTCACGACAAGGTAACATCTCGCCGCAAAGCAACTTGCGGTCACACCAACCACCAACTCACTCATCCTGAGTATACGCATACCGTCATCACACTCAATCAGACGGTGCATCTGGAACACGTTGAACACAAGCCTAGCCGTAATCACACAGCTCAACACTAGAGTTATACTAGCCAACCTTGGCTAAGAGCACCTGCTCAAACAATCACTGTAATCATCAGAATCACTCTGCCCAGTGCATCGTGTTCAATGTCCAGTTCACGTTCACAACCAAAACCAATGGTATTGGGACTAAGCCAAACACCAACACGTTTATCGACACAACACTGGTACATCCCATGTACCGTCACTAGGTATCAAGTACCCTCGTCCATACGATACCGTACATCGTACACCAAGCAAGATCCTAGAGCTGGACCCCAGTACTCGACCCATAGACCTATATGGTCGATCCCAAACCAGGTAAGGCAAAAGTAAAAAGCCTGAGGGTTTAGCAAACATCGACAATCCTTGCCCTATGCTACTCAAAAACACCTCGCCAAATGACAACACTCAAAATGACACATCAACGTGTCCACAGGGAAGAACGCCTATTTCTCCCGGGATTCACATCAACCCCGGCCATCACAAGTCTGCAAAACATTGTACCCCAAACCATGTACAAGGTACATACATCTATCCCTTGACCAGACTACAACCACCTAGGTCATAGCCAAACACGTTCCAATAACGGAGTCCATTTGCCCAAACCAGCAAGAGACAAATCGAAACTCCACCAATCAGCTAGTTTCAATACCAAATCCGAATCCGCAATTTCGTAAGGAATCCCGAATCCAAATCCATACATCACAGTTTTTAATTCATGTCCAAATCCGAATCCGAAATCATTATTCCGTAAGCTAGCATTTGGAATAATCATTCCGCACCCAAATCCAGTATTCCACTTTCAAGTTCCTGAATCGAATCCTGAATCGTCACCCAGAAATTCGATTCCAAAACCCGAAATCTGGTTCACGTCCACTCGGACACACCAAAACTGAACCTATCGGTTACCAGTTCAAGCGAGTAACACATTACATCCGATGGACTTCATAAGGAAGCCAATCCCATCCGTCACAACTCTAAGGCTGACCAAATTCGACCCCGTCGAAAACCTACTCGCTCGAGTAACATACCATAAGGGGCTCCACTTCGAAAAGAAGTTCAGTCCCGTCATTTATGACTCACATACCGACGTAAGAGTGATAAACTCTCACCCAATCTGGACCATCGAAATCATGACCCAGATCCATTACGACGTCAGCCGACCGTGAACATCACGATTCTAGATCGTCACAATGCCCAACGTCCACGACATCACTAACCCGATCCACCTAGGATCCACACAGTCAACAACTAGGAACCACAGGGTCTTACACCCTTACTGATTACCTCGTATTTATCCTTGCCATCCCACCTAGGGAAAACCAAGGATGATCCAAAACAATGACACCAAAATTCATCCTACGTGGATGCAAACAAAACTCACTGCACTCCCCACGCCAGGTAACCCAACATTGTCTGCCACCCAGCAGAAAATAAGAAATCACCCCTGATGACTTCAGAATACCTAATCCCCATGCGGAAAACCCGCAATCCTCTTCAAACACAACCTCTCACGATTCCGTAGGTCTAACCATGTTGGAACCATCGGACTCGGACACCAACCACGTGTCCCCTTTGGACTGGTTACTGACACATACCCAACTCGACGATGTCACAACCCGACTCGTGACCCATCGTCAGCACCACACCGGCACCCACACCAGTACACAGACAATAGTATCAGTATGAGCACACCGTGTGCAACACTGACAACCCTGGATCTCCGCTCATAACAAGCGACGACCCCGTACCTTTGCTCGAATAGGAGAACCTCTGCCTCCTTCGTACCTGACAACTCTGGGTACAGTCACCCTGACAACTTATGTGAGAAAAAGAAACGTCCCCCGAACGTCCCCCAATTCTCAACAACCACTCTCGGTAGTAGTGCCTGCAACAAACTCGTGCAGACCTAACCACCAGACATCACTATCGAGACTCCACATCCAATGGAATCAAGTACACGTACAACTACCATGTATCCCTACTCTGGGATTCCATCGACATGTACCAACCCCGACTGTGGATTGCAGTTCCACCACTAAAGCTGACATGACTAGACCTGACACAATCGTCACTCGGTCTCGACTTCGAAAAGTCATTAAGAGTCAAACCACCCGCCAGTACACATTTCCGAACCAAACATTCCACCTTAGGTTCCGCGATTACTACCTAGGGTCCCTCAAAACCCGACAGCTCCTGAGACTTAAGATATTACCATGACTCATCTCGAGTCCTAACTGAATTCTAGCCTCATTCATCCACGCCATCCCTGGCATACCCGGTCACCCAGCAAATGACCGCCGGTGAACCACATCAATACCACATTCCAAACCTAGGAATACCCCCAACACACTCTAGACGTTGGGAACTCACATTTCGCACAAGGAATTACTGAGAATAATCTCATCCTGGGTCCAACCTACCCAATTGTGCTACCTTCCAAGCCTCTGGATCCAGCAAATCCTAGGACCCACAAGAATACCGATTCGACAATTAGTAAGCCGTAGCTACACAAATTAATATCTGACCCACAAACCAAGGTCAATTACATTCCGAGATTCATCACAAGGTCTCAAATACCCTACTATACCCATCTCACTACCAGGTCGCGCACGAGGCTCACATTCCGGAGGTATGGCATGGCAACAGCATCAGCAACCTAGTGCTCTGATACCAATTTGACAGGACCCGTCCCAACTGGACGTCAAAAACCGTACCCGGTCCTGCTCCCGTCTGACAAGTCAACAGAAAGTCCGAAACTACCCTTCAATACCTGCCAGACAAGGGAATTTTTGCGCCTGTGCCCGCACATACCTCCACCTCTAGAATAGCCTCGATCAACGCGCCACGACCTGAAGGGTTAACAAAACAGAAAAGGTGTGAGTGGACAAAAATGACCTCTTATAAAAACATTTACCAAAATACATTCTTACCCTCCAGTTTTCACAAACTTGCATGCATAACGTAAAACATGAGTAATAGTATGAAATCATTCAAGTATGAACAGTGGACCGATAAAATCAAAACATATTTTCCCATGGTCCACAAAAACTCATGTTCACCAAATCAGTTTAACATCTCAAAAAGTTCACAGTTTCTTTAAATCATTTTAACCGCTAAACCACGGTTTCCTCAAAATCATTTTCCATAAACCACGGGACTTATTTCCATATCCTGTTGCTTAGAGTCACGTTTATCCCTGCAACGCGTGCATATCAATAGGCTCAAGGACCGCTCAAAATCCGAGCATCCGCTGCTGTGAACACATCATCAGTCAGCAATCCGTCGCTGGGAAAAACCTCACCAGCCGACGATCCGGATCTCGTGAACATATCACTTACCGATCCATATAATCCAGCACATCTGATCTGAGTCAAGCCTCCCCTGGGCTGCAAGACAAAGATCGTGCTACGTGACCTCTTCGGGGTAAACACTTCCATCCCGAAGGCGAGCGTTATCTCCAGGGTGCACTCCGGGGAAAAACATATTTTCTCCCGAAAGCCCTAAATATCCGCAACATATCACCATCACTAAAACCAGTGAAAAACAGTTGCATTGAAAACCAAATCAAATATCAATACAGGGTCTCAGCCCTAAGTTAACCAAAGTCCCGATTTACTTTATAAATCCGAAATCATCATTATCATCATATAATCACATGGAAAATGCAAATCCAATCAGAAACACAATTCCATTGGGTCCCACCCCAAAATACCAATTTCACGTAAATCCGTGCAACCGTAAACCCGAGTTGCCACGATCACGTAAATCCATAAAATCAATCATTGACTCATAAACCGAGTCCAAATATCATTTTCAACTTCCTGACTCATAACCCGAGTCAAAACATCATTTTCAATCCGGGCTTAGCCCAAAACATCATTTGCACGTTCCTCGTAATACGTGCCCGAAAGACTGATTAAAATAATCACAAAATCACGAGGATACCAAAAGTCATCAAATTCACATGTAACTCCAAATCCGAGTCAAAATCATTATTTACTTGGGTTCTCACGCCCACAATATCATTTTTAACCAATTTCATGATTTCTCGAAAAGCGTGCCAGAATATAATAATATAATAATCACAAAACCGAGAAATTACCGAATTGAAATACCAATCATGCCAAAGCATATCAAATCATATAATAAAGCATTTTAAATCATATATGCATGCATCACAGTTAGAAAACCAAAAGTCCACTCACACACACCGTTCAAAACGGTTCGTTTCCGAGCTGCACGTTTTTCCGTAAAATCTGGAAATCGCAACTCCTGCCCAAAATCATTATAGAGGGTTACTAACATCTCAAAATACATCATATAATTTTCCCCAATTTTTCCGGAATTTAAATACGTATTTAACTCGTAAAACAAAACTTCGGATACGCGGAACATTATCGAAACAATATCCGATTTCACCGAAATCAACGTCAAAACGTTCGTTACACTGAGAGGATCAAAAGTCATGTTGACCTCACCTTGAGACTAGGCCGGACGCGCCCTCACGCGCCGCCGTGAGTGGCTGCGCGTGAAACCCACGCGCCAGCTACAGTGTCATCGTTCAAGCCCGTTTGTCTGGTAAACGGGTCGTTTAACCCGCGATCAGACCCGGCTGGTTTTCAGTCAATTCCACACTGTTTTCATCAATTGAGCATTCAGTGAGTTTGGTCATAAGTTCAATTAGGGTTCTGTAACATCAATTACTTGAAACATTACCTCAATCCTCACGATCAAGGATGAACAATCGAAGGGCCTCCGACCACTGTTCATCAGTCGAATTACCTCAATTCCACAAGATTTCCCCAAATTGATTCATCAAGAAGCTTCATTGATCTCAGGTAAACCTTTCCCCCAACTCAATTGCATCAATCCGTTGCTCAATCTTCACGACTCAAACTCGAACATCCGTGCACTGTGCAACCATGGAGTTCAGCCAAACACAACCGTTTTCTTTCAATTGATCCTTCCAGAAGCATCGTGGGATCCTCAGGAACGTAATCCCCAGCTCAATTTCATCCATCGAAGCCTCCAATTCCTCGACACAATCTCGAATTTCCTCCTCTGTCACCAAGTGTGTTCAGAGCCAAAACGTTGCCAATTCTTCGTGTTTTCGATGTGGATCGACTCGTACTGATCTCAGGAAGCTAACTCGAGCTTCAATTCCACTCCTCACGGCTCAATTCGCAACAATTGAATTTTCCCCCCAAAATTTCTAAAATTCGAAACCCAGAATTCCTCACACTCACAACCCCTCGTGTTTCCCTTGTTAGTCCAGTCATTCCAACTCTCATTTTTCTCACAAAAACGGCAGAGAAAGGGAGCCAATTCTCCCAGTTCAATCCCTCCCCAAAATGTGCACGGTTTGAAGAAATTTCAAAGAAAATAAAGGAAAATGGTGGAGAACATGATGATTAGGGGTGATGATGGTGTTTGGAGGGAAACATGGAGCTGGAAACAAGGGATGGGTGACACTTGTCACTCATCCGGATGTGCACAGTCACCGGGTACTGTTCACTATTTTAATCCCGGTTCGTTCGGTTAATCGAGCCCGATTCCGTGACCATAACTTCGTCGTCGAATCTCCGATTTCGGCATGCCGCCTGTCGTTGGATTCGCATCGACGAGACCTACGTAACGGTCCTTGGCCCTCGTCCGTTGGACTTCCCGGCCAAAAGTCAACATTTGGCCCCTACTATGCCAAATTACCAAAATACCCCTCAACTTCCGAACATCATATCTTTCTCTACGGATGTCGGAATTGAACGTGCCACCTGTCTATGAACTCGTGACGTCCCGAACTACGTCACAGTCATCGGTCAAAGTCCATTTGACCGCCCGAGCTAAAAGTCAACATTTTGCCCACGCCAGGGGCAAAACGGTCATTTTGCACGTTTCGTCCGATTTCACTCAACTAATCCCCGATTAGTCATTCTAATTCGTAATTAATTAATATTCAATCCCGATATTCGGGACGGGTCATTACAAACAGTATAAAAATTCTGTGATTAGAAATTTAGTGTATTTTTATTTATTGCATTGAACTAATTTATAACTTGAATTCTGATAAAAATACCTATTTATAATTATCCCATAAATGAATTAGAAATTTAGGATGGCCATATATACATATATATATATATATAATACAAGAGATGCATAGAGGAAATTGGGTCAGGTGTAAGGTGGCCGCCATAGGCAAAAGGGTAATAATAATTGGAGTGACTGCTTGGTAGCTTTATTACGTAGATGAAAAGGCCAAGACATGCAGGCGCGCGGGCGTGTGACTAGGAATTTCGATACTCGATCTCTTTGCTGATTCTTTTTTTTTTTTTTTTTTTTGAAGTTTTAACGGTCATAAAATGTCATAGAGGGACTACATATTCCATATTTCTAACTATTTATACAAGTTCCTAGCTAGCTAGTTAGTGTATGTAGATATTAGATACAAATATAAAATTAAAGGACCACCATTTGCAACTGTGCAAGTCCAATTTGTCTTGTTCAATGATTGGATTGCGCCCATTATTGATCTTTCATCCATCCATCCAATACCATCCCGAGCATGCAACCTCCCACATGTTATGGTGTTCCAAAGCCGAAGGTCTGCACTCAGACTCCACTTTCCTCTTTCGTGAAATCTCTCTTTCATTTTCTTCTAATGTGTCTCTCCATCCATCATCACGTACAACTATATTTTGACCCCAAATCACAACGATTCAGGATTGTATACAGTCCATGATCATCCTTGATTATGTATACCATCCATCAGCAGTCTTAATTTGATGATCATGGACTAATATGTTGTCCAACATGTATGGTATAGATGAATGGTTGTATATATGTAGTTCTCGAAAAATAGGCCGAGCTACTTTAATCATACGTTTTCTGTCAAATTTTTCAATCATTTCTATCGAAATTAAGAATGGAGTTATATATATTTCTATTGTTTAAATATATTATACTCGCCAATAAATAGAGAAAAACAACTCCACTCTTAATTTTAATATAAATTATTGAGAAATTTGATAGAAGCCGGTCAAATGCTATCTATCTAGTTAGTAATAGTTAGCACGTGCCTCACCAGAAATCTGAAGATGGATGCATATATTCTTTTCTGTATATTCCTTGTGGCTCTCACTCTACGGTTTTGAGGGTGACAGCAGTAAAAAGATGGTAATTCTTTCTTCTTCTTTTTTCTTTGTCCTTATATTACAATGGGCATCTTGTTTAAAGGTTAAAGAATAAAGATGATGAGCATGCATATGAGTAAAGAGACCCGAAGAGTTGCTAAAAGAAGAGATGGTCAGTCCAATAAGGCAATGAAATAGTTAACCCACTTGGTGTCGCGACTTTTTTTCAAGTCTGGCTAGCGGCACTTAATTTGATTGACCCCATCTTCTTGGGATCTAAGTGGATCTTGGCGAATCTTCCATGGCTTTTGAACAAAGAAACAACAAAATTTTCATTATTGTTTTTCATTCCATGTTGCTGGGGTTCCAACTTCCACCTTGGTATATGTTGCTATGACTCATGTATGAGACACGAAGTCTGAAAAGATGTGCATGTGAAATTGGGTTCCACCAAAAGTTCAAAAGTTTTTTGAGTGGAAGGATGAAGACGAAAAAGATCTAAGATTCGGTAATAGTTAAAAAATATATGTGATGTAATTTTTAAGATTTTAGAGTAAATTTAATATCACATTTTTTTACAATATTACTATGTTTTTTCAAACTACGAATTTTATTTCAAATTTAATAATATTTAGTGCAGAATTATTATGTATGTTTCCGATGTATAGAATTATATTCTTCAACGATCCATTCATGAGTGCACCACTTTGATATCTCAACCCTAGACCTCAAAATCACTCATTACAAACCCACCAACATGCATGTCTAGTTATAAAGGTTGCCTTGAAAAGAAAACACTAAAAAATCTAGAACCAGCAAATAGCTTCCTCGAGCAAATGTTGTAGAATTAACCGTACTTTGAAATATTGTATTATTATTTCATTGATATTATATAATACGCATATTCATTATATCTTATTAATAAAAATATGAAAATTTTAAATTATGTATTTATATAATACGCATATTCATTATATCTTATTAATAAAAACATGAAAATTTTAAATTATGTATTTATATTATAACATGTAAAAAAAAAATATTACGTTGAAATTGATTTGGGATATATCCAAAATAAAGGATGGAAGCTACTTGGGCCAGCGTATGTCACTCTTTCAATTTACAAACTGGATTTAATGGCGGACAACATGTATGGGCCGAAAACAGATTGGGCTCACTTATAAGGCCCATAAATATTTCCAGGACGCTACGCCCGTCAATCTATTATTGCCCTAGTCATTTATCCGAAGCTCTCTCCGAGGCCATAAATTGATATGTGGATGAAACAACAAATAATTAACTAATCTTCTAACGCTAGCATTATTGCTACATCCATTGGATTCTACGTAGTCAATGTTGTCATAGACTATTATTATGCACAATTGTGGTCACTTTGCATTAATTTGACTAAACTGAGACAAAGGATTTGTCAGCATATGTTCTTCAACAACCCTAGTCCTTAGCTAGCTAGCTTTATATATCTTATCACATTGATACTACGAGGCAAAAGAAGAAATAAAGTCTAGAGACGGATTAAACTTACTTTGATATCATGTCAAACAGACAAATATACGAAATTTAATGCAACAGAAATCTCAATATGCATAGAAGCGCTCTATGACTAACAAATGTTTGTAATGCGAGCTCTTTATTCAACAAGAAATTTGTTAGAGACTATTTACCTCAAACTAAAGCTATGAAAGAACGAGAGTGACACGATTTTCCATGCACGACCACATTCGATCTAATTTTAGGACATAATGGATACACGATCACAATGTCGTCCCGTCTTCCTATCATAAATGAGTAAAAAAAAAAAGATCGTTAAACGTAAAAATAAATAAAAATAAGCAAATAAAATGGGTAAATGTTGTAAATAGTTGTAAGGGTTATGTCTATTTATGTAATAGGTACTAGGGGTAGTTTTGTCCTTTGTATTCATTAATTACCCTCCCATATATAAGGGATAATTAATGCTTGTAAACCCTAATTCTAATCTCATATTAATCAGACGTCTTATTTTCTTCTCCCTGCTTCTCCAAATTCTCTCTGCACTCACCTCCCGGATTTCCTTCACAACACGTTATCAGCACGATCGACTCTGAAACGAGGATTATTCAAGTGAAGGATCAATTCAATCAAGTAGGTTTTTCGTTTCTTAAAAATTCAATCTTTATTTTATTAAATCAAACCCTAGAAGCATGATTTATAGGACAAATTGATGCTTGATAATTTAATTCAAAATTGGTTTGATTGGTGTTAAATTGATAATTTTTTTTTTATATACACTTACCATAGGATATTGAATTATAGGAATTAATTTATTGATGTTGGTTTTACCTGATTCACATAATCTTTGGATTATTATGATGACAATCCATTTGACTATGATGAATTGATTAGAGGAAAATACATTGATAATTATTAATATATAATTATGAACTCCCTGCCATATGTCGATGTCCTTGTTTTGGTATTTGTGAACTTCATGACTTGCAACATATGTTTCGGTTGAATGCTAATTCTTGATGCATCCAAGAATTAATTGAGTAGTTGATTATATGAATCATGGGCTTATATGTTAAATTGATCATGTAAATTAATTATTTGATTAATTGGCTCTATGTATTATAAAAGCATTTGCATATTCACGGTTGCACTTTCCGACTGCAATTGGATTTTTACATTATGCAATTATATGAATAACGAATCCAGAAGATGTGGTTTTACAATTTTTTATTAAATGATAAGAATATTACGGCAAGCCGTTTGTGGGGCTTGCATGATATCAGGGAAAAAGAATTATATGAATTCATGCTATATAAATAGATACTAATGGTGGCTGTCAACCTGCAACCCGGCCTAAAATCCCGCCACAATTGGTGGCCATAAACCTTGAGGGTTGACCCCACTAGGCCTACTAAAAACAAAACAACTGGCCCGAAAAAAAAAATATTTTCTGAGCCCAGAAGGCTAGCCCGAAATGGAAATACTTGGCCCGAAAAAAAAACAGAAACTTTGGCCCTGAAGGCCAAACCGAAAATTTAATGAGGTAATTGGGTCTGAAAAAAAAAAGGAAAAATGGCCCAGCAGGCCAACCCAACAAATAAAAGAAAAATGGCCCAGCAGGCCTTGACTCGCCAGTCCTGACGCCCTGCAGGCTTGCAGCCCAGCCAAACCCCAGGCCCAGACGGCCCCAGCGCAGGCGCAGGCCCAGCGCGGATTCGCCGGCCCAGTTGGCTCGGCTTGGCCCAGCCTGGCGGCTTGGCTCCGCTGGCGACCGGCTCGGCTCAGCTCCGACTACCGGCTCGGCTCCGGCGACCGGCTCGGCTCATGCGACCGGCTCGGCTCCGGCTCGGCTCCGACCAAAAAAAAAAAAAAAAAACAGAATCTTCTTTTATACTCCTTGGGCCTAAAACATACACTCATGCATGCCTGAAGCATTGCCATACTCCTCAATCAAGAAAAAAAAATAACATTTATTTATACTTATACATATTGTATCTTGTTTGCTTGTTTAGTTAATTCTTTATATATTATTTATCAATGTCATAGACCACCTGTAAATAAAAGGAACCTGAAGCTTCCTTCATTGATATTCTAAATTATCATACCATGTTATAGAACCTGAAGTTCTAATCTGTTGCTTATGGATGCATTTTCCCAAAGCACTAATCCTATTCATTAATCTTTGTAGAACATGGCACATCTCAACAAATTGGATTTTGACGCACTGGAAGTTTCCGGAAGAAACTACTACCAGTGGACGGAAGATGTGAAGCTTCATCTCACTGCTAAGAGAATCCGCTCAACCATCCAGGAAGACAATGTGGTTTATGAGCATCATAAGGCGGATGCTATGATCCTCATTCGGAGGCACATGGATCGCGCACTGCAGCGTGAATACCTGGGTCAAGAGGACCCGAGAGCTTTATGGGTTTCACTGGCTGATCGCTTCGATCACCAGAAGGATATATTCTTGCCTGAAGCAAGACATGACTGGCATAACATTCGTTTTCAGGATTTCAAATCCGTAAACGAATATAACTCTGAGATATGCCGTATCCGGTCTCTTCTCAAGTATTGTGGGGAGGAACTCACTGAAACTGACTTACTTGAGAAGACTTTCTCCACATTTCCGGCCTCGTGTATTGTCCTGCAGCAACAATACCGAGAGCGGAAGTTTACCAGGTTCGCGGAGTTGATCACTACTTTGTTGCTCACTGAAAAGAACAATATTTTACTAATGAAAAATGATCAATCCCGACCTGTGGGCACTAGTGCGGCACCTTTGCCTGAAGCAAACGCTGTTGCACCTCGCGATGCCAACCGTGGGGGGAGAAACAGGGGACGTGGTAGAGGTGGAGGACGTAATCGTCCAACACATGGTGCACACCCCTATGACCGGGTACATGGTTACCATGCCCCTCGTGGTCGTGGTAATCGACGCGGTGGACACCCCTATGATCGAGCTCAAGATTACCATGCCCCACGTGGCCGTGGTAACCGTGGGCTCGGTCCACGCGGGGGATATCACGCTCATCCTGGTCCGCATGCTCAAAACGAGAGAAACCCTGGTCCGGCCCGTCGCCACCAGAATCAAAACCCACCGGACCTATGCTATAAATGTGGAGGTCGCGATCACTGGTCCCGCACCTGTCGTGCATCAGCTCAAACTATTGCCCAGTACCATGCTAGACGTGATACTCGAGAGGCTAATTTTGCAGCAGGACCAGTCCCCGCTGATACCACCCTTGCCATTGCCGATTTCCAGACTGCAGCTGGGCATAATGATGATTGAGTTATTTACATACCCATGGATATGATCGCATCTGTGCCATTTTTTTTATGCATAATATTTTTTTAAATTTATTCCTTCCATTACTATTTCTGGACATTGTTTGGTAATTCATTTTATTTTTGGACTTATTTTGTTATTTGCTCGAATATTACTCAATCTATTGATTCATTTTTTTTCACACATGCGATTGTTGATTACTTTAGTTATATTGATGGTTAGGCATGTCAAATGGTGAAGTTTGTTGTCTAGCCGACAGTGCTACTACGCACACCATCCTTCGTGATAGGATATTTTTCACAAACTTAATGCCTAACCACACCCCGGTCATAACTATTTCTGGCAAATCAAACTTGATTGAAGGCTCCGGAAGAGCCCAGATTATGTTGTCCAATGGTACCGTGTTTACCATTGATGAAGCCTTATACTCCCCACGTTCCAGCAGAACGTTATTGAGTTTTAAGGATATTCGAGCTAATAATTATCATGTTGAAACCACAACCGAGAAAAATGTGGAATATCTTTGCATAACATCCAACTTGTATGGCCGGAAGCGTACATTGGAGAAATTAAAATGCCTCAGGAGTGGACTCTACATGACCACTATTAGGACCATTGAGGCAAATCACATAGCTAGCCGGAAGCTACCTAACCCCAGCAACTACTTATTATGGCATGACCGATTGGGACACCCCGGTCAAGGTATGATGCGCCGTATCCTCAATACATCACACGGGCATCCCCTTACAAATAAGGACCTAGTGTTTAGCGACACACTATGCCAAGCTTGCTCAATGGGAAAATTGAACACTAGACCATCATATGCAAAGATCGATAAAGACTCTGTCCCTTTCTTGTACAGAATACAAGGGGATATTTGTGGACCCATCCAACCACCATGTGGACCATTTAAATATTTCATGGTTTTGGTTGATGCATCGACGAGGTGGTCACATGTGACCCTATTGTCCACACGCAATGCTGCGTTCGCTAAACTCCTTGCCCAAATCATTAAATTAAGGGCCCACCATTCGGATTATCCCATAAAGTCCATTCGACTTGATAATGCCGGGGAGTTTACATCGAAATCTTTCGATGATTATTGCATGTCCCTTGGGATTGATATTGAACATCCAGTTGCACATGTTCACACCCAGAATGGTCTCGCAGAAGCATTCATTAAACGTTTACAAATGATTGCACGGACTTTGGTTATGCGCACCAAGCTACCAATTTCTGCGTGGGGCTATGCAATTTTGCATGCAGCTATGTTGGTCCGGTTGAGGCCCACTGCCACCCAACCCTATTCCGCGTTACAGCTGGTAACTGGGGTACGAACCTGATGTTTCGCACTTACGCGTGTTTGGGTGTGCAGTTTACGTGCCAATTGCGCCGCCACAACGTACAAAAATGGGACCTCAATGCCGGAGGGGCATATATGTCGGCTATGAATCCCCCTCCATTATACGATATTTAGAGCCCTTGACAGGCGATCTCTTTACCGCTCGTTTTGCGGATTGTCACTTCGATGAGACAGTCTTCCCGCCGTTAGGGGGAGATAAGAACGCTAACGTTCCTGAAGAACGACGTGAATTGACGTGGACTGTCTCCACTATGTCTCATCTTGATCCCCGAACCGCACAAAGTGAGAATGAAGTGCGGAGAATTCTAGATCTACAGAGTGTAGCTAATAATATGCCAGACGCTTTCTCTGATCTAGCTAAAGTGACGAGATCACATATACCTGCTGCAAACGTGCCTGCAAGGATAGACGTCCCCGTAGGACGCGCCGTCCCAGATGGACGGGTCGTCCCAGATGGACAAAGTACGGCCATGGCGGCTAACCAGTAATATGTCCCTGCCCAGAAGCGAGGTAGACCAATAGGTTCGAAGGATTCTTATCCCCAGAAGAGGACAAATTTGGCACAATTGAATCCCTTAGATATCACTATATCATCCGATCCATCTCATGAGATAATTCCGGATTATGGGTCTGTCTTAGAAGAGACGACGTTGGGGGACGCCTCAACGTCTGAACCCATTCCCAAGAATAGAGAGATCTCGGTAAACTATGCATGCTTAAATGAGATATGGAATCGGAATGATATTATCATCGATGATATATTTGTATTCGCAGTAGCTACTGAAATAATAACTAGTGATGATATCGAACCTTGCTCCGTTGATGAATGCCAACGTAGAGAAGACTGGCCAAAATGGAAAGAAGCAATACAGGTCGAACTTGATTCCTTGACAAAAAGAAAGGTGTTTGGACCTGTAGCTCCCACACCTCCCCATGTTAAACCTGTAGGCTTTAAATGGGTATTTGTAAGGAAGCGTAATGAGAAAAACGAGATTGTGAGATACAAAGCTCGTCTAGTGGCGCAAGGATTTTCTCAACGCCCTGGGATTGATTACGAGGAGACATACTCTCCCGTAATGGACATTATAACGTTCCGCTACCTTATCAGTTTGGTAGTTTCCGAAAAACTGAGTATGCAGCTTTTGGATGTGGTCACAGCTTATCTCTATGGGGATCTAGACACAGAGATATATATGAAAGTTCCTGAAGGACTTAAGATATCTGATTCAAATAGTTCCAGACCACGGAACACGCTCTCCATTCGTTTGAGGCGTTCACTCTACGGATTGAAACAATCCGGACGGATGTGGTATAACCGTCTAAGTGAATATTTGATCAGATTGGGATATGTGAATAATGAATTATGCCCATGCGTGTTTATTAAGAAGACAAGTTCCGGGTTCGCTATAGTGGCAGTTTATGTCGATGACATGAATCTGATTGGTACTCCTGAAGAGATCCAAGAAACCGCTAAGCACCTGAAGTTAGAATTTGAAATGAAGGATCTTGGGAGAACACACTTCTGTCTCGGCCTGGAGCTCGAGCACCGTGCAGATGGGATTTTGGTCCATCAATCGAATTACATCCAGAAGATGTTGAGACGCTTTAATGAGGATAAAGCAAAACCTTCAAGCACGCCCATGATCGTCCGGAGTCTAGATCCTAAAAAGGACCCGTTTCGTCCAGCAGATGACAACGAAGAGATATTGACACCAGAAGTGCCATATCTAAGTGCAATAGGCGCACTGTTGTACTTGGCTCAATGCACAAGACCAGACATTTCATTCGCTGTGAACTTGCTAGCTAGATTTAGCTCTGCGCCAACACGCCGCCACTGGAATGGCATAAAAGACATCTTCCGATACCTTAGAGGTACAGCGGATATGGGCTTATTCTATCCCTATGCATCGAGGAATGAATCACCCCCCCTTGGACCTCGAAATGATGCACGCCTCGTTGGGTATGCTGATGCAGGTTACCTATCAGACCCATATAAGGCACGTTCCCAATCCGGTTATGTCTTTACCATTGGGAACACAGCGATATCTTGGAGGTCTACAAAACAGACCCTTGTTGCTACGTCTTCGAATCATGCCGAGATTTTGGCCCTGCACGAAGCAGTTCGTGAATGCATATGGCTAAGAGCTATGACTGGGCATATTCGAAATACATGTGGACTGAATTCCACCCGTAATGAACCGATAGTTATCTACGAAGATAATGCTGCCTGCATAGAGCAGATGAAGACCGGTTTCATTAAGGGAGACAACACCAAGCATATTGCACCGAAGTTCTTCTTTAACCAGCAACAACAAGAACATCGGAAGATTGAGATCAAGCCAATACGATCTCAAGATAACCATGCCGACTTGTTCACCAAGTCATTACCAAAGGCCACATTCCAGCAGCATGTGCGAGGTATTGGTTTACGTAGACTGGCTGATCTACCTAATCTATAGTTTTCAGGGGGAGTCAATATCAGGGGGAGTATCCTGAAGTATACCATGTATCCAGAAGTATGCTGAGTATCCCGAAGTATATTCACATGATCATCGTGTACTCTTTTATCCTACGATCAGGGTTATTTTGTCCCATTGGGTTTTGTTACCTGTCTAGGTTTTAATGAGGCACATTTTGGTATGATCACCCCGCTAACAATGTATCCTGAAGATACTACGATTTGACTCATATGCATTTGCACATTTTTCCCTTCAACCACGGGTTTGTCCCACTGGGTTTACCGGGTAAGGTTTTGGTGGAGCAACACTAATGCATTTTGTCTTAAAGGCGGATTATCTACCTGTATTCCAGAAGAGACGACATCAGCTACCTCAGAAGATTCCGATGTGATCGCCTGTACGCACGTTGCACTCTTTTTCCTTCGACCAGGGTTATTTTTGTCCCATAGGGTTTTTGTTACCTGGCAAGGTTTTAACGAGGCAACATATAAGTGCGTAACCATGCAGTACCCTTACATGAAATATCCAAAGGGGAGTGTTGTAAATAGTTGTAAGGGTTATGTCTATTTATGTAATAGGTACTAGGGGTAGTTTTGTCCTTTGTATTCATTAATTACCCTCCCATATATAAGGGATAATTAATGCTTGTAAACCCTAATTCTAATCTCATATTAATCAGACGTCTTATTTTCTTCTCCCTGCTTCTCCAAATTCTCTCTGCACTCACCTCCCGGATTTCCTTCACAACAGTAAATAAGAATTCCAATAATAGTAAACCAAAACTAATTCCTAATTCAGCCAATACTTGCCAACATATCCTTCCCTAATTAATTGCCAATATAAACCAGTACTTAAGTTAGGACTTAGGAATGTGGTGCTAAAAAGCTAGAAAGGAAATAATTGAAATGGAATAATCACAAGATTCGAAACTGCAAATTAAACTCAATAATAATTCATGAATGATCACCAAATCAAATTATTCGTTAATAAATCAAAGAATAGTTCAAGAACGATCACCAAATCAAATTATTCATCGGACATTAATAATCAGACGGAGATTGTCATCAAACACACTGCAAAGTACGAACAAATGTCAATCCGGCCACAGAGTACTTACCAAACTAATTTACTAAAATTCATAGCTAGAATCTAATGTAAATTACAAAAAACTTAGAACTTGAAGCAAGAATGGAAGAATTTAATTACAACAACAACAATTTTTGGTTTTTTTCCCTTTTTCTCATACTAATTAAACTTTCCAATTAGCACCCGATGGAAGACCTCAGCCTATGCTTGGAATTCGTGCTACGTGCCGGTGTTGATGTTGCTGCCGTTGGACCGAAAAATTCGGCATACATGTCCATAAAAAACTTGTCCACAATTTCTAAATAGGCAGGGGAAGTGAGTCGAGAATAATAATGAAGAAACTCTTGGATGTCTAAAACATGATCAACATTGCTCATGTCAAGCATCTCCAACTCCTTGAGCTTCTCCATCACCAAGAAATTTCCTCTAATTCTCACCTCCCTCTTTGATTTCTTCGGCAATGTTTCAATCTTCGCAGGAGGAGGACTGGTGTTATGCATCAACGGCTGACAGTCATCTGTACGCTGGTGACGGATATTATGATCTTGTAATTTGGTTGGCGTACTGGAGACGATGAGTTTCTTCTTGTTGTTCGACGATGACAACGACGATGATCTCTTGATGTTTTGGATCTTGGAGTCCCATTGGTCGGTGAAGTCGGTGTACAACTTGTCGAGGTCTTTATAAGTTGTCGATGTGAGGAGATGACTGTTCCTGTTGTCCACGGCAGCATAGTCGGGGGAGTGTTTGGGGAGCTTTTCGTAATCTCCAGGAGAGAACAAACTCTTCAAGCTTCCTAGGGTTTTTTGTAAGAACTTCTTGGTGTTGGAAAAGGAGCTTCTGAGCAGCATTGTTGAGAGAGAGAGAGAGAGAGATTTGTGTGTCAGTCTGCAGGTTATTGATGTAGAAAAGGGTTTGTTTATAGAGAGAATGGATATGGAAATGGAAGGGAATGATGATGAGGAGGAGCCATGGAAGTTTTGTTAGCTTTTTTCCTCTTTATGTTTGTTTGTCCCTCCAAACGCTCCCTTACCTCTTCTTTTTGGAAAATATGTTCTTCTTTGTTTGGCTTTGTGATCATGAATATTGAATGAATGATGATGAATAAATTAAAGATATACGAATAGAAGCGAAAGGTAGGGACTGTTTGGATTTAACTTTTACATATAATAAGATTGTTTCGTTGCTTTTACTTTTGAAGGTGGAGTTGGTGCGTTGCCTTCTTTAAGATGGAGGACGGAATCATGGGAGCGGGCGTGGCATTGTGGTTGTTAGGCACTTAGGCTCAGTCTCTCCACTAGGGCTAATCTCAATCATTATTCATTCATTAATTGCCATCATTTTTTCTAATTTTATATTGAGTTTTGTAAAAAAGGCGATCGACAATGTTTGATGAATTCATACCGAAATAATATTTAAATTATCTAAAGAAATATTTTGATCGAGATATGGTGCGGACAATGGTCGAATCTAGCTAGCTTCTATCTTTTTTTAGGGGAGCGATTTTTGTGTTTGAGGGTTCAAGTTATAAAAATTACGTATTAAAGTTTAACATGCATAGCTATTTAGAAAATGTACAAGATTTTTAGAAGCAGTAGCCGCTTTAGGTCCAAGTGTAGTTTTTCTCCGACCGACACAATATTTAAGATTTAAAATCAAATTAGGTATACAGATAATATATAGTATATAAAACGTGTATGTATTCACTATTTATAACTTGGATAAAGTAATAATGTTGAGTGTATAGTTTTGAGAATAAAATGAATCACATCAAGATAATGACATTTGATCTTCCTCACCTCCTCAACAAGGGTTGATTTTCCATTTTGTTTCTTTAAATTGATCCTCAAGCAAATGTAAGTTTCCAAATTGATGTACTGTTTGGTGCCCAATTTGCGTATGATATTTACATGAACAAGAATCCTAATTAATGACTTCATTAGCTTTACACTCACTTGAAAAAGTAGCAAAAGCTGCTGAGCCAAAAAGCTGGAGTTTTCCATTGGATGCTTCTGTGATTGTTCAAATTAACTAAGCACTCTTAATGTTCATGCAAGCAAGATCAGCAAAGAGAGTGCCACGTCAGCCCTGGCTAAACTAGCAACGTCAGCCCCGGCTAAACTAGCCACATCAGCCATGGTTAACTAGCCAAGTCAAGTGTAGTTGTAGGGTTGGTGGCAAAAGGCAGAAATGGGAGGAAAAAAACAAAGTGATGCAGCAGCTGATTAGCCGATGAGTGAAAATGACTCGACAACGGCCAATATTCTAGCTTAGCCGAATTGGTGTGTTTAACCATTCACGGCATGCCACGTGTTGCAACGAGTCGTCCTAGAGTTGGAAGTTGGAACCCGTCTTTCTCATGGGTGACTCTCTCTAGCTTAGCCTGGGCTTGCACGGCTCGACACCCGTGCTCCTTAAGCTTTACCACATGTATGTATGTAACATGCCTAACCTAACTGTTGTTCCACCTAATCTTGATGAATTTGTTCTCTATTTCGGTAGGCGGTTAACGAATCATCTCAAACTCACTTGGTCGATTTCCAAACGTCCGACTGTCAAGATTTCGAGTATTCCTTATCCAAACAATCCCGCATTCACTCTCATATTCCTAATTATTGATGCCGAAAAAGACATCAACAAAACCGTAAAGATTACTCATGTACACCAAAACACAAGTACGCACGTTGTTCACCGTATTCAAATTAGGTTCACAATAATAACACAAACACGTATATGGTTCACCCGAATCATATTATACTTCCATGAAACTAATTTTATGGATATTATTATTCATAAATGCTTGTGTTATATTGTACATTGGCTTTGAGCCATATAGAGAATATGAGAGTGAATGGTTGGCTTGTCCTAAGAGGTGAGGGATAACTTCTCTTGAATACACAAAGTCCTAGGGCTCCTTTAACTTGTGGTCTTCATAATGAGCTTAGGCTCATCTAAATAGAGATGAAATCTCACACTAACGTTTGTAAATAAAAACATGCTCAAATATGAGACAAGTCAAATACTGTCACAATGATTTAGTATAAAAATTTGTTGTCCCTATCACTATTCTATTCAAAATGGAAACCCCTAATACATGTCCCCTTTTATTTTCCAATTTCCACCATTTTGACAATTTTCTTGTGCTGGGCTACCTCTTGTTCCGCCCACCCTTAGGATTTTGCAGGTTTGAATTGTGGTCCATTGCCAACCCAAAATCACTGAATTTCACTTCTAGTCAAATTGTTGGGTAAAAAATTGGTCCAGAACTAAATCTGAAGGAGCCCATCAAACCAAAGCCCAAGTTACCTTGGAATATGTGAGCAAGACATAGTCAGAGGTAAAGGGAATAGGCACAATAACCCGAAAAATGCGATCATTAATGAGAATTCGTTGGCCCAACCCAGTGAAGAGAGAGACGCATGAACAAAGCACGAACACGATCAGGCTCAGCAACCCAAAAATGCGACAATTAATTGAAGCCATAGGCTAAGGTAGGCAGCCATCAAATGTAACTATCATTGGCCATATTGCTCAGACATTCTTTTAAATTGCCCCCAACTTGGGTAACCATTCATTAATGGGTCATCCCTCTAGCTTTTATTCCTCTTAACCCTGATTTTCGAATAATTCTAAAATTTGTGTAAATTTATATAGAAAAAAAAATATAACAATTGAATTCGAGAGATCTCACAACCCCGTTTAAATCATTAATTAATTAACTCCAAACCATTATTTATTTATGAGTTTAAGTTTGACCGGATGTAAATTTATATAGAAAAAAATATAACAATTGAATTCGAGAGATTTCACAATCCGTTTAAATCATTAATTAATTAACTCCAAACCATTATTTATTTATGAGTTTATGTTTGGCCGGATAAAAGTAAAATAATTTGAAAATCCAAATCACTATGTTATAAACAATTTAGTTTTGGTTTTCTATTTTGAAAATCTGTTAAATCCAAATTGGAAACATATTAATTTTTAAATCTACCATATACTCTTATATATACGAACACAACTTAATTAATTAATTTATTTTTGCAGTGTTTGTTACCAAATGTTGTTGGCTTTTGGTATATGTCATTGGTAGTTGCTTGATGGATTTTATTTGCTATTGCTTGCTTGCTCCCCTTGCAACTTAAATGTACGGAATTTTAAGAATGTTTTAAATTGGATGTGTTGACCTTAATTACGTTTTAGTTTTTATATTTTGGTTGAAATTTATGAATAAAGGAAGTTTAAGATTGTGAATATATGGATGAAGGAAATTTGTTTGAAAGTATGATGCCTACCAATAGAGATTGAGAATGTTTGGATGAAGAAATTTTAAGATGTTTTGGTTATGAATGTGATTATTTAAGTCCCATATGATCCATATATTACATACCTTTTATTATGTCAAAACTCTCCATATCGATCAAAATCAAACTGTCAGTAACAATTTGATTTGAAACGGTTTCATTTCTAATTGTAGTAATGTGAATTTAGATATTACCAATATCTGCATTGAGTCGCAGCATTCCCTCCAATAATTATATTTGCAAAAGGAATGAATAAAAGCTCAGTGAAATCGACATAAATTTGACTGACCAATATTCATGTTTACAATTAACCATTCGGTCATCCTATTACCCTAATACCACACTGCCTCCAATCTCATAGAAGAAAGAGAACCCAAATCTCTCTATCCGTGTAATATGTGTCACGCAGCTTTCAAGGCATCAGAGACCATTGTGTCTTCATTTTCATTTCAGTTTTCAATTTCAAGCACAACACAAGGTACATACATCCATTTGCCTCAATTCATTTGGAATAGACGTTTCAGTTTTGTTAGAAAGCTGAATCTGCCTTGGCAGCTATTGATATATCTGTTTCAAGAGCTTTTTAGGGCAACAAAAGTGTCCTCATCTCCATAACAAAACAAACCATTCTTAACCCACTTTCATATGAAGAAAATTGCCCAAGTAGGTAACATTTTCTGCCCTAAACTTCCCTCCATCTATTCCAAACCACACATTCAAAAAATATCCGACTCAAATTGAATATTCATATTTGAGTAAAAAAAAAAACGAAAACACCCGCCGACATTCATTTTAACGAATTCAATTACGACCATATGGCGGGGATATGAATGTATTTTTGATATGTTTGAAACTTGATTTGAATGTTGGAAGGAGGCAGCTATGCTACAAATCCAGAGCTATATTTGATGTTAGGGTGGTAGGTGTTTTTTTTTTTTACAAAAAGATTATATAACAGCAGCAAAATTGAGCCCAACGGAAATAAAAAGATAGCTTAATAACGGACACAAAACTAGAACAAACCCAACAAAAAAAACCACAGGAGGTCACAAAAAACTCCAACCCTAGCTAAAGGCTAATGTTGGTGTTTGCTTATTGCTATTGCTTTTGTTGGTTCTGTGTCTTGCTCTCTGTTTTCCATAATGGAACCCATTTTGATTCTATTAATTAAAAGATTGGATGACAGCATAACAAAAGACAGAAGCATGCACCTAACACCAAATTATGCCCCAATCATATTTTATCTTCTTGCTTGCCTAACAAGTGAACAAAAATATTAACAATTTAGTTTTTTTTTCTTCCATTGAAAATTTGGCATTATGCCATATTTCTTGCTTATTCCCTATTTTTTTTACCGGTGAATAAAGGGAGTGAAAGAAGAAACAAACCAGAAAGAAAACAAGGTTTCTAATGGAACAGATGTTGATCATCAAGCATCACGCTAGTAATCTCACGAGGAGTTTGCGAGAACCTAACCACCACCCCAAGCTCAAAAATGTGTCCCAGCTGAGCAAGCCTATGTTGCATTCCCTGTAAATGTGAAAAACATCACAGTGCTAAGCATTGGATAGCAAGTTTACAGAAGGTAATATGTTGTTGATGTTAACCGAAAAAGAGTTTAAATTCAAATTTTTTCAATATATTGATTAAGAAATACCACGTATATTGTATACATAATGTGAAGAAATACCACGTATATTGTATGCATAATGTGGTTGATGTTTGAAACCTATGTGATTAATTATTTCGGAAAAATTTACTAATTGGCGATGAAATTATAGAGATTCTCTTATTTTACGGTAATTATTATTTTTTAAATATAAATATTAGATATTATATTTTATATTCACCATTTATTGATTTATTTGTATTGTAGGCCTAAACCTTTTACTGCACATTCCAGTAGAAACGCCTCTAATTGGTCAAATTAACTTCTGATACTTTTTAAGTAGGGAGAAGCTAGTGCATGTATAGTATCACAGGGACTTTTTCAATAGGTGAATAATTTTGAAACTTGATTGAACTTTTTGTATTCTTTTGGTGCAATCTTGGGGTGGAGATTAAAGAAAGTCCAACCACACAGAAAAATAAGAGCAACTTTATGTGATCCAACTCTTGCTTTCCCATTTTTCAAGTGTCCAATTTGAAAAAAGCTTCATCCTCCCTCACACACAAAAAGTAATGGAAACAGCCATGGAGGCATGGACTTTCTCCTCTTCATCTACTTCCCCATCAAAAACTATCCTTTTCAAAGGCATCAAAGGGAAAAAGGTAAAAACTGCCACAAGATTTACATGCCAAAGACTCAAAAGCAACTGAAATGCTTCATATTTTCAAACAACAATGTCTTTTTCCATTAAATCACAAAAAAAAACACAAACCCATAAAGCAGTAATAAGACAACAAAATTTACAGGTGATTAAAGGTAGCTTTTTAATCCATCATTTAACCCTAATGAGAAAATGGAAGATAACCCGTTATTGTAAAACTAACCAAAGTAAGAATTCTAAAATATTAACTCTTCCATTTTTTTTTAAAGGACAGATTACTGAGAAAACAGAGGAGCTTCAAGATCCCCAATTAGAAAACAGAGCCTCCCAAATCTCAGTGAAGACTTCGATAATCACCCTGTGATGATGAGGAGAATTCAATGACAGAAAGCTCTGAAGAAGATGCTCAAGATCTTTGGCTGAAAATATCTGCTTCTCAAAGATCATCTCCACCATTGACGTCCTGAAATCATTGTACGGATCGCTTGACTTCTTCACCACTGCAAAGCTGTTCTTCACTTTTCCCTGCAATGGGAGCAGCCTCATTTCAGAGCTGGCTCTTCTCCGGCTAATGCTGTGCGCGTTACGCCGCGAGCGCCTCCGTACTCTCGGCCCGGACGAGTCCGAAGAGTGGCTCTTGGAAGAAAATAGAGTGTCGGTCTCGTCCCCTCTCTCGTCGTCGTCGCTGCTCGACCACCACCCTCTGTAATTGTTGCTGTCCAGAGAGGAAGAGCTGAGTTGGAAAAATTCGCCCATCTTTTTGTTCTTCTTAGGTTTGCTCTTCTTCTTCCTCTGTTTCTTATCTCTGTTCTTTCTCTGTTTTACCCTATTATCATGGAGATCGTTGTAGAAGGGGTTCAGTGGTAAAAAAGGCGACGCCGGAGGGCAAATTTGTCCGTCGAGATCAAAGGGCTTGACGAACGGCGAACACCGCTCGAAAATTTTGCGTCTTCGAAGCGACAAATCTTTTCTGGAGACGACACAGGTTTTGTTGATAAAGGGGTGGTTGGGATCAGAGCATTGAGGTCTGCAAATGGCGGGGATGGGCCGGGCCACCTGCTTCGGCTGCTCAGGCGCCGGTGATTGTTTCTGGGTTTGAGGCAAGAAGACAGCCTTCTCGATCACGTTCAATAAGTTCCGGGATCGGCAGGAGGCGAAGGAGGATCGGAACATGTTGGATAGCTTGAGTTTGAATTTGCTCTCCATTGAAGATGAGATTGAAGAAACAAACCAGAGGTTTTGTTTTTAGAGGGAAGATGGAGGGGTATAAATATAAATGCATGAGAAACTGAAAGTGGGAGTGTTTTAAATTCATAATTAAATGAAGACTGAGAAAACTTTTTGTTATGTGTGTTTGTCTTCTTCTTTGTCCTGCTGCTGCTTCTGCTGCACAAGATATAATATTGGATTGGATTTCAATTTTAATACTCTGCTTCTTGTTGACCTTGTAGCCACATTCCTCTTTTTTTTTAGGGTGACTTGAATCTTGATCATTGACTAAATTAGCCCTTTTCTACCCAAAAACTACATTTTACCTACAGGATGAATCGGGTAGGATGATTTCGTAGGCGGCGCTGAATTTGAATCTGAATGTGAATGCCAATTCGGTCAGACTATCTCAATTAACAACCACTGCACTAAATACATGGTATATTTTTAATAGGATATAATGAAAAATAATAGAAATAGAAAAAACATCCCTCCATTTTCTAACCGTTAAATTTTAGTTTAAGGATATCTAACGATTTACATCTCACACCGTAATTAGTGCGATAGAGTACTGTAAAATTTCCATTTAATATGACTTGCTTATTAGTCGTATTTTTCAACGCCAATTTTTTTTTTACTATTAATACTAATTCGCTTTCATTATCTAGTTGAAAATCCTGATTTCACTCATAATAATTTTTATACTAATTATATTGTACATGGTATACAATGTGAGTTGGGGATGTTGTGGGTATCGAATAAAGTAGATCACTAGCGAACTCAAGTCTAAAATCTTGTCACTTCCTGGTTAATTACTTCAGTCTAGTTGATTGTTTATAGGTTCAAATGATATTATATTTATTTATATAAAGGTAACTTAAATTTGAGTGTGAGTTCTGACCGAATATCCTAATTTAAATTGAATATTCGATTTGGTGTAATAAGCTTGAAGCTATATGTAGAGTTATATAATTTTGATCTTGAAAATTTCGCAAATTCTAATTTATAGCCAAAATAAGGGAGCTTGGGAAGTTTGAATGGAAAATATAGAAGGAAATGTCCAAAGTGGCAATGTCAGCTGGTGGCCTAGTTCCCTAGGTAGACACACACAAATAGGTGTTTTCTCTGAAATGGAAAATTGTGTATATACTAAAGAGCAAAATGCAAGGGACAAAACTAGGTGGCTAGAATGCTAGATGATGAACAAGTTGAATGCTAGATGATGAACAGGTTGGCTGCAGATCTGGGAAAGGCCTTCCATCTATGGTTAATTATTGACTTATTATTACCCATGTAATAAATTAACTTGGTGGTGTGAATAGAGAGGGATGGACCAGATAATTAAGTCATCTTTTTAAGCTCCATTTATGGGCAAATGTAAATTGTCAATACATATTATGATGGGTACATAATTAAATTTGAAGACCAAATGAAGAAAATAGAATGAGGGCTTTAGACATTGGTCCTCAAAATTTAAAATTTAGGTTAGCCTCGTATTATGTATGCAACTTGCTATGCAATTCTTTGTTCATTGTTGCACATGTGACAAAAAAATTATTGTATATAAATGCTTATTTGACTCGCATTAGAATAATTGTTCAAGAAAATAGAGAATAATTTTAATATAACGATATTGACGAAGGACTTACATAGACAGTGGGTATCAATTTAACTTTTTATGTGTATCGAAGATGATAGTGTACAAAATAAGTGGTGTAGAATACTCTTTTTTTAAACTAGGGAACCATATCCCAGACACAACATATTGGAATGCCTCGTGCCTTGGCCTCATCGGAGAAGAAAAGATTATTCAGGCCTACTCAAAAAGTTGATCATGTATGTGCTTACAGCTACCGACTTCAACCCTGCCGTTAAACCAACTTCTCTACACATCGATCTGGAAGTATGATCACACAAGAATAGCTGAAGATAAATCGAACCAAGACTTGGAGACATTCTAAATTTGTGCCTTTATCACTTAGATCACTCTTAGTGGTTCTTAGAATGCTTTTTACCTTAGCTTGGAGTGTAGCTAGGATGTTTACAACTTTACATGTTCCAATTTAAAATAGTGAGATTGATGGCTTTACGAGTAAAATATGCACTGCCAAGAGTCACTGACATTGCAAGAGCGAGTAAAATATTGGTGCCAAATGTTTTATGACTCTCAGATTCAATCCGATCGTACTTAGTACATGCAATTCAAATTTGAAATTTTTTTAAATATAAAGTTGGAAGAAATATTACTGTATAATTAACCGCAAGAAGTTAAATTAATTTGTTAAACACAAATTGAATTCATGGCAGCTGGAAATATTTGTGATGTAATTAGCTAGTGGATATGAAGGGAAGTGAGTGATGATCGAGAGAGGTGAGGCCACTGTGAGTGATGATCGAGAGAGGTGAGGCCACTGTGAGTTCTGAAGATGAACAGAAATGATGGAATTTGAAATTTCAGAAACATGAATCATGGTTTCAGGGGGACAAGGATTTAGTCCTTTTTCTTATTAGTGGGGTCTCCTTTATTCTGCAGGCATATAATAATATAGATGCACGCCATGATGGATGGGACTATTCACTTAATTGAGTGGATAAAAATAAAAAAGAAATGATGATTTTATGTCCGATTTGATCTGTTACTATTTCTTTTACTCTAATCTTTCGTTCTAATTTTTCATTTTAATATTTTGTGTGTCTGTTCTCATAGTTTGTAATTTAACGATGGGTACTTTTTCATCGTTATGAAACTCCTCCTTTGAAAGTTTCCCACTCTTTCTTTACCATAGTTGCTCCCATAATCCTCGAAAAAATCGTAATATCCAAGGCTAATTAGAGAGCATATAAAGCCTTCGCATTGTTACTGGCTCGAGTAGATGAATAGTTTCATCCAATAATTTTCCATTTTGTTGCCACCACAAACATGCACACAGAAATGAGTGATGCATGAAGCATGGAAACGGGAGGGTCGATCGGTAGGCAGCAAGAAGAATATGCTAGCTCTCCATCTCGTGACTTTTTTTATTCCTAATTATAAATCGATTATAATAAGCTACGTACGTATATATGCCTGCAAATTATTTCTTTAATTAAGTATCAATATGCTTGATGGATCACAGACAAACTTCAGACGCATCATCTATAATGTCTTGGTATTTTTATTGCCAACAAATAAAATAGATGGAGTTGCGTATTCTGAATCTGTTTTAAGGGTAGTTCAAATTCAGGAACTGATATATTACTTTTATATATATGTGTCTCTAAATCTTTTCTTGAGCATATTACTGAATATATTTATGACAAAAAAAGAAGAAGATAAAATTAGACTATAATTAAGAATTAACCTACTCTGTCTAAGAAAAAATTTCTGAATATAACAAGAGTTTTTTACTTTATAAATATATATATACACGCATAAGAAACTACATTGCTACAAAATAAACAGAAGTTATGGACAAAGAAATTCTATGTGCATTCATCTTATAAACCCATTTCTTATTCCATCCCTTCATTTTCTAATTTTACTCTTGAAAAATGGGAATGGAGGAATTAATACGAGAAATCTGAAAATAGAGCTGTAGATATAGAAAGGGTTGCCCTAGAAAATGGAAAGCATATATCACTGAACATGCAAGTTTGTATCCCACCATCCGTCCTTGTTTACATGCATATTTTCATATGAGAGAGAGAGAGAGAGAGAGAGAGAGAGAGAGAGATTTGAAATGTGAGATTATTGGGAGTAAGTGGAGGAGGACAAAGGTTAAATTGTCACCTTTTCCATGTTGTATATGGGAAAAAAAATATTAATTTCCAGCTTTTTCTGATGTTTTCAAGTCTTACATCTCTCTTTTGGCAGCATGTTAGTGTCATTTTCTAATTCGTCCACTGCTCAAAAGACAAATTCAAAATACACCTAAAACTCTTGGCTTCATCATCACTTCACCCGCTAAACTAAAACTTGATCGATATGATGAATTTGAATCAATCAAAAAAATCCATGAAAGGAGCATCTCAAAGTCCTAGAACCTTCCAAGGGCACAAAACACTCATTGCCCATGCAACCAACAGCTAACAGACACTCTTTCTGCAGTTTGGATTCATTTTTCAACCTCAAATTTGCTCATTGTCAACAACAAAACAATTCCCCCCACCACATACATTTCCACATATATATATATATATGATTATAAAGGTAAATAAAGAGGTAAGCTCTGTAAATTTCAGCCATTTTTTGGTTCATTGATCTGGACTTCGAAGAGCTAGAAGGGTTGGTTGGTGTGTGTGTGTTATTGACATTTTGAGTATGACTTTTCAGGTGAAGTTGTGGGTTACAAGATTTGAATATTTACTTGAAAAATGAGGGAATATTGCTTGAGCTGGAAATAAGACAATGGCTATCAACCAAAATCCATGGACCCAAGCTTGCATAACACTCACATCCCTTGAAGGTTGAAATCTTAAGGCCCCTTTTTAAGTTTTCACTTTTGTCTTTAAGATACAGTATTTCATTTTCTTATTTTGTGTGCTTTGAGGTATAAAGAAGGTATCAAAAGGAAAGAAAAATGGAAAAAAAGATAGTGTATGAATAGGAAGAAATAAAGAACAAAAGAATTTGAGATTTCACTCAAAAACTAGTCGTAGGAAAGAAACCCAGCTTTTTACAAATTAAATCTTTCTAAGAGTCGACACAGTTTGAATCTATACGGATATCACCAAAAAACAAGGGTTTTGAAATTCAATTTTATTTTTTAAAATTTCAATGTTAGTTTTTGGAATTATAAGGTTAGTATATATGAACTCTAATATTTGATATTATAGACTGATGATTTTGGTTTTTTTTTATAGCAACATTAATGTGAACTCTCGCACAATGAGATTGAGGTTTCAAAGTAATTTTTCTGCTTCAAAATTTTGAATTTAGAGTTTAGATTTTGGATTTATAAGGTTCATATGAACTATAATACTTCATAGTATGGGTTACATAAAGAGTTTTGAGTTTTTTTTTTATTATTTTGAGTTTGATTTTTCTATTATAAGCGATGTTGATGTGAATTCTCACAATAAGAAATTTGATTTCAAAATATCAAACATAACGTTGTAGTTCATATTAATCTTATTTAAATCTAGAAATTTTAAAAATATAAATTTCAATTTCAAAACTTTTATCTCATCTTGTTCACATCCATCCTCAAAACCAAAATCAAAATGGAAAAAAAAAATTAAAATACTTTTCCCTCCCGAAATATCAAGCAACCAGAAATAGTTTATAACTCGAAATTTTGAATTGAAAAAAAAAAAGTGAACTCTAAACTCCCAATCTCATATTGATGAGTGTTCAAATTTATGGTTTTGTTTCTTTATCTCTCACCAAGCAACCAGAAATATAATAACAAAAGCGAGTGATGCAAGTTTTTGCCCTACAAACTAGAGGAAGCTACAAATTTGGAAATTCACGCCATGGAAGAAGTGACCGATCAAGGAAAACAAAAGATGGTGAAAGCACCGATGGTTGGTGTCAAATGGAAAGGATTTTGTTCTTTTTAAATAAGGTCTCGAATTCAAATCTTGTAAATGAAGTAGTCAATATTAAGGAGAACTCCACCGTAGTTATCACCTACATACAAGGGATACCTTGATTTCCCCCCAAAAAAAGGTAGTGAAAGCCAATTACAGGCACAACAGAATGGAAAGGTTAAGAGGGTAAGAAAAGTGGGTTAAAACTCAAAAAATTTACCAAGCAAAGTAACTCAAGTAACTGAAGTCAATCAAAACCCGATTTGCAGTATATTAATTTACGACTATGATCCACCCGTGACCCAACTATTTGCATATATTTTTGTCTTAGCTGCTTGTCATCTTCTATTGTATTGTCTACAATTTTCCTATTTTTTTTTTTTCTCGCTTGTGAAGACAGTTACACTCTTGCATCATGTTTCCATACAATATACTACCTTGGGATTTCATAACGCAATGTACATTGTCGGAGATTTTCAGTTCGATTTTTATTAAAAAAAATTCGGTAAATATAGTTAACATGTATAATTTTTCAGTTCAACACGTTCCTATTGCAAAAATTAATTTTATTATTCCACTAGCATCTAAACACATGCAATTTGTATTTTTTTTAAACATGAGAATTTTTATTTATTCTTTTATATTTTATTTTAATAAAAAAAAATGAACGGAGAAAAGTAATGCAGATAACTCCCCATTGGTATAAATATATAAAGTTTACGTGAGTAACTACCTGCAAGCAAGGATGAAAATATCGATATCGACGGATATATCGCTCGCCGAATTTACGGATATTTCGCCCCAAATATCGATATCGATATCGATATCGTTTACGGTCAACAAAAATGACGGAAATTGGGTCCAAATGACGGAAATTTGGAATGAAACTTTGGCAAACACTAAGTACCCAATAATGGTTATATAGGACTAATAAAAACTATAAAATGACTTTGATATAATAAATATATGACAATGGTTTGATGTAATATGATTCTGCCGATGACTAATAATATAAAATCTTAAATATAAATATAAATTGAAGTGAGTTATTATAATTGAATGTTAAAAAGGTTAAAAACATAACAATAAACATACAAAAATTCAATGTAAAAAAATGATAAAATAAGTTTAAATATATTTAATATTGGAAAAAAAATGAAAAAATATGGTCAAATTTTGTTTAAAAAAATGGAAGTAATGGATTATATAAAATTGAACAAAAAATGGGAAAAAAAAACCAATCTTTAAAAAATTGGAATAAATGAATAAAAAAGGAAAAAACAAAAAAAAAATAACTAATGGCAAATGAATCCAAAAACCCAAGCCAACTCTGCTGGGCTCGATTTCATTATATTGTATAACCAAGGATTGAAATATCGATATTGATGGAAATATCGCTAGTCAAATTTACGGATATTTTGATGGATATATCGATATCATTTACGATCAACAAAAATGACGGAAATTTAGTCTAAAAGTTTGAAATTTTTAATGTAATTTTGGGAAATATTTAAGTACCCAATAATATTTATATATGATTAATAAAAATTATAAAATGATTTTGATATAATAATTATATGATATATAATATGATACGATATGGTATGATAATGATTAATAATATAAAATCTTATTTATAAGATCAGATTAGTAGAAAATTCGAAAAATTGGTAAAAAATTTCCAAAAACTAGATTAGGAGCTAGAAGATCGAATTCATAAAAATTCGAGAATATACCAGCTCAAGAGAATTCAGAAATATGAATATTGATTTATTAGAGTTTATTTAGAGATTGATTTTTTGTAATTGTTAATAATTAATTATAATTTATTATTAAAATATCTAAATCAACCAATGGAAACCTTCCACTCATTCTCTCTCCCTCTAGAAAACTCGTTTCTTTCTATTTATCTTCAATTTATTATTAGACTTATCTTCAATTTATTATTATAATTTATTAACTTAACAAACCGCCTTCAATTCATTATTATAATTTATTAATTTACAAACACTCATTCCTCTCTCCCTCAAACTCACCTCATCGTGCTTTTCTTCCTCTACAGTTATATGGTTCGACAAAAACAGAGCATGTGAAAGAAAAAAAAAGAATGAAGATCATCGCTGCTGTTGTTGCAGATCTTGAAGATCCTCGCTAACGTCGTTGCCCCTGTTATCGCCACTGCGACAGATCCTAAAGATCCTTGATACCGCAGTTGCCACCATTGTTGCAGATCTTGAAGATCCTCACTGTCGTCGTTGTCGCCATTTTTGTAGATCCTGAAGATCCTCGCTGCCAACGCTGCTGTCGATGTTCACTGCTCACCACTGCTTGATGTTTACTGCTCGTTGCTGCTCCGAGAAGGTCAATTTTTCCAATTTTGAGTTTATTAAATTTTTCCAATTTTCCAATTTGGACTAATATCGATTAAATTTTGGTGGGTATCGGTTAATTTCGGCGATATCATCCAATATTGGAAGAAATTGGACGAAATCATGGAAATTGGGGGAAAAAATTTCTTCCCTCTCTGTTTACATGTCGACTCCTTGAATTAGCGACATATCGGTTGATATTTCGCCGATAGTACCGATATTTTCAACTATGCCTGCAAGTAAAACGGCATTTCCAAATCATTTCTTTTGTGCACATCTATATTAAAGCCAACATGGTAGCGGATGTTATTGCCGATTAGGTCACAATTGCCAAGAATCAAAGTCATAGTCTCGATCTTTACCTTTGGAAGTAATCCCAACCTAGTGCCTTGGCATGTTTGGTGCGGGTTTTTTTTAGGATTTTCTCCGTAACCATGTATTTGTCTTTTATTTTTCTTCACCCATTAAAAAAAAAAAATTGCATGCAAGTAACTTTTAAGTTTTTTAAATTACTACTAGTGCCCACAAATTTTTTACCAGTTATATTTTTTGCATCCTAAATTCTTAAACTATTCGAGGATAGTTTTAAGGTTTTTGAAAATTGAACTAAAATTATGCAAGCAACTTTGAGGTGTTGCAGCTATTCTTAATACATTCTAAGAGAAATCAAATATACTCACATTCTCCTGCATTACATGTCTCTCATTTATCGTACCCTATTGACACTACTTGTATCTTTGTCTTCAAAAAGTGCCCCTATCTCTTCTAAAGTTTTGCCTTTTGTCTCCGGCAAGAAAAAGTAAAAGAATAACGTACCAACCATCATGATTCCGGACAACACAAAAAAGGTTCCTCCAAATGTTATTTTACTAGAGATTGTTAGAAATATTATCAACACCACTCTGCTCACCAAACGGTTCACTGATATGGCAAGACTTGATCCCTGGGCCTATAATCTCATCGGAAAAATCTCCGACGAGTATACCCAGGTTATTGGGCCAACCCCAATAGAGAAGAAGGATACATCAGCGCAAACGGCAATGATACACAATACAATGGCCCATGTGGGCTTGCTACTCGAATGCTCTAGATATCTGGACCCAAGGCCCAGCCCAGCTAACGATATAACCATCCCAATTGTGCCCAACAGTAAAAGAGGCCGCCTCCCAAACCGGTCCAAATAACTTGCCGAAATTAAAACAAAGCACGTCTTGAAAAGGCCCATAATAACATTAACACCGAAGAGCTGCTTTTTGTTATGAATTCCGGCGGCCTTGAACACTTGCGGGCAGGCCCATAATAACATTCACACCGAAGAGCTGCTTTTTGTTATGAATTCCGGCGGCCTTGAACACTTGCAGGCAGTAATATACAACGACGTCGTTTCCAGAAGCCTGCATGAAGAATTTGATACCAATGGCCGCGACGAGCATCCGACGAACGGGCCTGGAGGGTCTTAACAGCTGCTTCCAAACTCCTTTTCCAACATTTGAAGAATCTTCATGGGCCGTGGTTGGGCCTCGTCCTGGGCTTGTGGGTAGAGCTGAAGCAGCATTGGTCATCTCATTAAGTCTCAGCTGAGCTTCCTCTTCGGAGGCGGATGTTTTCACCAACACACCTCTTTTGCTTCCACCAATCTTCCTTTCATCACCAGCCACTTAGGCGATTCCGGCATGGCAATCACCCCCAGCCCTATCCCAATAGCCGGAACCGCCGCTAGCCCGAGCATTAACCTCCAATTTATATGGTTCGGCAGACCAGCCAATGCATAATTGAAAATGTACCCAACAAACAAACCAAATGTTATGAACACCTCCGGTAGAGAAGTAAGGAAGCCCCGATTCATCACCGGAGATAGCTCCGCAGTGTAAACCGGGGCAATCATTAGCGCGTAGCCGACCCCAATGCCGGCCACGACCCGGCCCACCACTAGAAACGGGTAGGACGGGGCCAGGCCCATGACAACTGCACCTATTAGAAATGTGCATGCGAACAAGACTATAGTATAACGCCAGCTAATATAATTCGATGTCTTGCCTGAGGCCAGTGACCCTACCAAAGAAAACACATTTAGGGTTCCGACCAAGATTTCCACTTGAGTTGACGTGATCTTCATGTTCTCTTTGATGTAAAGCACTGCCCCACTCATCACTACAATATCTTGACACACCCAAAATGCACGAAAAGTATTCGTCAATCGAAAAAAAATATGTGAATTAATTCACAAAAACAAATTTATCGTTTACCATATCCCAAGAGAATTGAACATGTGGAGGCCAAAAGAGCGCAGATGACCGTGTATTTGTTCATTCCCGATTGTTTATGAACACTTGGAGGTTCAATTGGAGCTCCAACCGCATCTATATTTTTCAGTTTCCACAAATCTCATAAAATCAATGTCCAATATCATATCCAATGGGGTCACAAGCCCGAATATCATTTTGTATAAACTAGAACTGGGTCACAAGCTCGAGTTATCATTTCCAAATCTAAAAACCATTTCGTTATCAAATCTTTGTTCAAGTTCCCGTTTGACTATACTCTAAGTCAAACCTTAAGTATATTGGGTCTCAAGTCCGAAATACTGATTTCACACATCTCCGTGAAATCATTGAAAACCAGTAATCACAACATCATTCAATTCATGATCCAACCAACATATAAATTATCATGAAATATCTCATTCAAAGCTATAAATAAATCTGACATTTCTAACTATATTCATAAATCATTAAAACATATATATGCATACATCATTTAAAAATCAAAGTCCACTTACAAACGGTCCATGCTGTGAGCTCCAAAACCCCCGCCGTAAGCTAGTCCAAAGCCTATCCACAGTCTTCGGGATGTCCATGCCTATTCAAATCATACTCAAAGGTTACTATCAACCTATAAAAGTCCGTATCAAAAACCCCTAACTATCTCAGAATCGAGAACGCATCCCGAACATGCTTCCCGAAGCTAAAAACCCCCAAAACACCGACTAAACGATCTCCGATCGACCTAAAACCACCACCATTAGATTCAGATCGTCGAAACTTTCCGAACAAGACTAATTTGGCCTCAAAATTCATGCCCACCAACTAGATTTGTGGATTTTTCTTGCCAAAGCTGCTCTTAATTGTGTTGATGATACGGTTTGGATTGAGGAATCTCCACCTTGGCTGGATGATGTCCTCACCAAAGATTTGAATTATACTATGGTTGTTTAATGAAAGGAAGAATTTCTTGTAAACAAAAAACCTAACCAACATTTTGTTCATTATGATCCATTTTGGTCCCAAAAAAAAAAATGAAGCCCCCTGCATTTTGACCCTCTTGGAAAAGATTCCTGAGTCCACCACTGTGCACACGCGAACTTGAATATGGTCAACAATTACAAAAAAGAGTTGATCAGGGCGAAAAAAAGGACAAGACAAGCAACCATACACAAAAAAGAGTTGCAACAAAACCTATGAATTTCATCTAACAAAAAACATCATGCAACAGAAATCACCACTTCAGGATCCTGGTTTTCTTTCCGATCTTCCCAAGGAGAAGAGCCAGCTTGCGCAATGGACTCGTCTTCCTTACCAACACATGTCCCATTTACCTTGGAATCATCCTGTTGACCACATGGAGTTACTGTCTCATCTATCTTGGAGTCATTCTGGAGACCACATCGAGTTACTGTCTCATCAACCTTAGAATCATCCTGAAGACCACATTGAGTTACTGTAGCATCTACCTTGGAATCATCCTGTTGACCAGAACATGTCCCATTTACCTTGGAATCATCATGTTGACCACATGGAGTTACTGTCTCATCTATCTTGGAATCAAACCAGAGACCACTTTGAGTTACTGTCTCATCTACCTTGGAATCATCCTGGAGACCACATTCAGCTACTGTAACATCTACCTTGGAATCATCCTGTTGACCAACACTTGTCTCATTTACCTTGGAATCATCCTGGAGACCACATTGAGCCGCAAGTAACCTCTCTTCGGCTTCCTTCGTTTCTGCTGAAAAAAGAAAGCACTCAACTTAGCACAAGCGAAGAATAGCACGCTCACTATCGTATAATATTAGAAATCAATCAAGAAGTTCAAGTGAGTACTGAAAGAGCCTAGAGTTTTATCCAGATAGTGCTTAAAATCTCAACTTTCAATATACCAGAAGAATGAAGATATAATGGCAAAAAAATCTCATATGCGCAAATATAACACTAACATCCCCTGCGAAATTATCAAGGGTCATATTATTTCTATATCTTTGAACATCAGCCTCTAATTCTTTAATCAACGGACTAAACCACCCTTGAGTTCAAACTCATATCTATACAGAACTACTCCAGTATTCATAAATCCTATCTGACAGGAAAATTCATGACAAATGTTGGAAAGAAATGACAAATGTAAGAGACAAAAAGGCAGTATCTTTGCAATGTCTGTGGGATTTCAATCAAAATGTTTAAAACTACTTGTCCCAAAATTTACCTTCAAAATGATAACAGACCAATGATTTGTCATTAAAAAAAATAATAATAGTAGGGTTAGATATCACAATGTGTAACTAGACAACATACAAAATCTTTTGTACACATCCTCTAAAGCAAGGTGAAATAATCTCACAATGATAGTGGTAACAATAATAACACAGGAAGGGCCAATACCATTCAGCTTAGGGAAAGTAGTCCTCCTTTCCTTCATCCACCTTTTTCTTCCTCTCCCTTCTCGTTGTTCCCCTGTTCTTCGCCCCCCTTCTCGTTGTTCCTCTTTTGTCATCCATCCATTATCATTCAGCTCAGGGCAAACCGGAATGCTATGCCCAATTTTCCGGCATATCACACATATCTGCAAGCAACACATAAATACATAAACATCACTATAAGTTGATTCCTAATCGTAATAGAAAAGTTCCCAATTTCTCAAAACAATAAGCAAAAGCTTCAAAAGTGAACCAAGGCACACCAAACATTTCAAGATTAAACAATGCAAAAACCATTACATGTATGCATGACCATGTATTAGAGAATAAAATCCAGTATTAGATCCACCTACTTCAATGTAATCTGGACCTGTAACTTGCTTTGCTGCCTCCACTTGGATTTCCCCCTTAACTTGGCCTGTTTTACTCTTCTTTATCTCCGTCCCCTCGATTGGGATTGTTGCGACCGTTGACTCTGTCTCTGATAGAAGTTGGTTTGCCCCATCAGCCGTGTCTGTTTTGCTATTCTTTGTCTTGGTCTTCTTGCCTGAAATTGTTGTCTCTGGTAGCAATTGGCTTGCCTCATCAATTTGGTCCATCACATCAATTTTGGTTGCCCCGTCAACCGGGCCTGTTTTGCTCTTCTTTTTCTTTGCCTTCTTGTCCGGGATTGTTGTCTCTGGCTTTGGCTCTATTAACAGTTGGTTTGACCCATCAATTAAGGTTGCCTCATCAACCAGGCTTGTTTTGCTCTTCTTTTTCTTCGACTTCTTTCCTAGGATTGTTGGCTCTGGCTCTGGCTCCGATAACAGTTGGCTTGCCCCATCAATTTGCTTTGATCCATCAACTTGGTTTGCCCCACCAATCTGGGTTGTGCCACCAATTTGCGCTACCACATCAACCGGGCATGTTTTGCTCTTGTTTCTATTAGGCTTCTTGCCTAGGATTGTTGGCTCTGGCTCTGGTAGTAGTTGGCTTGCCACATCAATTTGGTTTGACCCATCAATTTCAGTTGCCCCATCAACCGGGCCCATTCCGCTCTTCTTTTTCTTCAACTTTTTTCCTAGGATTGTTGGCTCTGGCTCTGGCTCCGATAGCAGTTGGCTTGCCCCATCAATTGGGTTTGAGCCATCAACTTGGTTTGTCCCATCAATTTGGGCCACCCCATGAGTTTTACTCTTGTTCCTCTTCCTCTTCTTGCCTGGGATTATTGGCTCTAGCTCTGGTAGCATTTGGCTTGCCCCATCAATTTGATTTGACCCATCAATTTCGGTTGCCCCATCAACCGGGCCTGTTTTCCTTTGCTTTTTCTTCGCCTTCTTGCCTAGGATTGTTGGCTTTGGCCCTAGCTCCTCCTTCGGAAGAGATTGGCTTGCCCCATCAATTTGGTTTGACCCATCAGTTTCGGTTGCCCCATCAACCGGGCCTGTTTTGCTTTTCTTTTTCTTCGCCTTCTTGCCTAGGATTGTTGACTTTGGCCCTAGCTCCCCCTCCGGAAGAGATTGGCTTGCCCCATCAATTTGGTTTGACCCATCAATTTCGGTTGCCCCGTCAACCGGGCCTGTTTTGCTTTTCTTTTTCTTCACCTTCTTGCCTAGGATTGTTGGCTTTGGTCCTAGCTCTCCCTCCAGAAGAGATTGGCTTGCCCCATCAATTTGTTTTGACCCATCAATTTCGGTTGCCCCATCAACCGGGCCTGTTTTGCTTTTCTTTTTCTTCGCCTTCTTGCCTAGGATTGTTGGCTTTGACCCTAGCTCCCCCTCCGGAAGAGAATGGCTTGCCCCATCAATTTGGTTTGACCTATCAATTTTGGTTGCCTCATCAACCGGGCCTGTTTTGCTTTTCTTTTTCTTTGCCTTCTTGCCTAGGTTTGTTGGCTTTGGCCCTAACTCCCCCTCCGGAAGAGATTGGCTTGCCCCATCAATTTGGTTTGACCCATCAATTTGGTTTGACCCATCAACTTGGTTTACACCATCAATTTGGGCTGTGCCATCACTCTGGATTGCCCCATCAATCAGGCCTGTTTTGCTCTTCTTTCTCTTCGTCTTCTTGCCTAGTATTTTTGGCTCTGTCTCTGATAGTAGTTGGCTTGCCCCACCAATTTGGGTTGCCTCATCAATTTGGCCCGTTTTGCTCTTCTTTCTCTTCGTCTTTTGGAATGTGATTGTAGGGACGGTTGGCTCTGGCTCTGGTATCGGTTGGTTTGCCCCATCAACGGGAGTTGTGATGTTACTCTTCTTGCTTGGACTTGTTGGATCTGTTGGGTCCGACTCTGGTATCAGTTGGTTTGCCTCATCAACCGGGGTTGTGATTTTGCTTTTCTTTCTCTTTTTACTTGGGACTGTTTTAACTGTTGGCTTTGTCTCTGTTATCAGTTGGTTTTCCCCATCAACCGGGGTTGTGATTGCACTCTTCTTTCTCTTCTTGCTTGGGACTGTTGGAACTGCTGGTTCTGAAAGCATTTGGTTCGCTCCATCAATTAGGTTTGCCCCATCAACTTGGTTTTCCACATTAACTGGGTTTTTCACGTCAACTTGGTTTTCTGCATCAACCGGGCATGTGATTTCGATCTTCTTGTTTGGGGTTGTTGGCTCCGACACTGATAGAAGCTGGTTTTCCTCATCAAATTGGATTTTTGAATCAACCATGGCTGTGATTTTACTCTTCTTTTTCTCCCCCTTCTTGCCTGATACTGCTGGGACTGTTGCCTCTAGTAGCAGTTGATTTGCCCCATCAATTTGGTTTTCCCCACCAACTATCTCTGTCATTTTTCTCTTCTTCCTCTTCTTTTTCTTGTTTGGAACTGTTGCCTCTGCATTTCCAAGTAATTTACATCAGGAAAAATTATTTTCTTTCAATTGCAATTGTACGTAGTAAAAAATTTGCCAACAATTAAAACAGTTTCATCCATTATTCTCCAATGGCTTCAGTAGGGAGTTCGACTTGAATAGGGGTTAGTATGTATTGGTCTAAACTAAAGCGAACTCCACTTCTTCAGAATTGGCTGTTCCGATATTTCAATAGACAAACTAAAACCATATGGAAATTAAGGATGGCAACCAGACGGGCAGGGTACTTCATTACCATCCCTGCCTTGAAAAATGACATTTCTAATGGAAATGAAGGAAAGACTATCTCTTAAACAAGTAGAGAACAATAGATACAGCTCCATGAAAACGCATGCTTAATTTCACAACTTATTAACGCATGCTAAGTATATCCCAATACTAGTAATGTATTTCCTCCATCCCCAACCCTACTCATTGCCTCAACTTTTAAATCCAAATGTATCCAATTTTCCATAAAAAGAAATGTCCAAACCAAATAAACATCTAGCTGGTATTGAGCAATACTAATAATCTTAGAAGAAAAAAATTGAGAAATTTGAAATTTCATGCAGATTGAAGTCAGGGGCGGATCTATTAAGGGGCAAGGGTGATCAATTCACCACCCCAACTCCTGAAAACCTCCATTAAAGGTTCCATCTTCAAGCGTAAAACATTTAACATCTTGCCCTCTAAGTGCTTCAATAAGTAATTGCTTACCTTTGTGTTCCCTGTAATTCCCTCTTGCTTTTGAGCTGAGTTCTGCTGGCCCCACTGCCTCTGCGCTCCACCTTCGAGTATATAAAAACACCGATGAGCGTGGGAGTAAGATGAAAAACCTGACAGCTGAGAAGAGAATGCGATCAGCTGAACCGGAGAAACCAACGCCCACGCGGCTGCAGGTGAATTCGACGCCGGCGAGAAGGACGATAAGAGAGTGCGAGAGGAAGGGATGATATCATGCGAAGGAGGACTACGCTAGGGTTTGCCGCTCTTAAACCTCTAACAGTCGACTCAATCACTGAAAGCTGGTCCGGGTCTAAGTTTGGGCTGGTTCGGGTTGATTTTTATTGCATAATATTTTATTAGATGAATTTGGTGTAAATCACATAATCCATTTTTCAAAATTTAGCATTAAACCCAGTACACTAAAACATTACAATCCACATTCATATTATATGAGCCAAAAAATACCTCTCCAAAAACAAGTTGAACTAGTGACCAAAAGCAAACTTCAGTTAAGTAATGACCTTTGATGTTTAATTTGACACCCCTTTGTTTTTAAATTTCAAAGATGCCAAATAATTCTTTTTAAATTTTCAATATATCCTTTTTTGCATTGTTGGTCTATCCCAAACATACATCGTGGCAGTTCCACGATTTTTGGATGATTTAGATTTTCACATGACCTATCTGAAAATTTATTTATCTAAAAATTTATTTATGTAAATTCGGCAGAACGACATGCAATTCACCAAGTGTGCAAAAATCTCAACTCAAAATTTGGTCATAAACAACTTCATTCCTAATCTTTACTCATTAGACAAAACTAGAGGGGAAATTGAAAGCTTTTGTTTTTGAACAATGAACAAGGGATTTCTATTATAGAGAAAAAAATGTCAATTACACCAATACACCTGCCAACAAGTAATCAATCAATCACAATGAATGACAGGATTTCTGCAAATACTCAAAACCATATCATTTCCAGCAGTTCTTGTAGATATCAATAGAGAGCTGGAGAAACAAATATTTCAAATCAACAAATCTGAGCTAGAGACCTGCAAAGCTTTCTCCGCATGCTTTATGATCTTAACACCTTTAAATCTTCTTGCTTTACTTTTAACTTATTCGAATCCGTCTCATTGTGACAAAATCTGAAGCCCTGCTTGTAAATCCTCTAGGGTGATTGTTCTAAGTTGGTCAGTGTCTATACAGTCAAAATCAAGCCTAATATCCAAACTCTCTCTAGCATTAACTAACATAGTATCCACTAGACCTCCATTCATCTCCTTACACAGCTTCTCCGTTGTCTCTCTTCGGATCAGTTCTGCAACAGCTTCCACACTGCAAGAAGAATGTAGCTGAAACCCGTACAGCAAGCTCTCCTCAGTTTGATTATTCATCTTGATATGGAGAATTTTTGCCAACTCTTCCGAACTAAAGTCACTGAAACTGAAAAACTTGGTTACCCGCCGGCAGAAGCCTTCATTGGAAGCAATTACACGTTTCATTGGTTCGCTATATCCAGCAAATATGACTACGACTTTTCCACTGTCCATAACAGACAAGATCTCTTCCAGCGCTTCCAAGCCATAGTCTTTATCGTCTGCCTTCTGCATTGGTATTAGTCGATAAGCTTCATCCACAAAAAGAATTCCTCCTTCTGCGTCTTTTATCTGTGTAGAATGCTCTAATTAGTGTCATGGTAAACATCTACTGATGCAGAATAGACTAAAAATGATTTGGAAAAAGATGTTCAGCATTTCACCTTCCTCCTAGTTTTGGGACCAGTATGGCCAACAAATTCCCCAACCAAATCTGTCCGTTGTACTTCTGTTACTTTGTCAGTAGGTAGAATTCCTACCATATGGAGTAATCTTCCAAGAATTCGAGCTACCATGGTCTTACCTGTTTGATAACAACGACCATATGATAATGACAGTATAAAGATGCAACATAAAATAGGAAAAAGAAAAGAAGAGAACAAAGAACATGAAATGAAAGATATTATAATGTTGTAACAGAAATTCAAACGGAGGAAGTAGAGAACCAGACTGTTTGTTATGCAATCCGGTTTACCAATCTATGAAGCTACAGTTAATAGCGTTGCATGACAGTAGCAAGAATATCAATGCAAAATGATGACAAAAAGGACAATGATAATGTTTTATTTATAGCAAAGTAAAATGCTTTAAATATATAAGCCGGCCAACAGAAGAAAACTAACACTAGAGGAATTCTAAATAGATTCTGTTTTCGGTTGAAGGAGTTAGAAGAACAACCCAAAGAGGGCAAGGAGTATGGTGCTCTAGAACACCAAGGCACTCTTCATCTTTATTACACTTACCTCTTTGCAAAGACAAACAAAACAAGAACAGACCCAATAAACACTAACAATTTGATTCACCTCAGTCAGACAGAAAAAACAACTGTCTCATCACAATGTTACTGGTGTATCAGAAAAATTCTTTAATGAAATAATTTGTGGTTGAATTAACAATTTACAAGTATTGCATTATAACACAAAGGCAGAAATATTATAATGATCCAATCAACAAAACTGGAAAACACCGTGGGGCTAACCTGTTCCTGGATTTCCAAGAAAGGCCATATGAGGGGGTCTCCTTATGCCAACTTTCAGCCCAAGGGCTTTACGCCTCTCATCCAAAAGCATACCCTTTGCCCATTTCCGTAGTTGTGCCTTGAGGTCATGTAAACCAACAATATTTGATATTTCATTTTCAAGTTCATCCATCTTAGATTTAGTTTCACTGCAGGCTTCAATGGCTCTTTTCCTCCTCTGCTCCTCAAAGTGCCACGCTAATAGTTCCCGCAGCTTTCCATGTTCACGGCCTTTCGAAAGGTGATTTAGGGGAGTCATGCCCTCCTACAATACAAAGGCAATATCATCGGTATGCTCTTAGGTGCTATATATGAGTAAAATGAATGTTGCAAGTAAATGCAATGAACAATACATCGTCCTTAGCACTGCAATCAGCATTGTACTCGAGTAATGTTCTGACAGTTGAGAACTCTTCAGCTCGAAGTGAGTACCACACTGCAAGGTGTAATGGTGTCATTCCATTCTGCATAGACAGAATCGGAGGTTATTAAAAACAAGAATATCAAATTGACACAAAAGTTACAAAACTCAAACTTAACAGAAACACTGCATGATCAGGTGAAAGACAACTCACATTCGCCTTGGCTTCAATAAAAGCACCATGGACCAGAAGCAAACGTGCAGTATCATTGCATCCATTCTTTGCTGCCATGTGCAATGGGGTTTCTCCATACTGCATAACACAAAATGTTTTGGACCACCAAAAATCAATATGATATCTTTTTTTTTTTTTGGTGACACAGAAGGGTGCAAGCACCCAAATATGATATCTCTTGAGCAAATAGGCAACAACCTCAAAACGATTATGTGCAACGAAATTTGGACCCAAAAAGAAAACGTTTAACTACCATGTTCCTGGCTTCCAACTCAGCCTTCTCTGTCCCTTGCCAATCTAGAAGAAATTTAACTATCTCCGCCTTGTTGTTACCAGCAGAAACATGAAGTGGAGTTTGTGCCATCTGCATATAGGAAATAAAGGATTCATCGAAGGATAAAATCACCTCACTTGAATATTCACAATGTGATAATGATATTAATAAATTTAGCATAACAAGAACATCAAATTAAAGCTCCTAAATCCTTCCTTTCTTTACTCCTCATTTTGGACTAGCCTTTCAATGGTTGAGAACTAAGGTTTATGAATTGGCTATAGAAAAGTATAAGCCTTTGGAAAGCTACATAGAATATAGGATCACATCTTCAATTTATACACAAAGACCCTACAGAACTTCAACTATTATCAACTTAAATCAGTAGATAAGAGTCTAATTCCCACCACTAGTGACAAACTATCCAAATAAAACTCACTCATCCATCTTTGTCCAACGATGGACACACTGGATCCAGCCCAATTGCTTGCATCATTGCACCAAAACAATCATACGGTACTTAATTCACTATATTGCACTACAACGCATTGACAGACTCTACCCAATACATTTACAATGAAGAAGGTCAGTGCTTCCCTTCCTCTATGCAAAGGTAATCCCAATTTCCCTCAACAAATTACAAGCAAAGCCACAAACAAATATAAGAAAAAATTGAAGAACCCAAATCCGAAATTAAAGTGCTCATAAACTGATTAAACGGATAAAATTCACAAAACTATCATAACCCAAATTGGCATACATGCCTAATGACGACACTAACATAAAACCCATGACCCAAAATGGAAAAATTTGAGCTTTCACTATGAAATTGAGTTTCTGAAAATCACATTCCGTGTATTGAAAAAAAAAGACAAGAGAAAGAGATCTTACAACGGCATTTTTCTCGTTGAGAAGAGATGGGTTTTCACGAAGCAGCTTCTGAAACCCAAGAAGGTCACCGGACAGAGCGTAACCATGAATGGTGGTGGGCTTGGCAGATCTTGATCGTTGATCTTGATTCCTCTGCATCCCTCTCTCCCTCTGTACTTGCTGGGTCTTTTGCTCGCTCTCCCCTCCTAAAGAAAGATGGTTGAAAATGAATTGAGACAGGGAGAGAGATTTCAGAGGGAGAGAATTTGGAGGTGTACGACTGTACGTATGCGCGTCGATTTATTTTTAGTACCTTCCTTTAATACCGATCACGAATATATCTTAAATTTACAAATATTTCGTCCTAAATATTTATATTATTTATAATTAACAAAAATAACAAAAATTCGGTATAAATAAAACTTAAGTACTCATATGAAATTTTAGAAAAATTTAAGTACTCAAGGATGGTTAAATAAAACTAATAAAAACTATAAAATGACTTTAATATAATAAATATATGATAAATCATATAATAGAATATAGGTCTGAAAATAACTAACATTATAAACCTTAAAGATAAATTTAAACTAAAACATAATTTTATTGATAATGTTCCATTAAGAATACTTTTACTTGCAGTTCCACTAGCCATATTACGAAATCTAAGTTACATGAAAAATAATTATAATTTGATAATGACAAATAATAATAATAAAAATACAAATAATAATAAATTAAAAATAATAATAAGACTTCTAAATTATAATCAGGTTATTTAAATTTTTTCAATTAAAACTTATATTCCTAAATTAAAACATATATTACCAAATGTAGAAAAAGAGTCCATTTTTAGATTAAACATATATTTTAAATTAAAATATATGTTCTAAATTGAAACATATATTCTAAATTAAAACATATTAACATATATTCTAAATATGTGAGTTAAGCCATTTTTCACATTAAACATGTATTCTAAATTAAACATATGTTCTAAATGAAAACATATAGTCTAAAATAAAACATAAATTACTAAAATATATTTTACTTATTATTTGAAATTGTAAAGCATAAATTACTAAAATGTAGTTTACTTATTATTTGAAATTGTAAACAAAAAGGTTAAATAGAAAGATAAAAAGGGAAAACAAAAAACAAGATTTGACAAAAAAAAGAAGAAGTAAAGATTAAATGAAAAACGCAGCGTTTTCACTTGCTTAAAAACCGGTTTGGGTTTCAGAGAGATCGATTGATCTCTCTTCGTTCTCTTTGGGTGTGGAAGACCTGCAGAGAGCCGTCTGGAATTTTCTCTAGAGCTCTGTGTGGTGGGTGCAATGGTGAGAGGCGGGGTGGAGCCTGGGAGAGTAGAGACGACTAGAGGGCAGGGTGGAGCTGTCGTCATCGAGGGTCGCGGAGGAGGCTGAGAGAAGCGAAGGGTCGAGGTGGCGTGCTGTCGGTCGAGGGTCGAAGGGTGATGTGCTTCGTGCGGTTCGATCGTCGATGAAAGATTTGAGGAGAGAGGACTGCAGTTGTGCTTTGAGGCTGGTCGAGGGAGGTTTGCCCCCAAAAAAATTTCACCCGTGAACAAACTTGAATAATTGATTGTAGCCTTTGTAGGTTTGAATAATTGTAATTTGTAGGATTGAATCATTCCCTTTTTTGTTCATTTTCATCCACAACACGGATCTCATTTTTTCGGTTTGAATTTTGCATTTGGTTTTCGGTGACTATCGACCGATTGGGGGGAAAATCGTTGATATCGACCAAAATCAGATTCAGAGATATTCTCCGATTTTCGCCGATACCGTCGATTTTTCTTACCCCTGGTTATGTGTTGCTCCGGCCAAAAAGCGATATGTCGATCCTATCGGTCGATATTTCAAACACTGCAATCGTACCTCCGTTATTCATTTGTTCTTAAATTTTTTTTTTATCCTTCCTCCTCAAACGTGTTTTTTTTTTAATATGAAAATCGAAGTCAGAAACTTCTAATTTTACTGTAACGAGAAATATCGGTTAATAATAAGTTGTAGTATTAGTTACAATCCTCAAACTTCATGAACATAGAATTTCAATTTCAATTTTTATAAATAACAAAAATAATAATTTGATACTTATAATATATCGCACGTTAATTGTATAATATAATTATAATAAAAAATTATTCTATCATTTCTAAGTCCAAGAGAAATTGCCTGGATGGTGCCAGCAAAGAAAATGCGAAATGAACGTGGTTCATGTTTGGTTAATTATTAATTAGAATAATTAATCAATCATTAAACCTGTTATTAATTTATTTTAAAGGAAAAATAATCGTTAGTATTTTTTAAATTTTACATTAATTTTAGTTATTATTCTTAAATTACATCTAAATATGTAAAAACAATATTTCTATTGAATGTTTCAATAATTTCTGTTAAAAATATAATATTTTTATTAAAAAATTTACAATTTATATTAAAAAATACACATAATAAGATAATTTTAGTTTTATTTTTAATAGAAATTATTGAAAAATTTAATAAAAAGTCTGCCTTTATATATTTATATATAATTTAAAAATATCTACTATCAAATGAAATTAAAGAACGATAATTAAATTTAATATAAAATTCAGAAATATTAACAATATATTTTTCTTATTTTAGAACATCGATATTATAAATTTACGAAACATTTATTATATTATCGAGCTATAGCCTATGGGACTTGCTCAAAGTATCTGGACCCAGTTGGCCCAATCGGACCAAGCCACTAACTGGATCGATCCATTCTGGCATGGGCCAAACTTCCTGGTCTAATCCAATGGTAACGTGGACCAAGCTTCCGGCTTAATCCAACGGTTCGCGGTTGCCAAGCAGATTACTCAATCAAAGCCGTGTTTAATGAGTACAAGCCTCATCTTGATCAACCAATCTTCCAATCTCACCGACGCAAAAGCGACACGACGGCGCAGACCCAGCAGAACACGTGTCGCCCAATCACTAGCAGATGAGGTTGCTTTAACGTGTGGCCATCACACAACTCCCTTTGGCTCCGTTCGCTTCCTCCCCTAGATCTCCCGCGATTATCTACCCACTGTGCAGATATTTTCTTTCAGCTGAATTAAAAAAAAAAAACTCTGATATTTTTTATTTACTTAACGCTCGGTTTCCATCACAATTCACAAATGTCTTTTCAAGTTGAAAGAAATTGATTAATGTAGAAGAATCGTTGAATCAAAAGCTCATAAAAGATTAGAACCGCACTTTGATGAAATTTGAGCTACTTTATTATCTCCAATGGCCATGGTTGCGAGGCTTCACATCTGTCCACAAGGCTTAGACCACTTCAGCTTCGTGGACTTCCAGAGAACCGGCCCGACGGCGATAATTGGATCGGGTTTTCGGCGGTCCGGGTCCGTACTAACCACGGGGCGTAATGGGTTTTGCTTTAAACAGTGCAGGGCGTTTAGGGAAGAGAAAGAGGTGGAAATGGCGAGAAATAGTGGGAATTTGAAGGAAAGTGAGGTGAAATTGAAAAGGGGAGGAAGTGGGGTTTGGAAGTCTTTGAAGGCTACTCTTTTGGGAGGTTTCGGTTTGCGTTCCAGAGATGATGATGAATATAGGAAGGCTGAGGCCAAGCTCGAGGAGGTCTGTTCCTCGGTGAGCAATATATATATATATATATATATATTTTGTCTTTGTTCTTTCTTTTTTGCTTAATCAGTATTATTTTTGTAGTTGAAGTATGTACTTGTAGCTTAAGTAGTTACTTTGATAATCTAAGCTGTTTGGTTGCTGAGAAAAAGTAAGGAAAAAAATTTGATTGACATTTTGAATCTTGAAGCTCACACTAATTGGGGTCCAAGGAAAATGATGATTTTTCTTATGAATTCTTTTGAATTTGGTTATTCAAATTCTTATAGGGCAAGTTAAAATGGAAGTAAGCTCAGGACTCAAAATTTTATCATGATTTGATCACTAAAATTTAGAGAAAAAACAAGAAATTCTTGCCAGGGCCGAGCTTTTTCGTAACCTAGTTAACTAGATTCTTTTACTAATGCATACGTGGAGAATTGAAAATGATACAGGTCTAACTTTGATTCTGGTCTGCTAATGACGCACTTCTATGGATTATTCTTTTTTTATGAGGCTTTTGAGGCGCTTCTAAGTATCTTACAAATGTACCAATCAGGCTGCTGTACAAATTGGAAGATATATTGTGACAATGATGAGCACCGGAGTTATACTTGCAATTGGGTTTCAGTTGTCAGGTTAGAAAGCATGTAACTTTTGTTGGTTTTTATAATCTATTCGTATGTAATGCTCCATATTTAGACCTCTACTTGTTGGGAAATTCTGTGAAGGTGGAGACAGTCAGCTGAATGAGCTTGTTTGGTTTAGCTGGCTTGGAGGAATTATTATTGGGACCATGATAGGAGCTAACATGGTTTTAGAAGACCACTGTCGAGCTGGTCCAAGAAATGTTGTCATTAGTGGAAGGTAGATACTCCCTCTCTTTTCTCTGCCTGATTAATTAAACGGTCTCATATCCCATTGGTCATTTTTTGGTTACAAATGGAGGACCCTATAATTATTGTGTAAGGAGGAGGGGTTGAGGGCTTAATTATTCCATGTTATCATGAGTCATCTCGGATAATATGATTATGGTCATAGTAGAGTTGAAGGCTAACCAAAAGATAGGGGTATATATAATCAATTTTTAATACTTCAAAGTAAATAAAAAGAAAGAAAGAATAAGAAGGCATGTTTTCATAATTGCATTGACATACTTGATTTTCATATAAAATCCTCATGTAATTGCCTTAAGAAAGTACCAAAACATAGTTGACATTCGTATTGTAAACGTATGTTTTGGTTGGCTGTTACAGTACAAGGGGACTTGGAAAAGCACTTGCTCGTGAATTTCTTCTATCTGGAGATCGCGTGGTTGTTGCTTCTCGGAGGTGGTATTTAGATTATGATTATGTTTGTTTATAAACTTACCGACATTCATAACACTATATCCATGGTATTATGAATAGTACTACTGCCACCTCAACCTATTACTGAATCTTGTCAAGGCAGCCCCGAGTCTGTACAAGAAACTGTCAGAGAGCTTGAGGAAAACCTAAAGGAATGCATAACCACTGCTGGTGGCTCATCTAAGAAACTGGCACATGCGAAAGTGGCTGGCATAGCATGTGACGTTTGTGAACCCGGGGATGTGCAGAAACTGGCAAATTTTTCTGTTAGTGAACTGGGTTATATTGACATTTGGGTAAGCTTTTGAAACGCTCTACTGTGTTCTTTTCACTTTGCATTTGGTGTTGGTGAGGTTTTAAGCTTCCTATGTTTTACTGTCTAATCTGTGAGCCCTTTTACAGATAAACAATGCTGGCACAAATAAAGGATTTAGACCCTTGCTTCAGTTTACTGACGAAGACATTAAACAGGTGTGTAAATAAATGGCTCTGTTTTTGTAGATTAAGACTGTATTGCAATGTGTTTAATACAGATGGCCTGCTGTGCTGATGAAACATTACATTGATCAAATAGTCATTTCTCCTGGTTCATTTAATTTAGCTTATATCTTCTGATTTTATGTTAGATTGTCTCAACGAACCTGGTTGGGTCTATACTCTGCACTCGAGAAGCCATGCGTCTGATGAAGAACCAACCTAGGGGTGGGCACATATTTAATATGGACGGGGCAGGCTCTGGGGGATCAAGTACCCCTTTGACAGCTGTGTGAGTGCCTTGCCTTGTTAAATGGAGGACATGTCTTTCCAAATTGTGGTTTCTGTTATACATTGATACTCATGTTGCTTTATGTCCCTGCTCTTTAGCTATGGTTCCACGAAGTGTGGTCTTAGGCAGCTACAATCGTCACTTTTAAAGGAGTGCAAGCGGACTAAAGTGGGAGTGCACACAGCATCTCCAGGCATGGTTCTTACCGATCTGCTTCTGAGGTACATCGGATAAATTGTTGTCTTCTTTTTTCATATTGCTTACTGTGAAATTTTGTTCATTCTAGGATCCTGACGAAGTGTGTTTGGCTTGTACGCAGTGGCTCCTCGTTGAAAAATAAACAAATGTTTAACTTCATATGCGAGCTTCCCGAAACAGTAGCTAGAACCTTAGTACCACGGATGCGGGTTGTGAAGGGATCAGGCAAGGCCATAAATTACTTGACACCACCTAGGATCTTACTTGCTATAGTAACTGCCTGGCTCCGGCGGGGTCGCTGGTTTGATGAACAGGTAATTTTTCGACTTCTATTGAAATGCAAGATATGTCGCATAACAAATAAAATTGATTGTGGTGTAACTTGCAGGGCAAGGCATTATACGCAGCAGAAGCAGACCGGCTTCGAAACTGGGCAGAAAACCGCACTCGTTTTTATTTCACCGATGCCATGGAGATGTACACAGAAAACACTTGGGTATCTGTCTTCTCACTCTCTGTGGTCTGCGCCTTCATAATTCTTTCTAGCACAAGCAGCAACTTTCCTGGTACCTGAGATTTCTCACTCACAAGTAGAACCCAACACCACTAGAGGAATATACATCAGAAGCAGATGCTCTATATGAAGCATCAGCTACAATGCTCCGTAGGCAAGAGAAGAAGGTTTCCGGAAGACCAAAAAAAAAAAAAAAAAAAAAAACAGCAAGGTACTATTTTTCTACCCTGCGTTGTCCGGAAACTGATCATCAGTAGAGCATTATTCATTGTAGATCATTGCGAGCAGGTTTGACTACTACCAGCCACCATTCACGGGTCCGAGCTTTGTAGATTGATTATGCAAAATCATGTAAAGACTTGAGCCCTGCATAATTATATATGATTCCAATTTGTACATGCTGCATTGGCTTAAAATCGCTATGGACCCTTGCATAACTACGTAAGATGTTTTATGTGATAACAAAAATGTCAGACTTTCTAGCATTATCGCATTCGTCCCAAAAAGTTCATTTAAAAGGGTAGTTTTGTCATTGGCGTAAATCCCAAAACCAGAATAAATTGACTGTTGAACATGAAAAATCTTTACGCACCGAATCATTTTCTTCAATGATTGCATCACCCCCGTCTTATAATTGTGCTTTTTCCCCCTACTAGAAATTCTAGAATGCAATTTGTTCGAAGTCCATTTTCAATCTCAAAAAAAAAATTATAGTCAAGTCAAATTGTAAAAAAGGCGAATGTCATGGGACTAATTAGGAGAAGCTTAATAGTTAATACACTTGCCCATGTAAGGCCACGACAATTCCACCTCTCTTTCATTCAAATTTCAACCCCACGGACAACAATAATCATTTTTATTCTAATTTTTAATTCATCCTGTATATAATTTTTATTGGTAATTACGAGGAGGTATCTCCTCTCCACACTTAAAAGGGAAAGATGAAAATATTATTTTTCATGAAAATATCGACAAGTAAATTTATAAAAATATCAATATCGATATCGAAGTTGATAATCGTTCACGATCAACAAAATAATGTCAAAAATTTAGTTTAAAATTTGATAATTTTGAATGAAATTTTACAACAAATTTACAAGTGTACAGCTCGCAATGCGTATGTTATGATAGATGATACAATTATATATGACCTTGCTAGGGTTTGAAGAAAGTTCAGAAGGGATCAGAGAAGCTACCAACCTTCCAGTAGCTTAGACGAATAATGTCTATGAATAACATAAGACCATACATATATATATATATATATGCTGTCTGTTGGTCTAAACCCTAAAAAAAACATGAAAATAATCGCCGGCAAATCAATCGAGACTATGTGTGTGTATATATATATATATGATCCATATTGACCTTGACTATTTGCTGCTCCATTTTTTATTTTTTATTTTTAATTGAATTGGCTGAAATGAGGATGGCATGCCTGCAATTGGTGCTGCTACCAGCGGCGCATACGAATATTGGACCACTTCCCACCATCTTGGTCCATGCATGGACAGCAATTAACAATTAGCTAGGGTTTCGCTATAGGGCTTCTGCTTTTTACACTTGACTTTCCTAATTTCTCTTCTTTCAACGGTGAGAATTTAGAAATTTCATTTAAAAATAATAATAGAGGAATCATGTTTTATTATATTAAATGATGTGTCAAATAAATAAATTAAATATTATCATACTACTTTTTTTAAATCAAGATTATCATACTACTTACTGCTCAAAATATGATACAACTTAAATACTTGTTTGTAGCATTGCTCTTTTCAATATGATCGCTCATGGCTTAGCTCAGGAGGGCAGGAGCACTTTGGAGAGAATGGACTGAGGACTAATGTTCCCACCATGGTTGGCACCTCCGATTGAGAGGGATACGGAGTTTTAATTTCCTTTGCTCTATATTTGTGTTTTGGGGTACTCCTTTTTCCTCATCAAATTTATCACGGATTTGTTAGATTTTATGATAAAGATTTTAATAAGACCCCGAGCACCACCTGTGATGTACCCAATACTTGTTGCTTAACCCTACTATTTTAATGAAATCCTCCTTTGATATAAAAAAAACAAGATCAAGTAATTCAAACATTTTTTTTCAAAATAAGAACATTAAATAAATAAATATATATATATATAATAGGTACGGGCCACCTCAAGGATCTAGGGTACTCTTGGAGACCCGAAATTGATGACCAATATATATATATATTCTAGCTTATATAGTCGATCTCATTAACTTGTTCTATACTTAATTAAAAAGAGATAATGAATTATTTTTGGCGTATATATCGATATATATACATTGTCCACGTAAAAGAAGAATACGTTGTAATTTAAGTGTATAATTTATATGGTATTGTATTATTTGATTATGTGTTGTTTCTATGCATATAATGGTATTTGAGATCATACATATTTTTTTAATCAATGAAATTCATTCAAAATTTAGTCCACTGGTATATTTTTAATTCTTAGATTCGTGCCCATATAGATTCAATTGTCGAATCAAGTTTAGTTAGAAGGTAAATTGGAGTGAAAGCTGATTCAATATTTGAAGTTGAATTTAACATTTAAAAAAAAAAAAATTGAAGTCGGGAGATCCCTGTACTTGTGTGGGAAGCATGTCAACTTCGTCGTACGTATGGTTAGCTGTTGGTTTCCAGCTGGGTTTTACTTAGAGTAACAGCTACCGCCTTTGCCCAGCTAATCGCCTCTCCCTCTAATTAAGCTGCTGCCAAAAAAGCCTTCTTGTTTCAAATCAGATCATTTATTAATTGAGAAGATCACCTAATCCTTGACCTATTCATCATTTTCATGCTATCTGGGCAACGCTTTCGTTGGGTTTCATTCTTCTAGTACCAGCTCGCTTTCATATATTGTCACGCTCTATGCCGTAGAGCGATCTAATTTATTATTCTTATTTTGGAAAAAAATAAAATATAATTAATAACTTTGTGTGTGAATGTGAAATTGTGAATGGCATTATAGATCTTCAACTAGCTAGATATTTGCCTTGAATTATGATTCCAAAAATAGGTTATGACATTGCAAATTCACGCGTTTAGACTAATATAACCCAGAGATTCATTGAGAATAGTTTGCATATTTTTCATTTGTTATAAATAAATCGAACAACTTTAGACGTTTTTTTAAGATTAATAAGAAATCATGGCACCACGGAAAAATGTATTAGGTAGCGCTCAAGTGATTCGATCAACGAAGCTAAAAATTGCTTCTGAATCAAATATTTTATCATTCTAACTTGTATTGTTTTCTCTTAAGAAATAACAGTATTTGGGGAATAAGTATGAATTAATTATGTGTCTGCAACTCAAAAAACCTTTAATTGTACAAACATAAACGCCAACATTATACTATTAGATTAAGAGTTACCTAGCTTAAGTAGTGACTCATAATTTCTAAAGTTGATTAACGCAAAACACGTGTAAGATCACAAGTTTTTTGACTAGGCATTCTAAGCGGAGGAGTGTTATAATTATGGTGTGTGTGAGATATTTTTTTTTCTTTCGATCGGATTGAAAGTTCTAACAAGATTTTAATGAGATCACATTTATACATAACCGAACCGTTGTGCGATTTGCTTAAATCCAAAAGCAATTTTATGATATAACTTTGATTATATAGTACTTTTCATTTTGATTACCCATAATATATAATTTGAATTTTTAATTGTTAGATATATATATATTTTCATGCAAGTTACTTAGCCTCTGGCAGGAGGCTAGTTAAAAAAAATAAAAAAAAAGTGCGATTCATTATTTTGCTGACATAACCCAAAATTAACAACTCCTATAATTAGGTTTAAATTACTTAACCAATAACTAATATAATTAGGTTAAATTTAGTGAAAGCAACACTTGCAATTGTGACAGGGGAAGCTCCAAATGTCAATCAATTTTGTCTCATGCCTCTTTTGTTCCTTTCTTAATTAGAAGTTTCATGATTAGATAAGGGTTTTTGTCTAGAATTTCAGGCTTAGTTAGATTCAAGTGATCGATCTAAGGCAAGAATTTATTTGGGTGGAATCTTGAAACCTAAAGAAAAGTTAGAGCAAGTTTTCTTCAACTACTACGTCATAATTATTTCATTTCATTATAATTTATGAATTGACATATCACATTATTTATTGAAGATTATTCAAATATAGTTAAATTATTTATCCGTTAATTATTATACATGTATAACCCACATACAGGGTTTGAATTTTGTACTTCAATCCCCCCGTGAGGGAAGGAGTGGGGTTCAGAACCCTCAAGCATGACATGGTCATCATAATAAGAGATCATAGTAGTATAAATATATATATATATATTGTGTTATTTATATAAGCCTATAAAAAATATAACACTAAATTAATTTGGAGCTAAAATTATAAAAAAAATAATAATACGATGATGCATCAAAGTGGGTTCCCCTAAAAGATTGCGCGAAATACATATACATTCATTGGATTTGTGACATTAGTTATTGCTAAGGATGAAAATATCGATCAATCCCTCGTGTGGGAATGAGTGGGGTTCGGAACCCTCAAGCATGACATGGTCATCATAATAAGAGATCATAGTAGTATATATGTATATATATATATATATACGGTTTTTCAGTTACATAAAGAAATAGAGTCGAAATATAAATTATAAATAAAAATACGGACCCATTGAAAAAAAATATTATGGACCCATGAAATACGAATATCGTGCAAGAACGACGACAAAATAAAAACAAATTAAGAAACCAAAAAAAAAAAAAAAAAAAAGCCGTCCCAATTTACCAAACGTAACAAAAGAGAATAAATAGGTGCCAATTTATATCAGACGAGCAAAAGGCGGAGAAACGAGCGGACCAATCGCGTAGGCCCCACTGTAGGCCCCAGTGGGAAGGCCCACACCATTAGACGACTGGAGACCGAGCTCACCATCCTCACTCGGTTAAAGATGAAAACTTTTGTGTACAAGCTGGTGAGTGGCGAGCTGTTCATCCCACAGCGAAGCAGACGAATGATTTCTCTCCTACCATTACCATGTGATCAGCTTTCTCTGATGAGAAATTGAAAAGGAAATAATAAAAAAAAGCAAGCAAATTTAATACCTTCTAAATTCCGAAACCAAAAAAAGCAAACGCTATCTATCTGTCTCTGTTTTTTTGTTCTCTCTTCATTCATTACTAAACATTCTCTCTTTCTCGCTCTCTGAGCTTTTTCGAGAGAGAAAGAGGAGAAAGGGCGAAGCTTTTCGGTCGCCGGAGACGGAAAGGACGATTTATAAGCTACCCATTTCTGGTGATTGATCAGATTTACATCAGCAATGTCGACTCCATCTCCGGGGACTACTCCGGCGCCGTCTTCGCCACCGTCAACTAACACAACCTCACCGCCGCCGCCAGCAGCTCCTGCGCCTTCTTCGCCTCCCCCGCCATCACCAACCGCTCCACCGCCATCCACTCCCAGTGCGCCACCTCCAGCGACCCCGAGCACACCGCCTCCAGCGACCCCGAGCGCGTCACCACCAGCCAGTCCGGTATCACCACCTCCACCATCTTCTACACCCCCACCGCCATCGAGGACTCCACCTCCGTCCTCTTCGGCTTCTCCGCCTCCGCCGCCTTCGAATTCAACTAGGTCCTCCCCGCCGCCACCGGCTAGTTCTGGTACTCCGCCTTCGACCCGGACTTCTCCCCCGCCCCCAAAAGCCGTTACACCATCATCGTCGTCGTCTCCCTCGTCATCGAACTTGAATTCGGGTGTTATAATCGGGATTGCCATTGGGGCTATGGCCGTGTTAGTTGTGTTTAGTATTTTCTGCATTTTTTGCACTAAGAGGAAGAGGAGAAGAAGAGATGATCAAGACTATTATATGCCTCCGCCGCCGCCTCCTGGACCTAAAGGTATCAGCTTTGGTTGTCTTTTTAGATTTTTTAATCTTTCCTAGTTTTGTATGTGTTCAGTTTGAGATTTGGTTTCACTTTCACCATTTTTGTTTGCTTTGCACGTGGAATTTGATTAAAATGATCGTATTTTTGGACCCTTTGAACTTCGATTGAGAACGAGTTTTCTGAATAAATAGTGAAGTGGTCTGTGACTAAGATTTTTGGAGATTTTGCGTTGGAAAGTCGCTTTGGATCTGGTCGTTGTATTGGCGAGCACTCCTCTGGTTTTTCAGATTTCGTTTATCTGCGTTTTCGCACCCAAATTGGAAAGTGCTGTTGTCATTGATGTGAACCTTTTCCTTTACTCTCCGAAATTGGTGATGAGTTCTGCATATGTGATTCGATGGATTATTATGAAGGCCTGGTGAATCTGCTAAAGCCTGATATATTCAGGGGTCATGGTTGTGCTATATTTCATCCGTCATTATGTGTGGTGTAAACCTTGGAACATATGATACTTTGACTTGTGTTTTGAATCGTACTCTCATGATTCTTAATATCAATCATTCCTAAACTCTCGAAATTCTTTATTACATTTCACTTGTATTTCATAAGGATTGAAGTTCTTGTGTTGTTTTATGGTTTGCCTTCTTGTTTATGTTTCTGTTTCTATCACTTACTATATTATTACAGTTCTGTTTGAAAGAAGATATTTCTGAGGAAGTGAGGATGGTTGGTTCTTTTTACACCCAAAAGTTTTGCATTCGACTGACCGTGACTTCCCCATGTATTATTATTTAGTGCAAAAATATATTATTGCTTTGAATAATCCAGCTACTGATTGCCTAGTCATTGTTGGTATTTTCCAGTTGACCCATATGGTGGTGCACCTCAACAGTGGCAACAGAATGCTCCTCTGCCTGATCATATAGTCCCAATGATGCCAAAGCCATCTCCTCCACCAGCAGTAGCATCACGGCCACCACACTCACCAGCATATCATCCAACACCGCCGCCGCCACCACCACCTTTCACTAGCAGCAGTGGAGGTTCTGCCTCCAATTATTCTGGCGGTGACACTCCAGTCCCACCACCTCCACCAGGCTATACCTTGGGATTCTCTAAAAGCACATTTACATATGAAGAACTAGCATTGGCAACAGAAGGCTTCTCGGATTCCAATCTCCTTGGACAAGGGGGGTTTGGATATGTACACAAAGGAGTCCTTCCAAATGGGAAGGAAGTAGCAGTCAAGCAGTTGAAAGCTGGTAGTGGGCAGGGGGAACGTGAATTCCAGGCAGAAGTTGAAATTATTAGCCGCGTCCATCATAGGCACCTTGTTTCCCTAGTTGGGTATTGCATGATTGGATCCGAGAGACTACTTGTTTATGAATTTGTTCCAAATAATACCATGGAATTTCACTTACATGGTAAGTTCGACTTTTCTGCACGTAATTTTGAATTTATGATGAGAAATTCAATGATGTTGGTACATACTACTGGTTACAAGGATCTTATAGGATATTCATATTGCAGGAAAAGGACGACCTACCATGGATTGGTCCACCAGACTTAAAATTGCTTTAGGATCTGCAAAAGGGCTAGCATATCTTCATGAGGATTGTAAGTTATCCTTGTCTGTGGACACAGAGAAATGCACTTAAAAATATAATTACTTATAATAGTTCCTCACATTGAAGGTTCAGAATTTACATCCTAAAAACCTTTACATCAACGTATGCAGGCCACCCTAAAATTATTCATCGTGATATTAAAGCAGCTAATATACTTTTGGATTTCAAGTTTGAGGCCAAGGTATGGACTGTGCTTCAATTTCTTGCTGGTTTCCAGTCTTTACAATTCTTAAAATAAAAAAAGTTAAAGCTCCTTAATGGCAAGATGTAAGGGGCCTCTATTTGCTTTGTATTTTCCGCTTATTAGTTCTATTAATTGAGATTCAACCTCTCTGGCACAGGTTGCGGATTTTGGACTTGCTAAGCTATCTTCTGATCTTAATACTCATGTTTCCACCCGAGTGATGGGAACTTTTGGGTAAGAGTTGCAAGACCCGTTCATATTATTATATGCTTTAGCTGCTTTCTCTTTCCATAGAAAATATTTCCACTTGATTGTGTTGAACCCTCTAGATTTTTTTGAATGATGCTGGTGTCATGGCCAGTTGTGCATCTAAGTGTTGGCTTGTCTAGACCTATCACAATGCATCCATAGTGCTTGTTCATGTTCTTAAATGCTTGCTACCTTCAGGTATCTTGCTCCAGAGTATGCTTCAAGTGGAAAACTCACAGACAAGTCAGATGTTTTCTCCTTTGGAGTCATGCTATTGGAATTGATTACTGGTCGCCGGCCTGTGGATGCATCTCAAACTTTCATGGAGGATAGTTTGGTAGACTGGGTGAGTAATAAGTTGCTTCACCCTTTCCCCCCCTTTCATCATTTGGGAATTGGTTTTGCCAAGTATAATTAGTTTTCTAGACTAATGAGCATGATGTGGCATTGCAGGCAAGGCCTGTGCTAACTCAAGCACTGGAAGAAAGAAACTTTGATGGCCTGGTCGATCCTAAGCTGCAAAATAGTTATGATCCCAATGAGATGGCTCGAATGGTTGCTTGCGCTGCAGCTTGTGTACGTCATTCTGCACGGCGTCGACCTAGAATGAGTCAGGTAAGCTTAAGTTCATGTCCCAAGAATGAATCTTCAAGATGTCATAAGTTTTGGTCAAGTTAATAATTTCTGAATGTGCAATTTGTTTAGTGTTTTCTGACTGATATTCACCTGATTTATGCAGGTTGTCCGGGCTTTAGAGGGCGATGTGTCGCTGTCTGATCTCAATGAAGGAATCAGGCCGGGGCAGAGCAATGTTTATAGCTCTCATGGGAGCTCAGACTATGATACCAGCCAATACAAAGAGGACATGAAAAAGTTCAGAAAGATGGCATTGGGAAGCCAGGAGTACGGCGCTAGTAGCGAGTACAGTGCACCCACCAGCGAGTATGGTTTGTATCCATCCGGCTCAAGCAGCGGCGAAGGCCAAAGCCGCCAAACCACCCGGGAAATGGAGATGGGAAGGGTGAAGAAAAACAGTCATGGTTTTAATGGTACATCATAACATAGTAGGCTTAATAGCCAATTCACCAATTTTTCTGTAAAAAGCTTCTCGTTTTCTTAACACTTGAATTATCACCATTGATTTCAAGAACGGCGTGTTTGAGCGCAATTTTATCAGTTTCTTCTCTCGCTCTTCGAATTGTCGGGTTTACTATGTACTTAGTAGGTCTTATACTCTTATACAACAGTGAACAAAGAAATCTATCCAATTCTTTTATTTGTGGCTTAAATATTTTCTTCTTGAATGATAGTTTGGTTCCACTTTTGCATGTCAAAAAGTCTGGTCTTTTTATCTCAAATCCTCAATGCCTTTGACGATGAAAGCCGGAGACAAATTTGCCAAACCCAAGTGGGTGTCGTAGCTCACATGTCCATTGTTCAACAAAGAAAAGCTGATACACCATTCACAAATCCACCTCTGACAAAGTCAAAATAAAGATTTCTATTTTTTCTGCTGTGACGAAGAAAGGAAGAGAATGGCCGCCACCACCCACCACCAGCCCACGCCTGTTGGCCGTTGGTGCTGTCAATCCACATGCTTGCTTGTATTTTATTATCCCTCATCTATAGGTGGGGATTAGCCCACTTGGGAGTTGGGACCTCACTCTACATGTTTGAAATTTGAATTTGAATGTTTCTTATTTCTTGCTGGTACAAAATGTTCGATTAGCTCAACGGGTTATGTAAATCAGGGTAATGAATTAGTATTAGAAACTTAGGACAATGCCCTAAAATTACACTAAAGAGGGTCAAATTGTGATTTTTAGACTAAAGGGCAGCAAAAGATAACTAGCCCTTTTGAAATGTCCTAAATAATGGACGCTGACATTTTGCTTCTTTATGCCACTTTATTGCTCAAATCCATGCAACTTTGAGAAAAACGAGACAAAACAATTGTACTTTTCATCTTCTTAGTCTTTAGAGGACGAAGATATTACTATTCAAATATTTTTCTATTTTTAAATAATTAATAACAATTTTTTTAATTACGTTGATTATTTAGTCAATTTAAATATATTAAATAATTAAAAAATATAAATATAAGATTTACAAAAATATATAAACATAATGCTAAAAAAATACAAATAAGACGAAAAATATAAAAATATAAATATGAGACTTAAAATAAGAAATCTCGATAATCAATTGGGTGCTTACACGTGATAAATTATTTTATCCATATTTTAATAATTTTGTTATTTTAAAATAGATGATAAAAATTCACACAAGACAAAAAAATCTCATACGAAATATTTTTATTTTGTTATATCCGAAAATTAGTTAAGACGTGAATTTAGTGTATTTATTATTTCATTAGACTCAAAAGATATATTAAAAATTATAAAATATTATACAAAATATAACAAGATTCTCTAAAAAAATAACTCCATACTTTATTCATTAAAAAAATTAATATTTAATGTCCAAAATTTACTTTTTAGTGACCCTTTAGAAGCCTATTGCTTGAGATAGCTATAGAATATGGTTCATTTTGAAATCCCTCTTGTAACCAAAAAAGAAAATTGAATAGAATCCTTTACCCTCTGGCCATAACCTGTTCCCCAAGGCCCGATATAATTCCAAAGAATGTTCCATGTTTCTGTGGTTCATAAAATCAACAATAAAGGTTACTGAAAATTGTTGTATGATACTCATCATTCATTAGCAAGAGTACAAATTGATTATAAAGAAGCAAAAATTGTTGCATACAAAACCATTTCCTTTGGTGCTGACAATTCTATTTGTATTAGTAAAACTCATGTTACAAGGAAATTCTTTTGGTAATGTGACAGTATTACAAGAACTGTATAAGGGATTAAAGACTAAAAAATAAAAGAAAAAACGCCTATTGGAAACTACATCCCTGGAGCTACAAATTAGAATACCGACCAGAGGCAGATCCTTTCTTTCGACGCCGTCGTTTCTGTCGAATTCTCCAAAAGCTTACAACGACAAAGATACCTAAAACAACAGAAAAGTTGTGCTTGAGTAATGAACACGTCTCTAACAAAAAGTACAAATATTTGTTCACAAAATGGAAAAACTGCCAATAAACTTACCAGTTACTGCAATTATTGCAGGAACAAGCCAATGCCTAGGAACTAGCACAGGTATATCAAGCTGAAAGAAGGATTACAAAGAACTTTCAGCATTATGTAACATGTTATTTATCATATCCTAATCAAAATATGAATCTTTCTCATGGACCATTCTGGCAAGGTGCTTACCTCGTCGCCATAGAATAGGCCCAAATAGTTCCCCAGAGAATCAACTCTATTTTCCATGGTGAATTTGGGATGCCGCAACTTTGAAGTATCGTCTGTAGAATTTAAACTCCTATCTAAGTCGAGTACAGAATAACCCGGTAATCTTCTGTTTGTTACCCTGACCTGTGAGCTGTAACCTTTGGTCCCCCACATTTCAAATACTGAGTCACTCCCACAGATCAATTCCTTACCCACAACAGAAGAATATATAGAGAAATTCACATCAGTTCTACGAGATGGTAATTGGTTGTCTTCTATATGTAAAGGTGACTTTTGTTTAACTGAGTTTGAGAATAGCACAGGAGCTTTCTTCTTTCCACCGGTGAATTCTAATATTTTCTTCAACAGCCAATAACAATTTGTTACCATATGACTGCTGTCCAAACAGTTGGAGTCTCCATAGACTACAACACGACCTTCACCCACTTCTACAAGACCAAGAATGGGAGAATCCGCCTGCGTTTACCAAGAGGCACCATAATTAAAATCAATCATAATTGAGTTTAATTATCAAAAATGGAAATAAATACATGCATGCCTGATATTCTAAATGCCAGCACAAAATAAGCAGATCATAGCCAATACCAGTCCATGGTTTATGAACCACAAGAAAGACAAAGACAAAGAAACGTTGAATGAGTAGGCTTTCTGCTTACAGAGGTCATCTCAGGAGTCCGAAGTACATTCTGCGTGGCACCACTCTCAGAGCTATCCAGGAAAGGAAACTTGTGCACATAACCACCTCGTGGGAACCTCACAATATCTGTTCCAGATGCATAGCGACTATGCTCCCCATTAATAGAAAAATCACCATTCAGAATCTTATCTCCAAATGCAATCCCAAAGGAAGCCAAAAGGTCATTCAATGCTGGAACATTTGCGCCTCCAGTGACTGGAGTCCACCAACTCCGGGTGTTATCATCAAAGAATCTCATTTTCACCATTGTGTCCACATTATACCATTCAGAAAACACTGCCAATCCCAGTCCGGAATTAAGAACATCATCCCGCAGCTTTTCAATCTCCTCTTCAAAGTACTCTTCTTCAAGATCTACCAGAAGAAGTGTTCCATACCGGAGAGCATCAAAGCAAGTAAAAGGCGAACCAAGTGTTTCAATATAATACCCAGCATCTTGTAACATGTTGAACATAATGTGAAAATTTGTGTGCAGGTGATCCCCATGCCAGTCAAGTATGTCATTACGAACATCCAAAGAGTCTCTAGGGATATAACCTGGAGGGTATTTAATACTGTGAAACTGATCCCACAAAACTCGTTTTGACCTTGGTGGAGTAGGGACAATCTTCAACTTCAACTGAAGCACACAAGTACTAATCCGGATCTCCTTCTCTCCTTGAGCTGGAGGACTGTATACCCTAACCGTAACATTGCCTCCAATCTCTCCAGAAAATTGTGTACCTTCTTCCTTAATTTGCATGTGAAGCGCTAAATAACCCGTCCAAGGCCAGATAACTTCAGAATAAGTAAAGTGAACGCTTAGTAGATTCCCCAAGTCATCTGAAGGATGCCATATGGGTGGACTTTCAACGTAGCCAATTACACCCATCCCATTTAGAATGGTAGTGTTAAAGATAACAGGCATGGCACCAGCATAAAGTGGCTGACGACAGAAGGGCCAAGAGTAAGGGCAATCTGAATAATCGAGAGTACTAGGAAAGATGCTGGCACGAGGTTGATAGCTCTTAAGGATTTCATAAGATTCTAACCTGACCAAAAATTAAAAACTTAGAACTACAAAAAAGTAATGCCAATGATGATCAGGTGACCTGAAAATAAATCCTGCACAAAAAAGCAAGGGGCCAATAATCCAAACTTACAGATCAACCCTTCCTGCACCTTGCTCATACATATTTGGACCAGAAAGCTTTGCAGCACCCTCAACCAATGCTTGTTTCATGCTTGCAGGATTTAAAATGTCCTTCCTACTGTTCTCAGGGATAACACTCACAAGCAGACATACCATACCAGCAACCACAGGACTTGCCACACTAGTGCCAGATAAGCTTTTGCACCCTGTACTGATTTTAGAACCCATAATGTCCCGTCCATATGCGACTACATCTGGCTTTACCCGACCGTAACTGCACAGAGGTTATAAAATTAACAATTTACGCACTGAATGGGATAAAAAAGATAGATTGATATTGGACCGCCAAAGGAATAAAAGTATTGACTGTGTCAATACCACTTAAAAATCCTTGTAAAGATCAGAGACAGACACTAGACAATATAACACACTATTAGGCTCTCAAAAAAGTATTTTTGTGATTCAGTACAGAGGTTACTCCTAACCATGGGAAAAGGATGAACAAACAAAGCAATCGCAATAAGTGGTACGAAGGAAAAGATATTAGAATACCCATGAGGCATCTCCCAAGTACTCATGCCACGCGAAGAAAAAGAAGCAATGTGATCACTGTAGTCAATGCCACCAACACCAATGACATCACTTTGGTCTGCTGGATTGTTTAGAGTTCCATAAAGTGGTCCATCATTTCCAATTGCCGAAACCATAATTACATTGTTTGCAGTTATTTCCCAAACCTGGTCAGCAAATAAGCAGCATGACGTTGAGCAAGATAAGTTCCACGACCTCAAGAGAATAACATGTACTACATATGCCCCTCACTGTTTGAGTGCAGAAACTAGCAGTTCCTGAAGGTCCAAGCCACCACACTAATGCGTTTGATAACCAATTGGTTTTTAGTTTCTAGCTTTCACTTTTTGTGATTGAGAGATGAAGGGAGAAAAGAGGGTTGGAGAAGAATGTTGCAAAGATGGTAAGAGAGATGTTGAAAAAATGTAAAAGGAAATAAACTATTAATTCTAGATTTTGTTTGCAATTTTTTTTTTTACTTTCTAGATTTTATTTTTCATTCCTTCTTCATTTCTTCCCCTCGTACCACTATTCTTCTCCATCCGCCTTCCAAGCAGAAAAAGTAAAAACTAGAAACTAAAACCAAATGCTTATCAAACGGGCCCTAAAAGTTTCTTTATGTAATATGAAAAATAACCAAGAAGCCTTACCTTCTCTACAAATGGGAGGTCCAAGTAATCAGGTCCACCTATACTCAGATTTAACACATCCATATTGGTTGCAATGGCATAGTTGAATGCATCAAGGAACCATGATGTGTATGATACCTGCAATAAGCTGAACAAATTCTTCTCATAATATTGCTAAATTTGATTCACCGAACGAAATACCATGAAGAAAAGTATTTTGAATCACGGCTTAAGTTATATATCAGAGGCAGAATACAAAGCTCTCCATGTCTAGCCAAGAAAGGTATTTCTAAGGAAAATGATAACTTATAGTGTACTATTACGAACCAACAATGAAAGTATGTGCAACACAGAAACATGATGTCAGCCACCATGGGATAGGAAGCAAAATGTAAAGTATTCTGTTTATTCATTGGTGTGCTATTTCATTCTAGCCATAATGTCATGTCAATAATCCATGCAATGTCCGATGTCATTACCTGTGCATCTGTAAACACACGAAAAGCATAAATCTCTGTATCAGGAGCAAAACCGAGACATTCTGCATCTACACCAGCAATAACACCAGCAACAAATGTCCCATGTCCAAGATTGTCATTCAATGTATCTTCATTTGTCCAGTTTGTGCGCTCCTGCATAATTTCTCAAAATTCAAAACCCGCATACAGCACAGATTTTCTTTTTTTGAAGTAAGAAAACAAATGTACTTATAAAGAAAATAATGGTGATCAACTGACTACAAAAACCCATTGATACTCTTTTCCCAGAAAACATTACCTTAATATTACGAAAGTGCGGATGATTAGATCGAATGCCAGTGTCAAATATCGCCATTTTGACTTTTGAACCAGTGTACCCTTTGGACCATAGAAAATCCGCTCCGAATAATGAAGTAACTTGAGATTTCTGCAAGAATTAAATCGACCTAAGAGAGTGAATTAAGAATAAACACAAAAGAATTATTCAAGAATAAAAAAAACCAAAAGAAAGAAGGAACATTTTGGAACATTTACATTAAAAATGGCCTGTTTATGAGGCACATAAAAAGCTTTTTTTCACCTTAAATATGTTCAGCGGTTAGAAATTGTATTATCTATTTTTCGTAGTTTAGGAATTCGGTGCTCTGCATATCCAGCTTCCAGCAGAACATTAACAATACAGAAACAAACATAATACAATTCCATTTCGTTTTCTTACCCTCTAACCCCTGAAAAAATAATCAAGAACCACTAGCAACTTATTCAAGATAAAGTATTTAGAGTATATTGGAGAAACCGCCATAGAAAAAAAAAAAAAAAACCCTACCATTTAATCTTCTTCCTTTTTCCTCAACTTCATACAAAAGCACTAAAACCCACCTGAGCCATGAGCTGCCTTCTCCAGGGAATCGAAGAATTACTTGCGGCCTTGTAATGTGCATCGGCGTCGGCGTCACTGAACGACATCGACGTTAAAATCTTTCCCGGCCTCTTCTTCCCATCGACAAAAGCCCCAACCTTATTCCCTTTTTCCTCAGTAAGCAGTCCCCTCCCATACCTCATATCTGCATTCACATCTTTCACCAGCCTCAACTTCCCAATTTCCGAGACTACCATTTCTTTCGCCGAGTCTTCAATCCAAATCAATCCAAAATCGGTAGGGTACTTCTTGGCCGGGTTGTTCCTCCCGATCCAATCCCATCCATCGGATCCAACACCCAATTTCAAATACTCACGATGATCTTCTGCCCGTTTGTATTCCAAAAATCGAACAATGTAGTTTTTGCGGTTGATTTGAGGATGCGATGAATTAGGGGAAAGGTTTAGGTTTAGGGTTGGGGAATTTTGGGTTTTCAAATGGATGAAGGTCATTGAGATGGAAACGAAAACAGAAATGAAGACGATGAAGAGAGAGAGTAATGGCATGGAGGCACGAGGTGGAGTGGTCATTGTGATGACAACGGTGCTACGAAGATCGTCGTTGAGGCTTCATTGATTTGGCGGGAAAGCTCTCGCATCGGAGAAAATGCAGGAAGGTCAGGAGAATCTTCAGCTCAACTTTTCAATGTTGATTCGGTAGGATAAGCTGAATATGTTTTACATTGTCGTCAGCTCCCCACCGAACACAGATATTACTGACCTGCCTTGTTGGTCTCGACCCTCCAGACCCAGCCCATTTTATAGTTTTCATTCGCCAGTTTAAACGCAGCGTTTTGATATTAACTTACGACAACGGCTCTGTATGCCTTCTTCATCTCAACCCAACGCTATCAGTTCAGTAGCTTTGAGCATGGCGCGTGGGGTAATCTTACCATCGCAAACCGGTACCCAAACCCTACTTTTTGCCATTCCCAAAATTCCTCCAACAACATGGAAACTCCCATTCATTTCCCGCCAAGTTTTCTGCAAGTGCTCGTCTGCCCAAGCCCCAGCCATCGCAGTCGACATGGCCAAGTACAAGGAAGCTTTCTCTAAACGAATGGTCATGGCTGGCCTCAAGCCCCACCACCGAGTTGGTCTGTACTCACTTAATTTCCTTTCTTCTTTTCGAAGTTTCCTTCTTTTCATTTTATGTGCGTAATTTTACTAATTGTAATTCCAAATTTTTCTGCTTTGTCAAACACACAGAAAGGTCTAATTCAATTCAATTCCAGTGAGGCAATGATGTGTTTTTTTTTTCCCGTCTCTCTTTTGTTTATAGCTGTTGGCGTCTCTGGAGGTCCAGACAGTATGGCCTTATGTGTCTTAACAGCCTACTGGAAAAAGCAAGATTTGAATGCGAAATGTGACAATGGCGGCTTCATTGACGGGCTTTTGGCTATAATTGTCGACCATGGTCTGCGTGCAGAGAGCAAAGAAGAGGCCAAAACTGTTTGTAGTCGGGTCTCCAAAATGGGTACTTTCAATTCTCCTGCTGATACATTTTTCCAATGCCTTCGGTTTAGCATATTAAATTCAGAAGTAGATAAGGCAATGTGAACTTCATGTAGGTATCAGAAGTTATATTGCTGGCTGTGATTGGCCCGATGGTCATCCGAAACAAGGTCACTTGCAAGAAGCAGCTCGTGATATGAGGTGGTTACTTCTCATTTTCAAAGTACATAGTATCGAGATTTTTATTTGTGTACTTTTAATTGATAAATGGTTCATTACATTTGTGGTTCAATTGGGTGATGGACATTATTTCATTTGAAATTTTGTTAAATTGGGTTTGAAATTTGAATGACAGGTATGAAATATTTCAGAACATTTGCATCCAGAACCGGATCCATGTACTACTTATCGCACATCATGCTGATGACCAGGTTTTCTCAGCAATCATTTAATTCAAATTTCTTTCTGCAATTGTATATCTATATGCGTGTTTGAGGCATGCACAAGTGAGTTGTTTTGGAAAAGAGGTCAATCTACTTCTAAGCATGAACGAGTATCTAGATTTGTAATCTAAAAATGGAAGAAAGTATCAGCTTTGCAATAATGGTGACAGATGCTAGAATAAAACCATTGCCAAAACCCAATGCAGGCTGAGTTATTTGTTCTCAGACTATCTCGCAATAGCGGTGTTCTTGGACTTGCTGGTATGCCTTTCACATCTCAAATTTTCTCCACGCATACCCATTTCTATGCTGAAGATTCTGGTAACCAAGGTATCCTTGTTGTGAGACCACTCCTGAATTTTTCAAAAGAAGATATGTATGAGGTTAGTGCAATAGAGATGAGTTAGAATCTACTAAATGTGCTTTTTTCTTGAATTTGTATTTGGAGCCACTGAGAGTTATTTTATTTAACAATTTCTGAAGATATGTCAAGGAAGTAATCAGGTCTGGGTGGAAGACCCAACAAATCAGTGCCTGTTATATGCTCGTAATAGAATTCGAATGTCCTTAAGGGAATCATCATGTGAGTTCCAATAAGCAAAATGTTTACTATGATAGTTTAGTCCTTAAATTAGGTAGCAAAGGCATTTATTTTCTCGTGCATGTTTTCCCTATGCAAAAATTCTCTTGTTTTTTTTCTTTTTCTTTTCTCTTCTAGTATGCAAACACTGGTTTGACATATTCAGATTAACGTCTGTTTTTCTTTTAGGTGCATTCAAGTCGGAGCTACATGCAGTTATTTTTGCCTGTCGTAAGACACGCATATATGTTGATAATATATGTTCCAGTTTGTTAAGTAAAGCGGTGACTATTACAGATGTAAGCATCATAGGCGCTTTTTAACTGTTTGTACCTTTAGATAACTGATATCTCTTATATGTGGCTACCTGCAGATGGGATATGCTATTATTGACCTAGAGATTTTGAATCAATCAAAAATTGAGGACATATGCCTGTCAAAGTTTATTGCCTTGGTCTTGAAGGTACTACAATTATTACAACACAATTTTTATTTTTTTTACTTTTAGTCTTAGAAACATATATATTTTGGCTAACCCAAATCTGTTTATGCTTTTATTTATGCTGTTTTGCAGTTCATCTCGCAAAGACACAGACCAATTAGAGGTAGCACTTCAAAATTGCTCTTGGACTACATGCATACTCTACCCTGCAAGGTACTTCTGCCTTGATTACTCAGGAAAAAAAAAAAAAAAACATATAAACGACACATCTGTTACTCAGAAGAACAAATAGGGGAATTATTGTCATCAGTTGTAACAATTGCTGTAAATGAAGAGTTAGTCTTTTGAATGTCTAACTAGCTATTTCTGTCGGTCCTTATAGTTGCATTGGAATTTCCGTCTATTTTACCCATCCTGCAGGCTTCCCTTACTGCAGCTGGCTGCTATCTTTCTCCAGCTCCCGGGTCTAGAGGCCTGAAAGTCCTGGTTTCTATGTCAGTTGATTGTCCTCTGCCTTCAAAAATGGGATTATCCCATCTACACTTTCAGGAAGAACAGGAAGTAAGTACTCCAGATGAGATGGAGAAAATTATAGCAGATGGAAAATCTTATGCCGAATACTTGATTCCAAATGCATCAGATGCACATTTCTTGGAAGCTTCTCCTGAATCAGTTCTAACTGAAGCCACGAAACTTGGTATGATCAGCGAGCCGACCCATACAAACATTCTTTTATTGCAGAAGGAAGAGATTAAGCATTTCAAGTCTAATACTAAAGTCGTAGCTGACTACAAGTCAGATCATGGAGTCAAATCTGTTAGTACATCGCGGAGTGAACCACTTCACCCTGGGGAAGTCTGTTGCTTCATGAACCGATTCTTTGTCACATGGAAGCTCAGTGAGGAAGTTACCGCAACTTCTGTAGAAGCTAATCATGACAGGGTTTTGGAGGGAGAAAATCGAGCTTCTTTTTGCAAATCTTGTGGACTTGGTCATGATGCGATAGTTCAGGTGCGCAACATGACTGAACCGGATTGGTTGTATCTTGCCGCCTTATCAAAGTCTCAGACTTTGGAAACAAAAGAGAAGACAAACAAATGTGTAGATTATGCAAGGCTTTCAGCACAAAGATCTGTTCTATCTCTCAAGTCCATTCCTCTTGCTGCAAGAAGAGGCCTGCCTGTCCTAGTCAATAATGAAGGACTATTGCTAAGCATCCCAGTAAGATTTTGTATGATCAAATCTGAAAACCAGAGCCTCTTAAGTTTGTTTTTCCTAACAAGTGACTATCTTTATTTTTCCTTTCAGAGCATTGGCTTCAAACACTGCCCCTGCTTAATTGCATCAGCAACATTCAAGCCAAAAGTACCACTCGGCGGAGGCCATAGTTCCTTCATCTAGTCATTTTAGCTCCGGTTCAGTGGCTTCACTCGTTTTCTACAACGACTTGTATGCTCCCACAATTTTGTACTTACCTTTAGATTATGTTAGCAACTTGCAAAGTAGGTTTGCATGTATTTAGCCCTAGTTTTGAACCGCAAATTTCCTTCAGGGAAGCAATATTGAGATGGTCTACTCCAAAGTTATTTTTAAAGCAGTGGTGTAAAATGAGTGATAAATTAATGGAATGAGTGATACTTTTTATATAATATTCAGTTACCATCACAAACAAAAGAGAAATGTCAATATATTCAAGAAAATCCTCCTCAAATCCAAAATTTAAACTGCTTTTGGTTTCCTTGCAAGTATACCGAACACATACAAGTTGAAAACAATTACATGACTCCCTTAAATCACAGTTGAAAATGCCGGTTTGTAGTATTCAGTGAAGGGCTCATGACTTTGCCTTACAACACCTGAAAAGAAGGAAGGAATAGAAGAGTACGGAAGATCATCATAATCACCCCTGACCTCCCCGATCCTTGAACGTTTTAAAAGATTTGAACCACTCCTTCGAAGGAGCAACATAATCTGCCTGTTAGACAAAAAGGCACTGTCTAACCACTCCTTCCAAGGAGCATCATAATCTGCCTGTTAGACGGTGAATGCACTGTCTAACAGGCAGAAGACATTAATATCGAGGAGTTGGTACTTCACAGGAACGTATCTGAAATTTGCAATCTGGACAATTGGCCACACAGCCTCCAGAGAAAGGGCAGGTAGGAAGTTTTTCTTCAAATCTTCCTTCACTTGATGAGCATTCTTTCCAGATGCAAATCCCATGTAAGTAAAAAAAAGACACAAATCCAAAGGGACAAAGATAAGGCCAACCGTGCTGTCTTAGGTTGTAGGTGAAGATTCAGCTTCTAGAATTTATCCAAGTTTTCGTACCTATAAATGAGCAATGTTAAACGTTTTCCTTTAATTTGCTTATTGGAGGGGGAAATAATGCAGATTACATAGTGGGAAGACAGATCAGACCAGGCGACCTGAAGGAAAAGAAATAGGATAGTAAAACAAACCAGAAATGGCCAGCTGGTCCAACAAAGACAATTCCAAACGAGCTTGTGAAAGCTACACGTTTCCAATTAATTTTGAAATCTTTGTCTTTGTCTGTCTTTATCCTGCTAAACGAAATATAGAGTTTCATCATATCTGCAAAGAAACTGGTTGACGAACGAATACGATTAATCACCACCAAAGAAAGAAAAACTAGCATGTAGTAAAGTGAAAATAAACACCACGAACGACTTGAGCTAGAAATCAATCACGTTATGGTCTAAAGTTCAGCTGCATTCTTTGATTCTAAATCCAACAAACAATGAATTGGAGAGAACAAAAGGTATCAAGGCTTAGTTAGATAGACTCTACGCTAAAAACAAGATAGCGGAGATATTACATCAGTAACAGATGCTCAAGCTAAAATGGCACAGGTATTGCCACACACATACACAGAAGGACCAATTTTCAGCAGTACCTGAAATCCTCGGTTCATTTTTCATTTTGAAAGACTAAGTTACTGAAACTGAGAAGTTATTTCCTGCAAATGATAAAAGTAGTACCTTGACTTCCAACCAATATATAGGAAAAAGTAAAGGAGCATTAACTAGTACCTTCTAACCATCAATCTGTGACTATAAAATCATACTCATAGTTATACAGTCGCAGCATTGGATGACTATATGATGAACCATAGGAAAAAGTTTAAAACCCGACAAAAAGAATAGAGAAGCCCTTCATTTGATGTTGCGGAATTGTTCACGAAAGAAATACCCTATATTCAGGCCTAACAGATGTATAGCCCTCCTCACAGTTTCATCTCTATATCATAATATTCCCAACCACGAGCAGCAGAAGCAATCCCCCTTTCCACGAGAAATAAATAAATAAATATATATATATATATATACATATAGGCAAAATAACCTATTGTGGACACATGATAAAACATTAAAAAATAAATAAAGAGCCTAACGATGACAATGTAGAAGTGTTAAAAACACACTAATGATGAGTCATAGATCAAGTAGCGATACAATTTCTTATTTGACGAAAGAAACAAGGTTCCTATATGCAGCTGTAAATTAAAAGACGGCCAAATTGCAGCATTTCTATTAGAAAATTAAGTCAAGGCCGTGGTCATAGCTAAATGCTGTCAGTCTCATCTGCGAATGGTAACAGAGAATCATGCATTATAATGCCATGAAACTATCAGCTCATGTTCTGATGGGATCGGGATCCACCAATTTGATAGGCATAAAATTGAGCATTTGGCCATTACAGAAAATGAACCTTCCGAAACTTGTTTAAACTTAGACTTCTACAAGATATCAAAATGGACCCAGAGTCAATGGTATCTAATACTGAAGTTCATGATTTCGAACAAAAAATGGTACCTAATTCTGCAGAAAAGATTAATGATTTCAAGCAAAAGAGAAAACTTCACAGGCTCCTAAAGCTAATGTGAGGCTAAAACAACTAAATAACAATAGGTAAAAGTTAATAAGCTCAATTCAACAAGCTATGCAAAGAAGCCCATTTTCTTTTGGCGTTTACAAAAACCCAACTCAAAAGGAGATATTGGCAGCTACCCAATTCTCAAAAGCAAGCAATTCAATTCAAATTCGATTCAATTGAGTGTTTAAGAAGAAGAATATAAAAAACCATGCAAAGTAAGAGAAGACTGGGTTTTGTAATGGGTTACTCACCAAGAGTTGAAGACGCTTTCTTGTACTGGAGTGAATGATGTACTGGGCAGATATGTCGCCAAGGACCCAGAGGACACCGGAGCTGATGATCTGGGTCTTCACTGGGTGAAAAGTGAGGCAGTTCTGGTACCATCTCCACAGCTTCAGTAACATTTGTGTCGATGAGAGAGACGGATGGGGATAGACACGGTGGAGGAAAGTTGGAGGCTTGAAGCTAAAACTTTGTGAAGGCATGTCCCTCCTATTTATGAACAACTTGGTACCCGGCTCTGTTTTAGCTTCTGCTTGTAACAAATCTTATGAACGCGTATGAATTACTCGAATTACGAGTTCTTATTGAAAAAAAGGTAATAATTTGGTATATAAATTTACAAACATCAATTGTTATAAAAAAAATTCAAATATAACGGACCTACGTAATTAACTTCCGTTACCCTTAAACAAACTAAAGAACGCTTTCTTGTGCTGGAGTGAATGATGTACTGGGCAGATATGTCGCCAAGGACCCAGAGGACACCGGAGCTGATGATCTGGGTCTTCACTGGGTGAAAAGTGAGGCAGTTCTGGTACCATCTCCACAGCTTCAGTAACATTTGTGTCGATGAGAGAGAAGGATGGGGATAGACACGGTGGAGGAAAGTTGGAGGCTTGAAGCTAAAAACTTTGTGAAGGCATGTCCCTCCTATTTATGAACAACTTGGTACCCGGCTCTGTTTTAGCTTCTGCTTGTAACAAATCTTATGAACTCATATGAATTACTCGAATTACGAGTTCTTATTGAAAAAAAAAAGTAATAATTTGGTATATAAATTTACAAACATCAATTGTTATAAAAAAAAAATTCAAATATAACGGACCTACGTAATTAACTTCCGTTACCCTTAAACAAACTAAAGAACGAAACAAAAACTCCAACCTCGCCTATAATCCGATAAGGGAAGCTGACCGGTCTTTTTTTTTTCCCTCTCATTGTTCTGCAGTTCTTGTCGGCCCTGACGCCTGTTTTCTGTGTCATTCTTTTATTTCGGCGCTGTTTTTTTTCTTCACTTACTCTTGTTCTTAATGGTTATCAAAAATTTTATTTTTATTTTATAAAAGCTCGAATTTATTTAATTAATCAATCCACTTTTTTTTTTTCTTTTAGTAGTTACGAAATTTGTAAACATAAAGCGTATCTTTATATTCGATTAGGACATTTAAATATATTTAAAGATATTTTTTAAATAACAAATTTTAAAGACATTTTAAAAATATTGTATTTTAGGTATTATCAAAACATTTTTTATAAATCTTATTCTAGACTTTCTCTTTATTTGAACAATTTTAGATGATATTTTGGTAGACATCGTGATTTCCCCATTCTGTTCCCTCTTCTTCCAATGGTTTCTTTTATCTGAGTATTAATAGTTCATCCTATCTCTCCACCATCATCATCTTAAGTCACTCATTCAACAAAAACTAGTATCACATACTCATATTTATCACATTTTTTATTTTGGAATTGATCACACCTTAAAATTGATCTATTAGATGTTTATGAATATATTGGATGGTTTCGAATTATGGGTGGGCATATCGTCCTGATATACCAAAACCATCCCGCCCCGTAGCATATCAAACCGAAAAAAATTGAATGGATGATCGTTACGGTACCGATACTATACCGGTTCAAATCGGTATGTGATCAATTTCGATGTTAGGGAATACGTCTCGTACCGAAATCGAACCAGTTTTTATTTTTTAATTAATTAAAAATTAAATTAAATCAAAGAATAAAAAACAAAAAAAAAACCTAATAGTCTAATACCTTAACAAGCTAATAGCTAATGACGGATTTGATTATATATTAATTTTAGTTGATATATTTAATTGTATGTTTGGATTTTTTAGTTGATGGATTTATATGTATGTTAATTTTAGTTTATAGATTTAATTGTATGTTAGGTTTCTTTTAGTTGATGGAGTTAATTTTAGTTGATGTATTAAAATTAATTAGTTTTCCTATGAATTTTCTATACATTTTGAGCAATATTTGATATCCAATAAGAGGCCTAATTTCTCAACTTCATTAAAACGTTGTTTTTAGATATTCAATTAAGTAATCCATAAATTGAATTATGAATTTGGGCTCAAAATCGAAACCGTACCGAACATAATTGGTACGGTACGGTATCAATTTCATATTTTGAAATACCGTATCATATCGAAACGGTTAAAATTATTTGGTAAGGTTCTGCTATTATCTCCATACCGAACCGTACTGAATCATGTCCATGGCTATTTCAAATTATTTTAAGGTAGTTCTGGAATTTTCTGGAATTTTTCTTAATTTTCTGGAAAATCTGAGATTACAATAAAGTTTTTGTCACTAAAATTTGAAGAACATTTTTTATGACCAAAAACCTAAAGAATATCGCGGTAAAAAGGAGTAAAAATTATGGTTTCTGAAAAAAATTATGCAGAATTATGCCTAAATTTTTTTCATTAAATTAAAGACTTTTTTACTTGTTTTTTACTCATGTTTCTTCAAATTAATTTTTATTATGAGATGAACTTTCTCGGAAGAAAGGGAGGTTTTTGAGAAAAATGTCTTGTAAGGTTCATAAGTAAATATCTTCACTCGATGTTAGACATTTTGACAGGACCCTCCCCGTAATCCCTCTCGATTAGCATGAGAGGACCTGCTCTCGTCTGACACGTCATTTCAAAATCTCTAACGTTCCATTGAGATTAAAATAAGCATACTTACCATGTGTAAGATAAGGGAAACTATCATACCCCACTCGAGATATCCAAAGTACGCAAATCTAGGTGATGCCTCAGCTTTCATACAGTCCATGTCCACGATCAATCTGGAGGGTGCCCAAACCAATAGAAAGGTGTGCGTGGACAAAAACAAAGTGTTGGAAATCCATTTTACGAAATATAACTTTACATCCTCTGTTTTATAAGACATGCATGCATAATCAAAGAAATCATGACTTTCAGATAAAACTGAAAATATATAAATCATGGGTCCAACTCAAAATCACAATATATATATATAAAGGAACCTTGGCCCAAAATATCCTAAAATCATTTGCTCGAAGCCGCTTTGAAAACCTTAGAAAATATCATAAGTAAATAAAGCCAAACATGATATCGCTTGTCCAACTAATCATAAGTCAAACCTCGTCCTGTTGGTCCAACAAGACCGCTAGTCCAACTAGCATCCCATCAGTACTACCGGTAGACAGTCATGGATCATGCAGGGTCCAACCTCGTTGGCACGTGTCGAGTCCAATTTTGACCACGTTTGAGTCCATCTTTGGGAATCCACGAAGTCCAACTCCGAAATAGCGATCCAATCGTCTGAGATTGACCAATCCACTGAATAGTATACAAATCATGTAAACACATTTTAAATTGGGCACCACCCCAAAACGATTTCCACACGGGCACCAACCCAAAATGCGATTTTTCAAAAACCATTATAAAATCTGTTGATGCCAAAAATGGCACCAATGAGGCCGAGAAGACGACACATAAATATTAAGACACCGGCACGTACGTGGTTCACCCGAATAGGGCTACGTCCATGGGAAAAACTTTCCGAGATAGTATTATTGATAATAGTATTGTTTACATATTTATGGTTTTGAACCATTAAGGGAGATGTGGAGAGGATGTCTCCAAATAATGTGGTGGAGTTGTATGAGCTTTTTTACAAATGAGGGGGATGCCCCCCTTAAATAGGCAAAGACTAGGGTTTCTATTGCATTATGGGCTTTGTATTGGACTTAGGCCCGGCCCAAGTGCGGGATGAAATCCCGCACGAACAGTAGTCCCCCAAGTTCTCATTGAAGATAGTGTCTTCGATGGGGACTTGAACAATAGACCGAATACGGGCCGAACTAAGTAATTGCTGATCTGGCTCGAACCTAACATGAAGCGACATTCAGCATGAAGTAATACTCAGCTAGAGGCTGTACTCATCGCGAGGCTACTCGGTAAGGGAAAACACTCATCGGAGGCTGCTCAGCTTGAGGTGATCACTCTATGCGAGGCTGCTCGATGCGAGGGATGCTCGGCTGGAGGCGACCGTTCTGTGCGAGGATACTCGGTTAGAAGGCAGTCGCTCCATGCGAGGCGGCTCTGTAAGACCCGGTCTTGGAAGCAAAAACGGTGAGCAAGACCTGTGAGCTTGAGAAGCAAGAACGGTAAGCAAGACCCGTGAGCTTGGAAAGGTAAGATCGGTGAACGATCCCACATCCCTCGGGGAGGGAAATGTGAAGTACCTTATATGTGTAGGCACGTATCTATCTAGCACAAGGCCTTTTGGGAGCTCAGTGACTTTGGGGGGGATTGGAACCCCAAAAGTTAAGTGAGTTGAGGCTGGTGCAATCCCATGATGGGTGACCTACTGGGAAGTTGCACTTGAGCTCCCGAAAACAAAACCGTGAGGGTTGGGCCCAAAGCGGACAATATTGTGTTAGATGAGCCGAGTCGTGACAGAATGGTATCAGAGCTGGACCCTGACCGGAAGTGTGCCAGCGAGGACGCTGGGCTCGAAGGGGGGTGGATTGTAAGACCCGGTCTTGGAAGCAAGAACGGTGAGCAAGACCCGTGAGCTTGAGAAGCAAGAACGGTGAGCAAGAACCGTGAGCTTGGAAAGGTAAGATTGGTGAACGATCCCACATCGCTCGGGGAGGGAAATGTAAAGTACCTTATATGTGTGGGCACGTATCTATCTAAACAAGGCCTTTTGGGAGCTCAGTGGCTTTGGGGGGGATTGGAACCCCAAAATTAAGCGAGTTGAGGTTGGTGCAATCCCATGATGGGTGACCTACTGGGAAGTTGCACGTGAGCTCCCGAAAACAAAACCGTGAGGGCTGGGCCCAAATCCGACAATATTGTGTTAGATGGGTCGAGTCGTGACAGGCTCGGCTAGAGGCAATCCACTCATGGAGGCGGCTCAGCTAGAGATAGCATCCATTGCAAAGTAGTTCGACTAGAGGCACTGCTCATCGTGAGTATTAACTCATCGTGAAGTGGGCATTCAATGTGAATTACGGAGGGACACATGGGTGCAAGCATTGCCATGGGCAAAATAGATTAATCACTCGTGCTAATCGGTATTTGAATAACTCGGTCATTCCTGATAACAAGACATATTTGTATTGGTTAGTAAACCGAAATAATATAATAAGCTCAAATAATATGTATTCGATTTTATGAGCATATTTGCATGGATCAATTCAACATATGTGATACAAAGATATTTTGAATATTAAATAATAAGTTGTGGGTCTAATTGATCACCAAATAAGATAAATAAATATACATTGGTTGCCTTCATGCCATAAGTGACAGGACCCGTCCCAATCCCACTGGGACCACCTGGGGACGTGCCCCACTCTCGTCTGACAATGACTCCAAACATACCAAAATTACCCTTAAATAAAAACCGAATACTCAAATAGATAGATAACGTACAACAACAGTGTTTAAAGCGATACTGTCAAACAAGGGATAGTAAAATAACGACATGTGAGCACAATAGTCAGAGTACATTATTTGGTGCTCAACCTACCCACAAGTGGGTGTATAGGTGCACAGCTAAGCAAACTAAACCTCTGCCTCCTCCTCCGGGTCCTCCTCCTCTATTTCCGTGTCAGGATCTGGAGGGGTCAGTAAAACAAGAGTGAGTGGGCCAAAATAACAGTTTATAAATCAATTTACTAATAATATAAAGCATAAGGTTTTACCCCTCCGTTTTCCAAATCTTGCATGCGGTGAAAACATAATGTTATAATGAAATCATAACCATAAAATCACAATAGTAATCGAAAGGAGAAACTAACATATCAGTGCACTGTAAAACCCAACCCAAATGATGTCACGGTTCTAAGGCTACGTGTTGCCACTCAGGGTCTCACACCCGAGACTCTCTAGGTACATCAGCTCCCGGTATCCCGGTCACTGCCCAAGGTATATGAACATGCCTTCCTGAGAGTAAGCAGCCCGTGACAGGACCCGCCCCGATCCCACAGGGACCACAAGGGGACGTGCCCTGCTCCCGTCTGACACCCAATAATTCATACCAATTTTAACCTCAAAACATCAAATGCATAAATAACCAAATTAAAGTTATACATCAAATCCGAATTAAACAGATGTCAGACAAGGGATGAAATCCAAAATTACAAGATGCGAGCACGACTCTAAAGTAAACCTGCGGGTACACCACCCAACAGGGGTTCAGGTACGCAGAAGTAGATCTATGCCTCAGCTTCAGGTTCCTCCTCTACCTCAGTATCACGCCCTGGAGGGGTTACCAAAAAAAACATTAAGGGTGAGTGGACCGAAACTCAAGTTTATAAAATCATTGATAAGTAAAACATATAATTTACCCCTCCGTTTTCCAAACATGCATGCAACCGTATTTAAAATCATAAGTCATATAATATGAACCATAATGCATGTAATAAAACCATAAGTATAATTTGAGTTGCTGCACTATACACTCCAATCCCGACATCCCTGATGTCTGACGTCCCTGACGTCCAATAAGGTCACTATCACAAGGCTGACGTCCAATAGACGTCCGTGACCTCTCCGGGGTACCTCATCTGGAGGAGACAGTGACAAGACCCATCCCAATCCCCCCGGGATTAGTGCGGGATGACCCTGCTCCCGTCTGACACGAAGTGTCAGACAAGGGATATTTTCGACCTTTGCCCTCCCGGGCTATCAGAGTACGCCAGGATCCGGAGGAGGCATGGGATATCTCGGTCCCTGCTACAGTCCACATCCGATGTCAACCTGAAGGGCAGTCAAAACATTAAAAACTGTGAGTGGACAAAACAAAGAGTTTATAAAAACATTTAATAAGGAAGACATTTGTACCCTCCACTAAAAAGCATGCATGCATTCGAAAACCATTTATCCAAGACAAACCATATGTGGGACTAAGCCCAAAGCAGATATAAACTAAGGTCGAAAGGACCACCATAAAAACGACCATACGGGCCACTGCCCAACTCCTGTGCACACCTGTACACACCACATATCATATATCATATATCCATCACATACATATATATAAGTCACACAACCAATCCTGTCACGGTATCCAAAGCTACGCGCGCTACCCGGGTCTCAATCCGAGTCATCTCAAAGTCAAGATCAATGTCCGTAGACCACTGACCCTACCCGAGGTAATAGTAATCATAGCCTTCCTGAGAGTAAGGAACCCAACTGGGGGGTGACTCCACTCAGTCGGTGCTCCGTGACTACTCCGGGGTCCACCCAGGCCAACGACCCTCCCCGGAGGAGATAGTAGAACATGTAAAGGAAGGTAGACGAACATATATATACATAACATAAACATTCATGACCGGTTCCCCTGAACCGTCATGATCCATAATATCCATAATCAGGTAACATGCCGGTTCCCATAAACCGTCATGTACCGTAATAACATAACCAGGTAACATGCCGGTTCCCATAAACCGTCATGTACCGTAATAACCAACAAGGGTTCATGCCGGTCCCCATAAACCGTCATGAACCTGGGAATCCATTTAAGGTTCCCTGGCCTGAAATCAAAACCGTAAAGTGACTGGGTCTCGTACCCGAACATAGGACACCAACTGGGCACCGTGCCCGGAATCTGAGGTCATATGCCCGAGACAAAACCAAATGGGTCTCATACCCGGGTTTATCGCTTTGAAATCCAAATTCAGTTCATTTAAATCAATAAAGAAATACAGACCCGTATAAGCACCGTATAAGGCCGAAACCTCGAAATACGTGCTTATACGTAACCACATACAAATGCACCCATGGCATCATCAAACAAGTAAATAAACATATAATAAACATTTATGCATGCACCAATTTAGAAAACAAGGTCCACTCACAGACCGTCCGAGCTGCCGCCTCGATTTGCGTGCCATACGGCTCCCCGAGCCGATCACCATTACCGGGACTCCCAAACCTGTCCAAATTTTAATAGAAGGTTACTAACTACTTAATTAACCTCCTACCAAAGTCCCGTAATTTTCCCGAACTTTTAACTATTTTTAAACCTACCCTAAACCTTCCGATGCCCCGAAACATATCGAGACGGTGTCCGATCGACACGAAACCAGTCCCAAAATGTTTGTTACATCGAATAGATGATTTCACATGTTGAACACATCCCCAGAAACCCCACCACGCGCTGCCACGCGCCGCCCAAAGGCCCCTGCGCGTGGGCTCACGCGCCGGTGAACAGTGCATCTTCCCCAGCGATCGAACCGGTCCAGCCTGCGCAGCCGGTCCAGTCGAACCGGCGTAGCCGGTTCAGGCGTTTTCCCGTCTCCATTTGGTCCGATTCCACCCCAAAACAACCCTATAATTCCTATTTCGATCCTAGGAGTATGTTTGGATCATCAAAACGAAGAAAAACACGTAGAACCCGAGGTTTGATTCTTGAACCTCACGGTTCTGTTTTTCCGAGTTCCTCCCCATGGCTTCTCAGCCATTAACCACCACCCAAAACATCCTAATAGCTTCCCAATAACCCCCTAATCTCATCCTAATCATCTAATAGCAACCATAATGCAAAAACCGAATTAAAATGGAATTTGGACCTCACCGTACCCTCTCGGGTTCGTGGCTTCGGCCGTGCACGGTGGCGTCACCTGGCCGGCCACCGTCCTCCACCATCATCTCCTCACTCTCTAGTCTCTCCAGTAAGCATATGGGTTCAAAGGTTGAAGGTTGTAATGGGTTTGGGGTCTCTGAGATCGGGTTCAAAGGAAAGAAATGATCGATGAAGAAGCAGGTGAGATGCATGAAGGAAAATGATGTTCATTGGATGGGTGACACTTGTCACTCATCCATTGGGGATCAGAACAAATATCTGGGCCCACTAGAGACGAAACTGCACTTTTTGTCTCGTAAAACGTGCCGTCGTGAATAGTAACCGGGAACTTCCGTGAACCGTAACTTCGCCGTCGAACGTCCGAATTCGACGTGCCGCCTGTCTACGGATTCGTATCGTCCTCATATACATAACGGTCTTCGGCCCTCGGCCATCGGACCTCCCGGTCAAAAAGTCAACTTTTGACCTACTATTCACCCAAATTACCAAAATGCCCCTAAACTTCCGAACGTCATAACTTCTTCCTCGAACGTCAGAATTGAACGTGCCACCTGTCTATGAACTCGTGACGTCACAAACTACGTCACGGTCATCGGTCAAAGTCCATTTGACCGCCCGATTGAAAAGTCAACGTTTTGCCACCACCAGGGGCAAAACGGTCATTTCGCATCGTTCGTCCGATTTCGCTCTACTAATCACGGATTAGCCTCACTAATCGTGATTAGTCACTAATCTAATCTAGGAATTTGGGACGGGTCATTACAGACAGTATCATATGAATGGATCTATACAGTGCAGTACCAAATACATTTTATTGATATCCACATGCAAGCATATATATATACATAGATAGAATCCGAACCAATCATTAAGTTTCATCGGACGGGTCTCAAGCCCAATTACCGTGAAACGTGCCATAACCATATTTTCCATATCATCAAAACCATTATTGTTTTTAGCATGTGAATAAGTATAATAAACCAGAAAACATTTATGCACGCAAGGGTTTAAGAAAATGGCCCACTCACAGTATAGTCCTGCTGAAAACCGAGCGTATACCCTCGATCTGGTACAAATGTACAATCCCTGTCAAGTCCAAAGTATTCGTAAAGGTCAATTTAAACCCCCAACATTCAACCATGAAAGCCTAGGCCGAAACCGGCCCGGGAAAGCCGCCCGAACGCGCTTTCCAAGGCAATAAACCTTGTTTTGACCAACTTAATGATCTCCGATCGACCCGAAACCACCGCCATTGGATCCGGATCGTCGAAACCTAAAGAATGGTGGTGGTCCCACCAAAATCACTATTCACACGCGCCCCCACGTGCCTGGTCAACCCTCTGGTCAACTGTGCTACAGTACTGCTGACGTCAGCATGACGTCATCACTGACAGTGTCAGAGGACACGTGTCAGCAGTCCATTGGTCACTGGTCTGACAGTTTCTGACATGATGACGTCATCATGACGTCACTGCTGACGTCAGCATAATGACGTCATCAGCTACAGTAACCGGGTCAGAGAACCGGGTCACCGCAGACCCACGGCTCGACCCGATCACAGATCGTGATTCCGACCACCATTTCAGGTGAGGTTTGTTCCTATGGACTCATCTCTACCTCAACTATGGTTCTGTGCAAAAGAAACTAGATTCTAGATTGAATAACCTACCTAAAAATCGACGAGAAGGTTGGCTGCCGGTTCTGGTTATCTTCTCCGGCGAGCCGTCCAGTTTCCAGCCACGGTCCTGGGTTCAATCTGATCGCCTAGGTCCCCTGAGTGTGTTAAGACAATAACCAACAATTTCCAACATAAAAAACGAACGTTTAGAAGTAGGGAAGGAAATCGGGCACTCACGGGTTTTTCGTCCTATCGCCGCCGTGTCGCCGCCGTACGCCGTCCAGTTCAGTTCTGGGCCGTCCTGTCGTCACGGTGCACCCAACCGTACGTTGGTTCGAGTTCAGTAGTGAAGGTTTGGATGGTTTGGGTGACTTGGGTTGTTCGGGTTCCTTCTCGGGTCTGGGGAAAAAACCGGCCGTGCAGGGTGGCCGTGGAGTGGTGGCCGGCGTCAGGGAGGTGGTTGTTGGTTGCCTGAGGTGTAGGGTTGAGTGGTGAGAGCTGGTGAGTTGGTTCCAAGAGGAAATCGTGCAATCGGGTTGAGAGAATGATCAATGTAGGTGTAATGCCTCATGGATTTTAATACAGAATAGGAAATTAAATCAAGGGCCAGGATTGAATCTCAGAATGAGATCAAAGGTGAGGATTTGATCTGGAGATTTCAGATCTAAGGGCTGTGATTAAAAGTTGGTTTTAATGGTATTTTAACCCATAGTGGATCTGATCCAATCTAGCCAATGGGTGAGTGACACTTGTCACTCACCAGGTGTCTTCCAAACAGATTTCCAGAATAAAATATTTGGCACGAAAACCGAGACACGAACCTCCCGATTTCACGTTTCTGACCATAACTTCCTCGTACGAAGTCCGATTTCGGCGTGCCGCCTGTCTACGGACTCAGGACGTCGAGACTTACCTAACGGTCCTTGATTCGCGTGAAAGTTAATTTTCAAAAGAAAAGTCAACATTTTCGCCCCAACCGTCAAAATTACGGTAATGCCCCTGAACTTCTGATAGTCATAACTTTTTCTCTGATGACGTCCACCTGTCTATGAACTCATGACGTCCCGAACTACGTCACGGTCATAGGTCAAAGTCCATTTAATTCATAAATCAAAAAGTCAAGAATCGGTCATACCAATCACAAGGGTAAAAACGTCACTTCACACATTAAATCACAATATTAAAATCCTCGAATTTCCGGGGTGTTACACAACGGGGGTCAACTCCACTCAGTCAGGGGCCCGTGACTACTCCAGGGTCCACCCAGGCCAACGACCCTCCCTGGAGGAGACAATAAACACAGGTAGGAAAGTACAGTACAATAACAGTATAGTTTACCCTATGTCCCCCCGGACATCCCAGAAAAAAATCCACATATAATCCAGAAGGATCTCATGCCCAAAACATTGTAATAACAGATATAAACAGTTCATATAAGACTCATCGAAATCATAAGTGGAAATAGTAAAACAGTTTATGCATGCAAGCCTTTTATAAATCAAACAGCCCACTCACACTCGGTCCTTGCTGCTCAACGATCTCTAAAACCTGTATTAATATACCTGAGAGTTACTTAAGGACCCTATAACTTCAATACCAAGACCCTAGAACAGATCCGCCTCAAAATCGCATCCCGGACACTATTCCCGATGCTTCAAACCCCATTTTGACTAACCTAACGATCTCCGATCGACACGAAACCACCTCCATTGGATCCGTATCGTCGAAACCTTGAAAATGGTACTGGCCCCACCAAAATCACTGTTCACACGCGCCCCCACGCGTGGGTCAACGCTGCTACAGTACCGCTGACGTCAGCATGACGTCATCACTGACACTTGTCAGGTGACACGTGGCATGTTCTGATTGGTCCCTGGTCTGACAATATCTGACAGGATGACATCATCATGACGTCAGAAGTGATGTCAGCATGATGACGTCATCATTGCTACAGTACCGGGTCGCCGTTAACCCACGGCTTGACCCGATTCCACCGTACGTTTCCGACCACCATTTTCGACGGGGTTCATTCCTATAGGGTCTTCTAGGTCTGTTCTATGGTTCTGTAACCTCAAAACTGAAAGAAAACTAGAAGAAACTCACCAGAGCTTCGATGAACTTCACGGCCAAAATTCGGTCGTCGTCTCCGGTTATCCTCGCCGCCTCAGTCGTCCAAACCGGTCCCTATCAGCTCATCTCTGACCCTAGAGCATGTCCATAAGCAGAGAATCGATTTCTACACATTAAAATGGATTGGTTCGAAACAGGGAACATAAACGGGGCTCTCGGGTTTTGGGCCTTACAGCCGCCGTAGCCTTCGCCGTCTGTTCAGACGTGCTCCTGGGGTCCTCACGGTGTCAACTGGAGCTCCGCTTGAGTCGAGGCGGTGAGAATGTGGGGTTGTGCTTCTTGGACCCGATTCCTCTGTGTTTCGGGTCTGAGTTTTACACGGTTTGTGCAGGGCAGGGAAAGGGGTGGTGGTCGCTGGTGGTGCACGGTGGTGAGCAGGAGATGATGGTGGTGCTGTGGGTGGTCACCTGGTGGTGTGAAGTTTGCTGGTTTGTGTGTTTGGGTTGAGAGAAAATGGAAAGGAAAATGGGTTGCACGGTTTAGGGAGGATGAATGTGTGTGTTTGTGTGAGAGGGAGGAATGATCGTGCATGAAGGAGAAAAAGCAGAAGAAAATGGAGGGTTGAGATGGCTTGGAGCAGAAATCCAATGGCTAGGGTGGATTGAGAGGAATTAAAGAATTAAATATGGGCCTATAGTAGTAGACCCAACTTTATGGGAATAGTGTTCACTTGGATGAGTGACACTTGTCACTCATCCGCTGGCTTGATTTGAATCTGAGTTTGGCACGGATTCCCATAATTAATTATTATTTTATTCCGTTGCGTTCGGTTCGTAAATTCCGCTAAAATACGTCCGTGACCATAACTTCTTCATACGAACTCCGATTTCGGTGTGCCGCCTGCCTACGGATTCGTGACGTCCCGATCTACGTCATAGTCATGGGTCAAAGTCCAAATTATTTCTCGGGTCAAAAGTCAAAGTTTTCCCCCCTCAGGGGTAAAATAGTCTTTTTACATTAAATTATTATTATTCTTGGTTCGGGTCGTTACAATCTACCCACCTTATAGAAATTTCATCCTCGAAATTTACTCAAACAAATGTGGGTACTGTCCTCTCATCAATTCCTCGGGTTCCCATGTTGCTTCCTCCACATCGTGGTTCCGCCATAGCACCTTAACCAATGAAATCGTCTTGTTCCTTAAGACCTTTTCCTTCCTATCCAGAATCTGCACTGGCCGTTCCTCGAAGCTCAAATCTGTAATCAGTTCCAGTGGTTGTTATGACAGTGCATGAGAGTCATCCCGAAGATACTTCCGTAGCATAGATACATGGAATACGTCATGTACTCGGGAAAGCTCCGAAGGTAGTGCTAAACGATAAGCCACCGGACCAATCTGCTCGATAATCTCATAAGGCCCGATATAACGGGGGCTCAGTCTCCCACGTTGTCCGAATCGGAGAATCCCTTTCCACGACGATAGCTTTAAAAAGACAAAGTCACCAACCTCAAACTCCAAATCTCGGATCCGTCGATCCGCATAGCTCTTTTGACGATCCTGGGCCGCTTTCAATCTCTCCCGAATAACTCGAACTGTCTCCTGGGTCATATCCATCAAATCCGGCCCCACTGCGGTTCTTTCCCCGATCTCCATCCAGCATACAGGTGTTCTGCACTGTCGACCATACAGTGCCTCATAGGGTGTCATCCCTATACTCGCATGGTAGCTATTATTGTAGGCAAACTCCATCAATGGCAATCGATCAGCCCACGAATCCTAGAATTGCAACACACAGGCTCTCATCATGTCCTCGAGAGTCTGTATTATCCTTTCAGACTGTCCGTCGGTCTGTGGGTGGAATGATGTACTGAAGTGCAATTTCGTACCCAAAGTAGTTTGTAGACTCCTCCAAAATCTGGAAGTGAAACGCGGATCTCGATCCAACACGATCGACTCTGGGGTACCGTGTAGTCGGATGATCTCATTAATGAATAGCTGGGCCAAACGGTTGGGCTTGTACGTCTCACGTACAGGCAGAAAATGCGCTGATTTGGTCAACCAGTCCACGATCACCCATACCCCATCAAATCCACTCCTTGTCTTCGGTAACTTGAAGACAAAGTCCATTGTAATATGATCCCATTTCCATTGCGGGATTGGAAATGGCTGCATAGCCCCATACGGACGTTGCCGTTCTGCCTTGACCTGCTGGCAGATCAAACACTTGCTGACATACTCAGATATCTCCCTCTTCATCCCTGGCCACCAATAGTGGTCCCGGAGAGTACGGTACATCTTCGTCCCTCCTGGATGCATAGTATAGGCTGAACTGTGTGCCTCGTCTAAAATCTCTCTCCTCAACTCTGGTACCGCAGGTACACACAATCTCCTAAGCTTCACCAATGCTTCATCGCCCCGAATTGAGAAATCCTGTCTCTATCCGAACCCAACCTCGTTTTTGTAGTCACAGAGTATCTGGTCCTGTAGTTGAGCCTCGATGATCCTGTCGACCAACATCGGTCGCACATGAAAGCTAGCCAACAAGGCTCCCTTGTCAGGGCCCACCCCTAATCCCCCGGGATTAAGGGCTAAACCCCGCTCCCGTCTAACGTACGCATGACACGAGGGTTAAACAACTGCCTAACCTCCGTGTGACACGTAAGTCGGACAAGGGAGTTCCAGACCAACCACCTCAACAACCTCAAACTTCCCAGAGTGCGCAGAGCCTACTGTGGATTGGGCATGTGATGTCTCCATCTCTCTCAACCGACAGCCCGCACTGCAGCAACCTGGAGGGTATCGAAAACACGAAAAGACTGTGAGTGGACAAAAATAAAAGTCAAGTTCAAAACAGTTATCAGAAAACACCTACATTTATACCCTCCGTTTTGAAAACCAATGCATGCATATCAATTTCATATCATAAAACCATGTACGAAAACCAAAGCACATTTTTCCTTTTTCCAAAACCCGGGCCTCAGCCCCAATATCACCGGAAGCCATTATAACCAATGAAAACCATTTCATCCGGGCTACTGCCCAAAACATCATCATCAAGTCTCAGTGAAAACCCAAAACACATTTAAAACCACATTCTCATTCATCGAACCTGCTGGATCTATCCGAGTCTTTAAACTCCCGAGTCTTTAAACTCAATCCAGGCCTTAATCATATCCGAGTCTTTAAACTCCCGAGTCTTTAAACTCAAAGGCCTACGGGGGAAAATCAATATATCCGAGTCTTTAAACTCCCGAGTCTTTAAACTCAATCCGGGTCTTTAAACCCAATCCGGCCGGTCCCCCGTCACATATATCCTGGTCTTTAAACCCAATATCCAGATCCAGCAAATCCAATCCAAAACCATTTAAAATCATTTTCCATTTCCATATCCAAACCCGAATCCGAAACCACTGGTCGGATGCCCTTCCGGCATCCATAACCGTAATTCCGAATCCAGACCCAGAACTCATTTCCTTCTCATTTTCCGGTCCGAGTCCGCAACCATCATTCCGTAAGCTAGCATCCGGAATAACCATTCCGAACCCAAACCCGAAATCCGCTTCAAGTCCCGAATCGAATCCCGAATCGTCACCCGGAATTCCGATTCCGAAACCCGAAATCTCATTTCCGAAGACACCTTTGAATTGGGCCTCAAGCCCGAAAATACTTTTCAAAATCCTTTACTTTCCTTAAAATCCGACCGTTAAAACCAGGTTCAAATCACGATAGTTATCAAAACCTCGTAAACGTGTAAACTGTCATTTTCCTCGAAAAACGTACAAAACCATAAACCAGTACAAACATAACTCACATCATAGAAGCGAGTATAGAAATCATATAAAAACATATATGCATGCATCAAGAGTAAAAAAAAACAAAGTCCACTCACAGACCATTTCAGCGTCGCCTCGATACGCGCGCATTTACGCCGTCCCCGGCCATTCGCTATCCTCGGCTTTCCCGAACCTGTCCAAATTCCATAACGGAGTTACTAACTACTTCACGCTACTCATACTAAAGCCCCATAATTTTCCCGAACTTCTAAGCGTACCTTACCCGGGACCCCAGACCTTTGACCTCGCGGAACTAACCTCAAACGACGTCCGATTAACCTGAAACTAATTCCAATAGACTCATCACAACACCTAGACCAAAAACCATGTTGACCATTTTCCCCAGAACTACCGCACGCGCCTCCCCCGCCGCCCAAAGTGGCTGCGCGTGGGCCTCACGCGCCAGCTACAGTGTCACCCGCAACCTCGAGTGCACTGTGCTGAACCGGCCGCTGCAACTGGACCGGCGAGACCTGTTCTCCACCGTCCGGCCACCATTCTCCTCCCTCTCTGCACCATCCTCTTCGTCCAATCCTCCACAATCTATTCCCCTTACTCAGACGCCTCAACACAACCCCTATATCATCGTCCCTAACTCGAAGGAAGACCCGATCAATCCCCTGTTCTTCATCCCGGCCAACCAGCCGTTCCCCCGTCACGGCAACCACCGTAGACGGCTCCTAGGACATCACTGAGTCTCACCCAACTCCCCAAAACTCTCGACTCGTCCTCTAAACTCACGACTCACGGTTTGAACTTAACGGAAAAACAGAGTAACTGAACGGGGGTGAGGGATTACCTGCTGTCGATCGCCGTCGTGCACACCGTCGCACTCCCTGGAGTCCACAGAGCCATTCTAGTCTTCTCTCAGCCTGAATTAAGCCAACACACGGCACAGCCACCACCTCTGTCCCACAACTCTCTCTGTTTTCTCTGAAATTCAGACCTCACCACCAGCACTTATCCCCCACGATTCACTCCCAAAACCCAATTACCAGCTATTCTTCTCCTCTCTGTCACTCTCACCATTCACCAAAACCTCACACCCTCACTGAATCGACCAAGAACCTCACCGCCTCACCTCTCTGTTTCTGTTCTTCCCAAAACCAAATGCACGGTTTAAATCCACCCAAAATGTGCCCGTGTCTATTTTAGACAATCCTAGAACCCTCTGGTGGCCATCCACGTGTCACCATCCACTCCAGTCTCTCACCAAATGGCTCCATCCCAGCCGTCCACCTGCCCTTCTCTCTGCACAATTCCCCAGGTGTAAAAGACCAAAATACCCTTCTATTTAACTCAAAATTACGGTTTTGCCACTACCTTTCTAGACCCGTATCTCACACCTCGTAAGCCCGATGAATACGTGCCGCCTGTCATCGAACTCAGGACGACGAGATCTATCTAACCATCCTAGGTCAACATCTCAAAACCCGATTATACAAAAAGTCAACTATTCCCCCTATTTTACCCAAATTACGGTTATGCCCCCAACCTTCCGAACATCACAACTTCCTCCTCGGATGTCGGAATCAAGCATGCCACCTGCCTATGGGTTCGTGACGTCCTAAACTATGTCCTGGTCACCGGTCAAAGTCCACTTGACCACCCGAACTAAAAATCAACTTTTTGCCCGAACTAGGGGCAAAATCGTCATTCTAAGCCAATGACCTTATCGGGACCAACTAACCACCGATTAGCCCTGCTAATCCCACCTTAATCACTCCACTAATCCCGGCTCTCGGGACGGGTTGTTACATCCCTGCTCGTCCATCCCTAACATAACTCCGCTCTTCTGGAGTTCCACTAACAAGGGAAGGTACACCAACCTCAGGTGTGCAACTGTTCCCGCCGATTTCCTACTAAGCGCATCAGCCACAACATTCGCCTTGCCAGGATGGTACTCAATTGTACAATCATAATCCTTTAACAATTCTAACCATCTCCGCTGCCTCATGTTGAGTTCCTTCTGAGTGAACAGATGTTTGAGACTCTGGTGGTCGGTGTATATCCGACATGTCACACCGAACAGGTAATGTCTCCAAATCTTTAGAGCATGAACCACCGCTGCCAATTCCAAATCATGAGTAGGGTAGTTCAATTCGTGCGTCTTCAGCTTCCGAGATACGTAGGCAATCACTTTCCCATTCTGCATCAATACACAACCCAAGCCCTGCAGCTATGCATCACTATAAACTACGAACTCTCCACTGCTATCCGGTAACGCAAGGACAGGTGCAGTGGTTAAACGGAACTTCAATTCCTGAAAACTCTGTTCACACTGCTCGTCCCACACGAACTTCACCCCTTTTCGTGTCAACCGAGTTAATGGTGTGGCAATCTGGGAGAAACCCTCCACGAATCTTCGATAGTAGCCTGCTAACCCAACAAAACTTCGCACTTCTGTCATTGTGGTCGGTCTTGGCCAATTTGTCACAGCCTCCATTTTCTGAGGATCCACACTGATCCCTTCGGGTGATATGATGTGACCCAAGAATCCAATACTATTTAGCTAGGATTGACATTTGCTTAACTTGGCATATAGCTGCGCCTGTCGTAGTTTACCCAAAACCAGCCGTAAATGCTTCTCATGGGCCCTGACACTCTTGGAATACACCAAGATGTCGTCGATAAATACGATCACAAATTTATCCAAGTACGCTCGAAAGACCCGATTCATCAAGTCCATGAATGCAGCTGGTGCATTCGTTAGTCCGAAGGGCATCACCAAGAACTCATAATGCCCATACCTCGTCCGAAAAGCTGTTTTCTGAACATCTCCCTCGACTATTCTCAGCTGATGGTATCCTGACCTCAGATCTATCTTTGAGAAGTACCGTGCTCCTCGTAACTGATCGAACAAATCATCGATCCTGGGTAAGGGATACTGATTCCTTACCGTGGCCTTGTTCAATTGCCGATAATCCACACACAACCACAAACTACCCTCCTTCTTTTTCACAAATAAGACCGGCGCTCCCCATGGTGATGTACTGGGTCGGATAAACCCTAGATCCACCAGTTCATGTAGTTGGATTTTCAATTACCGTAGCGCTGCCGGTGCCATACGATACGGTGCTTGCGAAATCGGTCGAGTCCCGGGGAGTAATTCGATCGTGAAATCGATCTCCCGGGGTGGTGGTAATCCAGGTAAGTCCCCTGGAAAGACATCAGGAAATTCCCGAATAATCGGAATATCCTCAATTCTCAAAGATTCATCTGTAGACTCTACCACATAAGCAAGATAACCCTGACACCCCTTCTGTAAAAGTTTTGTAGCTGTGAGTGCAGATATTACCTTGGGTGATGCGTCTCCCCACTCTCCCTTAAATATCACCTTCGGCAATCCCGGACCCCTCAAAGTCAACCGCATGCTACTACAGTCAATGAGCGAATTGTACTCCGACAACCAATCAACTCCAAGTATCACATCGAAGTTGTGCACATTCATAAGAATCAAATCTGCTGGAAACTCGATTCCTTCAATCTCCACAGGACAAGCTCGTATCTCCTGGTTCACTTGGTAGGTCACCCCCATCGGTGTCCCCACACCCATCTCGTGCTCAAGTACGGTCACCTCACGGCGCAAAAGACCCGCACAACGCGGTGAAATAAAAGAATGAGTTGCTCTCGAATCCATCAATGCACGAACATCAATACCACAAATGTGTACCGTACCTATCACAACTCCCGGAATAGATTTGGCATGATGACGTGTGACAGCATAAACATGGTCCATAGACTCAGCAGGTCGTCCCCGTCCTTTAGCTCCTCGATCACGGCCACGCACAACACCGCGTGCCCGGCTGCTGGCAGTATGGGATGCTGAGCTCTGTGCTGGCATAGTGCTGCCCCGAATCAGTGGACAATCAGAAGCATAGTGCCCCGGCTCACCGCAAGCGAAGCATGTGATCTCCCTAGGTCGACCCGAGTATCCTTCTGATGAGGTGCTCATCGGCGAGTACGGCTGCTACCAAGCCCCAGAACGCTGTCCAGACCGCTGAGGACTCCTGAACTGACCAGAACGTCCTCGGCTGCCCGAAGATGAAGATCCGCCAGAATGTCCTCCTTTTGAGCCCCGACGGCCCGAAAATCCCAAATGTGGGCGATCACGTCGCCGTGACTCCCCCTCAGCTCGCTGGTGTGCCAGAATGCTGTTCTCAACCTTGGTCGCCGCATCAGTCAGATCCCGCATGGTAGCAAAGGGAGCCGCAGTCACCATCGCCTGAATCTCAGGTCGCAGGCCCCACTCGAATCTGCGACATCGGTCATCCTCGGTGATCACGAAGTTCTCAGCAAAGCGAGACAACATCAGGAAGGTCTCCTCATACTCTGCTACAGTCTGATCTCCCTGCCGGAGTTGCAGGAACCCCGCCTCACGGGCGTTGCGAAACGACCGTGGATAAAACTGGTTGAGAAACCGCTCCCGGAAAGTCTCCCACGGAATGGTGTGAACGGTCCAGCCGGCCAGGACAAGGTTGTGCCACCATCGATAGGCGCTCCCATCCAGTAGGAATGTGGCCAGTACGACACGCTCCTCTGGAGGACAATGCATGACCTCGAAGATCCTCTCCCAGCGGTCAATCCACTGGTGCGCTTCCTTGGGGTCGGTCCCCCCACTAAAGAGCGTAGTACCCAGGCGCTGGGCCCGTTCAATGCTCGCAGTGTCTCCATTCCCTCCATTGCCCTCGTCAACACGTGCACGGGGATCACGTCGGGGAGGCATATCCAACTGTTAAGAGGCAAACAGGTTAAAAGACATCGAAAGCGACCATGTACAAAGTACAAACCGCTAACCTAGTATTCTGACTGCTAATCCTAATGCTCTGATACCAAGCTGACAGGACCCGTCCCAATCCCACTGGGACCACCCGGGGACGTGCCCCGCTCCCGTCTGACAATGACTCCAAACATACCAAAATTACCCTTAAATAAAAACCGAATACTCAAATAGATAGATAACGTACAACAACAGTGTTTAAAGCGATACTGTCAGACAAGGGATAGTAAAATAACGACACGTGAGCACAATAGTCAGAGTACATTATTTGGTGCTCAACCTACCCACAAGTGGGTGTACAGGTGCACAGCTAAGCAAACTAAACCTTTGCCTCCTCATCCGGGTCCTCCTCCTCTATTTCCGTGTCAAGGTCTGGAGGGGTCAGTAAAACAAGAGTGAGTGAGCCAAAATAACAATTTATAAATCAATTTACTAATAATATAAAGCATAAGGTTTTACCCCTCCGTTTTCCAAATCTTGCATGCGGTGAAAACATAATGTTATGAAATCATAACCATAAAATCACAATAGTAATCGAAATGAGAAACTAACATATCAGTGCACTTTAAAACCCAACCCAAATGATGTCACGGTTCTAAGGCTACGCGTTGCCACTCAGGGTCTCACACCCGAGACTCTCTAGGTACATCAGCTCCCGGTATCCCAGTCACTGCCCGAGGTATATGAACATGCCTTCCTGAGAGTAAGCAGCCCAACGGGGGTCAACTCCACTCAGTCAGGGGCCCGTGACTACTCCAGGGTCCACCCAGGCCAACGACCCTCCCTGGAGGAGACAATAAACACAGGTAGGAAAGTACAGTACAATAACAGTATAGTTTACCCTATGTCCCCCCGGACATCCCAGAAAAAATCCACATATAATCCAGACGGATCTCATGCCCAAAACATTGTAATAACATATATAAACAGTTCATATAAGACTCATCGAAATCATAAGTGGAAATAGTAAAACAGTTTATGCATGCAAGCCTTTTATAAATCAAACAGCCCACTCACACTCGGTCCTTGCTGCTCAACGATCTCTAAAACCTGTATTAATATACCTGAGAGTTACTTAAGGACCCTATAACTTCAATACCAAGACCCTAGAACAGATCCGCCTCAAAATCGCATCCCGGACACTATTCCTGATGCTTCAAACCCCATTTTGACTAACCTAACGATCTCCGATCGACACGAAACCACCTCCATTGGATCCGTATCGTCGAAACCTTGAAAATGGTACCCGCCCCACCAAAATCACGGTTCACACGCGCCCCCACGCGCCTGGTCAACGCTGCTACAGTGTAATGACCCGTCTCGAGTGTCGAGATTGAATATTGATTAATTACAGTATAGAATGACTAATCTGGGATTAGTGGAGTGAAATCGGACGAAATGTGCAAAATGACCGTTTTACCCCTAGCGTGGGCAAAATGTTGACTTTTAGTTCGGGCGGTCAAACGGACTTTGACCGATGACTGTGACGTAGTTCGTGACGTCACGAGTTCATAGACAGGTGGCACGTTCGATTCCGACATTCGAGGAAAATGTTAGGGTGTTCGGAAGTTGGGGGGTATTTTGGTAATTTGGCTAAAACGGGGCCAAATGTTGACTTTTGACTCGGGAAGTCCAATGGACGAGGGCCAAGAACCGTTACGTAGGTCTCGTCGATACGAATCCAACGACAGGCGGCATGACGAAATTGGAGATTCGACGACGAAGTTATGGTCATGGGAACGAATCGATTAACCGAACGAACCGGGGATTCGCTTAAAATAATATTATAATATTGAATAGTGACCGTTGATGTGGCTGCTTGGATGAGTGACAAGTGTCACCCATCCCTTAATTTGAGGCTTACAATCTGCTCCTTGTTTCCCGTAATTCCTCATCATCATGTTTGATCATTATTAGCCATCACTAACATATTTTCTTTTGTGTTACTTGAACCTGAACCGTGAAGAAGCAAAGAAAATAGAGCATGGAAAATTGAGAGAATTGAGCTTCCTCTCTTACCCAATTCCTTCCACAATTAAACCATCCGAAAACTGAGATTTAGGGGAGGAATTGTGAGGAATGAATTGAGGAGGAAACCACTAAACCCAAAGCCCAAACCGTGAAAATTCAAATTTCCCCATTAAATTGAATTCGAATTCTTAGGTCCAGAAACGTCAAATTGATGCTCGAGTAAGCTTTCTAGGATCAATACGAATCGTTTTGCAACAAGAACGAAGAGAAACGGTGTCGGATTGAGGAAGAACGAAGCTTCCATGGCTGCTTCAATTCGAGCTTGAGTTCAACTAGTTAGAGGTGAGATTGTATGAAATTGATCCTGTAGAAATGTTCCTTACACTCTCACGATACTCACTGTGTTAATTAATTTGAAAAACAGGGTCGAAATCTGTGAACCCGAATTGGAAACCCATCAAGGATCGATCGAGAGTCGTGAGGATTTAGACCATGATTCGAGTAATTGAACTTGCAGAACTTAATTAGAGTTGGATTAGAAGGGATCAGTGGAAAGAACGGATCGATTTGAGGTCGAATTGGGTGAGATTCAACCGGGTTCTATCGCGGGGTTTTTCAACCCGTTTACCAGACAAACGGGCAAAGGGGACAACTGTGCCGGTTACTGTAGCTGGCGCGTGGGGGCGCGTGAGTGAGAATCCCGAGGTACGATCAACATGACTTTTGATCCTCTCATTGTAACGAACATTTTGACACTGGTTTCGATGAAATCGGATATCGTTTCGTTAATGTTCCGCGTATCCGAAGTTTTGTTTTACGTTAAAAATACGTATATAAATTCCGAAAAAATTGGGGAAAATTATATGAAGTATTTTGAGATGTTAGTAACCCTCTATAATGATTTTGGGCAGGAGTTGTGATTTTCAGAATTTACGGAAAAATGTGCAGCTCGGAAATGAACCGTTTTGAACGGTGTGTGTGAGTGGACTTTGTTTTCTAACCGTGATGCATGCATATATGAATTTAAATGCTTTATTATATGATTTTATATGCTTTGGCATGATTGATGTTTCAATCCGGTGATTTCTCAGTTTTATGATTATTATATTATATTCTGCCACGATTTTCGAGAAATGATGAAATTAATGTTTTTGGGTTAGGCCCGGATTGAAAATGATGTTTTGACTCGGGTTATGAGTCAGGAAGTTGAAAATGATATTTGGACTCGGATTATGAGTCAGTGATTGATTTTATGGATTTACGTGATCGTGGCAACTCGGGTTTACGGTTGCACGGATTTGCGTGAAAATGATATTTTGGGCTTGAGACCCAATGGAATTGTGATTTTGATTGGATTTGTATTTCCATGTGATTACATGATGATATTGATGATTTTCGGATTTATAAAGTAAATCGGGACTTTGGTTATGTTGGGGCTGAGACCCTGTGTTGATATATGATTTGGTTTTTAATGCAACTGTTTTTCACTGGTTTTTTGGATAATGATATGTTGCGGATATTTAGGGCTTTCGGGTGAAAATATGTTTTTCCCCGGAGTGCACCCTAGAGATAACGCTCGCCTTCGGGAGGGAAGTGTTTACCCCGAAGAGGTCACGTAACACGGTCTTTGTCGTGCAGCCCAAGGGAGGCTCGACTCAGATCAGATGTGCTGGATATATATATGGATCGGTAAGTGATGTGTTCACGAGATCCGGATTGCCGGCTGGTGATGTGTTCACAGCGGCGGATGCTCGGATTTTGAGCGGTCCTTGAGCCTATTGATTTGCACGCGTTGCAGGGATAAACGTGACTCTAAGCAACTGGATATGGAAATAAGTCCCGTGGTTTATGGAAAATGATTTTGAGGAAACTGTGGTTTAGCGGTTGAAATGATTTAAGGAAACTGTGAACTTTTTGAGATATTAAATTGATTTGATAAAAATGAGTTTCAAGGAAAATGTGGACATGGAATTTAGAAACATGAGGTTTGTGATTACGTACCGGTTTTGAGTACGGGTTTTTGGTCTTTATGGCCAGGTAATGGTGTTCACATGTTTTGGCATGAGAGCCGGGATTTGATGTTTTATAACTTGAACTGATTTGGTGAACATGAGTTTTATGGACCATGGGAAAACATGTTTTGATTTTATCGGTCCACTGTTCCTACTTGAATAATTTCATACTGTTACTCAAGTTTTATGATATGCATGCACGTTTGTGAAAACTGGAGGGTAAAAATGTGTTTTGGCAAATGTATTTATCGAAGGTCATTTTTGTCCACTCACACCTTTTATGTTTTAATGACCTTTCAGGTCGTGGCGTGATGACCGAGGCTATTCGAGGTGGAGGTATGTGTGGGCACAGGCGCAAATATCCCTTGTCTGGCAGGTGCTGAAGGGTAGTTTCGGATTTTCAGTTAACTTGTCAGACGGGAGCAGGACCGGGCATGGTTATCTTTGCCCTTCGGGGACGGGTCCTGTCATACAGTACCGCTGACGTCAGCATGACGTCATCACTGACACTTGTCAGGTCACACGTGGCATGTTCTGATTGGTCCCTGGTCTGACAATATCTGACAGGATGACGTCAGTATGATGACGTCATCATTGCTACAGTACCGGGTCGACCCGTTTAACTGGAACCGGGTCGCCGTTGACCCACGGCTTGACCCGATTCCACCGTACGTTTCCGGCCACCATTTTCGACGGGGTTCATTCCTATAGGGTCGTCTAGGTCTGTTCTATGGTTCTGTAACCTCAAAACTGAAAGAAAACTAGAAGAAACTCACCAGAGCTTCGATGAACTTCACGGCCAAAATCCGGTCGTCGTCTCCGGCTATCCTCGCCGCCTCAGTCGTCCAAACCGGTCCCTATCAGCTCGTCTCTGACCCTAGAGCATGTCCATAAGCAGAGAATCGATTTCTACACATTAAAATGGATTGGTTCGAAACAGGGAACATAAACGGGGCTCTCGAGTTTTGGGTCTTACAGCCGCCGTAGCCTTCGCCGTCTGTTCAGACGTGCTCCTGGGGTCCTCACGGTGTCAACTGGAGCTCCGCTTGAGTCGAGGTGGTGAGAATGTGGGGATGTGCTTCTTGGACCCGATTCCTCTGTGTTTCGGGTCTGAGTTTTGCATGGTTTGTGCAGGGCAGGGAAAGGGACGGTGGTCGCTGGTGGTGCACGGTGGTGAGCAGGAGATGATGGTGGTGCTGTGGGTGGTCATGTGCATGTCAGAGATACATGTGTGCACCTCCTTTGGTAAAAATGAATGATAATTTAATGAGGTGCACTGATAATGAAGCATCCAAATAAATCATTTAATAATATAATATTAAATAATAAATTAATGAGGGAAGGGTTGTGACTTATCTTTCTCAAGTTTCATTAGAGACTTGTTGCAGAGATAGCAGTAGAGGTGGCGAGTTGCAGCGACTCAGGTATAACAAGTGACTGGTGACGGTACCAGTTGGAGAACACAAAGGTCAATAGATCAGAGTTCCCTGGTTCATTTGGTGGTGGTAACATCGCCGGAAACTGTCGAAAAGGGACTAGACTGTGCGTTGGCGAGGACGCCGGCCACCTTTGACGACTATGAGTGGCCCAAGTGCTGCAGGTTGAACCACCGTGAGCTAAACAGCGCAGAAGGCGTCGCCGAACGATGACCGCATGGTGGTCTCCGTACCTCTCCCAACGATGGCCGGCTCGAACTGTTAGTGACTAAAAACGGCGGGGCTAGGTAAGCCTCCGCGACGCCGGCGCAGGTAGAAGATTATGGTCGCCATAGTCATGATGATCTGGTGGGCTGGGGAGCTGGTGCTCGGCGGAGGCATGACGACCCTGCAAAGATGTTGCAGGTTGCAACCTCATGATGATGGCGTCGATGTTGGTACCTTTGTTTTTGCAGGGAAAACCAAGTGGAAAAGTCAAAAAGCCAATTTTCTTTGGAGAGAAGAGAAAAAAGGGATACGGGTGATCTCCTTTGCCATTAATTAATTTGAGTATTGATCAGAAAAAAAGGGGCATGGATTTGATGGGTCACTTTGGTAGTAAGAATCTCTTGGTTTTTGAGTTTTTGGTGTTCTTGAATATATATGGTGTTTCAGCAGGTAAGTAAAAAGAAAAAGGAATCTGACATGGATTTTTATCGCGATTCCCACAGACGGCGCCAAACTGTTGATGCCAAAAATGGCACCAACGAGACAGGGAAGACGACGCATAAATATTAAGACACCGGCACGTACGTGGTTCACCTGAATAGGGCTACGTCCACGGGACAAACTTTCTGAGATAGTATTATTGATAATAGTATTGTTTACATATTTGTGGCCTTGAGCCATTAAGGGAGATGTGGAGAGGATGTCTCCAAATAATGTGGTGGAGTTGTATGAGTTTTTTTACAAATGAGGGGGATGCCCCCCTTAAATAGGCAAAGACTAGGGTTTCCATTGCATTATGGGCTTTGTATTGGACTTAGGCCCGGCCCAAGTGCGGGATGAAATCCCGCACGAACAAAATCGATATCCATAAATCATAAAAACCATAAGTACATATCAAGAATTAATAATTTATCCAGTAATCATAACCATGCCAAACCATAGCATAAACCAGTAATAGCATATAATTATGCATGCATCAGAGTTATTAAAGAAACTGCCCACTCATATTACCGTCGCCCGCTCAACATACGAGCTGTAAGTGAATCCAAAACCTTCAGGACGTCCTAACCTGTCAAATTTATACCTGCGGGTTACTAACCATCCATATAAGTCCATACATGAAACTCCCAAAAACTTTGAAACCGAAAATACGTCCTGAACACGCTTTTTAAGGAGAAACCCTTCAAAACACCAACTAAATGATCTTCGATCGACCTGAAACCACCACTATTAGATTTAGGAAGTCGAAACCTTTTGAACAAGATCAATTTTACCTCGAAATTCGAGCCCACGCGTCCACACGCGCAGGTTAAAGTTTCACCCACGTACGGTCAACGCTGGCATCAACCTTAGCTAATGTCACCCTGACAGAAATTGCCACATGGCACCACTCAGCCACTGCCATGTGTTACCTGTTGACATCATCATGATGTTAGCAGGTGCCACGTCATCTCTAAAAGGCCTCTGGCACCTAGCCACGTGGAACCAACCTCAGTCTACCACGTAGCCAGTCATAATGACGTGTCATCGTCTCCTACCTCTCGCGGGTCGACCAACGAGACTATAACGGGTCGTTCGACCCGACTGTGAAACTCAATTCAATCTACATGAAATTACGTCCAATGTAACGACCCAGATATCAAGAAAACGTGAAATTGGAAAATTTAAGGAGAAAATAACAATTTTTCCCTTAAGTCAAAGAGTCGACTTTTTTTGGTCAAAGTCAAAATATTGACCTTTTGATTTAGACCTCGATTAGGTAATCCAAGAAGACCATTGTGAACGTCTCAGAATTCTGAGTTTGTAGATAGGCGGCACGCCTAAATCGAATATCAAATGAATTTATTGAGGCATTTTGGTAATTGTGCTTCCAAGTGTATTTTTGTAATTTCACACTAAAGGATTAGTTAGTGTGATGGTGACACATGGCTTATCTCCTTGTTTTTTGTGTTGTGTTGGTGTGTGTGCACCACCAAGGTGTGGGGGTGGGTGGTGTGTATATGTTTATATGTTTGTGAGTATTTTAATAAGTTAGTTTTAATGGGTGATCTTGGTGAAACTATGAGGAAGTTAAAGGGAGAAAAACAGAATTAAGGGAGAGTAAAAGAGATGGGAAGAGACTGAAAACAATGGAAATCATAGTGGAGGAGAGGAATAGAACCACCTGAGTGAAAACCCAGAAGTTCTTGAATTTTAAATTTTCGAGATTGATCAATTGGACGTGGGTTGTTCAAATTGAGGTTGTAGACCTCTTTCTTGGACGGAGACGAGTTGAATTACTGTTAGATTGAAGGAAAATGCGCAGGTTTGACCCCAAACCGAGGTTCAAAATTGGCTCTGTGAGAATGGTTTGGATTTAGGAATTTCGAGGTAAGTAATCCTCAAATTGAACTCGAAAACATATTCTTGGGATAATTTCGAGTAGAATGGTGATTTTAATTGTGGAAAATAGACTAAAATTGAGGGAAATGGAATCGGATCGCGAAACTGGGTCAAGACCCGAGTTATAGACCAGGCACAATGAAGGGGAAATGAACAGTGTTACCACTGTAGCTGGTGCGTGGCTCCCATAAACAGCCACTTTGGGCGACGCGTGAGGACTCATGGCACCCCATCTAGGGGTGCTTCAAACATGAAAGTTTTAATATTTGATATTACGAGTCCAACGGTACTATTTTCGAGGCTATCAAACATGGTCTCAGGGTTGTTTTGGTTATCCAAAGGTTTATGGTTCGTTTAAAAACCGCTTAAAAATCTTAGAAATTATGAGATTATAGTAGAAGTTATTTGGAATGGTTTGTGACCTTTCAATGTGATTTATGACAGGTTTTGAGATTTTCAGAAATTATGGAAATGCTTGCAGAGGTGAATTCGACGATTCAGAGGTGTGTGAGTGGACTTTCTTTCCCTAAACTATTATGATTGCATACTTACATGATTTAAATGTGTTTCTATATGATTTTTATAACATTGGAGTGATTGAGATTTTATATGAATTTCAGGGATTTTACGAATATTTAATTAATATTTTATTACAAGTTTTACGAGGTTTTTAGTAAACTGGTTCCAAATACCGTTTTGATTGTGATTTCGAATTGAACTTGGTTTGTGACATGGAATAATGTGATTTCAGAATAATTATGATTTTCATATGATTTCTGGACGGTTTTTACGAAAATAGCATTGATGGCACGTTTTACGAAAATTGGCGTTTGAGGCTTAGGCCCGAGATTCTGATTGTGGAATTGTTTGTTATATGGGATGAGATGTATGTGTTATTTGTAATTACCCGTCCCTCTACTCACATCTTTTCGCGATTTTAATGCCCTTCAGGTTGATCGCGAATGCAGGCTGTAGCGGAGACCGAGACATCACACTCCTCCTCAGGATTCTGTCGTACTCTGGAAGTCCGGTGGGGCTAAAGTCGGAACTATCCCTTGTCTGATACTTCGTGTCAGACGGGATCAGGCGCGTCCCGCGTTAATCCCTGGGGGATTTGGGACGGGTCTTGACATTATTGGTATTGATGATGTATGATGTGATGATGATTGTGATTTGGATTTGGATTGATTATATGTGCTATGATGTGTGTTGATTGAATGTGAGTCTCAGATGTCGAGCATGTGACTCCGAATTCTGAGACTGATATTGTGATGACGACTCAGACGTCGAGTTAGGGGCTCCGAATCCTAAGTCAGATTTCACTCAGACATCGAGTCGGCTCTGAATCCCGAGTGATTGTGTGATGGCCTACCAATAGTGCCCTTGTGATGTGATGCTTGATGTTATGCTTGTGCTTGTGCATCGAGGATGGTTTGAATGTGATAGATTGTGTATGAGTATTGTGATGACGTTTGAGCTGACTATATGTGAATTATGTGGTTATATTAGATATGGATTGATTGTATGTTGTTGATGTGATGCTTTGTGATGTAGGATGTATGTTATGATGTTTGTTGATTGGTTTGATGTTGACTCAGACGTCGAGTCGGGCTCCAGATCCTGAGTCAGTCCTCACTCGGACGTCAATCTGTGTAACGACCCGTCCCGAATATCGGGATTTAATATTATTTAATTGTGATTTACTAATCTGGGATTAGTTGGGCGATTTCGGACGAATTGTGCAAAATGACCGTTTTGCCCCTGGGCGTGGGCAAAACGTTGACTTTTAATTTGGATGGTCAAATGGACTTTGACCAATGACCGTGACGTAGTTCGGGACGTCACGAGTTCATAGACAGGTGGCACGTTCGATTCCGACGTTCGTGGTGAAAGTTATGATGTACGGAAGTCCAGGGGCATTTTCGTAATTTGGACGAAATAGGGGCAAATGTTGACTTTTTGACCGGGATGTCCGATGGCCGAGGGCCAAGGACCGTTACGTAGGTATCGTCGATACGAATCCAATGACAGGCGGCACGCATCAATCGGAGTCCGTATGACCGAGTTACGGGTCAGGATGCGTGAGGGGCATTTTGGTAATTTTCTGCACAGGGGCAGAATGGTAATTTCTCATGGGCACTGTTTGATCGAGCAGCCGTGGATGGATGTTTTGTGCGATCGGTTCCAGGGATTGTTTATCAATTAGTGGACTGTTTTGGAGCAGCTTTGATGTGTGATCGCACATGTGGGGAGCTGGCAATTGATTGCACAACATGGACTGGTTTTGTTTAATGGTTTCGGGCCAGTGCGGGAAACTTTACACAGAGGATTGAAGAATGATTGGGGTGCTTTAAACAACTGATTTGGATTAAATAATTGTGAGTGAGTTGTGAGGATTCATTCTGGGCAAGTGAGGACTGTCGAATTGGAGAGAAACAGAGATTGGAGAAATTTGGAAAAATTGAGGGAAAATCAGAATTTAAAATGTGTGGTGTTTTGGATGAAACCAAGGGCTGTAATACTCTTCTGGGTTCATTACGAACTCAACCGTATCGATTGGCAAGGGTATCGATCACGGTTTGGCCATGAACGCAGGTTCCAGTTTCTGGGGAATTTGGAGCTTGAGGGCGACCATCTACGGGTAAGAATTCCTGAAATTAGTTACGGATTAATGATTGGTTGGGTCATACGAAGCTTCTATATCTTTTAATTTGAAAACCAGGATGATTTGTGTGAGTTTCGAATGTTATGACCGTGAGTTTGAATTCGAGAGAATTGTTGGATTAAGGACTTATGGGTGTAATTAAGTTTACAGAACCACAATTAGACACAGGACGATCCTTTTGGCTGATTGAATTAATGAAATTAAGTGGGAATTGACAGGTTTCTGGCCGGGTCAGATCGCGGGTAATCAGACCCGTTTACCAGTCATTCGGGTGAAGAAGGAACACTGTAGCAGTCACTGTAGCAGGCGCGTGGCTTTCACGCGCAGCCACTCACGGCGGCGCGTGACGGCGCGTGGACACGAATCTCGAGGTGAGGTCAACATGACTTTTATCCTATACATTGTAACGAACATTTTGGGATTGGTTTCGTGTCGATCGGATCCCGTTTCGTTATTGTTCGGGATGTCCGAAGGTTTTAAATCCAGTTTAAAAATACTTAAAAATTCGGGAAAATTACGGGACTTGAATAGGATGTTATTTATGAGGTTAGTGATCCTCTAAATTGATTTGAACAGGATTGGGAGTCCCGGTGATAGTGATGTGGCCCGGGAAGGCCTATGGCACGCGTATCGAGGCGCTCGATTAAACGGTCTGTGAGTGGACATTGGTTTCATAAATTCGAGGCATGCATAACTGTTTTATGATTGTTATAATTATGATTAAATGATTTACTTTGGATATCGGTGAATTTAAAATGATTTCACGCATTTCGAGGTGAATTACGTATTTGCACGTAAACCGAGATTTTCTGGATTTTCACCGATTTCCATAAATGTGGTTGGATATGATTTCATGAAACGGTTACGAACTTGAATAATGTAAAATCGGGCCAGGGGCCCAGTTGAACTATGAAATCGGGCCAGGGGCCCAGTTAACATGTGGATCGGGCCAGGGGCCCAGTTAACTTGTGGAATCGGGCCAGGGGCCCAGTTGATTTCTACACGTGATTGCGGGTCGGGGACCCTAAAATGGAATTGAATAAATGTTCCTGGTTTACATTTTATATATGTTCACATGCTGGAATCTATAAATGGTTTTGATGATATTTCGGTTATGGCACGTTTCACGGTATTTGGGCATGAGACCCGTTTGATGAAACGTAACGATTGGTTCGGATTTTATCTATGTATACCTATATGTTTTGCATGTGGATATCAATAAAATGTATTTGGTACTGCACTGTATAGATCCTTCCATATTATATTGTCTCCTCCGGCGAGGTACCCCGGAGAGGTCACGGACGTCTAGTACGTCCAGCGTCTATGACGCTAAGCATCGGGGATGCTGTACCCGAACGGGGTTCGGGGATTGAACTCGGAAATTGAGACCCGAGTGGCACGCGTAGCCTTGTGATTGTGACCTTATTGACGTCAGGGACGTCAGACATCAGGGATGTCGGATTGGAGTGTATAGTGCAGCAACTAAAATTATGGTTATGGTTATTATTATATGCCTTATGGTTTATATTACTGGATTTATGAAATAACTCTTGGATTTACTTTTGGAAATTGAAACTATGCTTTGGTTTCCGGGCTAAGGCCCTAATGGTTATTTCTAAATAATTATGGAATTATTGGTTTTGGTGCATGCATATGATTTTACTGAGGGGCATAAATGTCTTATAAATGTTTTAAACAGACTTGTTTATTTTCGTCCACTCACAGCTTTTGTTTTCAATGCCCTTCAGGTTGATTCCGGATACGACTGCAGCAGAGACTTGAGCATCGCACACCTCCTCCATCGATCCTTACGCACTCTGGAAGCCCTTTTGGGCAATGGCAATCGGTTATCCCTTGTCTGGCGCCTCTTGTCAGACGGGAGCACGTCACATTCCATGGTAATCCCGGGGGGATTGGGATGGGTCGTGTCAATTTGGGCTTCAGATCCTAAGTGAGTGAGTGTAAGGTCCCCACTCGTACGTCGAGTTAGGCTCCAAATCTTGAGTGATGTACCTATTTGTAGTGCAGTTGTTTGATGATTGATATTGTGATGTTGATGGGTTGACTATGAAATGTATGAATTGATGTGACAATGGTTATGGTCAGATTACGTGGCATTGAGGTGGTGGTCAATTATGTTATGACGTGTTAGTATTGCATGGTTGTGTTGGTTTGAGATATACAAATGTTTTCATGTATTTCAAGAATGATCAACGGTGTCATGTTTTAATCGGGATGAAATGATTTTGTATGACAGGACCCATCCCAAATATCACCTCGATATCCGGGACGAACCCTGCTCCCGTCTGACAATCACACTTAAAGTACCAAAAGAACCTCCATATAACCATAAGTATAACTATCAGACCAGGGAGAAAATGTAATACAACAGTAACATAGAGCATAGTGTTATACAAAACAGGCACAAAAGTCCTACTAGGCTATCCACGCAACGGAAAACGCCGCAAAGCTCTATGCCTCTGTCCCTGCCTCAACGATCACCCAGACGCTTTTCACCACGACCTGGAGGGTAATTTAAAACCAGAAAAACGTGAGTGGACTAAAAAGAAAACAAATGTATGAAAATAGGTTATAAAACAAAACAGGATTTTCCCTCCGTTTTAAAGAAAACATGCATGCCTAACTAAGTACTAGAAAACAGTGATATAAACAGTAATTAAGCATTCCAAAAGCGTATCACAAAATCAAGATGTACCAATAGTAATGTCCTGATCAAACCTGCTGGGTCTATCCGAGTCTTTAAACTCAATCCAGGCCTCAATGTAATCCGAGTCTTTAAACTCAACAGGCCTACGGGGGTAATATCGTAATATCCGAGTCTTTAAACTCTCGAGTCTTTAAACTCAATCCGGGCCCGCCCCCGTCATATATAATCCGGGTCTTTAAACCCAATATCCAGATCCAGCAAATCCAATCTAAATCATTTGAAAACCATTTCTAAATCCATATCCAAACCTGAATTCGAAACCATTGGTTTGACGCCATTCCGGCATCTAGAACCGTCATTCCGAACCCAAATCCGAAAATCCACTTTTCAACCTTAAAACCAAATTCCGTTTCCCGAAATCCGATTCTAAAACCGAAAACCTTGTTTGTCAAATAATATTTCAAAACCCATTTATCATCATACGAAATCAACAACAAAAAGCATGGCATGGAAATCATATATATAACATTGCTCGGAAAACATACTAAAACCCGTAATCGCCTCGATAAACGTGCAAACAAGTAAAAAAGATATAATATAGGCAATGATCATAAAAACATGCTTAAAACCATAAAACATGTAGATAAAAACAGTTAGGCATGCTCGTTAAAAGAGAAGGAGTCCACTCACAAATCCGTAAGCGTCAATCGTGCTCCGTACGTTCCTCAACCGTTTCAGGAGTGTCCCGTCCTGTCAAAAGTTACACAATCGGGTCACAATTACTTTAAATATACTTGTCCTATTTTCCCCAATTTTTTCGGAATTTTAAACGTAATTTAAATTAAAACCCTAAACCGTTCGGATCCTCGAACTAACCCGAAACGACATCTGATTAACCTGAAACCTGTCCCAATAGATTCGTTATAACATTTAGACTCAAAACCATGTTGGAAGGTTCCTCAGACTCTGTCGCACGCGCCCTCACGCGCCACCCAAAGGGGCTGCGCGTGGGCTTCACGCGCCTGCTACAGTGTCGTCTTCAACCTTGGGTCAGCCGGTTCAACTGTACCGAACCGGCGTGACCGGTTCTCCCTCATTCCTTGCTCAAATCCATTCCTTTCAATCCCATAAGTTCCATCCAACTCCCAGAAACCATTTCCACTCCTAAAATCTAGGAATCACAGCCTCTAAGCCGTCGTCTGCAAGCTCGAACCAAAACTACCTGAAACCCCTGTTTCGGTTCCCGGCCAACCAGACACTCCCCCGTCACGGCATCAACCTTAATCGACTCCTAGGAACCTACTGAGTCTCACACAACTCACAGAAACCATCGACTCAGCCTCAAAAGCCATGACTTTTGAATTGAAAAAAAGGGGAAAAACAGGGGGAAATGGGGCTTACCGTCGATTTTACCTCCGCTGTTCGCACCGTCGTGCACCTCGGTGTCCACTGGGTCTCCCTCAGCCGTCCTAGCTTCCTCTCAGCCTTGATTGGATCAACACACGGCACAACCACCACCAGCTCCCTCGACACCTCTCTGTTTCCCTAAAAATTCAACCCTCACACCACAGGAATGTCTTGCACGATTTCCACTTCCAATCCAGTCACCAGCTCCCTTCTTCTCTCTGTCACTCTCACCAATCACCAAAACCTCACACACTCACTGAATCGATCAAGAATCCTCACAACTTCCTCTCCCTGTTTTCTGTTCTTCGACCCAAAATACACGGTTTAAAAGTGGACAAGTTGTGACCTTGCACAACTAAACCCTCCTAGAAACCTCTAGTGTCACCCCACGTGTCCATCATCCTGTGGACAGCAAAAATAAATATCCAATCACATTTTCCCATGTGGTCTTATCTGATTGGCCTAATGTGAAAAGACCAAAATGCCCCTAAGTCCAAAATTACCATTTTGCCCTCCAACTTTCCAGACCCATAACTAATCCGTCTGACGTCCGATGACAGCGTGCCGCCTGTCGTTGTACTCAGGACGTCGAGACCTATCTAACGGTCCTCGATCTACGTGAAAACTAATAGTCCAGAAAAAATTCAATATTTTCCTCTATTTAACCAAAATTACGGTAACGCCCTCAACCTTCCGAACGTCATAACTTTTTCTCTGATTGTCCAAATCGGACATGCCACCTGTCTACGGACTCGTGACGTCCTAAACTACGTCACGGTCAATGGTCAACGCTCGTTCATCCTGCAAATCAAAAAGTCAACTTTTGACACACTATTCACAAGGGCAAAATCGTCCTTTTAATACAAATCTTTTACAAAATTACATTTGTACCTTTCCTGAAAGTACGAGTTATTACATTGTATGCATGCATGGTTTTGGAAAATGGACGGTAAAATCTGGATGTTTTCAAATTATATTTTTAAACTTTTTTTTTTGCCCACTCGCACATTTTTCTTGGTTTTGTGACCCTCTAGGGGTATTGCACGAGAATCGACACTCAAGAGGCGGAGACATGAACTAGCGAGTTTTGCGTTTATCCCTTATTTGATAAGGTTTCTGTTAGACGGGAGTAAGACCCGAGTGTACTATTCTTGTATATTCAAGTGGGATCCTATCATCCAAACTCTACCCAATTAACACCAATTGACTCGCAATCAATCCAAAAACAAGAATATGGATTCAAAATCGAAGAAACTCACCTTCATCCTCTCGAGCCAAGCTCGAAGCTCACGACCGACCTACAACCTCGTTCCAGAACCAGTTCCTGCAGCCATTTCGTTCCATTTCTGGCCTAATCCATTTGTACAACTTTAGAGAAGCCAACCACGACGTCAGTTTGAAGTTACAGGGTCCCAAAATGAAAACCCGAAAATTAATCCATTTAGGTTCTCGGTTTTACCTGTTCCAGCAGCTCAAGCTCATCCTTTTTCCATGCCCAGCCACCACTCCACTCATTCTCACACTCTCAATTCCCACAAAACAGAAGGAAGTGAAGATGAGGACAATGATATAAATGGGTGCGTTTTCGGGTGTGTACAAAACAAAGGAAAGAGAGATGTGTATTGTGTATGGGTGTGGACCAATAGGGTGAGTGACGCTTGTCACTCATCCTATGGCTCCAAATTAGATATTTATGGTCCCACTACTAACAAACCAAAGTAAACTATTTTTCGAAATACGTGAACTGTAAAATCATGTTCAATCTGTCCTAGACCCCTAAAATCATTGTAGAACGTCCAAATTCATCGGTGGCGCTTGTCTACGTAATCGAAATCCCGCAATCTACTCAATGGGCCTCAATAAACGTGCAAATAACTTCTCGGATCAAAAGTTAACATTTTTCCCGTCCAGGGCAAACTCATCATTTCACCTCAACTAATCTTGAAAATCCATGATTAATTCTCAATAATCATGAAATTTCAAGTCGGGTCGTTACACATTTTTTGTCCTATCATATGTATATTTTTAACGCTCAATCTCACAAAGTCCAAACTTAAACAAGTCTTTAAAAAAACGAGTCCCACTTGAATACCTCAAGACTTGTTTTGACATTTTTAATAACATTAAAAGTCCTGATTGATGGGTTTCTATATGGATTTTGTTTTATTTTTATTATTGATTTTAAAAGATTTTAAAAGATTTTTTTTTGTTTCAAGAAGTTTTCATCTTACCAATTAACAAATATTAGTATTATGCTTCTACCACCATCTGTAGTGCTATTAGTGACACTAAAACAAATTATTTTACCAAACCAAAGCAAAATTTACCAATGCATGCATGGAGACGGCTCATGTTACCAATGCAGGTATGGAGATGAGATAATGTATTATCATTTATCAGGTCATGTTATATGGAGAGACTCCTTATTAGGATTCTAGAGGCACAGCAATCTTTTCCTTTCACAACGACTGTCAATATTCTATGTAGGTTTGAATGTTGAAGGCCTCAAAATATATGCGCATTGTTATTCGAGTAGTTCAATGGGGAATAGGGATGGTCATAATTATCCATGGGTATTGTTGAAATGGGTAGAAATTAGATGGGTAAATTTTTACCCATCATTTAATGGGTAGGGTAAGGGTTTACCCATGGGTATTGAGGGTATTTAATACCCATTAAATTTAAAGTATATTCTTTATCCATTCTTCAAATTATCTATGAATTTTTAACACTTTCTTCCCTTTACTAATTTTTTTTCTTTATATTCTTACTATTATTTTATTTATTAGGTATTATTATTTAAATTACTTTATTTCAATTAAATATCAGTTATTTCATCTTTCATAAAAAAAAATTATACACAAAAATGTTACGAATTTATATTAACATCAATTTTTTTTAAGAACTTAAATAATTAATTTTAAATGATTTAACAAAAATCAAAGTAAACTATAATTTTTTTAAGATTTCACAACCATGAAATAATTTAAAGGGAGTTTTATAAATTCTTAAAAATTGTTTATAATAAAATTTTTAATGAGTTTTTTTTTTTTAAGTTTTGAATTCCATTTCGACATTTATTACTCATTCTTCGTTTAATTGGAAAGTTTTCGGAGTCAAATTCTCAAATAACTCATTCACTAGTCTTGGTCAACTCGACAAATTTTGATAATTACGGATAGAAGGGTAAATTGGTCATTTACTAATTCTCACTTTAAATTTTAAGACAGATTGTATCAAAAACTCTAATAGAAATTGAGAGGATTTGAAGAAAATGAAGAGCAAAAAAAAAAAACAAACGAAATTAAAAGAAAAAATTATTAGAAGTTAAAAATAAAAAGTTGAAGACAAATGAAAGTAAAAAAAAATTAAAAAGTACAAGAAAAATGAAAAGTAAAAAGAAAAAAGAAAAGCAAAATAAATTGAAAGGTATAAAAAAAATTAGAAGTTAAAACAAAATGAAACACAAGGAAAAAAAATTGAAAGGAGAAAATAAATATAAAATATCATGGGTACCCATTACCCAATGGGTAGGATTTGGATAAACCCTCAAAAATTGAGGATGGGTCTGAATGGATATAAAACCCATTTGTACCCATATAGGGTAAGGGTTTACCCACACCCTCAAAAAAACCCATTTGACCATCCATAACGGGGAACAATCAAATTTGGAGATGCGCGTGGTACTAGAAACATAGCAGTGGGTGAGGTGTGAGGTTAAAAATTGTTTTGATGAAGTTTTTTTTTTTTTTTCCAAATCCAATGAAGTATTAAGGTAGTGTGTGGTATTTTGCTGAAGGGTTGATATGTGTATTTTTTCTTTCGACACATATCAAAATCCATCCATTTACTAAATCATGCACAATCATGAGATTTTTTAATACACATATATGTACGTTGTACTTTACAATCTTAACTGGATACACTTTGATTTAAAAAAAAATTAAAACAATCTATTAAAAGATAGACTGAATACAACTAAATTTGTATAAAATCTATTAAAATCTTAATTGAATACTCATATATTTGAAAATCATATACTGAATACAACTAAATTTGTATAAAATCTATTAAAATCTTAATTGAATACTCATATATTTGAAAATCCCCTAGAATCATTTAAAATCTCAAATTGAGTACACCCTTAATTAAATACACTTATATTTTTAAAATCTTAAATGTCCTAATTGAATACATGCACCTCTTTAATATTGCTACTAGGAATGAATTTGATGTTTTATAGGAAACGATTTCCACTATTTATATTTTACTTTCCACACTTTACTATGAAAAAATATTAATAGAGAAAGTGAATTATAAAAAAATAAAATATAGTGAAAATCAACTCCTTAATTTTTTTTTAATGCATTATTGTTATTACACTTTTGTTACAAGTAAAACAGGGACATTTTGATCAAACAATTACACAACTCAATGCCGGTTATATAACCTTAAAAGGCATGTCGTCTATTCAAATTAAAATATGTGAATTGGATGCGCCATGTAACCATCCGACAATTTCATCTAATAATTTTCGAATATTCGAATACAAAAGTAGGGAAGATGATCATAATCTGCCCTGACCTCCACGATCCTTGAAGGAATTAAAAGACTTGAACCACTTATTCCAAGGAACTTCCTCTTGTTGGTCGAGCCACGACAAAAATGCACTGTCCAACAGGCAGAAGACATCGATATAGAGGAGCTGGAACCTCACAGGAACATATCGGAAATTTACAATCTGAACGATTGGCCACACACCACCCTCCAAAGCAAGGGCGGGTAGGAAATTCTTCTTCAAATCTTCCTTCACTTGATGAGCATTCTTTCCAGCGGCAACTCCCAGGTAAGTAAAAAACAGGCACAAATCCAAAGGGCCAAAGATAAGGCCATCGATTGCCACTTTAGCGGCAACAAAACGTGCTGTATTAGGTTGTAGGTGAAGCTTCACCTTGATAAACTTATCCAAGTTTAAGTACCTATAAATAAGAAATGTTAAAAACATTTTCCTTTAATATGCTTACTGGAGAAAGATATAATGCAGCTCATAGAGTTGGAAGACAGCTCAGACCAGGTGACCTGAAGGAAAAGAAATAGGACAGTAAACAAACCAGAAATAGCCAACTGGTCCTAAGGCAGTCCCAAAAGAGCACGTGAGAGCTATGCGTTTCCAGTTAACTTTGAAGTCCTTGTCTTTGTCCTGCTACATGATATATAGATTTTCATCATATGTGCAAAGGAAGCGGTTGATGAACAAATACTATTGCTCAACACCCAAAAAAATAAAAAATTAGGCTTGTACTAAAGTGAACAATAAACACCACAAAAGACCTGAAGCGGAGAGGGGGGAAAAAAGAAAAAAAAAAAAAAAAAGGTATCAAGGCTTAGTTATATAGACTATAAGTTAAAGAACAAGATAAACTGAGATATTACATCGATAACACATTCTCAGGCTAAGAATTGCAAATGTATTGACGCATGCACACAAAGGATCTTTTTTCAGTGGTACCTGAAATCCTCAGTTCAATTTCCGTAAGTTACTGAAACTGAAAAGTTATTTCCTGCACATGATAAAAGTAGTTCCTTGACTTCCAACCAACATACAGACAATAGGTAAAGGAGCATTAACTAGTTCCTTCTAACCATCAGTCTCTGAATATGAAATCATACTCATAGTTAGGTAGTCACAGACTCACAGCATTGAATGTCTATAAGATGAAGCGTCAGAAAGACTTAAAACCACACAATAAGAAAAGAAAATCCCGTCATTTATTGATTCAGACTTCCTCCTTACCGCCCATCTATATAGGCAAAGTAACCTCTCGTGGACACATATCAGAAATCATATAAAAAAAAGTGGAGCACTAATGATGACGATAGAGAAATATTAACAACACACTAATGACGACTCATATATCAAGTAGTAATACGATGTTTGACAAAAGAACATAAAGTACAGCAGCAAAACAGCATGAGTTGAAACTATGATGCCTTTCAAGGGCGTGGTTATAGCTACGTGTAACTATCATATAGTATAATGCCATGAAACTCTTAGCCCATGTTAACTATGATGCCTTTCAAGGGCGTGGTTATAGCTACGTGTAACTATCATATAGTATAATGCCATGAAACTCTTAGCCCATGTTCTAAAATTCTAATGGCATCCATCAATTTGATAGTCATAAAATTGGGCATTTGGCCATTATAGAAAAGGATCCTTTTTTAAGTAGATTTGTACTAGGCATCAAAATGGAGCCAGAGTCAATGATATCTAACTCTAAAATCCAAGATTTGTAATAAGAGGTTAATGATTTCAAGGAAAAAAAAAAGGGGAATTTGACAGGCTCCTAAAGGCTAATGCGAGGCTAACACAACTAAATAACAATAGGCAAACATTAATAAGCTCAATTCAACAAGCTATGAAAAAAGCCCAACTTTTTTTCGCGGTTTCCAAAAAAACCCATTTCAAAAGGAGATATTTACAGCTACCCAGTTTCCCAAAGCAGGAATTCAATTCAATTGAAGGTGTAAGAACGAAGATAAAAAACCATGCAAAGTAAAAGGTACGAGAAGAATAGGTTTTGTAATGGGCTACTCACCGTCAGTGGAAGACGCTTTCTTGTGCCGGAGTGAGTGATGTACTGGGCCGAAATGTCGCCGAGGCCCCAGAGGACGCCGGAGCTAATCATCTGGGTCTTTAATGGGTGAAAAGTGAAGCAGTTCTGATACCATTTCCACAGATTCGGTAACATTTGTGTCGGTGAGAGGAGACACGGATGGGGTTAAAGACGGTGGAGGAAAGTTGGGGAGGCTTAACCTAAAAACTTTGCGAAGAATGCATGTCCCTCCTATTTATGAAGAACTTAGTATCCGGCTCTGTTTTAGCTTCTGGTAATTCTGATTATTTTCACTGATGAGCGCTGACTGCTAAAGTGTGGGCCTTTTTCTGTTAAGAGTAAGATAGGGAGGCTTGGGTTTTGTTTTTTTTTTTTTTTTTCCCCTTTTTTGGGAAAAGGAAGGATGCTTGAGTTTTTTTTTTTTTTTTTTTGGCTAAGGATGCTTGAGTTGATTGTCAAGCTCTTTCTCCTAAGGCCCTTTGTTTCTTTTTTATTTTATTGCTGATCCTTGTTGAAAAATCTTCCAAACTGTAGGAGAAATTTTTGTAAAAGAGACCATGAAAAGCGACCACGTAGTGTCAACTCAAGCGGTACATAATAAACAAAAAAATGGGTCCAGAAAAGAAACAAAAGAAAGATAAGAAATTGGTCAAAAAAATGGCCATCTGATTTTTTACCACTAAATAAATCTGTGTTTTCTCAAATATTTGTGGATAAGAATCCCCAGTGGATGCCACAGCGCAAACCCACACCGCAAGACTACACTAGCCCCCTTTCTCTTTTACACGCACAACTCAGCAACCAACCATGCACCTCCACATCTCCGTCCAACCTCTACCAGCTCAATAGGTAACCCCCACCCCCAGCAGCTTATTCAGTAAATGAGCTTGTTGCTTGAAATTACTCAACTTTTAGTTGCTGTATTCACTCTTATTTACAATCTATTCATACGTTCATGTTGAAATAATTGATTTTAGTTTCTAGAAACCCATCTAATTGCAGTGAAGTTTGATTCTTTTTTAGGCGGTAACGTTTGATTCTTGAAAGATGGAGTTTTGCCCATCGTTGTTCTTCTTAAGTTGCATAAATTTGGGTTTTATTTGTTCATTTATTCTTTTTAAGTTAATTTAAATGAAAATGGTCCTTGTCGGCTGGATATTTGGTAATGTTCTTATTGTCTGCTTGCGTATTGCTTATTATCTGCTTTGAATTGCCTTCCTAATCTGGTTGTCGTTAGGTTTTGTGATGGTTTAATTGCTGATTTGGTGAAAATGTGGCTCAAATTTGCACAACCAGCAACTTGCTTTCCCCCACTGCATGCTGTATGATGAAATTTTAAATATGTGAGCCCTCAATCATATCTTTTGGTGTTGGACTTGCACCCCCTAATGTTTTCAGAATGAGCTTCTGAATATGTGCTATTTTTATCTCTGGATTATCTATATGCTCATAACTGTATTTGCAGATGAGATTCATGTGCTTATATTTTGACCGAGTAAAAAATTTTGTTTAATTCCATCTTGTAGGAAATGACTGTCTAAATATCCGTCAAGTGTGAACCTCTTGGTGAAGGAAAATTTCCTGGTATGGACTGGAAGCCAAAATCTGAATTTGATCTAGGGAATTAGTTTGAATAGGGGAGAAGAATTGGGAGAGCGACAGGGGCTCATGGGTAGACACCAAGAGGTAATTAGTTGATGTGCTTCTTGAAGCTTACTCTATGGTTCATTCTATGTGCATTATTCCTTAATCTGAACAACCGATACTAATAATGACGGCATGGTAAGGGTTAAAATCTGATCATTTTAAGCTGTTTAGGAACCACCTTCACACAAGAACAAAGTACAATCAGTCTCATCACCTGTGGTAGATTCGGGAACTCAATCGCGATGCGTTGCATGTTTTGGAAAGAGCAGTTGTCAAGTAGTTCATTCAAGAACAAAACTGATGAACATTTTGATCGCAAAAAGGAAGCCTCATGAAGCCCACACTGTTTTCAACACTTTAGCAGAAGAAGGGCATAAACCAACTCTCATAACCTACACAACTCTTGTAGCTGCCTTGACCCGCCAGAGGCGTTTCAAGTCTATTCTCTTGCTGCTCTCCGAAGTGAAGGAGAATGGTATGAAACCTGACCCAATACTTTTCAATGCCATGATCAATGCTTTCTCTGAATCCGGAAAGATAGACGATGCCATGAAAATATTTCAGAAAATGGAGGAGAATGGATGTAAGCCTACAACCAGCACTTTTAACACTCTTATCAAAGGATATGGAATTGCTGGTAAACCCGAAGAATCTTTAAAATTGGTAGAGCTTATGTTGCAGGATGAGAACGCAAAACCCAATGACAGAACATATAATATTATTGTTAGAGCTTGGTGTAACAAAGGGAAAATAAATCAAGCCTGGAATGTGGTGTATAAGATGGTTGCGTCTGGTATTCAACCTGATGTGGTCACTTATAACACATTGGCAAGGGCTTATGCTGAGAATGGGGAGACAACTATGGCTGATAGGTTGATGCTTGAGATGCAGGACAAAAAAGTGAACCCAAACGAACGAACCTGTGGCATCATTGTGAATGGGTATTGCAAAGAAGGTCGCATGAATGATGCCTTGAGGTTTGTGTACAGAATGAAGGATCTCCGTGTGCAACCAAATGTTGTTGTTTTTAATTCTCTTGTCAAGGGGTTTCTGGACATTACAGACACTGATGGGGTTGATGAGGTCAGTTTTTACATTCAATACTTTTTCAATTTATTATATGTTTCTAAAATCTGCAACATCACCGCAAAAGACTACTGAAAATCCCATTTGTCTTAGAGTTTGCATTGTTAAATTTGGCATTTTATTGGAATATACTTGCAGAAACAATGCAAAGATAAATGATTTTTAAGGTCATATAGGGGTGCAACTTGGGTTAATCTCGATTGAAGTGGGTTCAGGTCAATTCAGGTTTCTATAGATTTCTTGTTGGGTTTGCTTGACTCCGGTTTAGTCCAATAGTTCAAAAATACCATTAAAATAGGCAAACAATTTCAAGATCCCTTAATGATTAAAAGCTCAAATAGTCTTATTTTATGCAATTCTTTCTTGATTATCATAATTGTTACACAAAAAACATATGAATTGAAAACTAACTAGGATCCATCAACATAGGATTGAAAGAGTATTACAACTATATACGTTGTTAGTGAATGATGAATACATATGTGGAGTCATTAGAATAACATGTGTGCTTAAACGAATTCTTGTTATACGTTGAGTTAGTTAGAATTCATATAGTTTTGGGTTTGGATCGAGCAGGTTAGAACTTCAGCTTGAGTTGAAGTCGGGATGGACTTTGATGGATTTCTTCCTAATTCAACTCTACATGAGTGGGTTAAAATTGGTTTAGAGATTGGCCAGTTCTCCCAACCCAAGCTGCACTCCTAATACATCATGTTCCTGCTTTATTTCCCAAGCTTATGCAACATGTTGCATAGCTCTCAATTCGTCATCTCAGTTTTTTACTTACAATAAGCCTAATTAACTTGACAGGTACTAACATTGATGGAAAAATTTGGGATGAAGCCAGATGTGATAACATTTAGCACTATAATGGATGCGTGGAGCTCAGCAGGGCTGATGGAGAAATGCCAGGATGTCTTCAATGACATGATAAAAGCCGACATAGAACCCGACATCCATGCCTTCAGCATTCTTGCAAAAGGCTATGTGCGCGCCGGTGAGCCTGGGAAGGCTGAGTCACTCATGATCTCCATGGGCAAATATGGCGTGCACTCAAATGTAGTCATCTTCACAACCATCATAAGTGGGTGGTGCACCGCTGGCAAAATGGAGCATGCTTGGAGTATCTATGAAAAAATGTGTGAGATGGGCACCGGCCCCAATGTGAAAACTTTTGAGACGCTAATATGGGGATATGGAGAAGCTAGGCAGCCATGGAAATCCGAAGATTTGATCCATATTATGGAAGAGAAGGGTGTTGTTCCTGAGAAGAGAACTATCCAGCTGGTTTCTGAAGCTTGGCGTGCAGTTGGCTTAGTAAATGATGCCATGAGAGTTTGGGAAGATTATGATGATAGGGAAGTGCAACAAAATAGCAGGGTTGACAATAACTTGATTACTTCTTATCCTGATGTTCTGCAGATGCCTGGAGTAATTTCTGATAAGGAAGGGTCTGGTGCTAGCATAAGAGGTCAGATGATTTCAAGAAGATTTGATTATTCATCTGAGAATATGCAGAATGCTACTAAAATTATGTGTGTTAATCGTGCGTCGGCATTGAGAGTGCAACCATTGATTATATGTAGCAGGCAGTTTCAGATTCAACTTGGGATGTCCAGGCAGTTTGTAAATACATGTCCAATGGTGTAAATATGTTGACGAACAAATAGAGGCGATCGTACCTCGATTCTTAGGCATCCTACCTCAGAAGATTTTGATGATTCTTTGCTATTGAGTAGGGTTGATAGAGTTGCAGCATATATTCTTCCGTCTGTATGGTGTCCTTGATTGTGAAAGTGTTGGAAATTATGTAATTTGCTACATGAAATTAAATATGTTGATAATTTGAGGGCAAGATATTTTCTGTTGGTATATTTGTTGAATCCATATACGAAACGCGATGTGAAATTTTTATACAAAAACGAGATGTGATATAATGAAACTTTTGTATCAACTCAATGTGATAGTGATATTAGGAGAGACATGCATATATACATTAGGGACTGATTTCGCTTTTTATAAGAGTCCGGATTGTAGGTGTATTTTTTTTCAAAGTATAATGATATTGGGAAAGGAGATATATTATACACATTGGGTATTGATTTCATTTTTACAAGGGTCGAATATGAGATCTCATATATAACCTGTGAAAATGAATACCACTAATGCATAACAAAATGACGTGGTAGCATTTATTTATTATTTGTTTGTGTTTACTTGTACTTCTAATCAGTAAAAAGCGAACACATACACTTCGTATAAAGTTTGATATGGAAAATTGTTATTATAGTTCCTGAATTTTACCTTGATACTAGTTATAGTCTCTAAATTTCATTATTAGTACTAGAAGTTTCAGAACTATAATCAAATGTGCATTAACCATCTCTCTATTTAAATTCTCACTTTTTAGGTTAAAAAGTAAGGATAAGATCAACAACTCCTTCTATTCATCATTAAAAAAAGTCCAAAATTTTCATTTTTTTTTCCAAATTTAACTCGAACATGCTACTTTGAAATAATTGACTAACAAATTCGGTAGGAACTCAATAATATTTGCAGCAACCCCACAAATATCAAAATCATCTTCATCAATTGGAGAAAAGAACTTCAAGACATGGAAGTAGTGTAAATGTGGTGGCTAGATAAATCAAAACTACATGTTAAAACACTGAATATTCAACAATTGAACATGTAAGCAGAAGAATTAGTGCCTCCAAACTAAGGCCAAAGTAGAAGAATTTACCAAATACGGATGAGGAGAGAAACATAAACGCTTCAGAGTTGGATTATATAAAAAAGGAAAAGAAACATAAACGCACTACATCTTCACTTCGAACATAATGGAAGGACGCTACACTCTTTCGCCCATATTTTATGCTTTTTCGTTCTTTATTTGAGAGAGAATAATTTGAGCTAGAACCAAAATGACTCTTTCAACCTTGATATTTTGATCACTCGCCTATCACATGACTTTTTTTAATAGAAAATTTCAAGAATTTTAACGGAGGGACGATTAAATGCATATTTAGGCATGACTCAAGAAGCTCTATTACTAATAATGAAATTCAGGGATCATAACTAATATTAAGATAAAATTGAAGGACTATAGCTAAGGGTGTGAATGAATATGTTAAAACCGCTAATTGATTTGTTTCAAACCATTATTTATCCAACAGTTTAGGTTTAACTGCATAAAAATAAAACGGTTTGAGAATTCAAATCACTCTGCTAGTAACAGTTTAAATTTGGATTTTAATTCTGCAAATCCGTTAAATCGAAAACTTCACCGTCAAGGAATATATTAATTTTTATTAATTTTAAACATATTATTAATACAAAATAAAAAAAAATGATATCCAGATATACTCAGATAAATACATATATACTCAAATAAGAGTACAATAAAAAATTATTAAGTAAGTTTGATAAATCTTAATATACTGGTAATATTTGCAATCTAATCCTCAGCAAATTAAATATACAAAATGTTGAGTATTAATTATTCTGCTGTTTTTTTTATGCCAAAACGATTTCAAATCATTTCGATCCAAATCAAATCGTTAATAACAGTTTGAATCGAAATTGTTTCATTTACATTTTTCAAAAATTAAATTATTTTTTAACGATTTGAATTTAGATATTTTCAATATCCGTATAAAAAAAATAGGGTGTGGTGCCTAACTATAGTAACCGTGTTTTTTTTAATTTGATATAGATATCATGTGTATTCGAAAGAGAACCCCGAATAGGACAGTCTGGCTCGGTGGAATACAATAAAAAAAAATGCAAACAACGATTCGGTGCGATGGCACTGATGATGATAATTAAAAGGATACCCGAAGCTAAAAATCTGCAGATTGAATGCATAGCTAGCTTTTCACAAAGAAATGCTCTCTCTACAAGTCTTCCCTCCAATATGTTCCCTCCAAAACCCTAACATCAGCAACACCCATTTCTCCACGCCCATCAAAATCCCTAATACTAAACTCCTCAATCCCTACCCACTTTTTAAAACCCAGTTCGCCCCTCTTATCAGAAACCCCAATTCTCTAGGATTTTACCTTCCAAATGGTAAAACCCATTTCAAGAAACTTACTTGCAATGCTTTAAAGGACTCCGGTGAGGAAACCAGGGCGGTTGTGGACAATGGAGGCGGTGATGATGGTGGGGGAGGTGGGGATGGCGGTGGGGATGATGAACAGGTGGGGAAAAAGAGTGGGCCTTTCCCAGAATGGTTCAATATCACTACCGACGATGCGAAGACAGTCTTTGCAGCGATTGCAGTATCGCTTGCGTTCCGGGCTTTCATAGCCGAGCCGAGGTACATTCCTTCGTTGTCCATGTATCCTACTTTGGATGTGGGAGACCGAATTGTAGCAGAAAAGGTCAGATTTTTTTTTTTATTTTATGTTTTGTCTCTTTACGGCTATATTGATTGTAGTATATGAGTTCTATTTGCTGCCAAGCTTTGAGTTTTGTTCTATTGGTTGTAAAAATGAGTACTTTTAACGGAAACAATGCACCTTACCTACATTTACAGATAAGGATAATGCTGGAACTTAATTAGTGATAACAATCCGGATTTTTTGGGTTTTGAATTTAGATGGATTCAGTGAATTTGGATGTCTAATTTTACCATTGGTCCTCTGTTAGCTTACTGGGTCATATGAAGGTTTAAGCTTAACTTCAGGGCATGAGGTGTGGCAAGAAAAATCATTCAGGGCTCATATAAGAAGAATGAGAGGTAAACTATTGAGGTGGTAGTGGAAAGGAATTTACTGAATGAAGTCCTGTCATAGAGGAGATTTTTCAGAAGCTCATTTAAACCAGATTAATCAAATTTTATCTAGAACTTTGACAATGAAATGCTAGTTTGTTATGTCACTGTTTGTTTGATGAGAAGATTGTGAACCTAATATATTTTCCTCTTAACATTTTCAGGTCTCATATTATTTCAGAAAGCCATGTGCCAACGATGTGGTTATCTTTAAAAGTCCACCAGTCCTTCAGCAAGTAGGATATACTGACTATGATGTCTTTATTAAACGAATTGTTGCCAAGGAAGGTGATATTGTAGAGGTAGGATTTTTAAAGTAAAGAACTTTTCAATCCCATGTCATTATATTGTTGGTTTTGTATTTTATTTTCACAAATCTTGCTATACCAATACAATTTATTTGCTGTACTGTACGAAACGAGAAATCTCAAAAAAAAATTGGTCGGTGTCTGCTGACTCTGCCCTGCCTTCAGAATATGTTCTATTATGCTAGCCAGCAACTCATGGGCCCATGGGCGGACTGTGGCTAGCGAAGCTCTATGTTAGTTTAAGCTTGCTGGATTAACAATTGAACCTGGAAATGACAATCTAGATTTGCAGATTCAACTCCAACTTGCATCTATGCTTAATAGATTTGTAACAAGTCATTTGATGGTTTCTCTTTTGCTTTGTATGGCTGTCTAATAAGTGTCTTTCCTCTGTCGGTATCTTGGGAACTAACTAAGAAACACTGACTTAGTGCAGGTTCGCAGTGGGAAGCTCGTTGTCAATGGTGTGGAGAGAAATGAAAAATTCATCCTTGAACCACCTTCTTATAATATGACTCCAATTGTAAGAACCGCGTTATGACGCTATGATCCCATAGCTTAGTTTCTTATTTATTAATGCAAAATGTTACCAAGGGTGAAGTTATCACGAGTTATAACATATTTCTTGGTGTTTTTCTTGCGCAGCGTGTACCAGAGAATTCAGTTTTCGTGATGGGTGACAATCGAAATAACAGCTATGATTCACACGTGTGGTAATGTATACTAAACCAAGTACAGAATTTCTGGATATGATATTTTTCAGACCCTCGTTATACTTCCTATCTTTTGATTCCTCCTGTTGATCGATTGTTCACATGGTGTTATGCTTAGGGGTCCATTGCCAACCAAGAACATCTTAGGAAGATCCCTGTTTCGGTATTGGCCACCAGAAAGAATTGGCGCCACAGTTCTTGAGACTGCCTGTGCTGCTGATAAGCAGGATACCGTTCCAACCGCTGATAAACAAGAGAGCATTCCAGCACCTCAGCAAAAGGAAGGTGTATCATTGAATCAGTAAAGCACATGAAGTTTCTTCTATCTCTTCATTGACATTGTTTGTTTTGCGTTTTATTCATTTTCCCCTCTGTAATTTGGGGCAAATTTTTAGAATACCCTTGTTGTAGATCATAATTATTGTACGTTGCAAATCGACTCTTAAATCAAATAACTTTTCTCATTAGAAAGAATAATTTATTATAACTTTTCAATTGTCATACAAGGAGTTCACCCATCTATCCAACTAGCAAAATAATTTCTATGTAGAAATTTTCAGAAGGCTTTCAACAAGGATTTGATATCACTACACTCCATCATATACAGATAGCAACAAAAACTGAAATAGAAATGTGTTCGATCTGCATAAATGGCAGAGAAAGAGCTACCCAGGTGCTCATTTATAGGTACACGAACTGGTTTTCAACTTGATGGGTTTGCTAGAGTGAGAGTTAACTTCCATGGAGCAAGACACCCGTCTCCGGTGCTTTGATCTCACCAACTTCCCCACAACATTCCCATGTGCCCGGACTTCAAACACCAGCGTCATTGGAACTCCTCCTTTGTTATCGGAGACTGCTAAGCTTGCCCCTGCCCCGTATAAAGGAACCTTGATCCCCTGGAGGTTCACAGTCACATTCCGGGAGCTCTTTCTTGGTTGAAAGTACTTCTTCACCTGCATTTTTCCAACGAAACAATCACAGATTCACAGACGAAAGTGAAACTCAGCAAGAAGGAAATCAAAAGAAAGCTCGCAATGTCGGAAATCTTACCTGACCAGTTGCAATTGCAATCTCCGAATACATGAGGTTAACTGGTGTGGAGCTGACGTGGATGCCGAAAAATGTAGCAGGGTTGTGCACGGTCATTCTCACTGAGCAATTCATTGTCAGCATTTTTGTAGGCACGCCAGTTTTGTCTGATCCTTCCCCAAAGTAAAAATTATGCACAGCCAAGCTCTGAAGAAGAAGATAATCAAAATGCCATGAAATTGAAACTACAACTTGTACCAGTGAAACAACCACAAGCCTTGACTAGATATTGCCAAGTGACAAGTTAAATAATCTAATAAGGGGACTTCAAAGTTGAAAACAAGTAGGGTATTATAAAACTAATGACATTCATTCTTAATGAGAATACTTTAATCATTAAAATTAAAATAAAGAAAATCCATATCAAATAAAAAATTGAAACTAGGTTAGGGGGTGATCAAGAAACAAACCTTCACAGCAACTCGAGCTTTGTAAGGCCTGCTAGCACCCCAAAGAATCAAGCAGAAAATGGAGAAAATCGCAATAAACCCAAACATAGCAACACAAAACTGACACCTTCTAGAAACTCCTTTATCACCATAGAGCCCGCCGTAGTCGCCTTCTTCCTCGATCACATTGCACTCAGGCCACCCCTTGTCGTTTCTCTTCCGGGTCCCCTTCTGACCCGAAGAGGATCGGAACGTACCCGAGACCCGGCTGGCCGAGGAGGCCCTTGAGTGGCGGCCGTAGGAAGGGTGCGACGGGCTCTCCATTGGGCTGTTGAAGGCTGGCGTGGCTTGCATTGTGGATGACTTATCGCCATCGTTGGAGTCCCTGGATGGGCTTTGAACGTAGTAAACAGGTCGCTTTGGCGATCTTGGCGATGAAGGGGATAAGCTGGTAACGTCTGAGTCGGATTTAGCGTGCATCATATTTACTGCGTTTGCTCTTTATGGTTTGTGTGTAAATGAGTGTATGTATGGAGATTTTGGAGAAAGATGCTTAATTTGACTGGCCCCAGTTGGAAAGTTTGAAGCTTTCTGGGAATTTGATCAGGGTTGATAAGATAATAACTTGGGTATTAATTATATATGCAATAATTAGAAAGAAGACAAAGAACAACAGAGGAGATGAAAGAAGGTGAAAGATGCTCAAGATGATCGGACCAAGTTGGAAAAATTTGAACTTTTATGGAAGTGATATGGGTTTGGTGAGATTGATCGGGTTTTGATAAACGGGTCGTCGTAAAACAGAGAGAAACGCCAGACTTAGAAAAAAGATGAAGAAGAACAACTGAGTAAATGAAAAGAAAGTGAAAGATGCTGGATTTGATTACAGACCCTGTCGGAATGATCGGGTTTGATCAAACGGGCCGTCGTAAAACGGGGAGAACTGCCAGAACTAGAAAGAAGACGACGAAGAACAAACTGAGCAAAAGTTTGTTGCTTTGGGTCCAGAAACTGAGGAGAGATCTGATGGATTGTCGGTGGTGGATTGAGCGCGCTCCGTGAAAAGAGACGGTGTCATTTTGGTGAATTGGAGGAGGCAAAGACAAGTGGAGACAGAGCACAGACTACGATGGGGAGTTGTTGGAGTGAGAGAGCGAGAATGTGAGATAGTGACATTTTTTGCTCAGAAGCAGTGACCAAAAAGTAGGTTCGGAGACAAAGCTGTAGGCTTGGAATCAAGTGTCAGCCGTTTTTCAGTCGTCCGTTACTCTCCGTTACACTGATAAACGAGGTAGTGCCGCGTGAGATACGAAGACGTGGGGCTGTGTTTGGCTGGGATAATCGCGTCGTTTTGCAATTATGAATCTAGAGCGTTGATAATAGTTCCTATCGTGTTGAGTTTGTCGTGTATTATAAATTTTATTTTATCTAAATATAATAAATTTAAATTCGACTCATTTAATAATTGTGTTAATAATATCCAATCTGAATCTAATCTGTTAATAAGATATGTAACCCGTGTAACTTATTTAATAAATAGTTCATACTCTAAACTCAATTAACATATGACATATTTGACTCGTTTAACTTATTTAAATTATAAAATTTAATAGATTTTTAGGTAGGTAAACTTGTAGTTAATAATGACACGTTTAGTAAATGGGTTAATATATAAGTTAATATACGGATTAATAAGTTAACCTGAAATCTATTCACTTATTAAATAGTTAATAGGTTATTATACGGATTAGCAAGTTGATTTGAAATTCACTCGTTTATTAAACGTGTCATAACGGGTTGACCTGCAATTTTAATCATGCGAGTTGACTCGGAAAATATCGTGTAGATTTCGAATCGTGTCAAAAATTGTCATCCTTAATTTTACTCTTGCAAAGATATTTGTAATTTGGACTTTAAAGGGTAAAATGGTCTGATTGTAACGACTCGTCCCAAATTCCAGGATTATATTAGTGACTAATCACGATTAGTGAGGCTAACCCGTGATTAGTAGGGCGAAATCGGACGAACGATGCAAAATGACCGTTTTGCCCCTAGGCGTGGGTAAAATGTTGACTTTTCATTCGGGGCGGTCAAATGGACTTTGACCGATGACCGTGACGTAGTTCGTGACGTCACGAGTTCATAGACAGGTGGCACGTTCAATTCCGACATTCGAGGAGGAAGTTATGACGTGCAGAAGTTTAGGGGCATTTTGGTAATTTTAGTTAAAAGGAGCGAAATGTTGACTTTTTGACTGAGATGTTCGATGGCCGAGGGACAAGGACTATTACGTCGATAAGGACGATACGAATCCATAGACAGGCGGCACGTCGAATTTGGACGTTCGACGGCGAAGTTACGGTTCACGGAAGTTCAAGTGCACTATTGCACGAATTACGAAACAAGTTAACTTTTGGAATTTAGTGGGGCCCAGATATTTAATGGAGGCCCAATGGATGAGTGACAAGTGTCACCCATCCACAGACCACCTATATTGATTCATGCACCGTGCATTTCTTTCTCCATTTCAAACACACAAAACACAACCCGATCTCACCCTTTTCCTCTCATCCGTGCAAACCAAAACCCATCCAACCTTCATTCAAGCGACCAGGACTGAGACCAGGGATGGAAGAGAGGACAAGAGGAGGTGGTTGCCGGCCAGAACCGCCGTCCACGGCGGCTGGAAGGAGGAAGAACCCGTGAGGTTCACGGTAAGTCCATTTTGATCCATTTTTACATTTTTGATGTTATGGTTCGTTTCTAATGGTTTTAATGAGTCCATTAGGTTTCTAAGGACATGTTAGGAAGGTTTTAGGGAGCTAGGGACGGTTGTGAAGCCATGGCTGCATTTTGGGAACTTTGAATCGTTTGGTTCAAAATCGAACCATGGGTTTATCCGGTTTTTAGGTTGTTTTAAGGATTGTAATGGCTAGAAAACATCAAAATAGGAAGAAAGGAATTGAAAAGTAAGAACTAGGATGAAAAATGGGGTGTCTAGGGCTGTGAACCGGTCCAGCACTGGAAAACCGATCCACTGGAGCTTGCTGATGATGAACAGTAATCTGGCCCTTCTTGGGGCGCGTGAGGATGCGTGCTCCATAATTTGGAAAAGTGTTCAACACGGGAAATCTTCTATTCGATGTAAAGATGTAACAACCCGTTCCGAGAATTGGGATAAGTAGAGTGATTAAGGTGTGATTAGTAAGGGTAATCAAGGGTTAGGTGGTCCCGAGGGGTCCGGGAACTTAGAATGACGATTTTGCCCCTAGGTCGGGCAGAAATGTTGACTTTTATTTTGGGAGGTCCGATGGATTTTGATCAATGACCAGGACGTAGTTTAGGACGTCACGAAGCCATAGGCAGGTGGCACGCCTGATTCCGACATCCGTGGAGGAAGTTGTGATGTTCGGAAGGTCGAGGGCATTATCGTAATTTTGGTAAAATAGGGGGAATAGTTGACTTTTTGAATAATCGGGTTTTGGTAGGTTGACCTAGGATGGTTAGATAGTTCTTGTCGTCCTGAGTTCGATGACAGGCGGCACGTATTCATCGGACTTACGAGGCGAGAGTTACGGGTCTAGGAAGTTTCGGTAAAACCGTAAAATGAGTAAAACAGGAGGGTATTTTGGTCATTGTGGCACCTTGGGATTTGTGCACAGAGGAAAGGAATGGACGGCTGGGATTAGGCCAGGTGGGAGTGTGTGGAGTGGATGGTGACACATGGCATGTGTGTAGAGGATTCTGGTGGAATCCTGTGCATTCACGGCCCAATTAATTGGGGTGCACCCGTGCTATGCATTCTGGTGCTTCGACACACAGAGAGAAACAGAGGGAGGAAATTGAGAGAATTGGAAGGCTGATTGTGGTGGCTGGTGAGTTTGTGAGTGTGTGAAGGAGATTAGAGAGTGGGAGAGAGCAGTTGAGACGGTTGGGAGGTGAGAAATCGTAGTGTGTGCGAGTGGGGAGCCACGGGAACCAGGGAGGAATTCAGGGGGGAAAACGGAGAAGATTGAGGGCTTGTGGTGGTGCGGTGGCCGTGCACGGTGTAACGAAGATCGCGGGTGGTGTCGTGAGGGCTGTGGGGAGTCAACCAGCCCCGGAGGAGCTCACGGCGGCAGCAGGAGGCAGGATCGGGATTTCCCGAGGAAGCCGAGGAACGGGCTGGACGTTCGAGACGCGAGTAGGGCTCAGTATGTGAGTGGACCTCTTCTCTAAACTCGAGCATGCATAACTGTTTTCTATAATTGTCTTATGGTTTTTTAATCATGATTTTATGTTTATCGAATATGTTTGGTTGGTTTTGCATTATTATACGTTTTTCGAGGAAAGTGGTTTTTAGCACGTTTTACGAGGAATGGTTGGTTTCTGGAATATATGTTATGATTTTGGGATTTCAAATGATAAGTGGTTTTCAATGGTTATAAGTGGAGTTTGGGAACATGATTTTGATGATCAAAGTTGTCGATTTTAGAATCGGATTTCACTAATCGGAATTTGGTTTTAAGATTGGAAAGTGGACTCCGGATTTGGGTTCGGAATGACGGTTCTGAACGCCGGAAGGGCTTCAGACCAGTGATTTCGGATTCGGGTTTGGATGAGGATTTGGTAAATTGTTTTCAAATGGTTTTGGGATTGGATTTGCTGGATCTGGATATTGGGTTTAAAGACCCGGATATATGTGACGGGGGACCGGCCGGATTGGGTTTAAAGACCCGGATTGAGTTTAAAGACTCGGGAGTTTAAAGACTCGGATATATATATTGATTTTCCCCCGTAGGCCTTGAGTTTAAAGACTCGGGAGTTTAAAGACTCGGATATGATTAAGGCCTGGATTGAGTTTAAAGACTCGGGAGTTTAAAGACTCGGATAGATCCAGCAGGTTTGATCGGGAAATTTATGAGTTAATGTTCATGGTTTATGATACAGTTTTCTGATACTCATGTTATGGTTTCTTATGATATTTTATAGTGTTTCTGTTTCTTATGATGTTTAAGAATGATTCTTTTATAAATGTGTTTATAACTGTTGGTTATGCATGTGGTTTCAAAACGGAGGGTTTAACTCGGTTTTCTTATAAAATGGTTTTTGAACTTTTGTACCTTCTGGTCCACTCACATTTTCTGTTTTAATTACCCTCCAGGTTGTGGAGCTAGCGCGGGGTCTTGACGTCGAGGCAGAGTCTGAGGCATAGAAGTTACGTGAGAGTTCCCAGAATAAATTAAAGGTTTCCGTGTGCGTGTAGTTATCGGTTTTATTTTCTTTGTATGTTCGTACTATGTTCTGTAAATGCTACCTTCGGGACAATGGGTCTAATTACTCCTGCGTTTGACTGGATTTGAGTGAGTTTACTTGAGTTTTGTGTCGAGGAGTCAGACGGGAGCGGGATTTACCTCGGGTTTCGGGGTGAAACCGGGGTGGGTCCTGACAAAAGAAGATTTTGGGACTGGTCTCGCGTTAATCAGACATCGTTTCGATAGTTTTCGGGGTGTCGGAAGGTTTAGGATCGGATTAAAAATAGTTAAAAATACGGGAAAATTATGGGGCTTTGGTAGGAGGTTAATTAAGTAGGTAATAACCTTCTATTAAAATTTGGACAGGTTTGGGAGTCCCAGTGACGGTGATCGGCTCAAGGAGCCGTATGGCACGCAAATCTAGACGGCAGCTCGGACGGTCTGTGAGTGGACCTTGTTTTCTAAATTGGTGCATGCATAAATGTTTATTATATGTTTTAAATACTTTTTTGTGATTTCATGAGTGCATTTGGATGTGTGGTTACGTATAGGCACGTATTTCGAGGTTTTGGCCCTATACGGTGCCTATATGGGTCTGTATTTTTTTATTGGTCTAAATGAAATGTTTTGGATTTCTAAAAGGATAAACTCGGGTCTGAGACCCATTTGGTTTTGTCTCGGGCATATGACTCTATTTACGACCTTCAGGTCTAAATCGTGGTCGCGACGGGTGCTATGTGCACGACGATCGACGATACGACGCTCGCCTCCAGTTTGGGATGTGTTCCTTCCGGAGAGGTCACGATGCACGATTCGTTGTCGGCAGCCTGGGGAGGCTCGACTTCGGAGTACTGACGGTTCAGGATAGCGATCGGTGATGAGTGCACCATGCTCTTGTGGTAGTCGCGTCGGTTGATTCGTTCACGGCGACATACCAGGATTGAGAGCGGTCCTTGATGGATGGTTGCACGCATCACTATGATCGGAGTCGTGGCTGACCCTTAGATATCGGGCACGGTGCCCAGTTCAGTCATATGTTCGGGCACGAGACCAGTTGTTTTACATTGATGATTTCGGGTCAGGGACCCTAGATGGATTTCCAAGTTCATGACGGTTTATAAACCGGAATGAACTCTGGAAAGGTCATTGTGGTACATGACGGTTTATGGGGACCGGCATGAACTCTGGAAAGGTCATTGTGGTACATGACGTGACAGGATCCATCCCAATCCCCCCCGGGATTAGTGCGGGATAACCCTGCTCCCGTCTGACACGAAGTGTCAGACAAGGGATATTTCCGACCTTTGCCCTCCCGGGCTATCAGAGTACGCCAGGATCCGGAGGAGGTATGTGATATCTCGGTCTCTGCTACAGTTCACATCGTATCCAACCTGAAGGGTATTAAAAACAGAAAGACTGTGAGTGGACAAAAATAAAGGTTTTATAAAAACACATTTCATAAAGAAGACATTTATACCCTCCACTAAAAAGCATGCATGCATAGTAAAACCATTTATTCAAACACATATGTTTAAACAACCAGAAATAGGGTCACAGCCCCAAATTTCGTAAATACAAGTCACACGAGCTTCTGCCCAAAACCATTTACAGAAAACCATAACACATTGAACATATGTGGGATCTCAGCCCAAATCCATTTATCATTATAAACACAATTTCCCAAAACCAATTGAAATCATGTTTATCCATTATATTTCATATCCAGAACCTGTCACGGCAAGATAAAGCTACACGTGTGCTACCCGGGGTCTCAAACCCAAGTCTCTCCAGGGTCCACCCAGGTCAATGTCCGTAGATCAATGACCCTCCCTGAAGGTAACGAACCATGCCCATCCTGAGAGTAAGGAACCCAACTGGGGGGCGACTCCACTCAGTCAGTGCTCCGTGACTACTCCGGGGTCCACCCAGGCCAACGACCCTCCCCGGAGGAGACAATCATATATAAAGGATGGAATATGAAAAACCTTTTGAAATCATTCTTGAAACCTTTCAAGGATTCATGCCCGGCCCCCATAAGCCGTCATGAACCATAAAATCTTTTCATGGGTTCGTGCCGGTTCCCATAAACCGTCATGACCCGTAAATCCATTTCAAGGGTTCATGCCGATTCCCATAAACCGTCATGAACCATAAAAACCATTTGTAATACATAACTGGGCCTTATGCCCGAATCCACATACAAACTGGACCTCTAGTCCGAATCGTAAACCAACTGGGCCTCCGGCCCGATTCCGTAAATCAAATGGACCTCAAGTCCGAGAGTTACCTTTTCAAATCCAAAATCATTTCATGAAATCATATCCAAAACCATAAGTACGGAAAATCAGTATAAAATCGGAAAACCTCGATTTACGTGCAAGCACGTAAATCGCCTCGAAATATGTGAAACCATATAAATAACAAGCATCCATATCAACATCATAAAATCATATTCATAAGCCATTTAGAAATCCAAAATCATTTCATTTAGACCGATAAAGAAATACCGACCCGTATAGGCACCGTATAGGGCCGAAACCTCGAAATACGTGCCTATACGTAACCACACATCCAAATGCACTCATGGCATCACAAACAAGTATTTAAAACATATAATAAACATTTATGCATGCACCAATTTAGAAAACAAGGTCCACTCACAGACCGTCCGAGCTGCCGCCTCGATTTGCGTGCCATAGGCTCTCCCGAGCCGATCACTATCACCGGGACTCCCAAACCTGTCCAAATTTTAATAGAAGGTTACTAACTACTTAATTAACCTCCCATTAAAGCCCCGTAATTTTCCCAAACTTTTAACTATTTTTAAACCGACCCTAAACCTTCCGACACCCCAAAAACTATCGAAACGATGTCCGATTGACGCGAGACCAGTCCCACAATCTTCGTTACATCGAATAGAAGATTTCCCGTGTTGAACATTTTCCCAAATTATGGACCACGCGTCCTCACGAGCCCCTAGAAGGTCAAAAACACTGTTCATCATCACCTAAACCCTGAAAACCGATTTTTTTCTGGTTTTGGACCGGTTACTGTAGCAGTACTGTTCCGAACCGGCGAGAATTTTTCAGAGGTTTTCTCCCTCTATTTTGGTCCGATTTCAACCCTAATTAATCCTATAATTCCTATTTCTTCATTCCCTATCATTTTTACAAATCAAAACAACCTAAAACTACACAAAACTCATGGTTTGATTTTTGAACCCAACGGTTCAAACTTCCAAAACAGCACCCATGGCATCACATGACAGGACCCGTCCCAATCCCACCTGGGACCACCCGGGGACGTGACCCGCTCCCGTCTGACAATGACTCTAAACATACCAAAAGTACCCTTAAATAAAAACCGAAGACTCACATAGATAGATAATGTACAAACACAGTGTTTAAAGTGATACTGTCAGACAAGGGAAAGTAAAATACAACATGTGAGCACACTAGTCAGAGTACATTTATTCGGTGCTCAACCTACCCACAAGTGGGTGTACAGGTGCACAGCTAGGCAAACTAAACCTCTGCCTCCTCCTCCGGATCCTCCTCCTCTATGGCCGTGTCAGGGTCTGGAGGGGTCAGTAAAACAAGGGTGAGTGGGCCAAAAATAACAGTTTAGAAATCAATTTAATAATAAAATAATCACAAGGTTTTACCCCTCCGTTTTCCAAATCTTGCATGCAGTGAAAACATAATATTATAAACCAATGAACCACAGTAATAATCGTAAGGTGAAACTAACATATCAGTGCACTGTAAAAACCCAACCCAAATGATGTCACGGTTCTAAGGCTACGCGTTGCCACTCAGGGTCTCACACCCGAGACTCTCTAGGTACATCAGCTCCCGGTATCCCGGTCACTGCCCGAGGTATGTGAACATGCCTTCCTGAGAGTAAGCAGCCCAACGGGGGTCAACTCCACTCAGTCAGAGCCCCGTGACTACTCCAGGGTCCACCCAGGCCAACGACCCTCCCTGGAGGAGACAATATACACAGGTAGGAAAGTACAGTACAATAACAGTATAGTTTACCCTATGTCCCCCGGACATCCCAAACAAAATTCACATATAATCCAGACGGGTCTCATGCCCAAAACATCGTAATAACATATATAAACAGTTCATAAGACTCATCAGTGGAAATAGTAAAACAGTTTATGCATGCAAGCCTTTTATAAATCAAACAGCCCACTCACACTCGGTCCTTGCTGCTCAACGATCTCTATAAACCTGTATTATTATTCCTGAGGGTTACTTAAGGACCCTACAATATCAATACCAAGACCCTAGAACAGATCCGCCTAAAAAACGCGTCCCGGGCACTAGTCCCGGTGCTTCAAACCCCCTTTTGACCAACTTAACGATCTCCGATCGACACGAAACCACCGCCATTGGATCCGTATCGTCGAAACCTTGAAAATGGTACCGGCCCCACCAAAATTACTGTTCACACGCGCCCCCACGCGCCTGGTCAACGCGTGGGTCAACGCTGCTACAGTACCGCTGACGTCAGCAGTGACGTCATGCTGACGTCAGCATGACGTCATCACTGACACTTGTCAGGTGACACGTGGTACGTTCTGATTGGTCCCTGGTCTGACAACATCTGACAGGATGACGTCATCATGACGTCATCATGCTACAGTACCGGGTCGACCCGTTTGACTGGAACCGGGTCGCCGTCGACCCACGGTTTGACCCGATTCCATCACACAATTCCGGCCACCATTTTCGACGGGGTTGATCCCTATGGGATCGTCTAGGTCTGTCCTACGGTTCTACAACCTCAAAACACGAAGAAAGTGGAAGGAAACTCACCAGAATATCTCTGAAACTCACGGTCACGGTCCGGTTGTCGTCTCCGGTGATCCACGGCGTCTCCGTCGTCCAACCCGGTCCCAAACGACTCGTCACTCACCCTAGGACATGTCTATCACCTAACAATCCATTTCTAAGCATTAAACACGATCGGGTCGAACAGGGAAAGAAAACGGGCTTATCGGGTTTTGGGTCTTACCGCCGCCGTCACGCCGCCGTGGCCCTCGCCGTCGTCCAGTTAGGCTCCTAGAATCCCCACGGTGCAGACTGGAGCTCCTCCCGCGTCGAGGTGAGGTGGTTATGGAGGTTTGCCTCCTGGATCGGTTTCCTTGAGGTTTTCGGGTCGAGTTTTGGACGGGATTTTCAGGGCTGGGAAATGGGGTGGTGGCTGCCGGTGATGCTCGGGGATGATGAGTAGATGATGGTGATGTAGCTGGTGATCGGTTGGTGGTGTGAGAGGGGCTGGTTCGATCGCCTTGGTCGAGAGAAAAGGGGAAGAAAAGCACGGGTGTGAAGGGGATGAATGTGTGTGTTTGTGTGTTTGTAAGAAAGAGCAGAAACAGAGAGGTGAGAACGTGCATGAATCAGAAAAATCAGACAAAATGAAGGGCCAAGATGCATTTGAGTAGATGATCCAACGGCTAGGGTGAATTGGAGGGAAAAGAAATAATATAAAAATTGATTAAATAGTGTTAATTGCTTTATTGGAATAGTAAGCCTTTGGATGGGTGACACTTGTCACCAATCCATCGGTTTGATTTAAATATTAATTTGGCACGGATTCCCGTAATTAATTAATATTTTATTCCGTTGTTCACGGTTCGTACATTCCGCCAAAACGCTTCCTTGACCATAACTTCTTCATACGAACTCCGATTTCGGCGTGCCGCCTGTCTACGGATTCGTGACGTCCCGATCTACGTCATAGTCATGGGTCAAAGTCCAAATTATTTCCCGAGAAAAAGTCAAAGTTTCCCCCCAAGGGTAAAACAGTCTTTTTACAATAAAATATTATTATTTTCGGTTCGGGTCGTTACATCACAGCCCTCCCAAGCTTCCTAAAACCTTCCTAACATGTCCCTAGCAACCTAATGGTCTCATTAAAACCATTAAAAACCAACCATAACAACAAAAATGGAAAAATGGATCAAAATGAGCTAACCGGGTACCTTGCGGGTTTCTCCTCCTCTCGCCGCCGTGGACGGCAGTTCTGGCCGGCAACCACCTCCTATTGTCCTCTCTTCCATCCCTGGTCTCACTCCTGGTCCCCTGAGTGAAAGTTGGATTGGTTTGGGGTGAATGGTTGGGTGAGAAAATGAGATCGGGTTGTTTGGGTGTGTGTTTGAAATGAGGAAAATGGAATGCACGGTGTATGAAGGGAAAAATGGTGTCCATTGGATGGGTGACACTTTTCACTCATCCATTGGGTCCTCCATTAAATATCTGGGCCCCACAAAATTCCAAAAGTTAACTCGTTCCGTAATTCGTGCAATAGTGCACTTGAACTTCCGTGAACCGTAACTTCGCCGTCGAACGTCCGAATTCGACGTGCCGCCTGTCTATGGATTCGTATCGTCCTTATCTACGTAATAGTCCTCGGCCCTCGGCCATCGGACATGCCGGTCAAAAAGTCAACTATTTGGCCCTTTTAACTAAAATTACCAAAATGCCCCTAAACTTCCGCACGTCATAACTTCCTCCCCGAACGTCGGAATTGAACGTGCCACCTGTCTATGAACTCGTGACGTCACGAACTACGTCACGGTCATCGGTCAAAGTCCATTTGACCGCCCGAATGAAAAGTCAACGTTTTGCCACGACTAAGGCAAAACGGTCATTTTGCATCGTTCGTCCGATTTCGCTCTATTAATCACGGATTAGCCTCACTAATCGTAATTAGTCACTAATCTAATCATGGAATTTGGGACAGGCCGTTACATGACGGTTTATGGGGACCGGCATGAACCCTTGTTATGGATGTTATGGATCATGACGGTTCAAGGGAACCGGGCATGAATGTTTATGTTATGTATATATATGTATTCATATACCTTCCTTTACTTCTATTATCTCCTCCGGGGAGGGTCGTTGGCCTGGGTGGACCCCGGCGTAGTCACGGAGCACCGACTGAGTGAAGTCACCCCCCAGTTGGGTTCCTTACTCTCAGGAAGGCTATAATTACTATTACCTCGGGTAGGGTCAGTGGTCTGCAGACATTGATTTTGACTTTGAGAAGACTCGGATTGAGACCTGGGTAGCACGCGCTTAGCTTTGGAAACCGTGACAAGATTGGTTGTGTGAATTATATGTGTATATGATATAAATATGATATATGATATGATGTATGATGTGCGTTTACACAGGTTTTGGGCAATGGCCCGTATGGTTAGTTTCTTATGATTTGGGCTGAGTCCCTTATGGATTTGTGACACGACCCATCCCAATCCCCCCGGGATTACCATGGGATGTGACGTGCTCCCGTCGGACAAGAGGCGTCCGACAAGGGATAACCGATTGCCATTGCCCAACCGGGCTTCCAGAGTGCGTAAGGATCGATGGAGGAGGTGTGCGATGCTCAAGTCTCTGCTGCAGTCGTATCCGGAATCAACCTGAAGGGCATTAAGAACAAAAGCTGTGAGTGGACGAAAATAAACAAGTCTGTTAAAAACATTTATAAGACATTTATGCCCCTCAGTAAAATCATATGCATGCACCAAAAACCAATAATCCCATATTTATTTAGAAATAACCATTAGGGCCCTAGCCCGGAAACCAAAGCATAGTTTCAAATTCCAAACGTCAATCCAAGAGTTATTTCCTCAATCCAGTAATATGAACCATAGGGCATATAATATAAACCATAACCATAATTTTAGCCACTGCACTATACACTCCAATCCGACATCCCTGATGTCTGACGTCCCTGATGTCTGACGTCCCTGACGTCAATAAGGTCACAATCACAAGACTATGCGTGCCACTCGGGTCTCAATTTCCGAGTTCAATCCCGAACCCCGTTCGGGTACAGCATCCCCGATGCTTAGCGTCATAGACGCTGGACGTACTAGACGTCCGTGACCTCTCCGGGGTACCTCATCCGGAGGAGACAATATAATATGGAAGGATCTATACAGTGCAGTACTAAATACATTTTATCGATATCCACATGCAAAACATATAGGTATACATAGGTAAAACCCAAACCGATCGTTACATTTCATCAAACGGGTCTCATGCCCAAAACCGTGAAACGTGCCATGACCGAAACATCATCAAAACCATTTATAGATTCCAACATGTGAACATATATATGTAAACCAGGAAACATTTATTCAATTCCATTTTAGGGTCCCCGACCCGCAATCACATGTAGAAATCAACTGGGCCCCTGGCCCGATTTCACAAATTAACTGGGCCCCTGGCCCGATCCACATGTTAACTGGGCCCCTGGCCCGATTTCATAGTTCAACTGGGCCCCTGGCCCGATTTTACACTATTCAAGTTCGTAACCGTTTCATGAAATCATATCCAACCACATTTATGGAAATCGGTGCAAATCCAGAAAACCTCGGTTTTCGTGCAAATACGTAATTTACCTCGAAATACGTGAAATCATTTAAAATTCACCGATATCCAAAGTAAATCATTTAATCATAATTATAACAATCATAAAACAGTTATGCATGCATCGAATTTATGAAACCAATGTCCACTCACAGACCGTTTAACCGAGCGCCTCGATACGCGTGCCATAGGCCTTCCCGGGCCACACCACTATCACCGGGACTCCCAATCCTGTTCAAATCACATTAGAGGATCACTAACCTCATCATTAACATCCTATTCAAGTCCCGTAATTTTCCCGAATTTTTAAGTATTTTTAAACTGGATTTAAAACCTTCGGACATCCCGAACAATATTGAAACGGGATTCGATCGACACGAAACCAATCCCAAAATGTTTGTAACATTGAATAGGATAAAAAGTCATATTGACCTCACCTCGAGATTCGTGCCCACGCGCCGTCACGCGCCGCCGTGAGTGGCTGCGCGTGAAAGCCACGCGCCTGCTACAGTGACTGCTACAGTCACCATCTTCACCCGTTTGTCTGGTAAACGGGTCTGATTACCCGCCGATAGGATCCGGCTCAATCACACCCAATTCGACATCAATTCAATCCGTTCTTGATCCTAAAACAATCATTAGCATATGAATTTCAGTTCTATGACATCGATCAACATCAACCATCGATCAATCGTGTCAACAACCCGTGATCACCCAAAACGGGTCGATCACCAAAACTCCTCCAATCCTCAACCATTATCAAATTAACTTCACAGGAAGTTAATAAGGACTAATACGAACAATTAGCATGATTAATTGAACTCGACAATACCTCAATCGTCACAACTCAAGCTTGAGTTTTCCGGCCGTCCACCTCGTCCGTTCACGGCCCTAGGAGCTTCCAAACTTGCCCCATTTGATCTGGTTCGACTGGAAATGATCCCAGAGAACAAAATGAATCATCAATTTGCCCTGGGCTGGCCTGAAAACCGAAATTCGATATTGAACTCTTCAAAAACCAGTTTCGGATTTTTGAACAATTCCACACCAAAATTGCTCCTTTCCTCTCATTCCCAATCCCAGAACACTTCACTCAGTCTCATAACTACATTGCCCACTGCAATCCGCTCAATTGGGCCTTGGAAAGGCTGAACACATGTGGGAAGTACTCTACTTTTCATCGTGCACCAGCCATAGTTAATGGCCAAATCCACCGTCCCACACAGCCTGGCATCGCACAATGCCACTAAACAATCCATACAACCTATAAACAATAGTTTTAGGCCATCAATTTGCTCCATAAACGCACCACCCGTGCGCTGGCCATGTTCCCTCCACGGTGCTACAGTAGCCGTTCAAACACCCGTGAAATTACCATTCTACCCTTGTGCAGTAAATTACCAAAATGCCCCTCACGCATCCTGACCCGTAACTCGGTCATACGGACTCCGATTGATGCGTGTCGCCTGTCTACGAACTCAGGGCATCGAGACCTTCCTAACGGTCCTCGGTCCTCGGCCATCGGACCTCCCGATCAAAAAGTCAACATTTTCCTTTATTTCGTACAAATTACGAAAATGCCCCTGAACTTCCGTACATCATAACTTTCACCACGAACATCCGAATCGAACATGCCACCTGTCTATGAACTCGTGACGTCCCGAACTACGTCACGGTCATCGGTCAAAGTCCATTTGACCATCCGAATTAAAAGTCAACGTTTTGCCCACGCCTAGGGGCAAAACGGTCATTTTGCACAATTCGTCCGTAATCACACAACTAATCCCAGATTAGTAAATCACCATTAAATATTATTAAATCCCGATATTCGGGACGGGTCGTTACAACCTTCCCTCCTTAAAGAATTTCGTCCTCGAAATTACCAATAACCTTATTCCACAACCACCACGTGGAAAACATTTCGACCACACATCTGTGTACACTTGTACACCCACATACTGGGACAACACCAGCCTCGTTTGTACCCAGACATCCCATCACAGTCATACGTCACAATCAACAACACTCGACCACCTCGAGTGGACATAATCACCTGATTCGCGATAAAATCGCTTAACCATTTAGCTGACTCCTTCAGCTAGACGGTTCCTTTCCATTGCCAATAAATCCTTACATTTGCTCCCATTGGGAGTCACCAACTCTCATTTGTCAGTCCATGCTGACACCATCAGTCAAACTGTCACCACAAAGCTTTACCACCCTAGTAAAGCCCCAACCATCTGTCCGTCCGTGACAACACCACGTACTACATCCCCCTCGATGTAGCGTAAGATCAACCACATGATCTCAATTCGCAGGGCAAGCCCAATCCTGCGACACAAAATAATCTCAATGTCCATAATCGCCGACTCCCTCAGCGAACCAAAACGCTGGGAAATCACGGTGTGATAAAATCACACAAGGCTACTCGTGGTTACTCAAACCACCAATTCACTCATCCTGAGTGTACGTATACCGTCAACCTACTCCATCAAGTGGTGTAACTGGAACACATTGAATACCAACCCAGCAGTGAACACACATCTCAATACTAGGGTTCCACAAGCCAACCATGGCTAAGAGCACCTGCTCATAAAATCACTGAACCCGACAAGATCAATCTGCCCAGCGCACAGTATCCAATGTCCAGTCCACAATACAGCCAAACAAATGATATCAGAACCAAGCCGATTACCAACACATTAGTTACACACCACTGGTACATCCCATGTACCGCCATTAGGCACCACTCAGCCTAACCAGTATCAATCCTCGTACAACGTACCTTGTACGTACCTCAATCCATCAATCTGACTATAGCCACCCAGGTCATAGCCAAACACGTTCTAGTAATGGAGTACATTTGCCCAAACCAACATGAGACAAAACGAACTCCACCCATCATCTAGTTCCAATTCCGAATCCGAATTCGCAATTTCGTAAGAAATCCCGAATCCGAACCCAGACATCATGTTTTTAATCCATGTCCAAATCCGAATCCGAAATCATTATTCCGTAAGCTAGCATTGGAATAATCATTCCGCACCCAAATCCAGTAATCCATTTTCGAGCTTCGCAATCGAATCTTGAATCGTCACCCAGAAATTCGATTCCAAAACCCAAAATCTCGTTTACGTCCATGAAGACGTAACATAACCGAATCTATCGGTTGCCTGTACAAAACACTCGATTGACTTCATAGGGAAGCCAATCCCAATATTCACACGTCAGAGTTTGACAAAATCCGACCACTTCGGAAACCTACTCAACCGAGTAACAACCATATGGACTCCGCTCCGAAAAGAAGTTCAGTCCCGTCATTTATGACTCACATATCAAGGTAAGAGTGATAAACTCTCCACCCATCTGGATCATCAAGATCACAATCCATATCCATCGCTACGTCACCCGACAAGTAACATCACGATCCTAGATCGTCACATCGACCAAAGTCGACAACATCACAAATCAGATCCACCTAGGATCCACACATGCTCACATAGCTAACAATCCATCTGGACGCTGATCGTAGGGTCTTACACCCTCAATTGAATCCTTCGCCAAATTTCCCTTGGTGGAAAGATGACCACGCATATCACCACCAAATCCAAAATCATACAAAACTTCTTGTGTCCAATGAACCCAAGCCAAACATGGGTCCACCCACCAATGCACGCTCAACGTACTGGTAGCAACAATCATCGTCTGCCACGGCAGGAAAATATGAAGTCAACCCCAATGACTTCGGAATACCAATCACCGATGCGGAAACGAGCACTCCTCTCGTCTCCCAATCACAACTCTTCCCGACACGGGAGTTCCAACCAGGTTGGGAACAGACATGCTCCCAATGAGATGTCAAGTCCAACCACTGGACTGCCCACGTCCATACCTCACTTGGACCACCACGTGTCCAAAATCAATTCATTACTCGGACCTCACGTCCGTCAATAATCATGTATGCACACACCCCGATTCCGAACGGGATATCTACAATTTTGCCTGAATGTGCATACCATACTGCCTTTGTCTCACATCTCGACCTTAACAGGTTCAATCCTCAGGTTCCAAGTGATTCACAATCACAAAATCCCACATCAATACCACGAATGGTTTCCCCGACTTTTCCAATTTCAATAATTTCCTTGTATTTCCTGGGGATATAAGAAGTATACCATCATACCAATCTCGGAGTTGACAACAACTCCCCCAAATCCCCCAATACACATGACCTAGGGGACAGCATCCCAAGATTCCCCAAATTTTCAATCATACCTTTTGATCCATTCATCACTTGTCATCATATATCTGTTAGGACTTATCCCAACACGACACAACCTCCACTGGAACCCATCCAGTCCAAGACTCAATCACCTCTGAGTCGCAGATACCAATCACATGTCCATCATGACAGAGTCACACCCCAACTGGTGGTTCATCGTCATCACAATTACTGTCACCAGCACCAGCGCTAGTACCAGCACCAACATACCATCATCAACACTAGTATCAGCACACAGGCATCCATACTAGTATTGGCATAAAGGTATCACCATACCAACATCCATACATAGCACACGAACATCCACACTAGCACACGAACACCCATGCTAGCACACTGTGTGCTAAGTTGTTACCCTGGATCTCCGTTCATTACGAACGACGATCCCGTAACAGCACTCGTACCCCACAACCATGGGTACCTCCAATTTTCACCATCGGCACATCGGGATAATGGACGTTCCCTGAACATCTCCTGATCCCCAAGTGTCAAAACCATACTAAATACCCTCGATAGCCAGTTATCTCGACACAACTGTCGACCAACAGTCATCGTTGTCAAGATCCGTATCCATACATCACACTAATATTCGATCCAACACGGGATTCCATATTTCATCTCATAACCGCATTCGTGGATTGAATCCCATAATCCAGACTAGACTCACAAGAGTCATCCACATGGTCATCCATGACCTCAGCCGCACTTCGCAGCACAAGTTCTCATTTAAAGTTCACTTTTCCAGCCCATCGATTATAAATTAGGGTTCCAAAATCACACCCTAGGGTTCCACCGAACCCAACTGCCTTCTGCAGTAAAATCCACAACCTGACCGGCTCCGCGGTCCTGACATCATATAGACGTCCAATCCAATCCAATCGTCAACTCAACGTGGGTTCCATCGTGGGTTCCACCACGAAGGTCATCGGCTAACTCCGATGCACCAACACCCCGTACACTAGCCAACACTACCAGGGTCCATAATTTAGACCAATACTCAACTGAGTTTTGTACTTCCATAACATTATTCCAATGGGGTTCCCTGAACCTAGTTGTGCCCAGTGGCACAACAATCCATCATCACATGACCGAACCGACGGTCCCACATTACCAGTTAATCGTATACAACCCCACCTGGGTTGAATCGCAACAATGCACGGCGTATCGGGCCAAACACACCCAATTCACCATACAAACCCAAAACTATCTATCAGGTTGACAACGGAACTGCAGCCCAAAGAGACATCACACCCTCGTCCTTCGCGCACAAAAGAGCAAAACCTGCTCTGATACCACTTGACACGACACATCCCAATCCCCCCGGGATTACCATGGGATGTGACGTGCTCCCGTCGGACAATAGGCGTCCGACAAGGGATAACCGATTGCCATTGCCCAACCGGGCTTCCAGAGTGCGTAAGGATCGATGGAGGAGGTGTGCGATGCTCAAGTCTCTGCTGCAGTCGTATCCGGAATCAACCTGAAGGGCATTAAGAACAAAAGCTGTGAGTGGACGAAAATAAACAAGTCTGTTAAAAACATTTATAAGACATTTATGCCCCTCAGTAAAATCATATGCATGCACCAAAAACCAATAATCCCATATTTATTTAGAAATAACCATTAGGGCCTTAGCCCGGAAACCAAAGCATAGTTAAAAATTCCAAACGTCAATCCAAGAGTTATTTCCTCAATCCAGTAATATGAACCATAGGGCATATAATATAAACCATAACCATAATTTTAGCCACTGCACTATACACTCCAATCCGACATCCCTGATGTCTGACGTCCCTGACGTCAATAAGGTCACAATCACAAGGCTACGCGTGCCACTCGGGTCTCAATTTTCGAGTTCAATCCCCGAACCCCGTTCGGGTACAGCATCCCCGATGCTTAGCGTCATAGACGCTGGACGTACTAGACGTCCGTGACCTCTCCGGGGTACCTCATCCGGAGGAGACAATATAATATGGAAGGATCTATACAGTGCAGTACTAAATACATTTTATCGATATCCACATGCAAAACATATAGGTATACATAGGTGAAACCCAAACCGATCGTTACATTTCATCAAACGGGTCTCATGCCCAAAACCGTGAAACGTGCCATGACCGAAACATCATCAAAACCATTTATAGATTCCAGCATGTGAACATATATAAAATGTAAACCAGGAAACATTTATTCAATTCCATTTTAGGGTCCCCGACCCGCAATCACATGTAGAAATCAACTGGGCCCCTGGCCCGATTTCACAAGTTAACTGGGCCCCTGGCCCGATCCACATGTTAACTGGGCCCCTGGCCCGATTTCATAGTTCAACTGGGCCCCTGGCCCGATTTTACACTATTCAAGTTCGTAACCGTTTCATGAAATCATATCCAACCACATTTATGGAAATCGGTGCAAATCCAGAAAACCTCAGTTTTCGTGCAAATACGTAATTTACCTCGAAATACGTGAAATCATTTAAAATTCACCGATATCCAAAGTAAATCATTTAATCATAATTATAACAATCATAAAACAGTTATGCATGCATCGAATTTATGAAACCAATGTCCACTCACAGACCGTTTAACCGAGCGCCTCGATACGCGTGCCATAGGCCTTCCCGGGCCACACCACTATCACCGGGACTCCCAATCCTGTTCAAATCACATTAGAGGATCACTAACCTCATCATTAACATCCTATTCAAGTCCCGTAATTTTCCTGAATTTTTAAGTATTTTTAAACTGGATTTAAAACCTTCGGACATCCCGAACAATATTGAAACGGGATCCGATCGACACGAAACCAATCCCAAAATGTTTGTAACATTGAATAGGATAAAAAGTCATGTTGACCTCACCTCGAGATTCGTGCCCACGCGCCGTCACGCGCCGCCGTGAGTGGCTGCGCGTGAAAGCCACGCGCCTGCTACAGTGACTGCTACAGTCACCATCTTCACCAGTTTGTCTGGTAAACGGGTCTGATTACCCGCGATAGGATCCGGCTCAATCACACCCAATTCGACATCAATTCAATCCGTTCTTGATCCTAAAACAATCATTAGCATATGAATTTCAGTTCTGTGACATCGATCAACATCAACCATCGATCAATCGTGTCAACAACCCGAGATCACCCAAAACGGGTCGATCACCAAAACTCCTCCAATCCTCAACCATTATCAAATTAACTTCACAGGAAGTTAATAAGGACTAATATGAACAATTAGCATGATTAATTGAACTCGACAATACCTCAATCGTCACAACTCAAGCTTGAGTTTTCCGGCCGTCCACCTCGTCCGTTCACGGCCCTAGGAGCTTCCAAACTTGCCCCATTTGATCTGGTTCGACTGGAAATGATCCCAGAGAACAAAATGAATCATCAATTTGCCCTGGGCTGGCCTGAAAACCGAAATTCGATATTGAACTCTTCAAAAACCAGTTTCGGGTTTTTGAACAATTCCACACCAAAATTGCTCCTTTCCTCTCATTCCCAATCCCAGAACACTTCACTCAGTCCCATAACTACATTGCCCACTGCAATCCGCTCAATTGGGCCTTGGAAAGGCTGAACACATGTGGGAAGCACTCTGCTTTTCATCGTGCACCAGCCATAGTTAATGGCCAAATCCACCGTCCCACACAGCCTGGCATCGCACAATGCCACTAAACAATCCATACAACCTATAAACAATAGTTTTAGGCCATCAATTTGCTCCATAAACGCACCACCCGTGCGCTGGCCATGTTCCCTCCACGGTGCTACAGTAGCCGTTCAAACACCCGTGAAATTACCATTCTGCCTTTGTGCAGTAAATTACCAAAATGCCCCTCACGCATCCTGACCCGTAACTCGGTCATACGGACTCCGATTGATGCGTGCCGCCTGTCTACGAACTCAGGGCATCGAGACCTTCCTAACGGTCCTCGGTCCTCGGCCATCGGACCTCCCGATCAAAAAGTCAACATTTTCCTTTATTTCGTACAAATTACGAAAACGCCCCTGAACTTCCGTACATCATAACTTTCACCACGAACATCGGAATCGAACGTGCCACCTGTCTATGAACTCGTGACGTCCCGAACTACGTCACGGTCATCGGTCAAAGTCCATTTGACCATCCGAATTAAAAGTCAACGTTTTGCCCACGCCTAGGGGCAAAACGGTCATTTTGCACAATTCGTCCGAAATCACACAACTAATCCCAGATTAGTAAATCACCATTAAATATTATTAAATTCCGATATTCGAGACGGGTCGTTACAATTTGGGCAGTGGCCCGTGTACCTGATTTCATTATGGTTTTTCTGGATAAATGGTTTTCGAATGCATGCATGTTTTTTTAGTGAAGGGTACAAATGTCTTCTCTTATGAAATGTTTTTATAAACTTTTGTTTGTCCACTCACAGCTTTTAATGTTTTGATTGCCCTTCAGGTTGACATTGGATGTGGACTGTAGCAGAGACCGAGATATCACATACCTCCTCCGGATCCTGGCGTACTCTGATAGCCCTGGAGGGCAAAGGTCGGAAATATCCCTTGTCTGACACTCCGTGTCAGACGGGAGCAGGGTCATCCCACGTTAATCCCGGGGGGATTGGGATGAGTCCTGTTACTGATTATGTAACTAAACCGTCCAGAAGTAACCCGACATCAGATGTCATATACATCGGATGTCGGGGGATATCATCGGATGTCGGACGGTTTAGTTACCTTGATTTGGCTGGAACCAACCAGAAGTAAACCACGTGTCCCCATCTCCCAAAGTCTAGTGAAAATATCCAAGAAATGAGGGATAGATGTCCTCATCCAATTGCTCACACAATTCTAGGTTGCCAAAAGACCATTTTACCCTTTAAAGACTCGGTATATGTTTTGAGTTTAAAGACTCGGCTATGATATCCCCTGAGGCCTGTTGATTGTGTTTTGAGTTTAAAGGCTCGTTGATATCCCAGGAAGGCCTGATTATGTGCATGGTTTTGAGTTTAAAGACTCGGACGCACTTGAGATCCAACAATTTGACTGATTGATGTTTTTCACTGGTTTTCAGAGATTTTGGGCAATGGCCCGGATGATTTGGATTTGATGAGTTTTGGGCTGAGGCCCTGAATTTTAATTACGGATTTAATGAAAGCGAAAATGATTATGATTTTCAATGATGGTTTTCTTATCTCGGATATGGAATGTGTTTTGTATGCATGCATTGGTTTTTACATGCAGGGTATAAATGTCTTCTTGATAAACTGTTTTCTAAGCTTATACTTTATTTTTGTCCACTCACAGTTTTTTTATGTTTTCGATACCATCCAGGTTTGTCGCGGTACGGGCTGTTGTTAGAAAGAAACGGAAAAATCACACACGCGATCCACAGTAAATTCTGCGCGCTCTGGGAAGTCCGGAAGTGTTTGAATGGTTCGTTTGGGAATCACTTGTCTGGCTTACATGGTACATGGAGATTGGACGTCGATTTAGCCTTCGTGTCACGCGTAAGTTAGACGGGAACATGACTTAGCCATTAATCCCGGGAGATTGAGGGTGGGTCGTGTCATGACAAGTGCCACTTATCTCTTATACAATTGTGCCACCGACTATGTTATTGTGTGTGTTTATTATATTGAGTTTGTGTGAAGGTGTTCTTTGTGTTTTCGACCGAGAAAGAAAGGAAACAAAGAGAAGAAGAAGGGAGAATAGAAGAGAGAAAATGAGAGAAAGAGGACGAGGAAAAGAGAGATGATGTGAGTAGTGAGGGCAGAATCGAGAGAGAGAGAGAGAGAGAGGAAAGAGGACCTAAGAAGAAAGTTTTCGGGTCTAGGATTTCCAACCCAATATTTTGTCGAGGAATTGTGGAAACAAGGCCATAAACAATCTCCCTGAGTTCCTATGATTCCGATGAAGCCTTGGTTCGAAGTTTTAGACATCGAAACTGCCCATGAACCAATTAGGCCGAAAAGGGAAGTGGTTGGGTGTTGGATTTAGGTAGGTTTTCTTCAATTTTTGATAATATGGATCTTGTCTTGAGTTGATTTAGAATGGATGGGACAAAATAGAATTGAAAAATGATGGTAAATGGAGTTTTATCACGGGGTCCGAGCAATCCAAAAACTAGTAAAATGGGGCGAACTGAGGTTAGGGACGATGACCATTGCCCCTGGGGCTTCACAAGCAGCCACTTCAGGCAGCGCATGGAGGCACATGCCAGGGAATCTGGTGATGCGTCCAACATGACTTTTGATGTTTCCAATGTTATGAATATTTTTGGCGCAAAGTTTTGTGATTGGACACTGTTTTAGGGTAATTTTATGTCTTCCCACACCCAAAAAGCTAACCCTAACTCCTGGTGTGTTATTCTTCCCCGTGTCCATTCAACGCATTCATGCAACAACACTGAAAATCTTGACATTTTGGTACAAAAGATAGGATCCGCAAAAGAATCAATTACAAACATCCTGAGTGGAAAGCATACGGCCTCCACAATTTTAAGCAAGATGAAGCACAACCTAATCAGCTAATGATAGATAATGAGGTGTTCGGCTTCCATCCATCCACATGCTGGCTGCTGTTCTTAAATCCAGGAGCCGGAGATTATTCATACGAAGCCGGTTAAGTAAACAAAATTCTGCAACGATTATCCAGGATATCAAACCTGCACAGTAGAGATTATATCTTTAAAGCATAAGGGAAACAGAAACCATAAATGACAAGGAAAATCTAAAAATCGACAAGGACTCGGTTGATATATCTGGGTGGTCGGTAAGGACAAAAAGACCATTACGTCGAGAGACCAATGATATAAATCAGAGAACTCAGAGGTAAGAGAACTCAGAGGTGATAGTATATCAGGGTATAGTCGGCAAGGCCAACAAGGCCATTACGACGAACGAGACCAATAATACAAGTCATCATAGTTCACTCACAATTCTAACAAAAAGCAATAAACAAATAAAGAATCGAAGAAGGTACAAACAATTTGTACTGTACAAAAAGCATATGAATTTACTAATGTAATTTATAACTGTACAAAAAGCATTCAGATTCCAGGCCTCAAGAGTTCATATATGTATCAGCAAAAATATTTTCAGACATTCTTATCTATAAAATAACTTGAATCATAGGCCAGTTTGATCAACAAGGTAAAGGTAAAGGTAAAGGTAAAGGTAAAGGAAAAGAACAAACAAGGCAAACCAAAGACATGAAACAAAATCGACATTTTTTGGCATGCACAAATCAAATACGATTGACAACTGACAAATATTCAAAAAGGGCCGTCAGATAGGAGCGAAAGACATGAAATATGCTTAATCACTGAAATATCAGTTGAACTATGCATCAAATCATCACACGACCCATCAATTAATTCATCAACAACTATGCTAGAAGCTTCAGAAAATATTTGTGATTCATCAATATGTAGCATACAATCTTTCAAAAACCAAGCAATAGATGTATTAACCAACGAAAACTGCCTCAAAAAAAAGGCAGTGAGATGTATGAAAATCTATATAATCTAGGTGGGTTTTCCATAGATTGCGAAACCAGGAAAGAACACAAACTAATATATCCAAAAGAACACAAATATCGAAACTCTCATGCCTGCAAAAAGAGGAAAATAAAGATAACCAGCCTCATAGAGAAGATTAGGTTGTTCAACATAGAAGAATTCAGACATATGCTTGTCTAAATATTTGGTTTTAATCATCGGCTGGAAAGCATCTCAGAAAATACAGCTAACAAAACACAAACAACCCGCAAAAGCGAGAACTTCATAAAAAATTAGATAGAAGGGACTCGGATAATGGGTGGTGATATATCAGGATGGTCGGCAAGGCCTTGCGGCCAATTACGACGAACGAGACCTTATCAATATGATTCGTCACTGTCCCAAATTGAAATCAACTACAAAAACAAAACAAACGAGAAAACCCTAAAACTAATTTCAGTTAACCGAACTGAAGCCCTAGCGGCATAGTACAGATTTGTTTTATGGCGGAGAACTACGCTGGTTTATAAAGAGGCGCGAGGGAGGCTTTGATGGCTAGGGTTTCGTGTTTTGGGGTTATTCTAGACTACAAATCGATGTACAGTATATAATATGGGCCTCCCTATCGTGTATGATGTGATGAATGACGGCCCGTTAATAATCAAGGAGTTATACTTTTGACGGCGAAGATTGGCCCACATAAGATAAATTGAACAATTTTGAGCTTTTTCGCATTTCATTTCATTTTACTTTATTTTATCTAGCCGTGGATTTTATTTCGAAACTAACCACCCTGTACCTGTTTAATTTTTTTAATTTCTAAAATTTAGTAGAAATAAAATAAGTTTTAAAGTTCTTAAATTCGAATCTGATAACATAGATAATTTCAAAAAAAAAATTCCATTCCTTATAATAAAAAAAAAAACTTTCTAAATAAATAAATTTTAAAGGATGAAAAGAAAAAAAAAATTGTGGGAGGGGGAATAACTACCCACTCCCTCCACATTTCTCTCCCACCCATTCTTCCATCACGATTATTTTTTATTTTTTATCTCTTATTTTCTTTATTTTTTATTTAACTTTAATTTCTAAATTATCTTTTTTAATCGATATATTACCTTTTTAACCCCCGATTATAATTCTCCACATTTCTCTCCACCTACTCTTCCGGCACGATTTTGTTTTATTTTTTTTTTCTCTTATTTTCTTAATTTTTGATTTAATTTTAATTTTTTATAATAATGGAGATTATTTATGCTTAGCAAAGTCAGTCTAGCATCATTTATCATTTCTCTAGTTCGAACCAATAATCTAGGCCACCAATTATTTAATACCATACTTGTTAATTATAAGTCCACGCTACTAGACCCGGAAACACATTTATCAGCCAAGAAAGTTTCACGTTGGTGGTTAGGGACTGACGAACTGATCATGACACACGAGATCAGATGTGCTAAAATGAGCCTGAAGAGGAAAGTTAACAACCAACTAATCTGTGCTACACATGTAATCTACAGAATCGCTTTGGTCCGAAACATCAACAGCATAGTAGAGAAGCAAAATCTGAAGTTAAAAAAAAAAAAAAACAAGGCTATAAATAACTTGTATTTACAGTGTTTATCAATTTCAAGCAAGTTACACTAAAACTTCTGCATTCTAAAATCACAACCGATGTTGCAAATATCACCACAATCTGACACCCAAATGATCTGATTCTATATCCTGCATAAGCACCGCGTTGATCGCAAGGCCAATCTGATGACATTGAGGAACCAAAAAAGGTAATAAATATAATGAAGCAACTCTGCTACATCTAACACCTTCACTCATCTATTCACTGGCATACTCCGGGAATCTAGCGTTGACAGGACCTGGGGCATTGACATGCCTCCAGAAACAACAATTTCTGCATTAAAGAACGAATCAATTAGACACTGCAATGATGGCCAATGCAATTTCATGGAGACAAACACAAACTGTTTTCCATCTCTCAAATGATCCTTCATTTTAGGGCTTGGGAAGTAAATTGTTTGAAAAACGTGGAAGTTCACTAAAGAACCCCTACCTAAGATAACTTTCTACGTAAATTTTCATGGCCTTACATTTAGATAAAGACTAGCTTCTTTGTTGTACTGTCATTTTTTCCGATACAACGTAAAAAATTGTGACCCCTTATCGTATGATAATTGGAAATTCTTTCTCATCAGCTCATCATTGATTCCAAAGCCTCTTGTGCTCATGTGAAAATTAGCACAAAGGCATTTGGATGCCCATGAGGTCCCAGATAAGGACTAGTAATTAATTAATAAGCTGGTAGGTAAAATTTCTTGCTATTTCTAGATAAAGTAGAATATATAGGTTACTCACCAATTCCTTCTCGTACGGATAAATTAGGCCTAATAACATCCTTGGTGTTGACCAGAAACACATCACCAATGTAAAGATGGTTTGTGGGAACATAAACACAGCACAACTCCTCATCTCCAGAATAGTTCTGCAAAATCATTTTGGGGCCAAGGACCATCAAAAACAGCCTGTCAAATCAAGTATTTTTAAAAGGAAAACATTGTCTTATCTTTTCTCTCTGTGTGTGTGCCTGTGCTTGTTTATGCAAGTGTGCATTCCATACAGGAACATGATCGAAAATGTGAGGCGAATTTCTAATAGTGATTCACCAAGCAAACAAACATGCTCCCAAGAGTTGTAGGTAAATCTAGTTTGATTATCACATCAATATAAAGTAAGGAATAATCATGATTCCAAACCAAAACGAACAAAACTATTTAAAATTAGTAGCGCTGATGTGGTGGTTTTACAATATAAAATTATTTGCATACCTGAAGGACGACTGATGAAGTAATGAACCCAAATGCATATTCACCAATACGTGGATGCCTTATGATGGCAACTTCCTTGAAGGCTTGCGTATTTTGATCTATATTTATAAAGTGCTAAAGATTATCATATTCATTCCTTCAAAACAGGAGGAAACGAACTACTATAAAACACACCTGGGGATATAGCCGAACTAATCTGCTTGGAGGCATTGTAGATATGACGAACAAATGGCATTCTCTTGATAAACCACTCACCAAGACCCAGGACAGATGCGCCCAACCATGATGACATGAACACCCCAACGAGAAATATGAATGTAATGGAAGTTACAAATCCAAGACCTAACATGTATATGGTAGTTTAAAGGCCAATTAGACATACTAAAATAAAAAAATAAAAAAAAAATCACTGAACAAAAATGTGTTTCACTGTAAACGACGAATATTAAAAAACAAAGAATTCTGGGATATGAAGAAATCATGTTTCATCATATGCTGCATTAGGGGTATATTTCTGGTCAAACTCCAAAACTGTCCTCATGCCATCATCCTTTTCTTACTTCAGATAAGATACCTGGTCCCAAGTGCACTTCAGACTATGATTAAGCAACCAATTTAGAGAAATTCCTTTTAAAACATTTAAGTTAACTTTTCCCGACGAATAGGAACTGTTTTTCCTTGAGTCAAATTTTCAAACTGAAACTTTGTTTCTAAGGTAGAAAGTGAACTAGATACTTATCTCAGTAATGTCATGTCCAAATAAAAACACCTAATGCAAGTTAGTATACCATAATAGACAAAGGGATTGCATTTCGAAATAATTATTACCAAAGATGTTAATGCCAAGTTGGGCAAAAATTGGAGAGAAGAAGCTATCCACAAAGTGAATAAACCACCATGTTATATAGAAAGTGATCGCTATCGGAAATAGGATCACGCTGCAAAGGAACAAAGGGTGAGTAACCAATACTATAGAAACAAGCAAAAAGAAATCTTCAAGAAAGAAAATGCTACATTAAAGGTTTGATCTCAATTAGCTACTGCATAAAATGGATGCACTAAGAAAAAACTCAAAAAAAATAAAAGTTTCCAGGAATTTGGGTTTGTTTAATTAAGTCTCTTGCTCCTATTAAGCTCAGCCTCAGTAGAAGGGGGTCCCTGGCCCCTGCGTGGACGGTCTACCCACCCTTAAGTGATAAGACTTAGATAGGTTCTGCATTTCTTGAAATCATCTAGCAAGAGGGTAGTTCTTTATCAATATCCAACTATTCTTTTGCTGAAAAATTTTATATCAAACAAATAATAAACTTCTATGTCCCGGACAAATGGCACAATTGCAATTGGCTAAGTTAAAGGTCTAATTAGTTTTGAATTATTCCATCTTTCAGCATTTCCAAGGCTCAAACTAATAAATTCAACAAGTACTCTCAGTCACAGCTCTAAACCTGAAAACTAATCGGAGGTTTGTAAAGGTGCAAGAAAACACCTCCACAGCATATAATTTATTTACAATTGCACTCATATATGCATTAACTGGAAAATACGACTGTATACGCACATGAATTGAATGATAATAGGAGCCAGAAAAAAAGAAATGCGCACCATCCAGTCATGAACTTTTTTGATGCCCAACTTCTAACAACTTTGGAAAATGTCTGCAGAGAGATAATAAGAGATAGAATGACTGTTAGAAAGATCGAGAGAAAAAACACCGAAGGCATTGGGAAATCTTCTGTCTTAAGCTTGACCACAAAAATAACAATCAGAAGGTAAAAGTCACTCAATTTGATATTGAAATGCCCAAACATACCAAATCAATTCTTTGATCTTCTTACCATATAACTTGGAAGTTGTAGCACCTAGATTTAATCTAACATATCAAATTTTCAGAAAAATATGCATGCCGTATAGGGTAACGTCAAACTCAGCACATAAGAAGTATCTTCTTAACCGATGGAAAACCCAGCACCAAAATAGTCCCGAATCTGAGTTTGGTCCTCCATTGGCCTCAGGGTACAGTATGCCAAACTAAGTCAAACACAAAATAAGAAACTTTCTCGCAAAAATCAACTCAACTCATGATTACGAACTAAAATTCAAAATCTTTGCATGAAATTTCAGCTTCTCCTCAAATTTACCTCAGATTTCTCAGCAAGCAAACAGAATACAAAGTAATCAAACGCAAAGCAAAACCCTAGACCAATAAACAGAACTCCACAATTACCTCACGCCCAGTATTGTGTGAAATGGAAGATGATGATGAAGGTTTGAATGCAGCATCCTCATCGGTAGAATCAGCGACGGGAATAAGAAGCTCACGATCTCGCGCTTCTCTGTCTCTGCTCGCCATTACAATGGAAGACGATGTCTTTTCATCGCCCATCAGTCACCACCAGACTCCAAAACTGTACGACGTCGTTTGAACGCCGCAACGCGGGGGACCTTGCCAGGGAATACCAGAAGAACAAGGACTCTGAGTCAGACTTCTCGTGATCCTGGTTTGCTTCAGTTGTATTTTTGGCATTTCAAATTTCAGTTTTGTTTTCGTTTTATTTGATTAATTTTTAATTGATTTTTTTGTCAAGGTGGGATTGGGTGAGGATTGAGGAATAAAATAATTAATTATACTTTAAAAATAATATTGAATAGGGAGGAGGGTGGAGATTATTGTGAGGACTTCAATGAAAGGCTGCGTCTTGTTGTTCCAATAATTAATAAAAAATAATGAATGGCGGATTAATCAAAGATCAATGTTCTGTTAATCTCAAATTTACTGTACTTTGATAAGCTGTGTATCTAATCATTGGATGCCAGCAAATTGGTATTAGAAATGGAGAACTGATATGAGAGAGAGAGAGAGAGAGAGAGAGAGAGAGAGAGAGAGAGTAGTTGAAAGTTGAAACCCTAATTGTACATCTAGGGTTCTTATTTAGAGGACCAATCTATGCAGGCATTGGAATGACTTTTCCAAGTTGGAAGATCCTTACTGAAAGGGCTATTTATTGATTAGTTTTTAACTATATTAATATTTATTTAAAATTCACTAATCATATTTTTTTTTAACTTTCTATTTTTTTTTTTTAATTTTTGGAAATTTTTCATACAATATATCGTCAGGGATTCGAATTTGAGATCAATTATCTACAAATCAACGTTAGAAATAACTGAACTAGACTCATTGGACTTCTAATTTCTAACCATCATAATAATTAAATAAATAATAAAATTGACCATTTTTCTTCAAAAATACATTTAAATTTCAAATTTGATTTTTTTTAATATTATAAGATTATATTAAAGATTATAAAAACAATACTTCTATTTATAACATATTTTTCACTTGTTCATTTTAAAAGTAATATGAGTATCTAATTCAATTTAAAGCAAGATAATTAAAAGTAATAATTTTTCAAAAAAAAACTTTTAAACTTTAAATTTAAAAAATCTTTATCATGATTTAAGGTTTAATTTTATATGATTTAAGGTTTAATTTTTAATTTTTTTGCCCAAAATCCAAGAATCAAACCCTACGTGGTATGATTTTCCATCATCACCTCACTCCCTTCCAAAAAAACAATTATACCCAACCTTTAAACCCCAGACAATAAGAAATTGATTTTTAATTTCATAAAAAAAATTTGATAGTAACTATATAATATATATTTTATTATATGTAGAATATAATAAAGGCCCAAAAGGCCAAAGAGACCAAACACTAAAGCGCATATAAAGCAGAAAAGACATCGTTGTTTTAATTGTTCAAAAGAATTCTCAATAAAAATAAATTGATAGAAAGATTTTTAATAATAAAAAAAATTGTCAAAAGTGAACCAATAATTTACTCTTAATAAAACAACATGATTATAAAATTAAAAATTAAAAGCAAGCGACATCTCTTCAGTTGAATTTTGAAGGAAAATAGATGCCATTGCAACCTTTGGACTTGGTCCATCTTGTTCCCTTCCAATTACAATGTGTTTAAAGGATGAGGAGGACTTGTGAAAGTTTGAGTTTTAACCACGATGATGATTAGAGTATGTTTGGATAAAAAAACTTCAAAGTTTCATGAAATTTAGATAAAATTAGTTAAAAATGAGAAAATTCAATATTCTAAGAAATTTTCAAATGATTAAGTGCAACACATATAATTAGATGTGTAAATTCCACCTATGGAGGTACTTTGAATTTTTTTTTTTTGGTGAGAAAAATAGTTTCCACGGAAACATATATCCAAACAAACCCGATATTAAATACATGATATAGGCAAAAGCTGAGGCCCAAAACAAGTCCCATAAAATAAAGGAGGAAACCTCAATGTTGGGCTCGAAAACATGTACCAGAGGTTCAATGAAAATTCTCTCAACTGAAAGAAGAAAAAAAAAAACCCAATGAAATTTCATAAGATGAGAATGGTAGAAGTCAAGAATGGAAGACGAGGAAAGGCTTGTCTATGCCGGTTCGGTTGGTCACCGTCCTTTTGACCACAGCCACCACCCACGACGGCTGCTACATGACATACATACCGTCCATGTAGTTATGTTACACATGAGTCACGTAACAGTGATTCCCTTTCACTTACATAAATTGTACCAGTAGATTTTCATATTGAATTTGAAGTTGTGTGTATGGAGAGAACAAATTGGTTTTCTTGCTCTTATACAACAGCATAGGGATAGCGGCTAGATACGTTAAGTACTAACCTTCTTGTATGAACATTCATAAAGAGCAGCGTCAATATTTGAAATATATAAAAGATGAAAGAGTGGAAAAGGACAAAAAAAAAGGGCACCAGATTGTTGAGGTACGTGGCAGCATGAAGTTAATTTGTGATCCCAAGCTGGTCTCAATTTGTCAGCACACAAAACCAGTCAATCTGGGATTCTATAAACAGTGGAGTGCAGAAAGCTCTGGTTCCACTACACAAGATTTCTGCATCTAATATCCTTCTGGGATTACTCCAACTTCCTAAAGAAGGCGCTAGAAAGATGTTGGAAGGGAAAGGTAGGGTTAGGGAAACGGACATGGCAGAAAAGATGCAGATGCAAGCCATGGCTTGTGCTTCTCAAGCCCTTAATCTCCATGACGTTTTCGATTGCATCTCCATTGCTGCTCACATAAAAAAGGTTTATCCTTCATGAGTCCCGACTCTCATCAATATTATTATTGTCATATAATATAGAGAATTGCTATATAGTCGTTATTTATTTACGAAAAATATTTATATCTTCCTTTGGTACTTCTTTATACCATTTTTTCAAATTAATCGAATTTTTTTTGTATATGTATTATAATCAGAATTATTCATTCTCTAAATAATTGCGTTAAGGTTATTTTTATAAAAAAATCAATAAAATTAGAGGTCGTTTTATCATGCATATATATTAAATAAAACAATGATTTTAATAAGAATTAATATCATAGAGAACCATCAATTTAATTTATATATATATGAATAACTAAATAATCTGATAATTCAGAGAATGAATAAGCCTGATTATAATATGTGTATAAAAATAATCCAATAAATTAAAGAAGTGATGTGAAGAGTATCACAATCACTGTTCAAAACAGCAGCCGTCTAAACCCTCGAATATGAGAAACTGCCCCGTATAATGGCTGAGAGCCTAGATAGATTTGCGTGTACGTCTTTATATATATATATATATATATAGTTATATAAGTTCTTATATATATTTAGTTATGTAAGTTATTTTATTTTTTAAATACTTAGTTAATAATATAAGTATTAATTAAAACTAATAAATTTAAAAATATAGAATCTTGTATAATAAAAAATTTACATTTTTAACTTTTATGATTTCCAGTTCAATTTATTTATCTATATAATTAATTTTTGTTTTAAAATTATTTTATAGTATTTATTATATTATTAGTTTGTTGAATTTTGTCGTAAAAAAAAACCGCCTAGACCCCGCTTAACTGCCTAAGAGTTAAGTCTCCATCAACCGTCTTAGAAGCGTCTAACGCAGTTTTGAACCTTGATCGCAATGCAAGTATTATTTTTTATATATTGTTGTGTAGCATATCTTTTGTTTTGAAAATTTTGTTTTGTGTTTGCAGGAGTTTGATAAGATGTATGGGAGCGGGTGGCAGTGTGTGGTGGGTTCCAATTTTAGTTGTTTCTTTACTCATACACCAGGAACCTTCATATATTTTGCTCTGGAGACCCTCAATTTCCTAATCTTCAAGGCTGCATCTTCCTAAATTAATCTACCATTTCAGGGACAGAGGTTAATTAATTAATCTTAGAGTAAAAAAAAACAAATTGTGTGACCATGGTAATAATTAAGAAGAGTTTAGCATGTAAATTAAGCCTCTCTGTAATTTCTCATAATTATATATTAGTGGTTGTTCATCATTTACCTCTTTTCATTCATTTTTTTACCATTTGGGACTTGTTTACATGATTATAAAATTAGATGAATTATTGATGGATTGGATGAATAGATGTACAGCTCTATGTATTATTTGCAGGCAGTCCAATGTCCATGTCCACGTTCATTTTTTTTAACTGTCTAATTAAGTAAATCAAAACAGAATAAATAAAAAACACACAAACAAAAAAGAGTAAAAAGAAAAAGAAAAGACTTATGAGATTGAATTACTAAAAAAAAAAATCAGCAATCACTTGTTTTGAATTTTGAGCAAATATTGCATCCACAAACAACTGATTAGTATTAGTAAAATTTAATTACCATATGTTTAACCTAACCCATATATTTACAGCAAAAAAGAACTCAGTGCAATAGTTAGAATTAGTAACTTTTAATTTTTATTTACCATATGCAAATTAACCTGTAACTTATGGCACAAGTAAATTAATTATTTATGATATTGCATCTGCAGAACAACAAATTACATAAACACCTCATCAATCAACCCATCAAAAACCAGCTTCTCTATCTCATTCACAACTCCCTCAGCTTCATCACTACAAAACCCACTCCTCCAACCAAAATCCCATGACCCATTTTCAACTCCTCTGCACATTACATCTCTCTCCAACACTGCATAAAGACTATCTGCAAGAACCCTGTCATCACCATTCCTGCAGTAACTTCGCAGATTCTCGATTCCACCACAAATTTCTTGCACCAACTTGTCTAGAGAGATGCAGATTCTTGACTTGCCGAAATCCCGAACACTTCTGCACTCAATCAGCTCCTTGGCGCTGTCTAAAAATAGTGTTGTACTGGATTGCTCAAAATTGTAGATGGTAGTTAGAGAGGATTGTGTGATTTTAACACGGTTCACGTTGAGATCAAAATGATCCTCTGCCAGGCTCAGAAATGATGGATTGTTCAAAAGGAATTCTCCAAGATTTTCTCCATTTTCGAGCGCTTCGACACCCTTTTCACTCTGAATAATCTGCTCAGAAGCTTCTTCTTCTGCAGTTTTAGTGCCTTTGGGGCTCACTGGTGTGGCATCACATAGAGAAATTTGAAAATTACTGCAATTTCCTGTGGTTAAAAGGAAACAAGGTAAAAAAGAATCTACATTTATGCACATAAGACTAATCTGAATTTTGGTTTCACTAAAGGAACAAAAAACTACACATTTATCACCTAAAAGTCTATAGGCATGCCTAATGTGGAGTTGATAAATAATGGTAATTACAAAAGTGGGCATACCTCCACTCTCAGATCCATATGCAACTTTGTCCTCTTCCTCAGGGATTTCATCTGCAACAGCAGCAATGGAACTGATCGCCGGTGGCAAAGTGTCTGTTTTTTCATCCATGTCAATCCTCTTCTCACTTTCTTCCCTCACTACATTTTTGGTCTGCATTAAACCCATATACAGATTCGTTTTCAAAATCAAGTTCCTTTGGGAAGCCAAAAATAGAGGTGTACGAGGAAGACTTACAAGTGACTTAGCTAATAATGCAGGCTCTTTGGCTGGCTGTTCCTTTTTCGATTGATTCCTTTTTTTCTCGGTGTCATTGCTCACAGAACCCTTTGTTAAAGGTTTTGAGACTGTCTTGGTTGAAGCACTTGATTTTCGACCAATTTGATTATTACTCTTCGTGATGTTTGGTCCAAATTCAGATTTTCTTCCCTTTGTAGATGTCAACTTGTCTTGCTCTTGAGAGTTTGACACATTTTTCACTTTCACTATATCTTTCTCTACTGAATTCCTGCTCACAGCACTCACTCGCTGGATCTTGTCAACCTTCTTGTCAATTGCCACCCTTTTTTGCTTCTTTTGATCCACAGAACGAGAAGAATGCAACTTTCTTGAATCTTTTTCGTTTTGCAACTTTCTTGAATCTTTTTCGTTTGACTTTGTTTCTTCCTTGTCAAGCTTTACGGGTTTTTGGTGCATTTTCTCAATCTTCATAGCTCCTTCCTCACATTGTACTGGTTTGGGACAAATCTCCTCTTTTGGTCTCATTTTCTTCATCTTTTTAGTGCACAAAGCTTCCTCTTCCTTCTTCTCCTGCTCTCCCCGAACCAATGGTTCACCGTGATCTTCCATCTCCAAAGATGTTCCATGAAGAGGCCTTATGAGCACAATAGGAGGGCCGCTATCATTCGTGCATCTCTTCATTGAACTGGAATGATTCGAATCAAGAAAATCATACTTACGCTCTTCAACACAATTTCCTTTCAGAAGTCCTTTAAATTTCATTGTCTCAAGAACTTCCCTCAAAGTCCTCCTCCCATAATCAACATTTCGATCACCAAAAGTTCGAGTCTTTCTCACTTTCGGCCTATCAATATCAAACATAGCCCTCTGCGGACTGGAGATCGAAATTTTACTCTCACCTTCCTCAAACTCTTTATTAACATTACCCTGCAACTGCAATGATTTCGAGGGGTACTCTTGAATCCCCATGAGCTTGGCAATCAAATTTGGGCCTTTCCCCTTTCGTCGAACACCTGATGCCACGGTGGACTCGCTGGTTGTATGAAACATAGAAGATTGGCTTGAGCAAGAAGTGGAAGGAGTTTCGGAACAAGAATCAACATATCTAGGAGGAAAAAAAATGTAGGGTTTTTCGTCAATGGCGGCCTCTTCCACTAGCTTCTGCTTCACAAGGCTGTTTCTGATCACTCTCTTAAGCTCCTCAGTGTCACTCCTCAAAGTCCCATCTGCAGATCGCCGCGGTTTCTGAAAATCAGCCACACAATCTTGTTTCCTGTTGAAGTTTACCATGTAATGTGAGGCTTCCTGCAACTTTCCAAGCATGACAAGCGACTCCTGCAAGTCAAGAGCTCCTTTCAGCAAGTCTTTCGCAATGTCTTTCGGCTGTTGCCCGTCGAATCTCACCATCCCATTCGACCACGAATCGATCGTGCGGTTCAGATTCCGAGCCCCTCTTGACACCTCCATGAGCTGATAAGAAGATGGACCGTGAAAATTTTCAGAGCTCGTCTCTGGAGTTGTGACATCATCCATGGATGTGTTTGGATGGTGGGATTTTCTTGGATTTTCGCTCTTCTTCTTGATCATCTCCGTTTTCTGAGAGCCAATGGTTTTGGATTTTCTGATCATCCCACAATCAACAACTCCTTTAGGGTCATCACATGTGACAAATGATCTGTACGCAGATAATGGTCTCAGGCCGTCTTGAGGCATATTCTGTGGCGCAAAATTACAATCACTAAAGTCGGAATTTTATAATGATGAAAAGAGTTTGATACAAAAAATAATATGAAAAAAATATGAAATGAAACTTACATGGTGTCGGATATTGTAGTCAATTGTTTCGAAAATCGCCGGTAGCAGACATAAATATGACAGGTTTGGTTCTGGGACACAGACCAAATAAACAATGAGTTGCCGCCAACACAAACATTAAAACAGAGTCCTTCACAAATAAAATTAAGATTCTGGTTTTGAAAATTTCCAACCAGCTGCGATAGGACCATTGATACTTATTAAAAAAAACAACTCCAGAATTCGACAATTGTTTATCCCATTGATGGCTTGAAGATACTGAAAAACCATGCATGAACACAGAGAGATGGATCTGAGCCAAAAAAATGAACACAAAAATTTGAAACAGAGGAGAAGATGACATATCAAGAAATTTCTCATAAAAAAAAACAGATTCTACCCTTTCTTGCATAATGATTTGAAAGTAAGGAAAACAAGAATGTGATGATCCAATTAGCATTTCATGCAAGTTCAATTACCAGAAAAATAAAAATTAAAGAAGAAGCAGAAGCAGAAGAAAGAATCACATTCTCACCTGAATTATGAGGCTTTTATTTCTCAGCAGCATTGATCAACAGCCTATGTCTGAAAATAACTCCAAAATGGAATAAGATGTCAAAAAAAGAAAACATGTGGGTGAACAGTTGGAAACAAAACTGAGCTGCAACTCTGCAAGTGAGTGACGAGATCCAGAGAAGCAGAGCAGTTGTTGGATTTGACTTTAAGCAAGTGTGTACCCACTTCACTTGAAACTCTGTAAGATTTGGTGCTTCTTTTTTTTCTTTCTTCTTCTTTGTTTATTGGACAAGAAAATCTTTGAGAGGATTGTGGGGTTGATTGATAGGTGATTTATTTGTTTTCTGTTTTTTTTTCCTGCATAAAATAAAATAAAAGGATCACAGAAAATGGAAGGTCGACGTCGACTCACCTACTAGCAATCTTGCTTTTTTTTTTTTTTAAATCAGTACTAGCAATCTTGCTAGGCGGTCTTATTTACTTATTTTTAACAGTTATTTTGTATTGATTGAGGGAATGTTTTGAATAATGTAAAGCCTAATTGGGGTTTAACCAGAAAGATTAACATATAATTAAGACTGGGGGCCATTTTCATTAATTTTGGATCTGATGAGATACTGAAAGAGGAAGAGAATGAGAAATTATTATTGCTATTATTATTCAAAATATATATAATGTCATGTGTTGTGTTGTATATATATTTCTTCGTTGCTTCCTTTTTAATTATATGCATGTTTTATTATTTCCTAGGTAAATTAATAATTATCTATACATTCCTTATTCGATTTCAAGTTTAGATATATATAAAATTTAGCTCGTATATTCATTTAGATGTATATAAAAGTTAGCTCGTATATTCATTTCAAGTTTTTATTATATTCAATTTGCTAAATTTTTATTATTATCTATTTTTAGTTCAATTTTTTAAATTTGAAGTTATTATATGAATGAATCTAATTGTGCCAATACGCATAAATATTGTCAAAATTATTAATACGATTATAGTTTATGCACAAAAAAACTATAAATAGGAAAAAGACCCAAAATAAAAAAAATCCATCAAAAGAAATTCATCAAATTAAATGTATGAATTAACAACCGATAATTATTCCGGTTTTGAATCAAGACAGGTAGAAAGACACAAAATAAAAAAAATCCATCAAATATGACATACCACACTCTATTGTTTGGACATTCATGAAATACCATATTCCAATTTCATACGCTATATTTTCCTTCACTATCATTTTTTTCCACTTTAAAGAGCAACTACTTAGCTTCACATAATTCATAATCACTTCACAAGTCTACCGATTTCAGATATAATTGTAACACCGCCACGTAATCATATCAAAACAAGATATTCAAAATTCGACAGCGCTTCAAAGCGTCCTTTTTTTTAGAGAGTGTTGGCTTAGAAAATGATTACTATTCTTGCTTAGTCTAATTTGACATACGACGACAATTAATAATGAGAATCGATTTCATAATGAGACACGTCATTTACTTTCTATTTTAAATCCACAACCAACAAAACTCTAACCTATTACCATTTTCAACTCTTTAACTCATATATTTTCTTTTCAGGCTCTAAAAGAAAACTACCCTAAGTCTATATTTACACGATTCATATAATTTGTAATTAAAATTATTATGTTTAAGACGAGGCTTCTTACTAAACTAAAAAAAGTTCCAACTTTAAAACATTTCATTTTACAAATCTTCCCAACCTCTTAAAAGCTTCCTATAAACTTGTCCTCCTAAGTCCTAACTTTATAGTAGTGTTCTTGCTCGGTTGTACTATAAGTACGTAGCCTAATCATATGGGTTGAGACTTGAGAGAAAGAAAATTTTGATTGATTGGTCCATCTATTAGGTTTCACAAATAGGCATGCAGCTAAACATATAGGACCCTGTCGTACTAAATTGGAAATTAATCCGATCTTAAATTATTCTATTTAATATATAAAATAGTACATTTATTGTATTATTAAAAAAATTATTTTATTGTTTATTATATTATTTTTTAAATTTTTTATAATATCGTTTATACCCTTTTTTTATATATATAGATGAGTAACTTTCAAAATTTAAGTATTAATATGTTGTATTCATTTTTTAAAAATTATTTGATAAGATAATTCTAACTGAATTTCATATTTTCTTAATTGTTTTAGGAATGAAAATCATTTTAATCCACCAAATCTCTCATATTTTATCTATACTTTTGAATAATTATAGACTTACAAGTACTTTATCTATAATATTAAAAAAAAATTGTTTTGCTTTACTTTTCATAGGTAAATTTTTAATTATATGCATGTTTTATTATTTCATAGGTAAATTAATAATTATCTATATATTCCTTATTTTTTTATTATATTTGAAAGAAGTATATTGCATATAGTATACATTTATTATAAAATTAAAATTCCTACAAGTAAATTACATTTTTACATACAATTAAAATTTCTATGAATAAATTATGTACAATAACTCATCCAAAATCATCTCTTCCACTCATGTTGGCCTACTTTGTCAAGAGAAATGTCCAACGATGAATAATAATAATAATGCACAAACAAAACCTTCAAATGGTCGAATGACGCAAAGCATTTCAACAAAATGATTTTTGGTTGTTCGTAACAAAATAAAATCAAATGACACTTTTACTATAAAGGGAACCAAGACAAATGATTAATAACGTACAATAAAATCAAACTATATGGAATGTAATGCCACGTTTATAATTCTTTAAAAATTAAGGAGCTAAAACTAATGTTGCAGTTTGACTAACAGTAAAAAAAATCAAGTTATTTATTATTTACTGTAGAGGACTAACTTATAAGTTGAACAAAAAAAATCTATATATAATTACCCCATTGATTATTTATTTAAATTGGTCAATATATCATTATTATGGAAAATTATCAAAGAAACTCAAATACTAGGTAAGATTGATTTCAAGAAGTAAAAAGTTATTGAGTATAATTTTATAATAAATTAACAATATAATATAACATTTAAGATTTTCACTTAATTTGAACATTTTAAATTCTGACTATTGTTCACTGGCTTTGAGTAGTGGGTATCAAAAAAGTGGCAGCATACAGCCTTAGCCCGCCCATATGAGAGAAAGTTAAATGCAGTCACAGACTCACAGGAGCCATGCACGGTAAAAGCAGTGTACCATCTTTATAACTTTTGGTGATTCTCATAAATGAGTTCAATAATCTTCACCAAATTTGTTTCCCCTTTGGCTTCATTGCAGAAACAGTGCTTTCGCGATTCTTGCTTTAGACCACCAGGTCCACCACTCTGATTTGCTGATATGAGGTTGTCTTCTACAAACAATCAGATTCTTTAGGGTGGATTTTTTTATTTTTTTTTTTAAATAATAACCAGAACCCTCCTTAGGTGGTCAATTAGACTCACCTTTATTAATAATGAAATACAAGATTTGAAAAATCTAATAGCATAGACAACTCCTAGTAAATTAAATAAAGTATAAAAATCTCATATTAAATATACCACAAAAAAAACAAAAACTTACCTCTCATTATGATGGTAGGAATCTCTTTATACCATTTTTTTCGATTTATTAAATTATTTTTGTACATATTTCATAATCAAACCGTTCTATTTTCTAAATCATCATGCTAAGATAATCTTTATAAAAAATTAAAAAAATTAGAGGTTGTTTAGTCATTAATATATATCAACTAAATGTACAGTTCATTATGAAATCTTAATTTTTATCAGAACAATTGGTTTATTTGGTACATATGATGATATGAATGATTAAATTACCTCCAATCTTATTAATTTTTTACCAAGATTATCTTAACATAATGATTTAGAGAATTAACTATTCTAATTATGATGATCTATACAACGATAATTCAATAAATCGAAAGAATGGTATGAGGAGATACCACTGAAGTAAGATGTAAGTGTGATTTGAAAAGAAAAAAATAACATGAAGCACCACTTAAGAACTTAAGTCCAAGTTAAAAAAAATAATCAAAGTGAAACAGAATGAAAAATAGTAATTCTAAGAAGGAAGCACACTTATCAAGCGGATATCACTCCAACCGCATTACACTAGAAAGACCAAAACTACCATAGTAGACTACTACTAAAATAATAGAATACCATGTAAGTAGATAAACAAAAGACTCAAACATAAAATATGGGTGAGCAAACTACTTGCGTACTCCCATATTCGAGCCATATTGTGCACAATGCACATAGCGGTTGGATGAAAAATCAGCTGTGCACGAGTAAATGCACATAGCCGTTGGAGCTACATAAAGTCCCTTATTGTTAGAAATTTGAAATTGACATTATCAGACGCTTACATTTTGATCTTCGGGTCGGGTGCTTGTCTGTCTCTGGGCTCGTTTGCTTGAGTCTGGCTTTGTTCATTGTTGGGCTTTTGACTTCTTAGGATTATTGGGTTTTTTTTTTTTTTTTTTAATAGAGCAGTTGAATTTCTCAAAACTAATGTGACGACGTGCTCACTCATTTTGCAGGCACTTTTGTTAGAAATCATTTCTCCCAGTTATTTAATTCGAAATTTAATTCCACCGTTGACTAGATTACCGACCATGTTAAGTCCTAACACGTTGACTTTGCTTAAGAGGCTGAACATATACATTGGAAGCCTGTCGCCAGTTGTTCTTCTGGTGAACCTCTTTTTCTCCATGAAATTTAAAATAATTGATCTTCATCACGATCATCACGTCTTTCAACTTTCTAAATCAAAACAAAGAAAAAGTCCCAAACTCTGCCGATCTCTGAATCCCTGGAAAAAAACAAATGAATCTGAAGCAAATGAAAGCACCAATCATATTCACGTCCTCCTGAACTTCAAATTAGCTAGGGTTTCCTATTTTTAGAATTTTTCTCTTCTTACTTGTAATCATCGATAACGTGTCAAAAATAAAATTGAAGGATATTTAATTTGACGGGTATGAAAACCTTTATAGATGATAACTCATTAAAAATGACATCCGATAGAGATTTTTATTTTATATTTATATTAATAACTTTGACCAATCATATCAAAGTTAAATTAGTTTAGAATTAGCGAAAATATGTTCAGGTTAAAAATAGCGAGAAACAAAACCATCGGTTCGGAGTTTTTGCCGTCACAAAAACGCGTAAATTGTGAGTAAACAAAGTGTCGATTCTGTTTTTCACTAACCTTAAAAAAAAAAAGCCAAAAAAACAGAAATATATTTTAACAGTTATCCATCCAAGAATTCTAGAAACATAATTTCCAGCCCCAGAAATTCACTTTCTCTTAATAAATTCATAATTTTGATAATTAATTACGTCAGCCCCACATTTTGTTAATTTGTTCCTAAAATCATATGCACCCCACATTTTGGGGCTGCAGAAACAGAAACCTGCACTAAGCAGCACCTCTGCTTCTTCTCTTCCCTAATTCATCATCAACCCTTGTGCAAACTCAAAGCAAGAAGAAAACCCACCTTTTGGCTTTTCGGTTTTCAATCTTTCCCATTCCCCCTCTCCATTGGGAGAAGCAGCTATCTCCCCTCATTTCTCTCCTCCTTTCTCCATACAACAACACACTCATTGTTGTTGTTTGTTCCCCAAGAAAGAGGAAGGTGAACAACTACTACAGCCCTTTTCTTTAAAGAATTTATTTGCACCATTTTTCGATCATTTTTGTTGTGGTTTACTTAGATTATTACACATCTAGAGAGCTCCCCGGCGTCACGATGGTCCGGGATTTTGCATCCCAAAAGACAATGCAGAAGACAAAATCTTTCCAGTTGAAACGAATGCTTGAAATTCCGAGACATCTTCAGAATTTAATCTTTGAGAATGGGCAGGACAGCGAGGGAGGAGATAGTGAAAATGTTCAATTGCTGAGCCCTGGCTCTAGGACTGCTGCAGAAGACCGCCGATTGGACGCTCAAGGAATGTGGGGAAGTCATGACAAGGGTCCTGGAGGCCCCGACGCTATTGATCAAACCGAAAGGATCAGAACTCCCAAATCCTATAGACCTTCCGGTAACTAAGATCATCTCCACGACCAAAGTTTCAAACTTTATGCCATTTCTTGCCACATTTTGGTAATTCAAATCATTTGCGTGACCAGAGTCTCCATTTCTTGACACAAATTTAATCATTTGCGTGTCCAGATATCGAATTGATGAAGGAAAAGTTTTCAAAGCTGCTTTTGGGAGAAGATATGTCAGGTGGTGGAAAGGGTGTGTCTTCAGCTTTAGCCTTATCAAATGCCATAACCAATCTAGCAGGTTTGAATTCATGTTTCCTAATAATAAAACTCTTCCTATCTCTGTATATCAGAAACTAATCTGGTTTCGATTTCTGTGTTTTCCCATGGCAATGTAGCATCTGTTTTTGGAGAACAAAGGAAACTAGAGCCAATGTCGCCCGATAGGAAAGAGAGGTGGGTGAAAGAAATCGGCTGGCTCTTGTCTGTGACAGATCACATCGTCGAATTTGTCCCTTCACAACAGAATGGAACAAACATGGAGGTATTCATCTTACATAATACTCAATATTTTTTTTTTCTTTTCTTGTCAAGATTCATAACTGTTAGTCTTAGTTGAATGTACATTAATAGCGGGACTCTAATTTTTCGTTTTATTTCTTGTTTGGTAGATAATGGTGACCCGGCAAAGAAATGATCTGCACATGAACATTCCCGCCCTTCGCAAGCTCGATGGAATGCTTGTTGTAAGTACTAGCTTTTATAGTTGCATTCAATTTCTGCCTATTTTCACTGTTCCAGATGCTGAATTGATTGCGGAGCTTTTTCTGATGAGTTACATAATTAAACAGGGTCATCTGGAAAGCTTTGCAACTCCAAGTGAGTTCTGGTATGTAAAAAAAGATTCTTCCCAAGAGTCAGAAAAAGGAGAAGACGCCCCGAGAAACGAAGACAAATGGTGGAAACCAACCGTTAAAGTTCCTTCAGAAGGGCTTTCAGAAGAATGTCGAAGATGGTTGCAATCTCAGAAGGAAGCTGTGAATCAAGTACTAAAAGCAGCAATGGCTATCAACGCGCAAGTGCTTGCAGAAATGGACATACCTGAAAACTACATTGACTCCCTCCCAAAGGTATAGACGGTGAAACAGTCAAACGACATACAGAAGATCATCCTAATTGCATCAAAACTGACTCGTTTTGGTTTTGACAGAATGGTAGAGCTAGCCTTGGCGATTCAATCTACAAGTGCATTACAGTGGACTACTTTGATCCCGTGGAGTTCTTTGACACCATGGATTTGTCCACAGAGCATAAAGTTCTTGATTTAAAAGACAGAATCGAGGCCTCTATTGTGATTTGGAAGAGAAAGATGAATCACAAGGATGGAAAGTCTTCATGGAGCTCCGTTGTGAGCTTGGAGAAGAGAGAACTTTTTGAGGAGAGAGTCGAGACGATCTTGCTCCTATTGAAACAGAAGTTCCCAGGAATTCCACAATCTCAACTTGACATAAGTAAAATCCAGTTCAATAAGGTAAAAACCAATTACTGAATTTTCTTTTTGCGCCTCTAACTTGTTTTGTAATAAAAAAAAAAAAAATCATGTTAATTTATTTGATTACTACGTAGGATGTCGGGTATGCTATTCTGGAGAGCTATTCAAGGGTGATTGAAAGCTTGGCATTCAATGTGTTGTCTATGGTGGAAGATGTGTTATACTCGGACCTTCAAGCACGAAAGGCCTCATCTAGCAGGAGGCTTTCAATGGATTCAGCGTCACCATTTTCAGATGGGGACATGTTGAATACATCAGAGACACCAACAAAGACGCTTTTTGAGTTCATGGAATGGAATCCAGAATCAGAAGAGGCTGATGCAGAGAAGAATGGCGCGACGAGGATCAAGGAAAACAGCTTTAAGGAGGACAGTGAGAAGATTGGGTCAGGCAAACCCCCTGCCATAAACACCAAGAGGTTTTCTTATTTAGAGAAGCTTGAGAAGTTGAGTGGTCTGAGAAGTCCAACAGCCCGGCATTGATGAAGAACACGAAAAAGAGAAGGATCCCGGAAATTTGGAAAAAGGGAAAGAACAAGGAGAGACAGGGGCAGATAGACATAGAGAGAGAAACATATACTTCCTAGGATGCTGCTTGTTAGTGATTCTATGTAGTGTGCTTTGTGCTTCCTTCCTATTTAGGATAGGGAAGTCTCTTGGAGTGGGAATGTGCTTTCTGGAATTTGTGAATTGGCTTGTAGGAACAGAAATACATCTATTCTAGTTTTTCTCAAACACTCGATGAACCTTCTGTCTTTTTTGTTCTCCATGAGGTTTCTTCTCATCTTAGTTAAAGCAATGTTTGTCTCACGCTACTCGACAAAGTTAAGGTATTTTGAAGATAGAAATGAATATTCTTTTCATTGTAAGGGAATTGAATATAGAAGAAAGCTTACCTGGTCTAATCTTATTATTCTGAGAGAATTAGATTGGATAAGTTTCATTCTATGTCTAATCCCCTAACAATGAAAAGACATTCAAAATTTCTACTTTCAAAATATCTTATGTTTTATGATTATCCAATACAATCCAATCAACTCTACGAAATGAATCCGTAAAGGGTTTGCCTTTTGCTGCCAACCCTTTGTCCGGTTGGCAGAAAAAGAGGGTTACAGAGCACAGAAAACCCTAAAGAGATTGAAAATCTGGGTTGAATGTAACTTTGCAGCAGCTACACAAAATTGAGTCTTTCACAAGTTCAACTCAGTATGTACACTTCTGGCATATATATTGTTGCTTTGTGTATCCAAGTTGCTGATTAATAAACCTTAATATTAACCATTGATGACAATTTGGTTCCAACATGATCAATTTTATTTACACAAAGAGAAGCACTAACATCAACCAAGCTGGGTACCGGGTCTATTAGCTAGAGATTTTGAGATCTGCAAACTGGGTTGTAAATAGTTTCTGCTAATTTCATCTCGTTATTCTTTTAGCTCGTCTGATGAGTGACAAGATGTCATGACCCTGCCCGGATTTTTTGAGCCGTCCATTTTTCCGAGGTTCCTGCAAGACAACACATGAAAATATGCTAAGATGGAAGGAGAGGTGACACAAAATCAGGAATTACAAAATAGTTGTAGCAAACGTGATGTACATGTATATTTGCAACTATATGTCAACACACCTGGAAGTGAAATGTAGGGTTTGGACCTCTGGAGAGGATTGAGAGTCCATCATGAAACGGCACTGAAGCAAAATAAATTCAAGTTAAAGAATGAGAATGGCAGATCATAAAAGGGTTAGCTTAGTGAGCGGGATTAGATTGGATTGAATTAGATAACTCTTCAAACTGAAAATATTTTGACCATAAAAAGGATCTGGTTTCATTATACGACGTTTAAATAGGATTCGATATAAAATTTCTTTTAAGTCTACCCTTTTAATCCTTCTACAATGAAATCAGACCCATTTTTTAGTTCAAAATACATAAATGAAGAATTATCTAATCAATTCCAATCCCAATCACCAAACGTGCCCGTTATGTCATGCATGTTACCTAGAGCTGAATCAGTTTCTCTTTTGGATAAAGATGGTTTGTGAGATGATGTGTATAAGAATAGTGGCACTGCTACATCTCTATCAAATTCATTCTTGTCACTGGTTTTAGGAGAGGCTCCATTTTCCGGTTCTCTGCATATATAGATCATAATCATCAAACCATCGAATCAAATATCATCAACTGTGGTAAGTGATTACAAAGATGAAAATTTACCTCAAATCCTCGTTCGATTTCTCAGCATCCCTGACCGCTGATCACAAAACGAACAGAATTAGACACCAGAAGGTAAATGCTAAAGAAACAATGGACTTATTGTTGAGTTAATGCCTCCTTAGTGGATTATTAATGCATTGAAATTTGATTATGTATTGGGAATAAATACATGGTGTTGTTCATTCAACCTTGTAGGAAAAGATTGATGTGGAAGCTTCATGAAAAAAAACATTAATTGAGGAAGGTGCATGAATGGACTTCAATGAAGGATGTCGAAATGTGAGGAAAATGTCCCACATTGGAAAAACACAAATACAACTTGTGCCTTAAGCACTATATAAGGTGGAGAGCTTGGCCACATTTCAACATCAAGGAGAACACCTCACAAGTGAGTGAGTGCTTCAAGAGTGTGTATAGCTCTTGGGCTAGAGTGATTTTCTTGAGCACTTCAAGAGTGTGTATAACTCTTGGAGTAGAGTGATCTTCTCGGTTAAGAGAAGGTGAAAGAGTGTGTATAGCTCTTTGGGGTAGAGTGATTTTCTCGGGTTGAGAGAAGGTGTACAAGGGGTATCCTATTGGATGCAAGGGCTCGAGTTGGGTATAAACTTGAGTAGTGTAATCTTGTATTTTGTATTCTCTCATAGTGAAGGAGAAAACTCTCCGAGGACGTAGGCAAGTTAATTGGCCGAATCTCGTTAAATCTTTTGTGTTCTTGGTTTCTTTATTTTCTTTTTTCATCTTTATTTTTAGCAATTGCGTGGCGGAGGATTAATTTCCTAACAAGTGGTATCAGAGCTCTGGTTCGATCGTGAGCGGTTTGCCATGGCAAGTTCTAGCGGTTCACATTTCAAGGTGGAGCAGTTTGATGGAAAAGGAAATTTCACTCTATGGCAAAGGAGGGTGAAGGACATCTTAGTTCAACAAGGCCTTGCACGACCATTGAAGGGGAAGGATGCGAAGCCAGAGAAGATGTCAGATGAAGATTGGGACGAGTTGGAGTCCAGGTGTGTCAGCACTATTAGGCTTTATATTGCTGACAATATTATAAATAATGTTAATGATGTAGAAGTTTTATCTTGGGAAAGGCTTGCAAACGAAGCTGAATTTAAAGTGGGATCTCTACAAGCTCAAGATGGGAGAAGATGCGAATCTCATGGAGCACATGAATGTGTTCAAGGGATTGATAAATCAACTATCAAGAGTTGAGGTTAAAATTGAGGAAGAAGATCAAGCCCTTTTACTTCTTACCTCGCTTCCCGATTCATATGAGAATATTGTTACTACAATTGTGTATGGTAAGGATACACTGAAGATGGAGGATGTAGAATCGACTCTCTTATCACATGAGAAGAGAAGGAAAACCGATGATTCTCAAGGTTCCGTCTTCATTGCTCATGAACAGAATCGTAAGGGAAGGTCAACTGCGAGGGGATTTAGTGAGCATAGCAGGTCTAAATCCAGAGGCAGAGGAAAGGGCAAGCAATGCTACAAGTGCAAGGAGTGGGGACACATAAAGCCGGATTGTCCATTGATGAAAGAGAAGGACGATAAGGGCTCAGATTGCTCCTTGGCTGGTGTAGCGGAGATGTCTAGAGATTTTGGAGAACTTCTTACAGTCTCCAAAGGTAATTACATTTTTTCTCAAGATTATTGGATATTAGATAGTGGTTGTTCTCATCACTTTTGCTCCAGGAGAGAATATTTTGATAAGTTCCAAGAAGTCCAAGGATTTGTGACTTGGGGTGATGGCACAAGACGTCATGTCATGGGTACGGGAACTGTGAAGATCATGATGTTCGATGGAGCAGTTCGAACATTGGGTGATGTGGTGTATGTCCTAAAGTTCCGGAGAAATCTAATATCCTTGAGCCAACTAGACTCCAAGGGCTGTAAGGTTTCGTCAGCAGGGGGAGTTATGAAAGTGTCACGTGGCTGCATGGTCCTAATGAAGGGAGAAAAATGTAAAAGTATGTTCCGTCTGATGGGAAAAACTCAGACCTCGAAGGTTGTTGAGAAACAAGGTGCACAGGAGAACAGGTACCTGAAACGGGTCTCGTTTGCGGGCACAGCAGAGACGCTATCTACATGTTTCCAAGTTTCAGACGATGGTGAGAAGGATAATCCTGCTAAGGAAGAGGCAAAGTCGAGGTCCCTCTTCGGAGCCAACTGGTAATTGTTGACTCGGAGCAGCTGCACATATCATTGGCCATTTTGAATCAGGGGGAGCTAGGATCGTATGCAACTGATTCGGGGTATGTGTAGTTTGTGCAAGAATAAGGCCAATGGAATGCTTGTGGGTATATCAAGCGGTATCTCAATTTGAGATGAACTTCAGAGATTGAAGTGGTGATGCAACATTATCCACCTAAGTCGGTAGGGGGAGATTGTTGAGTTAATGCCTCCTTAGTGGATTATTAATGCATTGGAATTTGATTATGTATTGGGAATAAATACATGGTGTTGTTCATTCAACCTTGTAGGAAAATATTGATGTGGAAGCTTCATGAAGAAGAACATTAATTGAGGAAGGTGCATGAATGGACTTCAATGAAGGATGTTGAAATGTGAGGAAAATGTTCCACATTGGAAAAATACAAATACAACTTGTGCCTTAAGCACTATATAAGGTGGAGAGCTTGACTACATTTCAACATCAAGGAGAACACCTCACAAGTGAGTGAGTGCTTCAAGAGTGTGTATAGCTCTTGGGCTAGAGTGATTTTCTTGAGCACTTCAAGAGTGTGTATAGCTCTTGGAGTAGAGTGATCTTCTCGGTTAAGAGAAGGTGAAAGAGTGTGTATAGCTCTTTGGGGTAGAGTGATTTTCTCGGGTTGAGAGAAGGTGTACAAGGGGTATCCTATTGGATGCAAGGGCTCGAGTTGGGTATAAACTTGAGTAGTGTAATCTTGTATTTTGTATTCTCTCATAGTGAAGGAGAAAACTCTCCGAGGACGTAGGCAAGTTAATTGACCGAACCTCGTTAAATCTTTTGCGTTCTTGGTTTCTTTATTTTCTTTTTTCATCTTTATTGTTAGCAATTGCGTGGCGGAGGATTAATTTCCTAACACTTATATGTAAGTAGCAAATTTTTCATTTTGTTTTTCACTTTTAATTTAAAAAATGGCAGGTTTTCAAACTTGATGAAATGGCATGGAAACATTACATGTAGATAAAAATCGAGCGTTCTGCCGGGGCAAAATTTCTCTCCACCGGACCCTTGACAGAGCAATCTTGCTGGTGTATTGCTGACATAAGAAAAGCCTCTGCAAATACAAGGCAATTAATTCATTCACTGATGAGTGAGCAAGATTGATTAATATATGATTACAAGGTGATAATTAACAAGTAATTAACAACTTGTTTGAGGCAATTGATCTGGAGCTCAGCCTCCGAAAATGCATGAGTCTCAGCAATGAGGCCGTTAAGATTAGCCGAAACGCATCCCAGATGGGCAACAACAGTAACCACAGCTCTGCAAACATATTCCTTGGTGTTTTCCATTACACTACAAATAAATTAAGGAAACAAAAACAAAATATGTAACCAATTTCTCAGTGAAGCCTAAAATTTTTATTAGCAAGAATGGTTGAAAAGACTCACGCTTTCCTTTCTTTGGTTTTCAAGAATGCTGATTCGCAGTAGTCAGCAGCAAAATGGAGTTGAGCCCTCAAGTCTCTCAGTTCCTTCAACCCGCCACAAACAAGAACCAGTATTTCAATGGCACCTCAATGAGAGTGAGCAAAAATATATATATATATATATATATATATATATGCAAATAAATGAAAGAAAAATGCATGAAATTTTTATTGGGTTTTCTGAAAGCACCTGGACAGAGCTATCGAAGCTAGCAATGTCCTTGGACTGGTCAGCTTCAGCCTCATAATCTTTCCCAGAAATGGGTTTACTGTTCTTCATTTCCTCCATTTTTGGTGAAGTAAAAATGTGAAAACTTGAAAGAAAGAATGAGAATTCAAAAGGGTGGGGCTTTTGTTTTGTTTTGTTTTGGACAAAGAGCATAGATTAGTTAGGCTCGTGAGAAAATAAGACACATTAAAAGGGAGATATATTCTCCATGCCCATGGCCATGACCATGACCAATTGTTTCAATTGAATTAATCATCCCCAATCATGTTCCAGAAAGAGAGAGATAACAAAACCAAAGTTTTCAGGCCCGTGATTTTGAGATTCTCATGAGAGAAGTTAAAAAAGGTGTAGTCACTACTCACTAGTCAGTGACTGACAACTGAATCAAAGTGACACTGCCATGTGGCTCATGCTGTATGTCTCATGCTGTATGTTCAAGCATCCATTTTTACCCTAAAATATTTACGGCATAGTTTCCAAGGGATGATTGTGTGAAGAAGTTTAGTGTAAAAACAATGTATAAATGGGATTATGACAAAGTGATTTGCTTTCACAATTGTTTAATTGATTGAATCGACAACGTTAATACAACGGTTGTAAGTTACATGGAACTTGGAAGTTATACAACATTATTATTATCAATCAAGGGTACAAAGGGATTTCATCTCACATGGGTTCAATATAATTTACAAGGCATTGTAAATATAATGATATTTGCACTACGAGAACTTTTTAGTTAATCAAAAATATTATACGGTCGTATTTTAAATCACTTACTATATTTATTTTAAAAATAATGACATATCGATTATGACGTCTATTTATATGATAACATATCATGTGATACTTATCTCAATACATTTATGTGATTTGAAAGAGATAATTATATTATGATTCCGAATTTTTTTTCAAGCAACTACCTAAAACTAACTTCAAGGAGAAGATTGCTGCTCAAGTTAGGGTTCAAAGTTCAAACCACCATAGAATATATATATATATATATATATAATATATATAGATCATCAGTTGCCCATTCTTCAATCAGATCCACTCTACCCGGTTCTTGTCTTGGTAATCATTTAGGTGAACAAGGATCTAGCTCAAGATCGTCTTGTTACTTGTTTCTCCTCCAATCATGCTGTTCTTTTTGCGCGACGAATGAGTGACAGAATCTCGTAAACTTGCCCAGATTTCTTTGGCCCTCTCTTCCCACGAGATTCCTGCAACAACACACACATGCTAAATAAAATGAAATTACACAAAACAACGCCGTTTATGTGACAAATGTTATGACCATATATATGTTCGTGCCCGAATCAGACCTGGAAATGAAAAGTAGGGTTATTTGGACCCCTAGATAGGATTGAGAGGCCATCACGCACCGGCACTGCATTCAAATGAGTCAAAATTACAAATATAAGAACATCGCGCATCATTTATGGCATAAGACAAGTAATAAAACTGTATGTCGACCGTGTTACCTAGAGCTGAATTTGTTTCAGGAGAATATCTAGCTTCAGGAACTCTGCATCGATCAAAATTCATCAAATTTAGATGAAGTGCATTTTCATTCTATTTCGACACGTGGGAATTAACCTCGAAAAATTTGCTCACATAATATGAAGGTATGGTAAGTTTAATTAATTACCTCATATCTTCATTGCATTTCTCAGCATCTAATGGCTTGGAAGGACTGCATGTAGATAAAAATCGGGCGTTATGGTGCGGCAAAATCTCCCTCAACTGGACTCTAGACAGGGCAAGTTTGTCGGCGTATTTGTGACACAAGAAAGCCCTCTGTAAAGGTTACAAATTAAGCAAGTTTACTGATTAGTTACTTTAATGAAATCCATCCATGAACATCAGCAAAGGTTGTAGGGTTGAAGTAACAACTTGTTTGAGGCAATTGATTCGAAGATCAGCCTCCGAAAATGCGTTGGTTTCGGAAATGAGGCCATTGAGGTTGGAAGAAAGGCATCCAAGATGATCAACAACAGTCACCACAGCTCTGCATAAATACTCCTTGGTGGTCTCCATCACACTGCAAAAGAAATTTGAAACAAAAACAAAAAACAAAAAAAAAATGTGACAAAGAGTGTAATTCATGAATTGATGAAGGGTAAAAGTGAGATTCAAGAAAGACTCACACTTTTTTTCCTTCTTGGGTTTTTAAGAAGGTTGATTCAGAGTAGTCTGCAGCATAATGCAGTTGAGACCTCAAGCCTCTCAGTTCCTTCAGCCCACCACAAATAAATAAACAAAACGAAAATGAAAATGAAAAAACTTGCATGAATTGTTGTTAGGTTTTTTGAAATGTACCTGAAGAGACCTATCGAAGGTGACAATACTGTCCTTAGACCCACGATCAGCCTCAGCCTCCGAATCTTGCCCTGAAAAGGGTTTAGAGTTGTTCATGTCCTCCATGTGTGAAGCTTGAAGCTTGGAGCTTGGAGCTTGGAGCTTGGAGCCTGAAACTTGAAACTTGAAAGAGATTATGGAAAACTGGGATTTATGGCAAGATGATAAAGTATCTATCTTTTTCGAAATTGAGGGGTGGCGCTTGTGTCTTGTGACCTACACCGGACTCATACAATCCTCTATTTCATTGGAAAAACATAAAAACAAAGGGTGGGATCGATGGGCTTGTTTTATTATGATTGAGCAAGAGAAAGAGGCAGATAGAAACAGAACAAGAGGTCGACTGATAGCAAACATGTTCGAGAAAGAGGAGAAAGATGACAAAATAACTAAAGTTTTGAGCCCGTGATCTTGTGTTCAGTGATTGGCAAAATGAAATTTTTATGACTAGATGATTGTAAGATAATTATTTAGGATGTTCTTTTTATTCCTTAATGTTGAGTTAATGCCTCCTTAGTGGATTATTAATGCATTGAATTTGATTATGTATTGGGAATAAATACATGGTGTTGTTCATTCAACCTTGTAGGAAAAGATTGATGTGGAAGCTTCATGAAGAAGAGCATTAATTGAAGAAGGTGCATGAATGGACTTCAATGAAGGATGTTGAAATGTGAGGAAATTGTCCCACATTGGAAAAGCACAAATACAACTTGTGCCTTAAGCACTATATAAGGTGGAGAGGTTGGTCACATTTCAACATCAAGGAGAACACCTCACAAGTGAGTGAGTGCTTCAAGAGTGTGTATAGCTCTTGGGCTAGAGTGATCTTCTTGAGCACTTCAAGAGTGTGTATAGCTCTTGGAGTAGAGTGATCTTCTCGGTTAAGAGAAGGTGAAAGAGTGTGTATAGCTCTTTGGGGTAGAGTGATTTTCTCGGGTTGAGAGAGGGTGTACAAGGGGTATCCTATTGGATACAAGGGCTCGAGTTGGGTATAAACTTGAGTAGTGTAATCTTGTATTTTGTATTCTTTCATAGTGAAGGAGAAAACTCTCCGAGGACGTAGGCAAGTTAATTGGCCGAACCTCGTTAAATCTTTTGTGTTCTTGGTTTCTTTATTTCATTTTTCCATCTTTATTGTTAGCACTTGCGTGGTGGAGGATTAATTTCCTAACAAGTGGTATCAGAGCTTCGGTTTATCGATCGTGAGCGGTTTGCCATGGCAAGTTCTAGCGGTTCACATTTCAAGGTGGAGCAGTTTGATGGAAAAGGAAATTTCACTCTATGGCAAAGGAGGGTGAAGGACATCCTAGTTCAACAAGGCCTTGCAAGACCGTTGAAAGGGAAGGATGCGAAGCCAGAGAAGATGTCAGATGAAGATTGGGACGAGTTGGAGTCCAGGTGTGTCAGCACTATTAGGCTTTATATTGCTGATAATATTATAAATAATGTTAATGATGTAGATTCTGCACCTGAGCTTTGGGAGAAAATGGAGAAGCTTTATCTTGGGAAAGGCTTGCAAACGAAGCTGAATTTAAAGCGGGATCTCTACAAGCTCAAGATGGGAGAAGGTGCGAATCTCATGGAGCACATGAATGTGTTCAAGGGATTGATAAATCAACTATCAAGAGTTGAGGTTAAAATTGAGGAAGAAGATCAAGCCCTTTTACTTCTTACCTCGCTTCCCGATTCATATGAGAATATTGTTACTACAATTGTGTATGGTAAGGATACACTGAAGATGGAGGATGTAGAATCGACTCTCTTATCACATGAGAAGAGAAGGAAAGCCGATGATTCTCAAGGTTCCGTCTTCATTGCTCATGAACAGAATCGTAAGGGAAGGTCAACTGCGAGGGGATTTAGTGAGCATAGCAGGTCTAAATCCAGAGGCAGAGGAAAGGGCAAGCAATGCTACAAGTGCAAGGAGTGGGGACACATAAAGCCGGATTGTCCATTGATGAAAGAGAAGGACGATAAGGGCTCAGATTGCTCCTTGGCTGGTGTAGCGGAGATGTCTAGAGATTTTGGAGAACTTCTCACAGTCTCCAAAGGTAATTACATTTTTTCTCAAGATTATTGGATATTAGATAGTGGTTGTTCTCATCACCTTTGCTCTAGGAGAGAATATTTTGATACGTTCCAGGAAGTCCAAGGATTTGTGACTTGGGGTGATGGCACAAGACGTCGTGTCATGGGTACGGGAACGGTGAAGATCAAAATGTTCGATGGAGCAGTTCGAACATTGGGTGATGTGGTGTATGTCCCAAAGTTCCGGAGAAATCTAATATCCTTGAGCCAACTAGACTCCAAGGGCTGCAAGGTTTCGTCAGCAGGGGGAGTTATGAAAGTGTCACGTGGCTGCATGGTCCTAATGAAGGGAGAAAAATGTAAAAGTATGTTCCGTCTGATAGGAAAAACTCAGACCTCGAAGGTTGTTGGGAAACAGGGTGCACAGGAGAACAGGTACCTGAAGCGGGTCTCGTTTGCGGGCACAGCAGAGACGCTATCTACATGTTTCCAAGTTTCAGACGATGGTGAGAAGGATAATCCTGCTAAGGAAGAGGCAAAGTCAAGGTCCCTCTTCGGAGCCAACTGGTAATTGTTGACTCGGAGCAGCTGCACATAGCATTGGCCATTTTGAATCAGGGGGAGCTAGGATCGTATGCAACTGATTCGGGGTATGTGTAGTTGGTACAAGAATAAGGCCAATGGAATGCTTGTGGGTATATCAAGCGGTATCTCAATTTGAGATGAACTTCAGGGATTGAAGTGGTGATGCAACATTATCCACCTAAGTCGGCAGGGGGAGATTGTTGAGTTAATGCCTCCTTAGTGGATTATTAATGCATTGAATTTGATTATGTATTGGGAATAAATACATGGTGTTGTTCATTCAACCTTGTAGGAAAAGATTGATGTGGAAGCTTCATGAAGAAGAGCATTAATTGAAGAAGGTGCATGAATGGACTTCAATGAAGGATGTTGAAATGTGAGGAAATTGTCCCACATTGGAAAAGCACAAATACAACTTGTGCCTTAAGCACTATATAAGGTGGAGAGGTTGGTCACATTTCAACATCAAGGAGAACACCTCACAAGTGAGTGAGTGCTTCAAGAGTGTGTATAGCTCTTGGGCTAGAGTGATCTTCTTGAGCACTTCAAGAGTGTGTATAGCTCTTGGAGTAGAGTGATCTTCTCGGTTAAGAGAAGGTGAAAGAGTGTGTATAGCTCTTTGGGGTAGAGTGATTTTCTCGGGTTGAGAGAGGGTGTACAAGGGGTATCCTATTGGATACAAGGGCTCGAGTTGGGTATAAACTTGAGTAGTGTAATCTTGTATTTTGTATTCTTTCATAGTGAAGGAGAAAACTCTCCGAGGACGTAGGCAAGTTAATTGGCCGAACCTCGTTAAATCTTTTGTGTTCTTGGTTTCTTTATTTCATTTTTTCATCTTTATTGTTAGCACTTGCGTGGTGGAGGATTAATTTCCTAACACTTAATTATTGTAATTATCTTGTTATTGATTGATTAGGATAGTAAAATCATTAAAAATGAAAACTTTCCGGCTAATTATAATATGATTACAATAAACACAATACGATGCTTCTGTTTCAGGAAAACTACCGAGTCATTCTAAAATGTAAAAACTTTTGAACGCTACCATTACAATAAACGTAATACGATACTTCTCATATCACCCTTTCGATTTATCGAATTGTCTTTTTATATATATCATAATCAAAACCGTTTACTCACTAAATTATCAATTGATCGAATTATTTTTGTATATTTATCGATTTGTCTTTGTACAAATAACTTAGAGAATAAACGATTACGATTATGACATATATGTATAAAGATAATTTATTAAATCGAAAGAGTGATACGAAAATGTACTACTAGAATGGGACGCAAATATTTTTTTTTATTAAATGATAGAGTACTACAACCACCTGAATATTTGAATTGTATTAGCTTAAACTAAATTATCAAGATTATGTGCCATCGGGTTCACCAAAAATTGCAACTACACATAAAGGGTAATGAAAGCTCATGCCTAGAAAGTTGATGCAGATTGCAGAAGATAAATAAATTAGGCCTGTGAGGATCGAGGACCACCCTATCATTCAACCCCACTGGTGATGCACGCCTGGAAAATGTGATGAAGGAAAGCCCTAGGTGACCACAATTTTATTTCCAAAATCATTTTTTTCCTGCAATGGAAATTAATCTATATTCTCGCCAACTACAAACTCAGCTGCCAAACATACCAAAAAAAAAAAAGCCTCAATGAAGGAGCAAAAACTTCTATATTTGAAAATCAATGACGCATCCACCAATCTTCTCTGCATTCGCAAGTTCTGGTACAATGGAGTGATGATCTGAGATTGCAGACCCCAACAGAATATCTTTGAGTTTCTTGTAGAAATGCTGAGGCTGGCTTTTGGTATATTTGTGGGTGCCATTGTTCAATGGATGCAACCCAGCAGCTGTTTGGGTACCTGACCTTGCGAATCCTTTGCTATGACGAAGAGATTGTGCATCTATTCCACACAAATGAAGTTGGTAAATTTACAAAGACAAAGTAATTGAGCTATAATGAATTAAATGATTTGAAGAGAAAATCATGAATTAATCACACTCAGAATTAATTACCTTGAGGTGTGGTTGCAGAATCTTTTCTTTCCACGCTTGATTTAGCTCGCATAATGCATAACCATGTTCTTTCTGCTTCGCGGTCATGTTCTGATACAACTGGAATATGCCAGTGCCCTTCCTCTGATTCCTGAGAACATATATATCACCAGCTGCGTCAATATTTCTGTTCTGGACTGAAAATATATATCACAGATACATATTCTTCTGATTAAGATTCAGTTCAACCGAATGGCATGGTCATGCAAGAAGTTAATTTGTTTTGACCTGGATTACAACAGAACATGGAGGAGGCATGTCAAACACCAGACCAGCATCCGTAAAAGTGAAATGTACCTGGAAATAGAAAATGATCCATAACTAGCTAGTTAGTAATCTAACAGAAAACCCAAGTATCGTTCTTATCATCAATGTGAAGTCTAAATTTCAGGCCAACAGAGGCACAGCAAATTGTAGCTCCTGAAGAGACGCACTTGATGTCTTTCTTTCCATTTGGGGAAGAAATCATTTCCAAGAAGTTGAAATACATGGTCTCTCATCTCATCATTTGTCACAAGTAAACACTTGAACTTTATAGCTGCATACAACCAGTACCTGAAGCACAGGTTAATACTGTAGATCTAAAATCGTTTACGAAGTAAGAAACTATGCAAACAGAATCATAATTATGTTCCAATATTATCATACTCACCAATCATCATTTGAACCAGTAGGTGTTGCATAGAGAGCATCAGCATTTTTCCACTTCTCAATCAATGCTCTATTTACTCGTTCATCCGTTTTGCCTCCGCTGATGCGCCTATTATGCAGAACAATGAGTGGCCATTTCTTCGAAGGAAGCTTCTGGCGTATTCCATTAACAACAGCATTGACCTAAATCATCCAACACGAAAATTTACGACAATCAATCACTAATAAGAACATAAATTTGATCTGTCTATCTCATATGTGCTTAAGATCGTGCAACTTACCTTGGATGCCACAAATTTCTTCTGGCTGAAAAGACCTACATTAGCTCCATCCACCACCGCATCAAAAGGTCCATAGTAGTCAAGCCATTTCTGCATGATAATAATTTGTTCTTTCCTAAGTCAAGTCCAAATACAAGATTAAAAAAAATAATAAGCATATTGGGGACTTGAGAAATTTCGTACTTGAAATTTTTGAAAGCTTGAATTTCTCTCTCTTTTTGCAGCTATAGATGCAACTGATTCAGCAAAATTTTCTGTTTCTACGGGATCAAGGTCATTGTGGCCAATTTTTCCCCACAGCAATTGCACAACCCATCTGTTCCAATAGTTGTATGCAGCACAGACCACTTCCCTTTTCCCAACCAGCCCTGCCCATGCCATCCCCCACCTCTATTCGCGATTGCATCCCTTATCAATCTTCGATCCCATTTTGTTCTCCCGACCCTTGAAGCTTCCTTGCTCCCAAACCATCTCTCAATTAATTCTGCAGTTGAAGGCGACACCCTCCTTACACTTTTCCTTAGTTTATGCAACATATAATACACCTTGTCACCTTTTCCAACCCCTACACTCACTCTCAAGAGGGCCTCTAGTTCAGGCTCTTCTGGAAAGACACTGTGCTCTGACATGTGTTTCTCAACAGCAAATGCCTTATCAATCTCTCCATTATGGCAAAATGCAGACAACGCAGGACCGTAAGAACGCAGCCTCGGATTTATACCCAGTGACTTCATTTGCTTCACCATATTAAATGCCATGTCTCCATCACCCATTGACATTGCCATTCTAGCCACAGATGTCAATGCTGCCTCATTCGTTGGTACATTATCCAAACGCATCTTCTCATATATCTCAAATCCCCTTTGGAGTGCATACTTCTGCACATCTTCACTAACCCGAATTCCGTTATCTTCTTGCTTAAGACTTCCATATTTTGTATTTGAAGAATCATCTCCACCCTTTGTAGGGTAGTTCAGTCAATCTAAAAGGCGGGAATTTCGCTTCACAAACCCATTAGAAAACCATGCGAAGTTCTCCTTTTCATCACAAGTACCATCCGAATCATCAAACTCTATTTTCCCCATCGCTTTCACTTGCATTCAATCCAATATCGGATTCCATGGAATCCACTCTGGTTCCGTCACCAGAGAAATCCAATGTATCCAAAGTTCGACCCGCAGTCCCACTCTTTGCAGGACGAACAACAGCAACAGCTGCAGAAGAGCAGAGATACAAAAGCACAGTATAATGGTACTGCTCCAACTTAATTTCTTCTTTTTGTGCCAAATCATAAAACTTAATTGCACCCATGACATCCCCACTCTTTGAGCACATATCCAATCCCACCCTCATTTGAGCTTCTGGTGAATCAACATCATATTTTTTAGGCCCTTTCCCCTTTTTCTCTTCTCCCACCATTTTATCACTCCCTTTCTTCTTTCTTCCCTCACTTTCCATTAAACCAACCCTGTTTTCTGAATAATTCACATTAATCTCATGCCCATTTCTCTCCCCGTCCCTCCGTTTTCTAAAGCCAGGATTTTCCCTCGGAATCTTCTCTCTACTGAACCTATTTTCTTCAGCCTTTTTATCCACTGTTACTGAACCGACATGGTTCTTTACATACTTTTTGCCAACCCTTTCACCCGTTAAGGAAGAAAGCTCCGAAACAATTTCTGAATCCTGGATTTTTGTATACGGTTGGTGGTACGTCGTCGATAGCTTTGCCTTAACTAATGGAAGTGGATAAAGTTCAAGTGTTTGTTTGGGAGGTGAGAAAGTGAGAAAATGAGAAGGGCAATGGAATTTAAGATGGTTGAGAGCTGATGGGCACTTACAGAGTGAGATGGAGAGGAGGTGGTGCTTTTGTTGCGGAAAATAGTAGAATGAAAATAATAACTCAACCCACAAAAAAGGATAAATATGCAAGGGAATAAAAGAGCAAAGAATAGAGAACACCGGATATAACGTGGTTCGGCAATATGCCTACGTCCACGGGGCAACAACAACAAGAACTTCCACTAATGAAATTAGGGGTACAAAGAGATGCACAACTTCAAGAACACTACTTGAAAGAAACTCTCTCTCTCACACTTGTTTTGCTACCAACACTACAACACTCAACACTTTCAACTTGGAGTGGGCACTCTTCACTCTCTACTTGAAGGAAGATGTTTCTCTTAGATGAGATTGATGGAATGAGCAAATGACCTCTCCTTATATAGGTCAAGGAGGAACCATCTAAATGCTTTCATTAATGCTTCACCTACCCACTTACTTCATTTTGGATCTCACTCACCTACAACCACCTACTACATTTTGGATCTCACTTACCTATAACCACCTACTACATTTTGGATCTCACTTACCTACAACCACTTACTTCATTAATGCTTCAAACAACATTTTGAAGATATATTTGAAATTTGGGCCTAGATATTTTACAATCTCCCCCTCTAGGCCAACTAGGTCAAAACGACGTGACTTCTACTTGAAGTCCACTCCAGCGGATTTGCTGCAATACTCCAACTTCTGTTGTGTAACAACTTTTGTCAACATATCTGAAGTGTTCTTGTTGGTGTGAATTTTCCTTAACTGGAAATACTTCTTTGATACTGCATCTCGAATCCAATGATAACGGAGATCAATGTGCTTCGTGCGAGGATAGTACACTGAATTTTTATTTAAATGAATAGCACTCTGACTATCACAATGCACCACATAACTTTCTTGCTTCACACCCAATTCTTGAATGAACCTCTGCAGCCAAATCATCTCCTTGCCCGCTTCATTTGCAGCAATATACTCAGCTTCAGTGGTGGATAAGGCAACACATTTTTGTAACTTAGACTGCCATGAAACAGCTCTCCCTGAAAAGCTGAATAAGTATCCAGAAGTGGATTTTCTAGCATCAAGGTCTCCTGCCAAGTTTGCATCCGTAAAACCTTCTAACATCGGTTTCGATCCACCAAAGCACAAGCACAACTTTGAAGTGCCTCTCAAATATCTGAGTATCCACTTGACTGATTCCCAATGCTCTCTGCCAGGGTTAGAGAGATACCTACTAACAACACCAATTGCATGTGCTATATCTGGTCGAGTACAAACCATAGCATACATAAGACTACCAACAGCTGATGAGTAGGGAATACCTGCCATCTTGTCCATATCCTCTTGTGTAGTTGGGCATAAACTTCTGCTTAACTTGAATTGATTACCTAGAGGTGAGTTCACTGGCTTAGCTTCTTTCATGTTAAACCTCTCAAGCACTCGTTCAACGTACCTTTCCTGTGACAACCATAGCTTCTTCGCCTTCCTGTCATGAGTGATCTCCATGCCCAAAATATGTTTAGCTGGACCTAAGTCTTTCATATCAAATGATTTTGACAAATCTGACTTCAACTTGTGAATCATAGCAACATCGTGTCCCACAATCAACATATCATCAACATAGAGCAATAAAATGATGAAGTTACCTCCGGTGAACTGCTGGATATACACACATGGATCGGCATCTGTTCTCTTGTACCCATGACCCAACATGAATGAGTCAAACTTCTTGTACCATTGCCTCAGTGCCTGCTTTAGCCCGTACAAGCTTTTCTTCAACTTACAAACCATGTGTCCTTTTCTCTCAACTTCAAAACCTTCTGGTTGCTCCATGTAAATTTCCTCTTCCAAATCACCATGCAGAAATGCTGTCTTCACATCCAACTGCTCCACCTCAAGATCCATGCTAGCTGCCATGCTCAGAATAACTCGGATAGAAGTCATCTTAACCACTGGTGAGAATATCTCGTCGAAATCGACTCCTTCCTTCTGCCCAAAACCCTTGACAACCAAGCGAGCCTTGAACTTTGTCAACTGCTCATTCTCGCCCCTTTTCAACTTGAACACCCACTTATTTTTTAGTGCTTTTCTGCCTTTAGGAAGCTCCACCAACTCATAGGTGTCATTCTTCAATAAAGATTCCATCTCAGACTTCATTGCCAACATCCATTTGTCATTATCTGCATGAGTCTTTGCCTCCTCAAAATTTTCAGGCTCTCCATCACCAGTCAACAGAATGTATCTGGAATGCGGGTCATCCCCATCACTGGTCGTGAGAATATACTGTGAAGAAGAATACTTAGTATTCGGCTTCGACACTCTGTTTGATTTACGAACTGGTACTTGGGAAATCTCCGGTTGATCCTCCTGGCTTGGCTCTCCCTGAATTTGATCGTGCTGATCATCATCTTCAGGTTCAGACACTATCTCAGCACCTTCAGCTTCAGCCATGTCAAGAACGTCTTCATGTATAACCTCTTGAGCTCTGTCACTGGGTTCTTGTTGCAGCGGTGATGAATCATAGGTGAGTTGGCCTACATTTTTAACTGTTTCCTTATCAAGATCTGCCACGGTCTGATCTTCAAAGAAGTGTACATTTCTGCTTCTGAATAGCTTGTTGGTCTTTGGATCCCGCATGCGGTAGCCCATTTCTTCATTGTCGTATCTGAGAAAGATGCACGGTGTGCCTTTGTCATCTATCTTCAATCTTTTCTCGTCGTATACACGTGCAAATGCTTTGCACCCAAACACTTTCAAGTGTGAATATGAAACGCTTCTACCGGTCCATACGCATTCGGGAGTCTCAAAGTTCAATGGTACACTTGGTGATCGGTTGATAAGGTAACAAGCGGCTGACACAGCTTCGGCCCAAAAACGCTTTGATAGATTGGTTGTCTTCAGCATGCACCTGACCTTCTCCAGAATGGTGCGGTTCATCCTTTCAGCTACACCATTATGTTGTGGGGTGCCAGGAATTGTCTTTTCATGCCTAATGCCATACTTCGAACAGTAATCTCTGAACTCGTTCGAAGTGTACTCTCCTCCATTGTCGCTGCGGATACATTTGAGGGCTCTCCCAGTCTCCCTCTCCACCATGACATGAAACTGCTTGAAGGTTTGGAATACCTGGCCTTTTGATTTCAACAAATATACCCAAACATTTCGTGAAACATCATCAATAAAGGTAACAAAATATCTATTACCACCTAGTGATTCAACTTCCATAGGGCCACAAACATCAGAATGTACTAGGTCTAATATTTTTTCTTTTCTTGTGAAGGTACCAGAAAAACTGACTTGATTTTGTCTGCCATATAAACAATAATCACAAGAGTCGAGTGAGGTACCTTTGGCAAAGGGAATGAGAGACTTCTTTGCCAAAACTTGCAATCCCTTCTCACTCATGTGGCCTAATCTCTTGTGCCATAGATTTGGAGGAGAATCGTCCGCGACATTCAACTCTCCTTTGCAAATCTTCTCATATGTCTTGTAAAGGGTGCATCACAACTTCCCTCTAGCGATGACTAGCGATCCCTTGGTAAGCCTCCACTTTTGATCTCCCCCGTGATGATGGAACCCTTGTTGATCAAGCACACCGGTTGACATTAGATTGAGACGTAAACCAGGAACATGTCTCACATCTTTCAATAACAGCTTGTTGCCCAAATCAGTCTCGAACAAAACATCACCTATTCCTGATATCTTGGAATAGCTATCATTGCCCATCTTCACTTCCCCAAAGTCTCCGGCTTTGTATGTGGTGAAGAACTCTGAGTGCGCCGTGGCATGGAAAGATGCTCCAGAATCAACTACCCAAGAAATGTTTTTATCTTCATCAGCATGTCGGCAATCACTGTCAAGAGACAACAACTCACATGCTTGACTGGACACAGTAACGGTAGCTGCAGTACTGGTTGTGTCCTCCTTCTTTTGGTAGGTTGAGTCATCTTTCCCATCCTTCTTGTTATTCTTTAGTTTGTTGCAATTCTTCATCATGTGGTCATAGAGATTGCAATTATGACACCTTACATTGAATCGTGTCCTCGAACGGCATGCACTTCTTCCACGATCTCGACTGGGACCTTTACTCTTGCTCCTTCCTCTATTCTCCGCCACAAAGACTTGGCTATTATCGGAACTACTTCCTCCTAGTCTCTTCATTGAACATGTTGTCTTTAACATTATCCATAGATAACACACCATTGGGAGCAGAGTTACTTACAGTAATGACAAAGGTCTCCCAGCTGTCGGGCAAAGATCCAATAAGCAATAACGCTTGAAGCTCATCCGCGATCTTCATGTCCATCGTGGCCAATTGATTGACAGTGCTTTGGAAGTTGTTGAGGTGCTCAGTCACCCTTACGCCCTCCTTATACTTCATGTTGACAAGCTCCTTAATGAGAAACGCTTTCTTCTAGGCGGTCTTTTGTTCGAACAATGACTCCAACTTCAACCAAAGAGCATGGGCGTTAGTCTCGTTGGACACATGGTGGAACACACTATCATCCACCCATTCACGAATATGGCCAATAGCCTTGTGATTCAACTTCTTCCATTCAGCATCTCCCATATTCTCAGGCTTTCCTTCCTCTCCTTCTGTGGGTTCATGCAGATCCTTGCAATAGAGAATGTCCTTCATTCTCGGCTTGCAATAGAGAATGTCCTTCATTCTCGGCTTCCATGTAATCCAATTGGAGTGGTTGAGTCGAACTATGGTACTCCTTGAGCCTTCCATTCTAACTCTCAACGAACCTAGAGCTCTGATACCACTGTTGCGGAAAATAGTAGAATGGAAATAATAACTCAACCCACAAAAAAGGATAAATATGTAAGGAAATAAAAGAGCAAAGAATAGAGAACACCGGATATAACGTGGTTCGGCAATATGCCTACGTTCACGGGGCAACAACAACAAGAACCTCCACTAATGAAATTAGGGGTACAAAGAGATGCACAACTTCAAGAACACTACTTGAAGGAAACTCTCTCTCTCACACTTGTTTTGCTACCAACACTACAACACTCAACACTTTCAACTTGGAGTGGGCACTCTTCACTCTCTACTTGGAGGAAGATGTTTCTCTTAGATGAGATTGATGGAATGAGCAAATAACCTCTCCTTATATAGGCCAAGGAGGAACCATCTAAATGCTTTCATTAATGCTTCACCCACCCACTTACTTCATTTTGGATCCCACTTACCTACAACCACCTACTACATTTTAGATCCCACTTACCTACAACCACTTACTTCATTAATGCTTCAAACAACATTTTGTAGATATATTTGAAATTTGGGTCTAGATATTTTACAGCTTTTGCTGCACGGCGTTGGAGGTGAAGAAGGCCATGTGTGGCCGTTGCAGGAGCACTCTGTGCAATACCGATTTATGGATAATTCAAACAATAACTATACAGTGATGAAACCAGAAATTACGAAAGTACCCTTAATGGGGTGTGTGCGCAAATTTCCTACCTTATGCATCTCTTATAATTCAACCACAAAAAATTATCTCTTATAAAGTAGTTATATTTTACCATTTGTACATAGTAACTTTTTTTGGGGGGGTCAAAACAGTCACATTGACACAAATATATAATTCAACGTCTCTTATAAAGTAGATATATTTTACTATTTGTACTTAGTAACTTTTTTTTAGGGCGTCAAAATTGTAAGCAGTCACATTGGCACAAATAGTGTATCAGAGAATATGTAAGAATGTACTATACCACGTAACAAAGAAATTAAAACATCATATAATAATTGAACATTTAATTTACGTGTTATACATATTATATAATTCACGTGACATCCATCGATTTTTTGTAAAGCAAATTCCAATTGATTTTCTTCATTTACTCTCTCGTCCTTGCTCCATCAACTGATCAACCAAGGCTGGATCCGGTTCGGTTTTATAGTTTTTGAAAATTAGCGGCCAAAAACAATATAGAACGAAACCGGCATGAGGAAGACAAGTTGCTCAAGGCCCTTTTATCTTACTCTCACAAGGATTGTGCCAATTGCGATTGATTGGGACAAGGGTCCTGTAAAATTTAACTTGAATCACCATACAGTGTCAAAGAATAAGTATCGTAATTTGACAATAGCTAATAACCAACAGAAACAAAAGCAAAGTAAATAGTAGAGTGAATACACATTACTGGGTACCTCTCGCAAACAATACCCAATCATGGATAAACGGAAAAGAATCCAGCCTCACTGAAGAAGGCAATCAAACTAACGGATGAAAATCGACAGACACTGGTAGCCGATAAACTGTTTAACATCTTATGCTACTAACATCTCACGTAAAGAAAATGTCAACATGCTAAATCTATGCGAGACAACTTGATACAAGGAGACGCTGTCATAAAGGCATTGAAATCCCTGAAATATGGGAAGAGGAAGTATTAGAATCCATACTTGATATGACATCAACAAGGCAGGACATGATTGAATCAAGACCGATATATCAAAGGAAACAATGACCTGGGTTTACAGAAACTCCCTTGTTTTATTTGCAACATACTTGTGATCATTATCTTCTCCATAATTGGGTTGTTTAACATATAAGTATACACAAATATGAAAGCAAGAATACATGGCATGCTAGTTGGCAGCTCCAGTTGAATTGTAATGTATGCCTCATTTCAAAAAGGATTTTTTTTTCAATTTCAGTTTTTCGCTCTTCCTATAAACTACCAGCAACTTGGAGATATCTTAAATAAAATGTATCTAGCTATGAAAAGTTTTCTTTTGATAAAAGAATCATAGTTTGGTTAGTTATCATATCACTTAGCACAAACTCGCTCAGAAGCTGATTATGAAGGCAGCCAACGGAAAAATAAATCCATTCCATAAATAGTGCCAAATCTTAGATAACTAACACCCAATTGGACCAATAAAGATGTTCTATTAAAAGCAAATGCAGAATTCAAAAATCCCATGTCGCAAAGCATGAAATGTTTTGTGTAAACATCAACTTTTTACTTGAATTTAAACAGTAGCAATCGTAAACCATATATCACTCAATATGGTTTCTTGAGTGCATATAATATGTTTCTGCAGAACAAGTACTAAAGCAACGCAACTGAGCGCTTATTTCTAAATTAATCTAGCATGAAGTAAATGAATTCAGCAACAGATTGCAAACACAGTCCACAGAGTCAAAAAAACAAACGGATGGCGTGCATTTTCTCCTTGAATTCGATTTCTTATGAAAGCTGCGAATATTAAGTGCGCGAAGCGTCAAATTAAAGTAAAAATCTCACCTTGAGGAACTAATCCCCAGTTCTGAGACTCAATAGACAAACTCGATATCAACCGTGCCGAAGCCACTGCGCTGTGTAATGGCAACATTGATCCGACGCTGCCCAGCTCTGATCGTAACCTAATAAAGACTCAATGTTTCTGAGATTCAAACTTTTCCTACTCGTTCTCGGATGCCAAACAAGGGGTTAAAAACCAAGAATGAGAAATGGGAAGTGAAGAAAATGATAACCTGGAAAGGCGGGAAATGCGTCGAATGGGAGCGGATGTCGGAGACTGAAGACTCGATTTGAGCTGAGAGGGCACGAACGCGGGCGAGGTCTTAGTGAGATTGCGCGCGAAGGGCTGTAATCGAGACGATAACCTAGAGACAACCATGCAGGACGCCATTGGAGAAGTTTCGGGCTTTGCAGCTAGCTACCGTTGCTATCTTCGCTCGGGTTTCGGGGTTTCCGTCACTCTGTTACTGTGTCTGACGCATAAGGTTTAAGGGGAGTTGCCAATCGAAACGACGTGGTCTTGGTTTCTATGTGTTTTTTTTTATTTTTTATCAGTGGTTTCTATGTGTTAGGATGTTTTTAAGGCTTATTTAGGTTAAATGTACTCCAACTCATATAAAAGTCACACTATCTATCATATACTAATAGATTTGTTTTCTTAATACCTTAAAATAGCAGAGTTAATCCAATCTGCTTTTTTTTTTGGTTACAGATATTAAGTGGCCATAAAAAATAAAGATAAAAAAAAAAAAATTAACATGCTAAGTATCTATGTGGAAAAATGATTAGGAAATTTTTTTTTGTTAGAATAGATTAATTATATAATAATTACCTTTATGAGAATTTCGTTCATTCAATTGAGAAGGAAACTTGCTAAGAATTTAATCTATTAATACCATCATCCACACCCCGTTAACAGAAAACAAATCAATAAAAAATGAACATAAATCATTTAGGAAGCACAATATAAAAAGATACAAAATAAAAATTAAAGATGTGAAAAATGGGAAATTCCATAAATACAAATAAGAACAAGAATAAGAAACTTGAGAACTGTTCATTTTCCTTTGCCAAACATCAGATTTTTACTTATAATACGATTACCTTAAGTTTGTGATTTAATACGCCGAACATCGGTCATACATTAAATCTCTTAAACTCTACTCTAAATGCCCCGAACAGCGGATCAACATTTAGTTTCGAAATGAAGATTAAACTCTAAAATGTAAGAAATAAATTATTTTTAGAAAGTAAAACACATGGAGATTGTATTCAATTTTTACAAAAGATATGAAGGAAAAACCAACACATATATTGCATTATAAATAGAACCAATAACAAATAAAAGATTTTAAGAGGATGGGGAGCAAATGTTACACTTTCAGAATGGATGAGAACAAATGATTGTTTTTCACAAGGAACACCGAACATCGGTTGGAACCTTATGAAGATGAAAAGGATAAAACAAGGGAAATTCATACTTCAACTCTTAAAATTTGTATAGGAAATATTATACCATAATTTCTCCTAAAGAAGGCTCAAATGTGTGCCTTAAGGAAGTGTCTCTTAAAGAAGGAAAATTAACCCCTATTTATAGGAAAAAAAAACTACTTAAACTCTATAAAAATAAAACAAAGTAAATACAAATTACAATTAAAAAAATAAAAAAAAGAAATGATGAGATTTGGCTGACTTTTTGGGAAAAAGATGTTGAAAAATCAATAAAGTGGGCTGCTGAAGTGACTTGACAGAGATTCGGCGGTTGTAGGTAGGTCAGGGGGGTAGGTCGGCGCCTGACGCATTGATTGAGGCCGAGTGGTCAAGGCACGCGTGCTGAGCTGCAGAGGATGTCTTGGGTAGGCGTGCGTCGAACCGACAATGAGTCTTCAGCAGGCGCGCGTCGAATGACCGATTGGGATGGATGCGCAGGATAGGCTCGCGGGTTGCTGGGACTCGCGTGTCTGGGCCGTGGGCTGAGGAACTGAAGTGGGTTGGATTTCTGGGCTGATTTCTTTTGGCCTCCAGCAGCTTCCTATCGAAATTCCAAGGTAATTTCGGTGTCCTCCCTTGTTTTAGTCATATCTTTTTCGTTAAAACTCCGATTGGGACGATTTTTTCTCCAAAATGCTCAGAATTCCATTTTTTTATTTCTGAAAAAATCCCACAAAATATATTATTCTCCTCTATTTTTTTTATTATTTTAATATTAAAAGTTACGTATAAAGGGTATAAAATAATATAAAATTATGCTTAATTGAAGACCTATCACCCTCTCTCTCTCGCACTCTCTCTCTCCCTCTCTCTCATCTTTTCACTATCAATCTCTTTCATCTTTTCTTTATCAAATTCGAAATTTGAACTAGAGTTTTCAAGCTCGGATTTTCAGAAGGATTAATAGCGATGGAGGGAGAAGGAGAGGTGAAAAATATTTTGGGTTTGGTTGATTTGGATTCCTTCTTCTTCCAAACAACATATTTGGTTGAAGATGAAACTCAAAGTTGTAGAGATAAAGAATGAAAGTTTTGGGTCTAAGGAGGAGAATGGGGTTGGGGAGGTTGAGAAGGAGAATTGTGACATTTCATAATTGCCCTTTATTAATCTAATGTGTTTTAATCTACTTAGGCGCCACATAATTTTTTTGATGTCAAATTAGACGAAGGAAACGTAAAAGAAGTTGAGTTTATTAACTCGACTATTTCAGAGTGTTAAGTAAATGAATAACTAGTATAGAGTGCAAAGTGTGATTGTTGTGTAAATTCAGGATGCACTTAACCAATAAGCCTCTTTTAAGATTCGTTAGTAAGCAATGACCATGACATGGCCTAGTTTCAAGTAATAATAGTGGGCCCTGCTTAGCCTAATTTAATTTCTTAGGATATAGAATACGTTTGGTAATCCGTATACGAGACTAGATAAAATAATATAATACAAATTAGTGTTTAATATCACTCGTATTAATTAGTTACCGTATAAATTAATACGGTTGAGTACTTTATACGGTTCAGATACGCTAAAATAATAAGACTAATGTTATTTTGATATATTAAATTGATTATATTTGGTGACTCACTTGATGTGAGAATCAATGAGTACTGAGGCGAGTGCATCAAGTGATTTAATTTATTAAAAATAACATTATTCATTGATTGAAACATCAAGTGTGTTACTAAATGTAGTCAATTCAATGTGCCCAAATATCATTACTCAAATAATAATTTTGAAAATATCTATATTAAATAGTTGGATGACTAGTGATCTTTAAAAATGCAGTAATAATAATAGTAATAGTAATAAATAATACATATTTAATAATTTTTTAAATAGTAGTAGAACAACTTATCAATAATTAATTAAGATAATAATAATAATATACATAACTAATACTTATGATATAAATATTTCATATCAACTACTATAATATAATATGGACAATATAATATAGTCAACATTTTTAATTTAATAGAGCACAAAACACCTAACTAAATAGTCAACTTATCCGGTGGACATATTAATCTATTACACTGAAATAATCGGTACAATATAACGTAACAAACGAGGCCATAAATGTAATTTTTATTGCCGCTCTCAAATCATCACTATTCCTCTATTACATTAAAATCCTTATAAATTAATAATTTTAAAATTAATGAACTTTATTAAATTAGTGAGAAATAAATTAATGAAAATAATGAAGATAATGAAGCTAAAGATGATCTCTCTAAGAGTAGACTTTAGCTTTCATTCATTCACGCTTACATCATCAAGACACGGGTTACAGTATTTATACAATTCATAGAGACCTCTACCTGATTACTTAGCCTTTAAGCAATGATTTAGTTAGTAGTCTCTTGGTGTTAGCTTCATTGAACAATACAGTTGGAGTAACTAACTCAAGGAATAGCTGGAAGGTAGTTATGGTTGTTTGTGATAGCTGGAACGGTTGCAAGGGAACGACTATAGTGCTGCAGCTGCATCAGGGGTTATTGTGCAGTCAAGAGGTTAGGACGTTACTTAACAGCCCCCCTCAAGCTGATGAGGAGAGGGACTCGAGCATCAGATTGGAGGAGTGCAACTAGAACAGATCATCAGGCAGGGCCTTGGTGAAGATGTCTGCGGTTTGATCATGTGAAGCCACATTTTGGACATCAAGATCACCTCGAACGACACGTTCTCTAACGAAGTGATAATCAATTTCGATATGTTTGGCTCTTGAGTGGAAGATGGGGTTAGCACAAAGGCTGGTAGCAGAGGTACTATCACACAGAATCAAGGGAGGTTTGGACAATGAAACGTGAAGAGCATGCAAGAGTTGTCTGATCCAAGATACTTCAGCAGCTGTGATTGCAAGAGCGCGATATTCTGACTCTGTGCTGGACCTAGAGACCGTGGTTTGCTTCTTTGACATCCAGGAGATGGGATTTTCTCCAAGATAAACAACCAAGCCAGTGGTGGACCGTCGATCATTTGGGTCCACAGCCCAATCTGCATCTGTGTAAGCAATGAGATCAAGAGAACCGACAGTGAAATTAAGGCCACGGTGAGGAGTGCTCTTGAGATACCGCAAGATCCGTTTGACAGCCATAAAATGAGCTTCAGCTGGAGAGTGCATGTATTGGCACACCTGGTTGACAGAGAACACGATATCGGGTCTTGTGAATGTCAAGTACTGTAAAGCACCAACAATACTTCTGTAATTGGAGGGATTGTTGTAGAGGGGGCCACTGTCCTTCTTCAATCTGGAACCAGGAACAATGGGAGTGTCAACTGATGCGCTGTCCAACATGGAAGTTTTGGTAAGTAGATCATGTATGTACTTGGACTGAGAGATAAGCAATCCAGTGGATGTATATGTAATTTGTAGACCAAGGAAGTAATGAAGCTTGCCTAAATCTTTCATGTCAAACTCAGAGGTTAAGGCACAAACAACTTCTGAGATGGCAATAGGACAACTTCCTGTGAGAATTATGTCATCGACATAGAGAAGAAGAACCACAATGGCAGAAGGAGTGTGTTTGACAAACAAGAAGGAGTCTGCCCATGTGGTTTGAAAACCAAGACCAGGGAGAAAACTGGTGAACTTGTCGTTCCAAGCACGAGGGGCTTGCTTGAGACCATACAAGGATTTTTCTAGTTTGCAGACAAAATCAGGGTGATAAGGATCCTCAAAGCCAGGTGGTTGTGCCATATAGACCTCTTCTTTGAGCTCTCCATGCAGGAAAGCATTTTTAACATCCAGTTGTTGAAGGGGCCAGTTGTAGTGGGCTGCCAATGCTAAAACCAGTCTTACTCTGGTGGTCTTAACAACAGGACTGAATGTTTCTGTCAGGGCCCGTCCCAAATATCACCTCGATACTCGGGATGAACCCTGCTCCCGTCTGACAATCATACTTACAATACCAAAAAGAAACTTAATACAACGATAAGCATAACCATCAGACGAAGGAGTAACTATATACAACAGAAAGTCAGAGCATAGTTCTACAAAATGGGCACCAAAAGTCCTACAAGTCTAAGTCCGCAACGGAAGAACGTCGGAAGCCCTATGCCTCGATCTCTGCCTCAACGTTCACCCCGGCGCTATCACCACGACCTGGAGGGAAATTTAAAAACCAAAGGTGTGAGTGGACCAAAAAGAATAAAAGTTTTAAAATCAGTTTATCACTAATTCAAGGTTAAGGAAAATAAAATCATTTGTTCCCTCCGGTTTAAAACCAGGCATGCCAATGGAGTAATAGAAAAATCATAGTATGAAAAACATCATAAGAAACAGAGACACTATAAATACCATAAGAAACAGATACACTATAAAACATCATAAGAAACAGATACACTATAAAACATCATAAGAAACCAGAGTATAACCCGATCAAACCTGCTGGACCTATCCGAGTCTTTAAACTCAACCAGGCCTCACATATCAATCCGAGTCTTTAAACTCCCGAGTCTTTAAACTCAATAGGCCTATGGGGGTAATATCATAATATTCGAGTCTTTAAACTCCCGAGTCTTTAAACTCAATCCGGGCCCGTCCCCCATCAATATCAATCCGGGTCTTTAAACCCATATCCAGATCCAGCAAATCCAATCCATATCCAGTGTAAAACCAACTCAAAATCCATCGCCAAATCCGAATTCGAAATCCCCGGTTCGAAGCCCTTCCGGCGTTCAGAACCGACATTCCGAACCCAAATCCGGAAAATCCATTCCATACCAAAAACCATAAGAAATCCCTAACCATGTTTCATAACCCATTTACCATCATCAGAAAACATTTATAGGGTGAATTTCTCAAATATAGCATCAAAATTTGAAAACCAGCTTTTTCTCGAAAAACGTGCAAAACCCCGAAATATCTCGAAAAACGTGCAAACATCTCAATCACATATAACCATCATTTAAAGCATAAAAACACACATAGAATCATAAAACAGTAATTAAAACAGTTTGGCATGCTCGGAAATAAGAGAAAGTCCACTCACAGTTTACGACACGTCACTCGCGCTCCGTGCGCTCCTCAACCGTCTCTGGTGTCTCCCGTCCTGTCAATAGATACCAAATAGGGTCACAATAACATCAAGGATACCTTCCCTATTTTCCCCAATTTTTCGGGAATTTAATAATATTTTAATCATAAACCCTAAACCGTACGGATTCCCGAACCATTCCGTAACACCGTCCGATTAACCCGAAAACTATACCATTGGACTCCTTAGGACATTTAGGACTAAACTCATGTTGGACGTTTAACCGGATTCCTTCCCACGCGCCCCCACGCGCCGCCCAAAATGGCTGCGCGTGGGCCTCACGCGCCTGCTACAGTCCACCTTCAACCTCGAGTCACCCGGTTCAACACAGTTGAACCGGCGTGACCGGTTCTCCGCCGTTCACCCACCGTTCTTCTCCATTTCAATCCCACTAGCTTCGTCCAGTTCCCTGCAATCAAACCCAATCCTAAAATCCAGCAATCACGGCCTAGAACCCTTCGTCTTCAACCTCGACAAAACTTGCCCGTGGCTCTGTTTTCCTTCCCGGCCGTCCACAGCTTCCCCCTTCACGGTGGTGATACCAGCACCACCCTAGGACCTTACTGAGTCCTACCCAACTCACAGAATCCGTCGATTCATCCCCGAAGTCCACGACTTCAAGTTTGAAATCACGGCCAAAACAGAGTATGGGATACTCGCCGTCGAACCACCAGCCACCGTGAACCTCCCGTCACGGCAACCACCACAGACGACGCCTAAGACCTCCCTGATCAACACCCTGACCTCCTAATCCCTCGACTCTAAGCCCATCATCACGACTTTGCAATTGAAAAAGCCACGAAAAACAGAGTAAACGGGCTTACCTTTCGATTCCGGCGCCGCCGTGAGAACCGTCAACCACCACGGTGCTCGTGGGACTCCCCTCAACCTCCTGAGTCTCCTACCGTCCTGGTTTGCCTCACCACACGGCACAACAGCCTCCACCGTCCACGATCTCCTCTGTTTTCCTCAAACGTTCGCCGCACCACCACCGTGCCGCCGTGCACGATTCCAATCCCAAAACACGATCAACACCTCACCCACGTCTCTCTGTCACTCTCACCAGTCACTCCTCACTCTCCCTGGCCTCCAGATCGATCACCGCCTCACTCAACCTTCACTCTGTTTTCTGTGTTTCAAACCCAAACACGGTTTGATTTTTGTACAAGGTGTGGCCGTGCACACTTGAGAATGGCCTGGAACCATCCAGCCACTCCCACGTGTCCAACATCCATAGGCCAGCCCCAAATATCTGCCACTTGCCCTTATCTGATTGGGCTGAGGAAAAAAATGACCAAAATGCCCCTCCTGCACAAAATTACCATTTTGCCCTTAGACTTCCCAGACCCGTATCTTTTCCGTCCGACGTCCGATGACAACGTGCCGCCTGTCGTTGAACTCAGGACGTCGAGACCTATCTAACGGTCCTCGGTCTACGTGAAAATCACACATCCTCCAAAAAGTCAACATTTTCCCTTTTTGCTCAAAATTACGGTAACGCCCCCAACCTTCCGTACATCATAACTTTTCCTCCGGTTGTCCGAATCGAACCTGCCACCTGTCTTCGGACTCGTGACGTCCTAACCTACGTCACGGTCAAGGGCTAACACTCATCAAATCAATATTACAAAAAGTCAACTTTTCGTTTACTATTCACAGGGGCAAAATCGTCATTTTTACAAAACTTCACAGAAATTACATTTGTACCCTTCCCGTAGGTACGGGTTGTTACAATCTACCCCCCTAAAAAGAATTTCGTCCCCGAAATTCAGTGAAATAAATAAGGGTGCTGTTCTCGCATCAAGGCCTCGGGTTCCCAAGTAGCTTCTTCGACCTGATGATTTCGCCACAATACCTTCACTAAGGGAACCGTCTTCCTTCGCAACACTTTATCCTTCCGATCCAGGATTGCAACAGGTTGCTCTTCAAAACTCAAGTCTTCCCTCAGTTCCACTGGTTGTGCTCCCAAAACATGCGAATCATCTCGAATATATTTCCGAAGCATAGAAACATGAAAGACATTATGTACCTTTTCCAAATCTGCTGGTAAGGCCAATCGATAAGCTACAGGACCAATCCGCTCCAAAATCTCATACGGTCCAATGTAACGAGGACTCAACTTCCCTCGTCTGCCAAATCGTACAATTCCCTTCCAAGGAGATAGCTTCAGGAAAACCCAGTCTCCAACAGCAAACTCCAAATCCCTGATCCTACGGTCAGCGTAGCTCTTTTGGCGGTCCTGCGCTGCCTTCAATCGATCCCTAATCAGTACCACTTTTTCCTGAGTAAGCTCCACCAGCTCAGAAGTAGTCAACCTCCTCTCTCCAACCTCAGTCCAACACAATGGAGTCCGACACTGCCGCCCATACAAAGCCTCGTAAGGAGCCATCCCAATGCTCTCCTGAAAACTATTATTGTAGGCGAACTCCATCAAAGGCAGATGTGATTCCCAAGTACCCTGAAATTGAAGCACACAAGCTCGCATCATATCCTCGAGAATCTGAATAGTCCGCTCAGACTGCCCATCAGTCTGAGGATGAAAAGCAGTACTGAAGTGTAATTTAGTCCCAAAAGCTTCCTGTAAGCTCTGCCAAAATCGAGAAGTGAATCTCGGATCTCTATCAGATACTATCGACTCCGGAGTCCCATGCAATCGAATAATCTCATTAATAAACAACTGTGCAAACTGTTCCAACCTGAAGTTCTCCCGTACTGGCAAGAAATGAGCAGACTTCGTAAGTCGATCCACAACAACCCATACACCATCGTGTCCCTTCGGTGTTCTCGGAAGCTTGAACACAAAATCCATAGTCAGGTGATCCCATTTCCACTCGGGAATCGGCAAAGGTTGCATTGCTCCATAAGGTCTCTGCCGCTCGGCTTTTACCTGTTGACAAATCAAACATCTACTGACATACTCTGCAATTTCACGTTTCATCCCTGACCACCAGTAATGCTCTCGAAGTGTACGATACATCTTGGTCCCACCGGGATGCATCGCATAAGCTGAACAGTGAGCCTCATCCAGTATCACCTTCTTCAAGACTTCATCCTCAGGAACACACAACCGTCCATTCTTAACCAAAGCTCCATCCTCACGGATCTCAAAATCCTGTCTTTCTCCAGCCTCGGCCTCAATCCGAATGATGCCCAGAATAGGGTCCTCAAACTGAGCATCAATCACCTGATCAATCAAAACGGGTCGCACATGGAAACTCGCTAGGAGGGCTCCCTGATCATCCACAGTCAACTCTACTCCCAACTTACGGAGCTCAACCAACAAAGGTAACCGTACTGTCCTCAAATGCGACAAAGAACCAGCTGACTTTCTACTCAGAGCATCGGCTACCACATTAGCCTTCCCTGGATGATACTCAATAGTACAATCGTAGTCCTTAAGTAACTCCAACCAACGGCGCTGTCTGAGGTTCAATTCCTTTTGAGTGAACAAATACTTCAAACTCTTGTGGTCCGTAAAGATCCTGCACTTCTCACCGTACAAGTAATGTCGCCAAATCTTCAATGCATGAACCACCGCAGCCAGTTCCAAGTCATGTGTAGGGTAGTTCACCTCATGGGGTTTCAATTGCCGGGAAGCATAAGCAATCACTTTCCCGTGCTGCATCAAGACACAACCCAAACCTTGTAAAGAAGCGTCACTGTACACCTCGAACTCCCCACTATCGTCTGGAAGGGCTAACACAGGAGCAGATGTCAACCGCCTTTTAAGCTCCTGGAAACTCTGTTCACAGTTCTCATCCCACTCAAACCGAACTCCCTTCCGTGTCAACCTCGTCAACGGTGCTGCAAGAATAGAAAAGCCCTCAATAAAACGCCGGTAATACCCTGCCAAACCCAGAAAACTCCGAAGTTCCGTTACCGTCTTAGGCTGTTCCCAATTGGCTACCGCCTCAACTTTCTGAGGATCCACACGAATGCCCTCGGCCGAAATCACATGGCCAAGAAATCCAACACTGGTCAACCAAAACTGACACTTGCTGAGCTTCGCATACAACTGATGCTCCCTCAACGTTTTAAGCACAATCCTCAGATGTTTCTCATGCGCCTTCGCACTCTTCGAATACACCAAAATATCATCAATGAAAACAATCACAAAACGATCCAAGTAGGGCCGGAACACTCGGTTCATAAGGTCCATAAAAGCTGCTGGGGCATTAGTCAAACCAAAAGGCATCACCACAAACTCATAGTGACCGTACCTGGTCCGGAAAGCTGTCTTCGGTATATCCTCCTCTTTAACCCGTAACTGGTGATAGCCGGAGCGAAGATCAATCTTCGAGAAATACTGTGCTCCCTTGAGCTGGTCAAACAAATCATCAATCCGGGGTAGGGGGTACTTATTCCGAATAGTTACCTTATTCAGTTGCCTGTAATCCACACACAACCTCAATCCTCCGTCCTTTTTCTTGACAAACAAAACAGGTGCTCCCCAAGGCGACGTACTCGGTCGAATAAATCCTATATCGACCAACTCTTGCAACTGGGCCTTAAGTTCCCTCAATTCGGCAGGTGTCATACGGTAAGGAGTCTGAGAAATAGGCTGTGTACCTGGTAGAAGCTCAATCGTAAACTCAAGATCTCGGTGTGGGGGTAGTCCTGGCAACTCCTCGGGAAAAACATCGGGAAACTCCCGTACCACTGGTATATCCTCCGCCCTCTCTGGCGTAGCACGCGTATCCACCACATGAGCTAAGTAACCCTGGCACCCCTTCCGTAACAGTTTACTAGCCTCGAGTGCCGAAATAACTCCCGTAGGAAGTGCACGCTGATCCCCCTGAAATGTAGTCTCTGATAATCCGGGACTCCGAAAAGTCACTCTCCTATCGAAACATTCGATAGAAGCATGATGTCTCGTCAACCAGTCCATACCCAAGATCACATCAAAGTCCCGTAAATCTAAGAGTAACAAATCTGCCAGTAACTCCACCTGGCCTACCAGTACCGGACACTCTCTCAAAACTTGAGTCACTACCAACACCTCCCCAGTAGGTGTACTCACTCCTAACACACAATCCAAAGTAGATACCTCCCTCTCCTTAACCAGACTACAACTCCGAGCTACAAATGAATGGGTAGCCCCGGGATCTATCAAAGCAAAAACAGTGTGACCAAGTATGGTGAGTGTACCTGTCACCACTCCCGGTGCTGACCTAGCCTCCTGCTGAGTCATCGCAAAAACTCGCGCCTGTGGTCCCGACGACCTACCGCGCCCTCTGGAACTGCTCGTGGCACCACCGCCACCCCTAGGGCCTGCCGCCCCTGATACTGATGCAGTACTCCGCCCGGGTTCTGCTGCACCTCTACCTGCTCCACCCTCCGGAGCTAACAATGGGCACTCCCGACGGAAATGTCCTCGCTCCCCACAGTAGAAGCAAGTGTCTCTACCGGGTCCACCGGTATGCCTCCCTGTCGAAGCCACTGAAGTCGCACTCGCCTGAGGAGTCGGCTGTGACCTAGCTCCTCGAAATCCTGAACCCTGGAAACTGCCTGGTCTACCATACCGGGCTCCACCAGCCGATAGTGATCCACCAAAATTACCCCGTTTCGGGGGCCTCTGACTCGATGCTCCTGGGAATGACTGCTCTCGGCGTCGAACACTGCCCGAATACTGTGGTCGAGCAGGTAAACTGGCCTCCACCCTGACAGCAGCATCAGACAACTCTCGGAAAGTAGCAAAAGAGCCGGCTGTCACTATGGCCCTGATCTCTCCCCGGAGACCCAACTCAAACCGGCGGCACTTCTCCGCCTCAGTCGCCACAAATGCCGGAGCAAAACGAGATAGCATCTGGAACCTCTGCTCATACTCAGCCACTGTCAAGTTTCCTTGCTTCAAGTGAAGGAATTCCGCTTCCTTCGCATCCCTGAAAGAACGGGGATAGTACTGATCTAGAAACCTCTCCCGGAACGTCTCCCAGGTCACAGTATGTGCATCCCAGCCGGACAGTTCCAGCGTATACCACCACTCGTAGGCAGCTCCATCCAACAGAAAAGTGGCTAACAATACCCGATCCTCGGGAGGACAGTGCATCACCCCAAAAATACGCTCGAGTCGGGTGATCCATCGGTGAGCTTCCTCGGGATCAGCCCCACCGCTGAACGTAGTAGCCCCAAGCCTCTGGGCTCTCTCGATCGAAGCACTCTCAGTCCCTCTCGCCGCTTCATCTTCAGGTCGTGGAGGGGGTTCACGTCTCGGAGGCATGATCAATCGTACGCTGAAAGAGGCATAGAGTTAGTATAATAACCTAGACCCAACACAAATTGACACAACCTATGCTCTGATACCAATTGTCAGGGCCCGTCCCAAATATCACCTCGATACTCGGGATGAACCCTGCTCCCGTCTGACAATCATACTTACAATACCAAAAAGAAACTTAATACAACGATAAGCATAACCATCAGACGAAGGAGTAACTATATACAACAGAAAGTCAGAGCATAGTTCTACAAAATGGGCACCAAAAGTCCTACAAGTCTAAGTCCGCAACGGAAGAACGTCGGAAGCCCTATGCCTCGATCTCTGCCTCAACGTTCACCCCGGCGCTATCACCACGACCTGGAGGGAAATTTAAAAACCAAAGGTGTGAGTGGACCAAAAAGAATAAAAGTTTTAAAATCAGTTTATCACTAATTCAAGGTTAAGGAAAATAAAATCATTTGTTCCCTCCGGTTTAAAACCAGGCATGCCAATGGAGTAATAGAAAAATCATAGTATGAAAAACATCATAAGAAACAGAGACACTATAAATACCATAAGAAACAGATACACTATAAAACATCATAAGAAACAGATACACTATAAAACATCATAAGAAACCAGAGTATAACCCGATCAAACCTGCTGGACCTATCCGAGTCTTTAAACTCAACCAGGCCTCACATATCAATCCGAGTCTTTAAACTCCCGAGTCTTTAAACTCAATAGGCCTATGGGGGTAATATCATAATATTCGAGTCTTTAAACTCCCGAGTCTTTAAACTCAATCCGGGCCCGTCCCCCATCAATATCAATCCGGGTCTTTAAACCCATATCCAGATCCAGCAAATCCAATCCATATCCAGTGTAAAACCAACTCAAAATCCATCGCCAAATCCGAATTCGAAATCCCCGGTTCGAAGCCCTTCCGGCGTTCAGAACCGACATTCCGAACCCAAATCCGGAAAATCCATTCCATACCAAAAACCATAAGAAATCCCTAACCATGTTTCATAACCCATTTACCATCATCAGAAAACATTTATAGGGTGAATTTCTCAAATATAGCATCAAAATTTGAAAACCAGCTTTTTCTCGAAAAACGTGCAAAACCCCGAAATATCTCGAAAAACGTGCAAACATCTCAATCACATATAACCATCATTTAAAGCATAAAAACACACATAGAATCATAAAACAGTAATTAAAACAGTTTGGCATGCTCGGAAATAAGAGAAAGTCCACTCACAGTTTACGACACGTCACTCGCGCTCCGTGCGCTCCTCAACCGTCTCTGGTGTCTCCCGTCCTGTCAATAGATACCAAATAGGGTCACAATAACATCAAGGATACCTTCCCTATTTTCCCCAATTTTTCGGGAATTTAATAATATTTTAATCATAAACCCTAAACCGTACGGATTCCCGAACCATTCCGTAACACCGTCCGATTAACCCGAAAACTATACCATTGGACTCCTTAGGACATTTAGGACTAAACTCATGTTGGACGTTTAACCGGATTCCTTCCCACGCGCCCCCACGCGCCGCCCAAAATGGCTGCGCGTGGGCCTCACGCGCCTGCTACAGTCCACCTTCAACCTCGAGTCACCCGGTTCAACACAGTTGAACCGGCGTGACCGGTTCTCCGCCGTTCACCCACCGTTCTTCTCCATTTCAATCCCACTAGCTTCGTCCAGTTCCCTGCAATCAAACCCAATCCTAAAATCCAGCAATCACGGCCTAGAACCCTTCGTCTTCAACCTCGACAAAACTTGCCCGTGGCTCTGTTTTCCTTCCCGGCCGTCCACAGCTTCCCCCTTCACGGTGGTGATACCAGCACCACCCTAGGACCTTACTGAGTCCTACCCAACTCACAGAATCCGTCGATTCATCCCCGAAGTCCACGACTTCAAGTTTGAAATCACGGCCAAAACAGAGTATGGGATACTCGCCGTCGAACCACCAGCCACCGTGAACCTCCCGTCACGGCAACCACCACAGACGACGCCTAAGACCTCCCTGATCAACACCCTGACCTCCTAATCCCTCGACTCTAAGCCCATCATCACGACTTTGCAATTGAAAAAGCCACGAAAAACAGAGTAAACGGGCTTACCTTTCGATTCCGGCGCCGCCGTGAGAACCGTCAACCACCACGGTGCTCGTGGGACTCCCCTCAACCTCCTGAGTCTCCTACCGTCCTGGTTTGCCTCACCACACGGCACAACAGCCTCCACCGTCCACGATCTCCTCTGTTTTCCTCAAACGTTCGCCGCACCACCACCGTGCCGCCGTGCACGATTCCAATCCCAAAACACGATCAACACCTCACCCACGTCTCTCTGTCACTCTCACCAGTCACTCCTCACTCTCCCTGGCCTCCAGATCGATCACCGCCTCACTCAACCTTCACTCTGTTTTCTGTGTTTCAAACCCAAACACGGTTTGATTTTTGTACAAGGTGTGGCCGTGCACACTTGAGAATGGCCTGGAACCATCCAGCCACTCCCACGTGTCCAACATCCATAGGCCAGCCCCAAATATCTGCCACTTGCCCTTATCTGATTGGGCTGAGGAAAAAAATGACCAAAATGCCCCTCCTGCACAAAATTACCATTTTGCCCTTAGACTTCCCAGACCCGTATCTTTTCCGTCCGACGTCCGATGACAACGTGCCGCCTGTCGTTGAACTCAGGACGTCGAGACCTATCTAACGGTCCTCGGTCTACGTGAAAATCACACATCCTCCAAAAAGTCAACATTTTCCCTTTTTGCTCAAAATTACGGTAACGCCCCCAACCTTCCGTACATCATAACTTTTCCTCCGGTTGTCCGAATCGAACCTGCCACCTGTCTTCGGACTCGTGACGTCCTAACCTACGTCACGGTCAAGGGCTAACACTCATCAAATCAATATTACAAAAAGTCAACTTTTCGTTTACTATTCACAGGGGCAAAATCGTCATTTTTACAAAACTTCACAGAAATTACATTTGTACCCTTCCCGTAGGTACGGGTTGTTACAGTTTCTCCATAGTCGAGGCCCTCTTCTTGACTGAAACCCTTGGCAACAAGTCGAGCCTTGTGCCTTGCAATGGTGCCATCAGCATTTCTTTTAAGTCTGTACACCCATTTGCACCCTACAAGATTCCTGGAGGTAGGAAGAGGGACAAGAGTCCAGGTGTTCTGGCTATAGAGTGCATTCATTTCCTCCTGCATAGCCTCCATCCAGACTGGAACAGAAGCAGCAGCTTTGAAAGAAACAGGCTCAGTCTGTGCAAGATCGACAGTGGAGGACACTGGATGAGCAGACAGATAGGCCTTTGGTTTGACAATTCCATTCTTGGAACGTGTTTGCATAGGATGCATATTTATTCCAGTAATGGGAAGCATCACTTGGAGGAGTTGAGGCTGAAAATCTGAGTCTTCTGTAATATGAGGATGAGGAGAGGAACTGGATGTACTTGCAATCTGATTTGGGTCCAAATTAGAGGAGATGGGAGTGGCTGGTGAGGACTGAGAATCAGAAATGGGATTTGGATCATGAAGATCAGTGGATGGAGTCGATTGATCCTTTTCTGATGTTTTGCAAGTCAGTCTTCATTTGAAAAATTGAAGCTTTTGTGGAAGAGGCAAACCTGTCTTTAAGGGAGTTCCACATGTCTTGGGCACTTTTGCACCCTATTACACAGGAGATGGCTGAAGGTGAGAGAGTTGCAGTGATAAGTTGCATCAGTGCTTGATCGTGCATCTTCCATACCTGATAGGCATCAGAGACTATGCCATCAGATCCAGAGCCCGGTTCTGAAGAAAATCGAGATGGACAGGCTTGAGTACCACTCACAAATCCGAAAATGCTATTCACATTGAGAAGCAACTCCATTTGGAAGTTCCAAGTAATGAAATTGTGATCATCAAGCTTGACTGTGACTGCATTGCTTACTGTTGGAATCAGGGTAGCAATTGGTGATTGCAAAATTTGCAATTGAGATACTGTGACCATACTTGATCGTTGAAGAGGATAAGGGAAGACTCAAGAGAGGAATAAAACCAAGCACCTGGTGTGCACAGTCTAGAGAGCAGATTAACAAGATACACGATTCTGTGGATCTTGCCAAGAAGAGTAGAGAGAGAGGATTCAGAGAAAGTTTTCTTGACTTTGATTAGCGGAAGCACCAAGATCATTCATGTATGGTGATTAGCCATTGGAAACATGACCAAGCTCTGATACCATGATAGGTACCAGAAATCAGAGAAAGGAGAAAGAATTAGAAGAGAAGAAGGAGTTACAGAATGAAGATGTGAGTAGTGGAAAGGAGAGAGATCAGTTGAGAGAAGAGTAGACTTTAGCTTTCATTCATTCACGCTTACATCATCAAGACACGGGTTACAGTATTTATACAATTCATAGAGACCTCTACCTGATTACTTAGCCTTTAAGCAATGATTTAGTTAGTAGTCTCCTGGTGTTAGCTTCATTGAACAATACAGTTGGAGTAACTAACTCAAGGAATAGCTGGAAGGTAGTTATGGTTGTTTGTGATAGCTGGAACGGTTGCAAGGGAACGACTATAGTGCTGCAGCTGCATCAGGGGTTATTGTGCAGTCAAGAGGTTAGGACGTTACTTAACATTGTTAATTAACACGTTATTCCCAAGTCGAAATCGGCCAAAAATATTATTTAATCACAATTATTAATTTATGGATATTAAATTATTGGAACTCTATTGTATAAAGTTAATGAACAAAATAATTCGTGCCAAGACTTCATAAAATGTCTTTTTCGTAAACAAAATCAAATACTCGGAAATTTTGAATATTTTTCTTAAAATTTTAATTTTGTAGTCCTTTTAATTTGAAATGTTATAAATTTTTGCTTGGGTTTTATCCACTTTAGGCTCGCTGAAAAATGTTGTTATTGCCAAAAATCAAAGATCAACTTCACAGATTGACATGAGATTCCTCATGGTGAACAAGCTCATGTTTCATGCATCAATTAAAAAAATACTAAAGTCAAATTTCTGTAACTTCTATAATTTGTTATTAAGAAGGGTATGTAAAAAAGTTATGATTTTTTTAGTACTGTTAATAAATAAATAAAATAGGCAAAATTATCTTGAGTATGGAATGCAGAGGGCCCAAGGCCCAAATCTTCATATTTATAGTGGTATAAAACCCATGACCAAATCCAAGCCCACAGTCAATCCTTTGTACAATATCTTTTGCCTTTTTGGCCGAAGGAAGACGGCCCGGTAAAGATTCTCTAAGGAAGATCTTCATCATGAGAATCAATATATATAAATTATATCTTGACCGGATACATTGACCATCATATTATAAATGTGAGAATAATTCAAATTAATTTATAACTGTTGGATCTAATTGAACGGCTGGAATACAATGATTCTCATAACGAGGATATTTTCAGATCTCTACAGCATCATAGTCCAAGAAAAACAGTTCAAAAAGTTTTGTTGGTCTTATTCACAAAGCATTTGAAACATCACATCTTAACAAATTTCATGCCTCAAACTCCGCCTAAAATCAAAAAGAGTTTTTTCCGTCTTACTATTTGAAACATCACACCTTAACAAATTTTATGTCCAAATTCTGCCTCAAATCAATGAATTGTATATTGTAATTTGTAACAGAAATTCATTAATCACACCTTAACAATGGATTTCACCATCTTGGATAAATAATTCAAATTCATTAATCAAATGGACCAATCGTATTCACCATCTTAAACGCTGCTCAAGTCCATTCCAAGCTTGTCTTCTTTCTTCTGTATCAAGTGGGCCAAGCAAAACTTCAAAAGGCTTCAAAAGGCTCCCGCCCGACGTCGTTTCGCCCTCTCCTTGCTTCTCATTTCCTATGTCTGAACAAAATGCCACAGCATTGAATACTTTTGACTTGACTTAGAAAGCACCCAATGAAATTGAAGTATATTCACACCTGGATCGTCTTGAACCGCGGCGGATGGTCTAGCCCAATTCAATTACATTGTTACCGCGTGTATCACGAAAATAATAGTCACATAGTCACTGAAGGAGAGAGAGACCATTACACATTCCGAGGCTCCGAGCACTGACGATTGATAAGGAAACTCATAAATAAAATCACACCCATACTGGCGATCTTGTCATCGTTCTCATCATTTTCAGCTATTGTCTTCTTCTGTACCTTTCTTATCTTCACCACGGTACCCTAGGAACTTGGTTCGCGAATCCATGGCGAAGATTAAGGTCACCTTGGACGTCGGAAACGACGGTGTTGCTGTTGTCACAATCTTCAATCCTCCTGTCAACGCCCTAGCGATTCCGAGTAATCGAGCTAGTTCTTCCAAACCTTCGTCGATTTTTATTAATTCATTTGCCTCTGTTTTTTATTTTTGGCGGTGCTGCAGTCATATGGGGCTTGAAGGAGAAGTTCGACGAGGCCGCGAGGAGAAATGACGTGAAGGCCATCGTTTTGACTGGTAATTGAGCTTTGTTTTGTTTTCGAAATTTGATGCTCTCCGATCCAATTCGGTCACTTTTTTTTATGTCTAACTTTTGTGCTTGTGCTTGTGCTTTTTTTGGTATTATAGAATCTAAGTTTAGAAGATTGAAAACGTTTGAATTTTTTATTTCCTCTTATTCGAGGATGTTTTGTGATTTTCTTTAGGCAATGGAGGAAGGTTTTCTGGTGGTTTTGATATCAATGTTTTCGAGAAGATTCATGAGTCTGGTATGATCGAAATGAACTGTTTGAACCCTCTATTGTAGATTTAATTCAAATGAAGGATGGATTGAGAACTCACCATTATATCTCGTGGCCTAGCAGGGGATGTTTCACTTATGCCAGATGTATCTGTTGAATTTGTGGTCAACAGGCTTGAAGGTCAACTACCAAATATTAGATAATGGTTACTTTTTTATTCACTAATTAAGAATTTTATAATACTGCTTCTCTTTTAAAATAGATTCAAAGAAGCCTGTTGTTGCTGCCGTGGAAGGACTTGCACTCGGAGGCGGCTTGGAGTTGGCATTGGTTTGTGCTTCCTTTGCTAAGAACACAGTTTTCAGTTTCCCGTTCTTAACTTTTCTTATTGGAAAATCTCTTGTAGGCATGTCATGCACGAATTGCCGCTCCACGAACTCAACTTGGCCTGCCAGAATTGACACTCGGAGTAATTCCAGGATTTGGAGGTATAACTTTGTTCTACCGAACACATTGTAGACCAAATTTATTTTTCTCTCTTACTGAAATGTTAAAATTCTTTCTCTCTAAGGCACACAACGTCTTCCAAGGCTTGTAGGGCTTTCTAAGGCAGTCGAAATGATGCTGGTAATTGTCTCATCTTTCTCCTCTTGATTTCAAAATTTGGCATTTACTTTGAAGGCAAAAGAGGAAGAAATAGGTAAGCAGGGAACACTTACAAACAAAATGAAATATGTCAAGAAACGTAATGAATTTCCGGCTTCTATCTTACATTTATATAACTATGGCCCTACACAATTCATGCACACAGTTGTTGGCTTGTTTTCCACTTTTCCTCAAGATTTCTGCATTTTCAGTTCAATCTTGCATTGATTTCAATTTAGGATTGCTTATTGTACTTTTCAGTTATCCAAGTCAATCCTGTCTGAAGAAGGGAAGGAGCTCGGTCTTATCGATGCTATTGTGCCTCCTCAAGAGTTGCTGAAAGTATCTCGTTTATGGGCTCTGGACATTGCAGCGAGGCGCAAGCCTTTGGTACGCTCTCTTCGCAGGACAGATAAGCTTGGTTCCCTGTCCGAGGCACGTGAGATACTGAAAGTTGCTAGACAGCAAGCCAGGAAGACTGCTCCCAACATGCCTCAGCACCAAGCATGCCTTGATGTGATTGAGGATGGCATTGTTCATGGAGGATACAGTGGTGTTCTACAGGTAATTTGGTGTCATTGACTTTGGTTGTTGAACTTTAGTCACATAGAAGATTTAGGTTGTGTTTGGTATGCCGTACTGTACTGACTATTTCAATCGGATAGACTGATTATTTAGTCGGGCGTTTGGTACTTTTCCGGATTAGAATGCCGACTATAATACTATATTATACTGACCGGATTATATTATAGTAATTGACGAAATACTTATATCTTAAATATTAATTATGTATGTCATTATTTTTATTATTATTTATTTTAATAATAATTATTATTACTATTTATTACATTTTTATTAATTAATTATTTTTAATTTTATCATTATTATTTATTAAAATATAATTAATTATTAAGTATTAATTTATTATTATTAGTATTTATTACTTTATTACTTTTTATTATTAATATTTACTAAATTAATATTTTATTTTTATTATATTACTATTTTATTATTATTATTATTATTATTATTATTATTATTATATTTTACAAGATTACTAGTTATCCGACTATTTAATACGGACAATTTCGAGCGTATTATTTTAGCGTGTCTGGACCATATAAAAATATTCAACCGTATTAACTTATACGGTGACTAATTAATACGACTGGTACCAAACACAGGTTTCGGATTATTTAGCCTATCCGGAGTGTAATACGGCATACCAAACACACCCTTTAGTGTATTATTTATGCGATTGTTTCTATGTTCTAACAAATAAGATTGTTGTTCCAGGAGGCTAAAGTTTTTAAGGAATTAGTTGTATCAGACACTTCAAAAGGTCTTGTCCATGTATTTTTTGCCCAACGTGCTACATCTAAGGTACAACCATGATGCAAGAATTAGTTCCATTATTGAGGGGTTCTGTCCCCTTTTTTTTTTTTTTCCGGTGTGTTAATGACATCCATTTGAATAGTCTCTGGATTTGCATCAGCTTCAATTTTGTAGGTTCTGTAGTTAAGTTGATTTAGCTAACACTTCATTTGCGGATGGCTTTTAAATAATTTCACCATTCGTTCTTGGGTAATTGTGTGATGTAACCACTTTCAATAATTGTATTGAGCCGCCTTTTCAATGCCTCTGCTAAGCCTTTCAATATAATGGGGTGTTGTTATCTTTTGGTGCAAACAAGCAGTTCTACATTTAGCCTCTTTTTTTTTTCTCATTTTGTGCTCTAAATTTGAACTTATGTAGGTACCCAAGGTTACTGATGTTGGCCTTAAACCACGGCCTATAAAAGAAAGTTGCTGTCATCGGGGGAGGGCTGATGGGTTCTGGAATAGCTACGGCTCTTCTTCTGAGCAATACATATGTTGTTCTTAAGGAAGTTAACTCTGAATATGTTCAGAAGGGCATCAAAACAATTGAAGGTGGTTATCTCTTTGGCAGGATTTCTTGAGATTTACCATCTATTTTTGTGTGATGAATGAATCTACAGGATGGAGGCTGCAGTCCTGCATGTGTTTTTTAACTATCATTTTTACTCTGACAATTTTGGGGGTGTGTGAGCAATGAATATAAAGAAAGATGATTTTTTTAGCTGATTGCAATATTATGATCTTATAATGTGTAATATATCTGAATGGAAATATTAAAAACTGATTTATAGACTCTCATTATTTGACTTGTAATAAATACATTGGCTTGTCTTTTTTGTTTGCATTGAAGAGATTCTAAAAATGAAATCATGAAGTTCATTCTCATTGTTTTTTGTTTCAACAGGAAATGTTAAAGGGTTCGTAACAAAAGGAAAGCTGACACAGGATAAGGCAAAAAAAGCTCTTTCATTGCTTAATGGTAGTTTGGACTACTCAGACTTCAAAGACGTGGATATGGTCATAGAGGTAGGCGATTTAGAATTACCAGATGCATTTTATTCTTTTGGTTTTTTTCTCTCTGCTTCTGTATTTATGGATTTTTTTTTTAAACATTCTTTTCTCTGTTAGACATGATTTATTATGGTCATCTGTATTATCCACTTTTTTACGATCTTCATAATATCGCTTTGATTTTTTTTTTTTTTTATTTGAATCTCATTTGATGCATCTCTTTTTTTTTTTTTTTTTTTTTTCAGGCTGTTATTGAGAGTGTTCCTCTCAAACAAAAGATTTTTGCTGAGCTTGAGAAGGTTTGCCCTTCTCACTGTATTTTGGCCACAAATACATCCACTATTGACCTCAATGTAGTTGGAGAAAAGACAAACTGTCATGACCGCATTATAGGGGCACATTTTTTCAGGTGATTTGAGGCATTTTTATTCCCACTTTACCACTCAAAGAAAGACGGTTCTTGCCTTTCAGAGAAATTGTTTTGGAAACTCTTAATCAGCTAAAACCATTTTGTTACCATCTTTTTTTTCTCAGATTTACTTAGTTAATAGTTTTTTTTTTCTTTTTCTTTTTACTTTATTTGACATCATTCTTTGGTGGACAGCCCTGCTCATGTGATGCCTCTTCTTGAAATAGTGCGGACTGACAGGACTTCGGCACAAGTAATTCTTGATCTTTTGACAGTTGGAAAATTAATAAAGAAAGTTCCTGTTGTGGTTGGTAACTGCACAGGCTTTGCAGTCAATCGTGCATTCTTTCCCTATACACAAGGTGCACATATACTGCTTTTATCAGGTGTGGATGTGTTCAGAATTGACCGGATCATCAGCAATTTTGGCCTCCCTATGGGTCCATTCCAGTAACTTTCTCCCCTTTCACTTATTTTTCTTTTTCATTTTCTAATATCATTTTTCTAAATTTCATGTTTCTAATTTTCATGTTTCTAAATTTTTTGTTTCTAATTTTCATATAGAAGTCCATGCTTTTCGCGTTTCTAGGTATCATTTTTGCCTGCTGCTTGTAAATGCAAGAACTAGATTGTTGATTGTATTACCGCTGTTGACTTGCAGGCTTCAGGACTTGGCAGGCTATGGAGTAGCCCTTGCAGTTGGAAAGGAGTTTGCTAATGCTTTTCCTGGTCGCACATTTAAGTCACCTTTGGTTGAGATGTTGATAAAAGACGGACGAAATGGTGGGATATAACTTAACCAATATTATTAGATCTACCTTTTCTGTAAGATTAGGGGAAAAGGGCATTATAAAGCTTTTATGTGTGTATTTACTTTTTGGCATTTAGGTAAAAACAATGGAAAAGGATATTACATTTATGAAAAGGGAAGCAAGCCAAAGCCTGATTTTTCTGTGCTACCGATCATTGAGGAATCTAGACGAGTTGCCAATATTATGCCTGGTGGAAAGGTACTTTGTCTTTGCATCAGATAATACACACATTTTTGCACGGTAGTTCATCGTTCGAGATGTTACAGTCTCGGTAGTTGCTTTTGAGAATACATGTGTTATGAGGCAATCGTGCTTATTGTGTTATTTTTACTATCGGTGGCAGCCTATAACTGTTACAGATCAAGAAATTTTGGAGATGATACTCTTTCCTGTGGTGAATGAGGCATGTCGTATTCTAGATGAAGGAATCATGATTCGAGCTGCAGACCTTGACATTGCATCTATTCTTGGGATGAGTTTTCCACCTTACCGGTGAGTTCTATTTTCACACTTCTACTTGTCATAGAATGAAAAGTAGTTTTTTTTGGCCCTTATGAGGTGCCATATTATGAAGTCTATTTGCTTGTTCTGTGGCAGGGGAGGTATTGTGTTTTGGGGAGATCTGGTTGGTGCTAAGCACATATACTCCAGCCTCAAGAAATGGTACGGGATATACGGAAACTTTTTCAAGCCATCAAGATTTTTGGAGGAAAGAGCAGCCAAAGGCTTGCCGCTGGTATGAACAAGTCCTCGTGTTGGATCAACAGATCTGCATAAGAATTAAGAGAGCTAATTTTTATTTTATTTTCCTTGTCCTGCAGAGTGCACCTGCACCGGCTTCGTCATCCCCGTCTTCATGGTCAAGGTTGTAGGCCCAAATGGTGTTTTCGGCCCCTACTCAGGCATGTTTGGTTTTCAGGAAAATAAAATCCCGCGTGATTGCTTCGTTGTAACTTGTAAGGTCTCTCTGGTTTCAACTATAAAGAATAAAGTATGCCCAACTTATTGATACCGACATGGGGAGGTTCCGAATGTGTGCTAACTTGTAAATAACCTGACAAAAGAACTTTTGTCACTTCACTATAAACTCAAAGCCAGTAGAATGGGAAACTTGATTTCCATGTCCCGAGTGAATGTAACTCGTCTCTCTTATCACGTAAGAAATAAATAGAAGGATGATATTCTAAATTGTGTAAAACTTGTAATCACCACCGTACCGCCACGGTGCCACCGCGACCAAGGCTCCTGGTCACCGAGTACCGTATGTGCACTCTTTGCCCAAGGATCTATACAAAAGCTCTAATTACCCCCGAATGAGTATATTTCAATATGATCACACTAGGCACATACTTGACTAAAGAGTAAGATTATCCCCTTGTGTTATCACTTTTACTGCTTTAACTTATCAACCTTAATTCCTAATTTTTGTTCTGTTCTCTTTGATCTAAATTTGTGATTTCAATTTTAACTTCAATTTCAATTTCAACTTCAGCCCCACATTAGATTTCATTTTCAATTGTAAATTTCAAATTTCCATTTCAATATATATTTCAATATCAATACCTACTTTTGGTAGCGTCCTCATTCAAGAGGCTATTCTGACACCCATTTCAATTCTGTTCCACTCAACTTGTCAAAAAACGGAACATCGGCTTCATATGGAGTAGCACCAATGACACAGCAATAAAGACACGGCAAAGACGGTCGACGACACAACACCTACGACGGCAAGATTGACAGAACTTGCGTCGGGGACATTGACCGAACTTGTTGGGCAAGCTCACGATAGCATCATGATTTTGATGGGGGTGTTAGAAAATGCTTGCTGCTTCAAGGTGACTTTTGGGGTTTGTAGATTTTCCTCAAGGAAGCTCTTCTTCAAATCTCAGCTGCATCTCATGGTCTCTCTCCACCACCTATGTAGCTTATTCCTATACCTTTTTTATACCGGCCCCATTATGTTCACACCTTCAAGCTTCTTAGTCAAATTCGCTTGTCGTAGTCTCAATTCTTGTAGGGTGGAATAAAACTCTCCTTATTCTTGCATCATAGAATCCATATGGTCAAAATCTATGTCAGCATATTCCTCAATGATAAGACATTTTGGGAAAACATTGCAGTTAAGTTTAAGATATAACCGTATGTGACAAATTGTTCGCGTCATGGAAGACCTTACAATGAATGAGTATATTTCTTGGTCTTACTAAAAAAGGAAGCCTCTCGTAGATTCTTATAATTCATTAATAATAAAATCTTGTCTATGTAACGCTACAATTGGCACATAGCTGGCGAAACGAAGTTCTTCACGAAGAGAAGAGACGGAAAACGAGCTGCTGAGGTCAGAGAGCACAAAGCTTTTGAGGAACCATCTTTTAATTCATTAATTCCATGGCGAGTATTCTTGACACCATTTACCCCAATCCATAGGTAAATGTTGGTCTCGTATTCATCTATGATGATCCCATTGTCCTTTGGAACAAAAATATCCTTAGCATAAAGATCTGCAGGAGTTGCAATTAGTATGCGATATGTCCTCTATAGGAGATACATGAGCAATATGATTGGATTGTCCGTGACCCAACTTAACACTTTCTCATCTATCAGGTTGTTTTCAGGTTCACTATTCATTTACCTCGGGAAGCAAGGCACTTAGCTGAATTTTGCTTGTTCATTTCCACCCCCTTATGTGTGGTGTAGTGAGCAGCTTCTTGACGAGGCGGTTAACCGTTTGTGTTAGTGCCCTTGAAAGGCACAACGCTATCCATCGGCTTAATGACATGTAGGCTGAACCTTAATTCATAATGGTGTAAATTTGAGAAATCGAAAATTCCATATGGGGTTGACATAGAATTGTGACGTGGTATCTCATCTATGGAGTACAGTTTGAAACTTAGCCAACTTTTCAATATTACGGTATTGCCACTGAGATACACTGAATAAGAACTTGTTCGTAGGAAAGCTATGGTCAAAGCTAAATTGCTGAGCAAACCTATTGGAGTTGTATGGTTCCATCTATAGATGATAGCTTAACCATACAAGAAGAACTGAAGGGCATAAAATGAATAGCTCAAACGACTGTCTGAAGCACCGATGGCATATCATCGGCAACATTGGCAGGATTTGTTAGCAAACTCACGATGTAGCATCTTGAGTTTGACGGGATGTTAGAAAGTGTTTGTTTCTTGGCAAGCTCATGATGCAACATCGTAATTTTGACGGGTGGTAGAAAGTATTGTTTTAGTTAGAAACACAGAAGCAACGTAGAACACAATAAGGCAAGAAACTTAAACAGCAAGTTTAAACTTCACCACGTTCACTCTCCAACTGAAGTATTTTGGAATTAAAGTTACTAAGAAAATATCTATGACACTTTTAAATTAAAAGTGTGCTTGTCCAGTCCCTTGCATTCCATGGAGAATTGTGTGAAGCATTTGGTATATATGAAGAGATGAAGCAAGCTGGATGCATTGTAGAGCAGAAAGTTGTTCTAGGTCTTATTGTGAGTTTTTACGTTGACAATTTGAGATCTTCATCTTGTCAGAACACCCTTCAATCTGATGAAGAATTAAGTGTTCTAAGTCTTATTGTGAGTTCTCAAATGGATGCTTTGTTAAGAATTAAGTGTTTTAACAATAATGTTTCCGACTACTTGTAGGAATTTGATTATTATTTTTCTATCAATATATAAAGGGTTTTTTGTTGGACTTTCTATTATAACTTTTTCAATATTTTACAACGAATATTAAGCTAAATCTTATATTCTTGACAATCTTGAAATAAAAAGTAATCGAATATGTTATAACGTGTAATCAAATAGGTGACAATATGTAATTAACCTGACAAAAGAAAACCCAGTTTGTAACTTCATTGTCGTACAGGTCTCTCTCTCTCCATCTTTTTTTTTTCTTTTATAAACTCAGTACCGATGAAATGGTAAAATTAATTTTCTTGTCACGAGTGAATGTATCTCATCATGAAAAAATAAATAGAAGAATGATGTTCTAAATTGTGCTAAACTTGTAACCACCACCATCATGCCAACAGCATCCATACTGCCACTGCCACCAAGCCTCCATGTCTCATGGTCATTCATTGACCAAGGATCTTTACAAAAACCCTAGTTGCAATCATTTGACAAAAAAAAAAAATGTAACATTCAAGACTTCTCATTATACAAAATAAGTTGGAATCAACTAGTGTAGTGGTGAAATGTACCACTGTATAATTGAAGAACCGCCACTAAGCCCCCATGCCTCATGGTCACCGAATACCCTATGTGCACTCATTGCCCAAGGATCTATACAAAAACCCTAGTTGCAATCATTTGCCACCAAAAAAAAAAATGAACGTCCAAGACTTCTCATTATGCAAAATAAGTCAACTAGTGTAGTGGAGACATGTACCATCCGTGACGGTTCTTAAATCAAATTTTGGATGAGCTAAACTTATATACTGGATTTTGAAAAAACTCGCCGGTATAAATGAATTTAATTAATAAATATAAAAAGATACCTCTAATTAGGAGGGCATCATGAGTTTTACTCTTAAATGCATATATATATATATATATATATATACATAAATAAAAACTTGATAGTAAGAAGAAAAAAAAATACAATAAAAATCATAATAGGGTTACAAATAAAACTGAAATAAACTACTTAATAAAATTAAGATAGACTATAAATTAATATTGGAATGAGCTAACTTATATACTTAGCCCCGTTACTGTGTACCATTGTATAATTGAAGAACATCGATTGTTAAACGGAAGTTGTGTAAAGACTAATCAAATTTCTCTAGCAAGAAAACTTGAAGTTACATCTTATTTCCACTATCAGTGGTAAATGCTCTCGTTGTTTCTCCACATGTGACAAAGATCAAAGGGAAAAAGAAAAGAAAATCCTAAGATGTCAATTTGTATGTAAAGATCCAAAATGATATCCTGCAATTACAAGGCTCTGCATTTTACACCACCTGGACCCAACTATGGTTAAAGTTAAATGAGAAAAAAAATCTAATCTATAAATATACCATCAATAACCTTAAAAAGGAAAAAAAAAATTATAGATACTTCTAAAAGTGGCTCCTAACATCCTAGTACTGTCTGTCTTGATTCTTGACATGGACGAAGTCAGAGCCAAACAATACCTTGGGCCAATCTTGTGTGCTAAATCTTTTTACATGTCTTTTTTATCTTGTCTAGTCTCCATTTTCCAGATGGGAGGAAGGCTTACGTTGGGCTGAAATGGCTGCAGCAATCGTCTGTGATGTCGGGGCTGAAACTGCCTGAGGTTTACTGAGGACTGCAGCTGCCGCTGTGACCGTCTATGGTGTCATCATCTTGGTCGTGACAGGAGTAGCAGGTTTTGATACACCATTGGTAATTGGTCCCGGCTGACTGCTTGTTTCAATTCTTGCATTTGTAATGCCATTGCTGCGTTGGTCTCTTTGATTTTCTGCTTCATTTCTGGCTAAAGATGAACACTTTGTTTCTGCAGTGAGAGAGATGAATTGAATCTTAGCTTCAAAGGGTATGGTTGTTAAGGAAGACATTTAAGTTCATACCATACTCTAGAAAAAGGATTTACTTGCCTTTTATTTCTCCAAAAGTGATGAGCCTGTTGAGGCAGTCCCGGAACCTTGTCAAAACAATCCTTTCTTGTTCAGCGTAGACCTCTGTCATTCCTTGTCCATTAGGCAACTGTGAAGATGTGTTGCAGCGGTCGCCCATTAACCCGTTAGGAGAAGCAGCTGACATGAACATCGTGTCTTGTTCATCACACATCAATGCCAAAGTTCCAGGAGACATTGGCCTCCCTTTCAGCGCATCAGCACCATCAGAATTGGAATCATCAGGGTTGATTTTATCTGCACTAGAACAATTATCAGCCACAGCTTTCTGAGCCTCAGATTCCTTCTGGCCTTGCAACCTGCCTTGTGTTGTTGAAGCTATGGAAGTTTCTGCCGCCTTCTCTGCTGCATTTCTTTGGTCTGGACAGAGTGGACCCATTAATGTACAGACTTTATAATTAATCCCCTTTGAAAGATGGCTATTCGAAGAATCATCACAATAGGCACTTGACAAGTAACATTTCCCTATAGTGCCCTACTAGAGGGTAAATGCATCTTTACAATGACAAATACGAACATAGTAAGCATAAAAATCAACTGAAAAATACTCTGTATCCTAGACAAATGGAAAAATTTATAAGAAATCATATAAACGCAACTCTAAATGTCCTAGGCTAAGGAAAGCAGCACTCCTAGCTAGAAATGGAATACTTATTGAGGGGAAGCTTGGGATAAAGACATGCTTAGAATGCAAATGATGGTTCTTGCTTAATTAGTAAAACTTAAAGCACAAGACCAGTGCAGTTTCACAGCTCATTGTCTAGGAAGCCAATTACTTTTAACCAAAGTTTACTTCTTTGTTGAGAGAGCCCAAGTAACCAGTGGTGCTTCAAACGACATAAGAGATCAGATATTGGTGGTCTATTCCAAACTACTCCCCATACTGTTAAAAGATGCAGCCTAAAATTTTTCCAAGCATATAAAATTATGATATTACCCAACTTTCGATATCTCATCCTCAAGATTATTTGCAGCAATTCAGTCCCAGGCTAAGATTACTTGCATAGGCTTGAAAATACTGAAATCTGAAAGAACAGTGAGTCGTCATATATGAAACAATAAACTACCTGCAAGCGTCTTCGCAGCTTCTTCAGCTACAACAACCAAAACTGAGCAGAGCTCCTTCAAGTCATGTGGCTGGATGATGTCTGCTAGGAGAGACCTTCACCAATCATACACAGGTTAGTTTTGAACCACATAGGTTAATAGTATTTTATAACAAAAACCAATTTTACCTGTATGTAAACTTAGAAGACCCCAATCCTGCAGTACCGCCTAGGCGATTAACAGGGACGGAGGACATCGAAGAGGATGCAGGGGGTCTGATATGGTTTCCCTGATAATCATGTGAAGCATGGTCAAAATGATACTATCCCAAACTAGATAGGGTATTAAAGAAACAATCAACCGCCAAAAAAAAGTCTGAATACATTCAAGATGAAATCTACTCATAACTTTCCTTTGAAAACTAACCGCTGACTTGAAAATGGGTCAGGTGAGTTTAGCAAGAATCATAATCTTACTAGGAACTATCGTCCTTAATTAAAACCAACTAGTTTGCAAGTTATTTCTTGAACCATGAGAATAAATTTACCTGCTGAAACTGTCCAATCCTGTGAATTGATGGATCCTTGGTTGCTGGTCCAAAGAGTTCCTGACCTTTCCTTTTCTTAGATACTGGGGGAGAAGATGCATACCCAGAGGATCCAATAGCTCCAGTAATGGCAGCATTTGCTGCCTGTTGAAGATATGCAATGTTGTTGGCATGGTCTCCATGGAATAGAGCTTGTCTCTCTTCACTTCCCTCAAAATTCTTGCAGTCCATGCACTTACAGTTCTCGGAGCAGAGTATGTTGGCTTGGAAGCATTCACAATATTTCTTCAGGCACCCTGATTTCTTGCAGTGACATCCTTTGTTGTGCTTTCCCAAGATCAAAACCTCACCCGCTTCTTCCTACACATTTCCATACCAATCCACTTTTTGTCAAAACATCCCAACGAAGGGTACTATAATTGAAGACAAATATAGATGAATATAAAAAATAAAAAAATTCAATATATAGAAGGCATATAACTCAATTTGTTACTGGAGTAAAAAAGGTACTTCGCTTTCATGAAGGCCATTTTTTTTAATAGCATAATACACCACACGCTCATAAATAATTCAAAAGAAAATGGACATGTAATGCTATTCTCATATACGCTCTTAAAAGGGCTTGTTCAATTTTAGAGCAGTGTTATGTCTTCAAATTCTTAGCAAAGCAATGGAGCATAAAAGGTTAGGATTACAATCCTAGGTTGAGCAAAGTGATCATCCCAACACTTGAAAACAAGCATCCTCAATCTATTAAAAAGCTGAGCTCTCTCATGTACAAGCCAGGAAAACAAACATGAATGGTTAACTTCATTTTGTTGAAGCAATAATAAAATATAAACAGAGAGGCGACCTCAGCACCTAGTAATAAAATTCCAAAAGATGCATCATGTCTGAAAGTACTCTATCAAACTAAGAGATAAATACCCGAGTAACCTTTGGTCCATGAGGGCTACTTGCAATTTTTGGCCTGAATGCATTTGGGTTACGCTCTAAAGTAGCTTCAACTGCATCTCTCCTAGCACCTTCATTTTCAACATTGTTGCAACAGTTTACACAGTTGCATCCGTCACAGTAAATTCCAGATGCAAAACACTCGCAATACCTGGAAATAAAATTACAGGAGAATTACTTCATATCAATGTTCATGTTTGTGCTGGATGCTCTATTGTTCTTTGATGCACAAAGAGAAAATCCAAAGGAACCATACAAAATTTATGGTCAATAAATTAGAACAGCAGTTGCAAACCATAGGAAATATCAACTCCTGAATAGAATGGTTTTTCATACCAGCCTAGTGCATATAATTTATGCACTTACAGCTTTAAGCAGCGAGAGTGTTTACAGTTACACTGTTTTTGCTTCTTAGGAGTACCATCTTTTGCTTCAACATTGGGTCTTGGTCTGGATTTTGGGGATTCTGGTCTCCTAAGGAAAAAAATTAAATAATAGTGTTTAGTGTTCACAATATAAATAAAACATCCCGTAGCATCAACTGGTACAAGGAAGAGTCACGATAGCGAAGATCAATCCATCTCAATCTACAAATTTGACGTAGCACATATGGATTTTCACTGTAATCCACTTATCTTTATATGTGTCTCTATGTGCAATAACTACCATAAGATTCAAGCTCTACAAATAAAGTTCAGGAAATGCATTGAAGCAACAAATAACAGATCATCAGAATAGCCTTATCATCACCATGAACAAATTACAAATCAGATCCAAATGAAGCAAATCGATGCCTCCTGGTAAGGCATTCTTTCTTTGGAGGTAGAAATCAGGATTCCAAAATCCTGAACTCAGTCCTTTGTTAATAAAAGAAGTCGATACTCATATCTCTAAGGCTAGGAGATTTTATAAATGGCAATCTAGGTAAAAAGGAAGATCCTTTATTGCAGACCAAAGCATCTTTAATCAAACGGAAATAAGTTACAAACACAAATGTGATCCTCCCATTTGTGGGCAAATGCGGAATTTAATTAACCTAACTTTAGAAATGGCGAAAAATTCTTCTTATCCCAAAACATCCAAAAATATAAGAACTACACTCTTCATAATCAATCCTTCAAACAAAGATTTAACATTTTTTTAATACACAGCTCACAAATTATACCCAAAAACAAAAGCTATCAAATCACCTTCAATGTTGAGAAGAATCTCACATCACCACACATAAACCAAATTTTACTATTACGCATGGAACATAAACTTAATAAGCAGCAAAATTTTCCAACAAATTCAACATTACATATCCATTTAGAAAAGCTACAAACTTACACAGGCCTCAGTGAAGGTATAGGCGGCTGCGGTGGCATCGACACCGGCACCGGCACAGTCGTCACTGCAGGTGGCTTCAGCTGACTCTGGGGCAAGGCCGCAGCCTTTGGCTGGCTCTGCGGCATAGCCACCATGGTAGAAAGTGGCGGTTTAGGGAACTCCGGCGCAACCACACTCGCTGGCGGGCCACCAAATCCCGTGAAATCCAGCTGCCTAGCTAACTTCTTAGCCGAAACATCGCCCATCGAAGACGAAGATGAGGTTGTAGCAGTGGCAGTCGCCACATATGATTGGGCCTTTGTCGGAGCCGAATCGACCCCGTCACCTTCACCCATGAAATCAAAATATTCAAATTTTTTTCTTTCTTTTCAAAACTTCACCTAAACCTTTTGCAATTACCTTCCTCCACAAATATACTCAACCCACTGATTACTCTTAGATAATCCTCGAAATTCCCCAAATTTACGTGCTTTCAGATCTGAAACACAACTAGATTCCTCTGGAAGATTCAAGCCTCCAAATCTGCTTGACTTTTCAGCTCAATATTCGCCGTCGCAGGCACGGCCACTGGTGGCCGCAATCCGAAACGAGCCGAATTACAAAACAGAGAGGGCGGGAAAAGAGAAAAACCCAGAAGATAAAATGCCACACAGAAATCCAGACCTTTGATGATTAAAGAAGGGGTTGAGAAGAACGAAATAGCAAAGGAGCCTCTTTTCGTGTTCGTCTTCTTTCTCCTCCGTCTCTCCTCCCTCTCCCTTCCAAGCTTTTGAATTTCAATTTTGTGATTTTTTGACGGCGAGATCAAGCATCTAGGTTTGATCCACGGTGAATATTGAAAGTTCCCATCCACGGTCAGAATTCATAAAAGATAGTAAGGTCAGCTAACATCCGTCGGATTGACTAACATGCAAATGTTAAACGAAAGTGAAAGTGGAGTTTTACTGTGTGTGGAAAGCGTCTTAGGGAAATAATAATTCCGTGGGCGCGGCACCAGGGAAAGGATTTATTTTGGAATCCATGAGTTTGACACGTGTTGGATAGGTGACTGCAAAGCTGAGAGGCGTGATCAGGTATTGATTAGGATTTGGGGTTAATTTTGAAAAGATTCGGCCCAGTAAAAGATTAAAAGGACAAAAGTAAATAAAATATGGAGTTGGCGCTAAAAAGGGCCGTTTTGGAAATTGCTGACTTTGAGGTAGTTTTTTTTATTTTATTATTATTATAGGGGGTGAGAGAATTTTTTTAATTTTTTTTCATACTATATGTTAATTGGAATTGGAGTATTTAAGTGTTTTTTTGCTTTCAAAATTAATTTCAAATGTTTGAAATGCACTTGAGACTTCTAGCATATGAGTTCGATTTCCGCAGTTTTTATTAGGAGTGGCAATGGGTCGTGTCGTGTCGGATTCGTGTCGTGTTATGAATTCTGTTTTACCCATTTATGCCAAACCCGAATCCGACCAGTTTAATAATCGTGTCAAAAATGTCCAACCCGAACCCGACCTGTTAATAACCCGTGTAACCCGTTTAACCCATTTAATAAACAGGTCATAGTCAAAACTCAATTAACATATGACCTGTTTGACCCGTTTAATCATTTTAACATGTTTAACCTATTTAAATTATAATATTTAATATATATTTAGGTAGTAAATGGGTAGATATATGAGTTAGTAATGACACGTTTATTAAATAGGTCAATATATAAGTCAATATACAGGTTAACCTGTTAACCCGAAATCTACCCATTTATTAAACGGGTTAATATGTCATTATACGGGTTAACAAGTTGACCCGAAACCCACTCGTTTAATAAACGGGTCATAACGGGGTGACCCGAAAATGACCCGAAATTTTAATCGTGCGGATTGACCTGGATAAATTTCGTGAGAGTTTCGAGTCGTGGATCGAGGCGTGTTAAATTGCCACCCTTAGTTTTTATTTGAGTAATTAGAAAATAGATAAAATAAATTATTAAAATATACCATTGTAATGAAAGTTTTTACCCTAATATATTATTCGTCACTTAGTTTATAAGCCTACAATATTCAATTTGAATCGTCTATAATCAAATATATGTTTATAAATTTGAATGTTTAAAATTTTTTCTTTATCAAGATTCAAATTTACTTTTTGTGTATCTAATATCTAGAAATATAACGAATTCAAATATGTATACGTGTGCGTATTTACAAATTTATAGCTGTTAAGTACAATTTTAGAAAGAAAAAAAAAAGGCATAATCACGTTGCAACTCTTATTATATGTGCTCATGCTTTTAAATCATACATGTTTCCCTCTAATTTCCCAAACTAACTATGAATATCTCTATGATTTTTTTTATAAAAAAAAAACTATGAACACTATTCAACTATTGCATGTCATAAAAATTAAAGAAAGTAACAATTAAAAGATCAATTAATTATGACGTCATCTTTATGTACGAATCCATACTAGTTGCTTGACCAGGTTCAACGCATCCAGGCCATCGGCATCAAGTCTCCAAATTGCCTTCTTCATTTCAAAAAAGTCCACACCGTTTTATTCCCCATGCTTAGGATCTAGAATTCCGATCAAAGATCAAGCTAAACAAAGAAAGATCAAAGCCGGTCATGGCTTTCTCAGAGTTTCAGCCACCAGACGAGATCTCCCTCATCGCCTACATACACTCTCTCCCCTCCAAGCTCCGCCATGCCAACAACCTCGACGGCTCCACCTTTATTACTTTCTCGTACGCTGCTGAGATCACTTTAACTTTTATCTTCATAACTAAACAAATTGAATTATAATAAAAAGTCATAGCAACTTCAGTTCTTTCGATATTCTGATAACAGTTCATTGTAACAAGAGCTCAGCTTTTCCCATTTACAAATCGGACCACGCCCTTCGTACACCTAATGAAGGAATAATCATAAGATAACAAAAACAAATTCGAGGAGAAACAATGGTGTGGATCAATCAAAATCCATCACAGGCAACAATTTTACTCGAAAAACACACAAGGACAGAAGAAAGAGCATATAAATAATCTGTTCGAAGTCGCACAAATACCAATTCGATGATGAAATGCTAAAACTAGCACTAAGCTATGCTGCATTCTTCCTCAAATCTCTAGATGGAAAACAGATACATTTACTCAGAGACAAAATTACACTGGAAAGAATACTAGCTGATTGTTAATATGCATCTCCGATTCGACCTCGCCCCATGCCTCGGCGATATTCTCGTCCCCGATCCATGTAGAGAGGTCGATTATAGTCTTTTGGTGGTGGACCGCCCCTTAATGGCGATCGGCTTCTGTCTCTAACATCATGTGCCCATCGGCCACGGTGATGAAGTGGCGGTGGTGATGAAGGAGAAGGCAGTCGCCTTTCGAATGGTTTCCTTTCGTTGAAGAAGTGATCCCTTCCGCGATCTCTATTACCCCAATCCATAGGCATCGGCCTGTCAAACTTGGTTCTTCCTCTATAGTTTTCTGGGTGATCTAACCGATCTCTTCGCACATGGTGGTCAGGAAACCTGCCTTCATGCCTTGGAAGTGGCAGCCCAGCGCCAAAATCTCTAGGGCCATCTCTAGCCCATCCACGGGGTGGAGACCTATAGCCACCATTCAAGTTCCTTCCAACCTGAGGTTCAACTGGAGGACCAGGGAAGCGTCTAGGAGGACCATTCGGAGGTGGCGGGCCAGGAAAACCTCTTCGAGGACTACCCCCAGGTCCATAACGGAACTTGTTGCAGTTGTTGCAATACTCCCGCCTTGCAAAGTTCAGGTTGCCACATCTGAGACAAAGAATATCGGGATTGGAACATTACGAAACAATATTAACAAGCATTAATTCACATAGCACATGAAAGTAAATTTGGGAGTTAAGTTGCTCCATCGGTCCAACCTATGCAGAAATCATACAAGAAGCTGAAGTGTTATTGCAAACTCATTTAAATACAAGAAATTGCTTTCCACTTCTCTGCTAATAGAACTGAATATTTATAAAATCTTAAAACTTGTAACAAGATTTCGACAGTCTACATGCACGCCACAAGGTACCAATCCCAAAATCCAGCCTTTAAACTAAAGCACAGGAAGCAGAATCGTATACAGAATCATAGTACTGACAGGTTCTAATGAGGAAAACCTAAAAAAGAAAAATAAAAACTAAAAGACAAAAGAGTAAAAGAGAAAAAAGAAAGGGCAGAAATGAACTCACAAAGGATCTGGACAAATCCAGTCTCCTAGCCTTTGGCGCACATTGGGATTATTTCTACTCCCTTCACCTCTGAAGGGCCCAGGACCATGCCCCGGCCCATCCAAACCTCTACCAAATGGCCTGCCAACACCCCTACCTCCAGCATAATGGGGTGAGTGGTCTCGATATCTACCAGAATCCCTTGCGCTGGCAAACCCACGACTGCGCGGAGGACCACCTGAATGATCATAGTCAGGGCTGTAGCGATGACCCGCATCCCTGCGGTGTACAGGAGACGCAGAACCTGCACGCATTCTATATCCTGGAAAAGGTAGTGAAGTGTAAAGATAAGTAACCAACAATTGCACCCAAAAACAGACAATGGAAGTATAATGTAAGTAGCCGAGGCACTGGGTGCTGTGACCCTGAAACTCCCACAAAATCATTTCAAAGTTTGTACGAACTGTTACCATCACTCAGTATCGCTTCATTGTGGTAGTTAAAAGAAACATCATATAAGTGTGGAAGACAACAAGAAGTTCAGATGATAACCGCCCCTGTAACTTCTCAAATAACTGGCGCATAAGACCAGAAAATACAGCATTGAGCATGTCAAACCATGATTACTCACCCTCACTTCGACAACATAGGTTAACTGCTGACCATTGAGAACAACAAAAATACAGAAAGTTTTTATATTTTCAATAGCCACATCTACCATATGAACCATTACAAGCCTGCCACATATGTATAACCTACATATCTGAAAACCCACACTATCTTGAATCTGGTGTAACCATAACCTTGTACAGCTTTTGCAGTGATAAGGCAGAAAACCTCAACCATATACATCTAAGATAAAGATGGATATGCACTTAATAAACACTTGATACTAATCCAGCACGGAGAAACAAATCCCAGTGCAAATTAGCTTCAAGAACTTCAGTTGAAACATGCCTGCAACAAGAAGCAGTGAAACCAAGGTGCAAGCCCGCAGAAAAATGAATTGCCCAAAAAGAAACACCCATTTGAACTTCAAGCTTCCAGATAATTCTACAACTTACCCACTCCCAATTTGCTCATTTCTTCAGAGGCCATCTTCGTATTTTTCTAAACTTCAAACGCCAGAGTTAACTAAGAAGCATTAGCTTTAGTAAATTCCCAACTGAACTGCTCCGTACAACCCTTCTGAACAGCATAGAGGGATCAAACAATTGCGGCATTCCAACCCAAAAAAAGGACTTCCATTACCATGTTGGCACTAAGTGTTGAATAATGTAGAAAATTGGAATTCAAAAGAAGTAGAAATGGGGAAAGAATGATCATCCAAAAGTCCAAGGTTCAGCATCCATTTCTTGAGCCAGTTCACCTTCCATCAATATAAAATTGCAAAAACCTCCAAAAAACCGGAGAACCTAGAATTGGAAATACTATAAGAAGTTCCTGAACATTCCTGGACTCAACATCAAATTTAGCAATGATGGGAAGTATAAACTTATATTAGTTATATAACCATCCAACTGACCCTATATCTGAAGAAAAAGAAAAAGAAAACACCACTTATCTAAAACGATTCCAAATCATAAATTAAACCAGTGAAATCAAGAAAACTAGAAAATCTCAATGTTAACAAGAGAATAACACCTTCCTTGATGTTATATACCACCATGTAAATTCAATACCACTAAAACGAACTGAATTTCCCCTCCACCATGCATTTGGAAACCAACCTTTCCCGTCTTCCCGTATCATCTCAAGTAAATCATCCTTCCTGTTGGTTGCAATTTTACATAACCGTATAATGCTTTAAGTGGTCACAAGCTCCTCACAGTGCTCCCACCATGTCATGTGCCAAGAAGCTCTTAAAAATAAATCCTTCTCAAATTTCCCGTTTTGATTGGCATTTCATTAGAACTCTTATTTGATATGAACCAGAAACTATAATCATCGATTTCATAAAAACTCAGAAAACACCACAACTATACACAACAATGAAGCCCAAAAACCTATACTCATTGATTCAGCAACCCAGCAGTTCCAATATCATATGCAATTCCCACAAACAAAAATACCCACAATTTCAAAAAACAATTCCCCAAGACCATGATCCAAGACTGCACTCACACCAACGTACCCTTCCTCAAGATTCAATTCTTGCAGGCACATTCAGAGCTGTAAGACACAATAGAAGAATTTATTCACAGTTTGACACTCTATAAGTGGTTACAGATCCACATGTTGGACATCCAGTGTAAACAAACAATAGCTTCAAGAAACCCATGTGTTGTACGACTAACACAGCCTCAAAGGGCAATATTATAAACAACTGTAGCAACTTATGATAATATTAATAAGATAAATTTTACCTATACAGATCTGTAAATCAACTAGGCTGATAAATCATGTGTTTGATCCGACATTGAACACACACAAATCTTTTCTTTGTTTTGCATTTAAATAATTTGTTATCATGCACACAGGTTAAACAAAATAACAATACAACAATATTGAAAATTTATGATTATGGAATCCGAAGACTAATCAAATTGAAGGTTCAAGTACAAGAAGCTTCGGGAGCATGGATATCTATACACACTGTGAAGGAAAATTATAACAAAACCACCCTAAAAATACAGAATACAAGCATACTCAGAATCATAAAGCTCTAGCAATCTGTCAACCCAATTTGAGCATAAATCACCATCAAAACATTAAATACAAGCTAGGAAAATGGAAGGAGATAGTTAGAGAGACGAACCAGGGTCATCGGCGTAACGATCCGGACGAGTGTACTGAGAAGGTTCGTGGCGAACCTCCCCAGGCTCGTAATCGCTTCCCCGGCCACCTGCACCTCCACCACCGCCGCCATCGCTCGTGGATGGCCGGACGACGAGGCTGCTCAGAAGAGGCGGATGATGCGGTGTCGTTTGGTCCTTGTCCCTTGACCCCATCGTTCCGTTCGCTTCGCTGTTCGATCGCGATTGAGACACGAGACAAAAGATCCGCAAGACTAACGCAAGCCCTAAAAGTGGGTATGAGAATTTCTACGAAATTACGGAAGAAAGCAAAAAATTTCTATTTACGCGAGCCTGGAGAGTGGCAATTTTTAACACGATTTTATACCCAACTCGAAATCTACACGAGATTTATCCAAATTAATCAGCATGATTAAAACTTCGGGTTATTTTCGGATCAACCCATTATGACTCGTTTAATAAATTGGTAGGTTTTGCGTCAACCTGTTAACCTGTATAATGACTTATGAACCTATTTAATAAATTGGTAGATTTCGGATTAACATATTAACTCGTATATTGGTTTATATATTGATCATTTAATAAACATGTTATTACTAACTCATATATCTATCTATTTACCTACCTAAATATCTATTAAATCTTATAATTTAAATAAGTTAAACATGTTAACGGGTCAAACGGGTCATAAGTTAATTGAATTTTGAGTATGACTTGTTTATTAAATGGGTTACACGGGTTACGCGGGTCATTAACAAGTCGGATTCGGATTGGACATTCTTGATACGATTATTAAACGGGTCGAATTCGAATTTGGCATAAATGGATAAAATAGAGTTCATGACACGACACGACCCATTGCCACCCCTACTTGGATCCAACCCAATTTTTTTTATTTCTTCTATCTACATATAAAATATATCTAAAATAATACATTTTAGATATTTATTATAATATTATAATGTAATAAATATATCTAAATTTTTATCTACCATTGGATAATTGTTATATTTTTTTTTATAACTTTGTATTAAATTTGTCATGTATTTAGAAATAAATTATGTTATACATGATATTACTAATTTACTATATCTAAATATAAAATTTTAAATTATTTGTTACCTTAAATGTTTACTTTGTGGTATTTTTTTTTTCTTTTTTAACTACAAATATTATTAAAATGTATTTATTTCATATTTTCAAATGGTTCAATTATTAATTTCTATTTATCTTATTATTATTTTTTATGAATATTTACAATGATAGTAAAACTTATAAACTTTCTTAAGTTATTGTTTTTTTTTTAGATTTGAATGTGTTGATAATAATACCACTAATCCAACACACTTTTATAAGTTCAAGGGGTTCAAGTCCACATTACTAAACAAACCCTAACAATGATAGATCAGCATCTGACACGTAGACAAATCTCATCCATCCATCGACATGACACGTGTCAATTTCACAACGAATGCATATTCTCACACTAGACTAACTCATTTATTATTACTCTCACACCCATACAAAATTGATCATTTTCTCAATAAATGTACCTAAACATTATAGTATTCACATTTACTTACGAATTATTATTCACTACTCCTTATACACACATATCCACACTGACTTAGTCAAAGTACTTTTAGGCTGGAATCAAATCAATGTTTATCTCTGACCGACTATAAGTTATTCTTTTTTGACATGTCAGTCTAAGGGCATGTGATTGAGCATGATTCTACCCTAAGTTGGTAAATTTTGTGCATCAACAAAGTGTATGAATATATAACTCATAGTGTATGAATAAATAGAATAAAAATAAAGTCGTAAATTTTTATTTTTTTGAGAAATCACCAAAAAAGGTCATTGAAATTTTATTAACGTGTGATATTATGTATAAGTTTGCGATAATCAATAAAGAAAAATATCATCAATTAAAAATATTTGTATAATGAAAAAATAATTAGATTTATACTGATCTAAATTCTCGCTACACTGTTTTGTACATGTATATATCAATAAAGTATAGACAATTTAACAATAAAGATCATTGTAAATAAGACCACAATAGATTATGTCGTGTTGGGTTTGTATAGTTTTATAAACTCTATTTTACTTAAATATACTCAATTAGAATTCGACCCGTTAAATAATCGTGTTATGGATATCCAACCTGAATATGATCATCTGTTAATAAACCAAATAATCTGTATAACTCATTTAATAAATAGGCCTTGAGTGAAACTTAATTAACTTATGACCTATTTTGTCAGGACCCACCCCGGTTTCACCCCGAAACCCGAGGTAAATCCTGCTCCCGTCTGACTCCCCGACACAAAACTCAAGTAAAACTCACTCGAACCCAGTCAGACGCAGGAGTAAATACAAAATATCCCAACCTTATCGTTTACAGAGTATAGCACTAAATTACAAGGAAAATAAAAACTGATAAAGTACACGCACACAGAAGCCTTTAAACTCTTCTAGGATCCCTCACGTCACTTCTATGCCTTGGACACTGCCTCGACGTCAAGACCCCGCGCTAACTCCACAACCTGGAGGGCAATTTAAAACAAAAGTGTGAGTGGACCAGAAAGTACAAAAAGTTCAAAACCATTTTATAAGAAAACCGAGTTTAACCCTCCGTTTTGAAACCACATGCATAACCAACAGTTATGAACACAGTTATAAAATAATCGTTATAAAACATCATAAGAAACAGAAACACTATAAAATATCATAAGAAACCATAGCATGAGTATCAGAAACCGTATCAAATTCTCATTTCCCGATCGAACCTGCTGGACCTATCCGAGTCTTTAAACTCCCGAGTCTTTAAACTCAATCCAGGCCTTAATAATATCCGAGTCTTTAAACTCCCGAGTCTTTAAACTCAAGGCCTACGGGGGAAATCAATATATATATATATATCCGAGTCTTTAAACTCCCGAGTCTTTAAACTCAATCCGGGTCTTTAAACCCAATCCGGCCGGTCCCCCGTCACATATATCCGGGTCTTTAAACCCAATATCCAGATCCAGCAAATCCAATCCAAAAATCATTCGAAAACCATTCACCAATCCATATCCAAACCCGAATCCGAAATCACTGGTCCGATGCCCTTCCGGCAGCCAGAACCGTCATTCCGAACCCAAATCCGGAATCCACTTTATAATCACGTTCCAAAATCCCTTTATAATCATTGAAAACCACTTAACATTTGGAATCCCAAAACCATAGCATCAATTTCAGAAACCAACTATTCCTCGTAAAATGTGTAATAATGTAAAACCAACCAAAACATATATAATCAAACCATAAAACAGTTATAGAAAACAGTTATGCATGCTCGAGTTTAAAGAAAGGGGTCCACTCACAGTACTGAGCCCTACTCGCGTCCCGAACGTCCAGCTCGTTCCTCGGCTTCCTCGGGTAATCCCGATCCTGTCAAACACCGTCAAATTACGTCACTAATACGTCTACAAACATTCTCCTAAATTTCCTCAAAAATCCCCGAACCGAAGACCTAGAACCCCGGGACCCTAAACCTTCACCCTCGCGGAACTACACTCAAACGACATCCGATTGCCTCGAAACCAACTCCATTGAACTCAACACAACTCCTAGGCCAAAAGTCAAGTTGATCGTTCCTCCATACGCCGCCGCACGCGCCCCCACGCGCCGCCCAAAGTGGCTGCGCGTGGCCCCACGCGCCAGCTACAGTACCACCTTCAACCTGTGCTGAACCGGCCGTCGCAGGCTGAACCGGCGAGAGGCATTCTCTGCCGTCCGGCCACCAAGTCACTCCCTCTCTTCTCCTACAGCTTTGTCCAGACCCCACGAATCCATTCCCCCCACTCTCCTGGTTCGATTCAACTCCCAGCTTCACGACTGAAGCTTGAACCAGACGGCCCTCAGACCCCTGTTTCACGATCCGGCTACTCCGGTCACCTCCCGTCACGGTGGCAACACCAGACGATCCCTAAAGCTTCACTGAACCTAGACCACACCTCCTTTACCTTCGACTCAGCCCCAAACTCGTCGACTTTGAGTTCGAAGCTCACGGCCGAAACAGAGCAACAGAGCACCCCTCTGCGACTGAGCTCCGCCGTGGACACCCCCGTCACGGCGACCACCACAAATCACGACCACCAGCTCCGCCCTGCCTCACTGTCACTCTCACAACTCGCTAATCACTCACCCTTGCACCCAGATCGATCAATTCTCCTCAATTCTCACACTCTGTTTCTCTGTGTTTGTCGAAGAACAAACACGGGTATGCACGGTTCCACCCAACTAATTGGGCTGTGAACACACAGGATTCCACCAGAATCCTCTAGCCCTTTGCCATGTGTCACCATCCCTTCAATCTTTATCCCACTTGGTTAAACCCCAGCCGTCCATTCCTTTCTCTCTGCACAAATCCCCATAAACCCAAAAAGACTAAAACACCCTTCTGTTTAACACATTTTTACGGTTTTACCGAAACTTCCTAGACCCGTAACTCTCGCCTCGTAAGTCCGATGAACACGTGCCGCCTGTCATCGAACTCAGGACGACAAGAACTATCTAGCCATCCTAGGTCAACCTACCAAAACTCGATTATACAAAAAGTCAACTTTTCCCCCCGATTTTACCAAAATTACGATAATACCCTCGACCTTCCGAACATCACAACTTCCTCCTCGGATGTCGGAATCAAACATACCACATGTCTACGGGTTCATGACGTCCTAAACTACGTCCTGGTCACTGGTCAATCCCTAATTGACCACTCGAAATAAAAGTCAACATTTTTGCCCGAAACAGGGGCAAAATCGTCATTCTCCACTAGTGACCCCATCGGGACCAACTAACCCCTGATTAACCTTACTAATCACACCTTAATCACTCTACTAATCCCAATTCTCGGGACGGGTTGTTACATATTTAACATGTTTGATATATTTAATCTATGTAGAGTATATACGATTTAATAAGCATATAAATAGGTAAATAGATAAACAATAAGTTAATAATTGATACATTTATTAAACAAATATATAGATTATTATACGATTTAAAAAATTAATTCGAAATTTATCTATTTATTAAATAGATTAATACATTATTATATAATTTAATATGTTTATCTAAAATCCATCCTTATTAAATATATCATAACATATTTACAAAAATCTCATTCAATATTTTAATGATATAAATTGATTCAAATAAATTTTATTCAAATTTTGAATCATTTCAAAATTACCAGCCGTACTTATAAATTAACAAAGTAAAGTATAAAAAACTTAGCTACACCAGAATGGCTTCATGTGATTGTTTGTCGTTAGCATGCAAGTCATGGAATCTAGGACATGCGTTTGGATGGTGGGGACCAGCAGCAGCAATTTAACTAAAATATAAGGACGAAAATGCAAAACTCCAATCTAAAAATATGCAGATTGTTGTTGTAGCTACACCGATTCTTTACGTCACAGAGACCGACCACCAACAATTCCAACGTGGCGTGTAAAATAACTGTTCGCGCGACCCGACATCCGCCAATTCGTTGGCACCCAGCGATGTCACAATTCGAACCGTTCTACACTAGAAAAATGACGATAAAGCCTTCATACACAACGAGTTGTTTCCAGTCAGACCTCGACACCTATCTTCTCTCAAATCTCCTGGTTGCACTTGAATACTTGATCGCCGCCTACCGTGCTCTTACAGTTAAAATTATCACTAATTATACATAATTAATTATCATCTGTATTTAGACACCCATTGCTTTCAGTAGGAGCTTCCTTCCTCACCCGTCCCTCAATCACGCCCGAACCACCGCGCCTGGCTGACGAAGTTTCGCGCCCAATTCCACACATCTTGCCGGCTGACAGCTCTCTTCACGAAGGTTCGTACAGGTTCACAAGAGTCGTGACGGACTTTGAGTGACAGTGTCAGACTCGGCGGAAGTCGATTATCGCACGTATTTGATTGGCTAATCGTGCTTCAGATCCATTGCATGATCCGAACTTGGGAAGGTATTTAGCTCTGTATAGCTTTCTATGAATTTGAGTTTCTTTGAATCGAAACCTTGGAGCTAGTTCTGGCTTTATTATGGTTCGTCATTTTTAATTCCTAATTTTCGTGCGTTTTACTTTATTTTGGATTGTTGTTTGTGTTTGGAGTTTGAGCATTTTTCAGTCGGTCTCGGTCTTAATGGAAATGTTTGGCAGAGGTCTTGTTTTGTGTTTTCTTATTTGCTTAATATTTATATTCTTTTGTTTCCTGAGGAAGTTGAGAAAGGGAGAATGAATAGCGCCTTTCCTTTGCCTTCCGTTTTCAAGTTTTAAGGATTACCAGGATTAAACAGAAAGGTTTGGTGGTGATTTTGGAATTAAAATATGAATATGAATATTACAAGGTATTTTACTAACTTGTTCTAATTTGTTATGAAGACTGATTGGAGCTTGGCATGCGAGGTCGCCAACGCGCAGCTTTCTCGATGTACAAGCGGTTATCATCGAGAGACTATACGGATACCCTTGAAATGGATACAGAAGAGTTAATGGATACAGTTGATGTGGAAGAGAACTCAGGTAACTCAATTTATTGATCATCTGAATTATATTTATGCAACGTGCTATATGCACGAAGCTCATTGATGCTAAGGTTTTCTTGTTTAAGCATTTAACATGTATTTACAGTATTCGTCCAATTTGATTAAGGGCCTAATTCTGGTATGTGTTACAGTTCCAGAACCTTCAAACCCCTCATGGAGGCTTTCTTTCCCTCATGTACTAATGGCAACTCTATCCTCATTCTTGTTTGGCTACCATCTCGGGTTGGTGCTCACAGTCTGTGAACCTCTCTTAGTTGTTTTTTTGTTGAAGCATAAAAGAAAAGAACCATTGTTTCTTAACTCTTTCTTTGTACAGGGTAGTTAATGAACCGCTTGAAAGCATTTCTAAAGATCTTGGTTTCAAGGGGAATACTTTGGCAGAAGGTGGAATTAAGTAGACCTTTTGTTTCGTTGTTTGTTCTTGCTTATTCATATAGTTTGCATTCAGCTGTCTGTCCTAATGCATTTTCTAATTTTATATCGAATGAAGGTTTGGTGGTGAGTACATGTTTGGGAGGTGCCTTTGTTGGGTGTTTATTCAGTGGTTGGGTAGCCGATGGACTTGGACGTCGTAGGGCTTTTCAACTTTGTGCATTGCCTATGATCATTGGTGCAGTTATGAGGTGATATATTTACTTTGAAAAGAGTTATGTCACAGCATCATCATTTTGATAAAGCCTAGGTGGAGCTTTACTATGCTAGATTGGTTTTTCTCTTCAATAAGTAATCATCCTTTTTGTCTAGTACTTATGGCTAAAGGTACTACCTCCATTTGCAGTGCATCAACCAAAACTCTTGCTGGTATGCTTATAGGAAGGTTATTTGTTGGGGCTGGTATGGGTCTGGGTCCTCCTATTGCTTCTCTTTATGTAACAGAGGTAAGCTTAAACCTTTCTATAATTATCAATGCTATGTGCTACGTTATCATCTTATCTGAAGTTTTCTCATTACCTGAGCAGGTTTCGCCTTCTTTTGTGAGGGGTACTTATGGTAGTTTCATCCAGCTTGCAACATGCCTTGGACTTATGGGTGCTCTTCTAGTTGGAATCCCTGTTAAAGAAATCTTAGGCTGGTAAACCACATAACAGGCTGATAGTATCTCTGCTTCGTTTTTTACATTTCAACTCACTAGCTTTATTTATGTGTCAGGTGGCGTGTCTGCTTTTGGGTATCTACAATTCCGGCTGCAACACTTGCTATTGCTATGGTATTCTGTGCAGAGAGTCCCCATTGGCTACATAAGGTCTTCTCATTGGTCTTTAAGGGAAAATTTAGCACATATCCAGTTCTCTGTAAACAATTACCTTTTGTTTTTCATAATGGCTTGAGTCGTTTGGAAAGTCGAATTTGAACCATGGCAGTAGCATTCCAAAATAATTCCTGGCACAAGACTGGTAACGTTGCAGGAGTTGGTCTTTTCTCTGAAAAAAAAGTGTTAACAGTCTCTCTTTCATGTGATACAGCAAGGAAGAACTTCTGAGGCAGAAGCTGAATTCGAGAAGCTCCTTGGTGGATCACATGTCAAAACTGCAATGGCAGAATTACTCAAGTTTGACAGGGGAGATGACACAGATATTGTAAAGCTTTCAGAGTTGTTGTATGGCCGCCATTTTCGAGGTATATGTGATGCTTTCTGGTATTTACCATGGGCTTACCAATGTTTAGGCTCTCTCAATCACTGGTGGATTTTTTTCCTCTTCCTTTTAATCTTTCGGCTTTCCAAAAGTGCTTTGTTATTTACGTGTTCATTTTGCAGTGGTATTTATTGGGTCAACCCTATTTGCTTTACAACAGCTGTCTGGTATAAATGCCATCTTTTATTTCTCCTCAACTGTTTTCAAAAGCGCTGGAGTACCATCGGGCCTTGCAAATGCCTTCGTAGGAATTGCTAATTTGTCAGGTATACCTTCAATTCTCAGTTGCATATCCACTTATCTGAATATTCAGTCTGTGTCTTGACAAGATGGGTTTTTAATTACCAGGATCCATTGTTGCAATGATGTTGATGGATAAAGTAGGAAGGAAGCTGCTGCTCTTATGGAGCTTCTTTGGCATGGTAAATCGAACAGTTGCATAATTTTTTTTTTTCAATATAGAATGTAAAGACTTGTTAAGAGTCACATAGGAAAAATGATTGAAGGTGTAGCACAGCTACACCAGAAAGTGGCTTTATGTTAAGAACAGCAAAAGAGTAGTGTAATACTCTGATAGGATGTTGGAAATCTCGATCTTGTATAACATTTTTATAAGTAGCTTTCTGAATCTACCTCTGCGATCATGCATAGCTCAAACATTCAAAATCTTTCTTTTTACGCTCGGTTTTTGGTCTTAAAAACAAATACTTAATGGGGAGCTCATGATCTCACTAGTTTGGCCCTTATGTAATGCATTTTATCCATTCAGGCAATATCAATGTCTCTTCAAGTGGCTGCGGCAAGCTTTTATTTGTCAGGCTCTGGATCACTGTACCTATCTGTTGGTGGAATGCTGATGTGAGTACTAATTTGATTTTTACATCGTGAAGACTAATCTGATGTTATGCCAATAGATGCATCAAATAAATGTAACCATATGCAAAGTTTTCTCATGATAATCCGACTAACGAGTTTTCTTATGTCGGGGCCTATGCTCTACTACAATGAGGTTTTGTGTCTTCAGACGGCAAATGTGATATTATGATCTTTTATGCTTGATGATATCTGAATACCTTTTATGTATCTGAAGTTGCATGACTGTTCTTTCAGGATAACATGGATATTGGAGCTTCATTAGTACTGACATGTGTATAATTATACAAAATTTTGCAGGTTCGTCTTAACATTTGCTCTAGGAGCTGGTCCAGTTCCAGGTCTCCTTTTACCAGAAATATTCCCCAGCCGCATTAGGGCAAAAGCAATGGCTGTTTGTATGTCAGTGTATTGGGTAACTCTCTTTCTCATTCTGCATAATTTCGTAACATTTTTGTTATCTATATCTCCTGCTGTGGAATGCTTTTTTTTTTGGGTGATCTGAGCACATTTCTTAGGCAGACGTTCCTAATAGTTGTAGTTGTGCAGCTTCAGCATTCTACTAATTTTGCAACCTAAGTTTCTTACCCTATGTGGATTCTGCAGTAACAGATTGAATTCAGTTACCTTACCAATCGATTTCTCCTGTGACTGGTGATTTCCAGGTGATCAATTTCTTTGTGGGATTATTTTTCTTGCAACTTCTCGAACAACTTGGACCGCGGCTTCTGTATTCCATTTTTGGCACCTTTTGCATGATGGGCGTGGTCTTTGTGAAACGAAATGTGGTGGAAACTAAAGGAAAATCACTCCAAGAAATTGAGATAGCGCTCCTTCCACAAGAATAGAATCCTACCAAGTTGCAAATGATTGCTGAAAATGGTACAATTTCGAATAGAACACTCCCTATATGAGGGGAAAAAGAAAAACCAAACAGGAAAATTCGTTTCCGAGAATGGAAAACTTGGTAGGTCTCTTTCCAGGTATGAAATAGACGGTCCTATAGGTATAGAGTGAATTTGCATGCACAATGATCTACCTGAATATTTAAACCCCAAATTTACCTGAATATGTATGATGAATTCGGGGTTTACTTCCCAAATTGATCAATTAAGACGGCTTTTTGGCACTTCACAACAACATGAAAATTTCTTCGGTGGGTGTCTTCATTCATTCGTGCATTTTAAGTTCTCAACGTCTTTCTTTGTGTTTCACACAAAGACACATAACTGTTCACTGCAAGTACGAATATTATTTTGTTCATGAATAATATCACACACTAACTGTTCCACACCAATAACTTTAAAATCCTCATCTATTTAGCTCAAGCATCTTTGCATGTCAAATAAAAGTGATCTTCTACAAATGCCGATGTTCGGCATGGACAGCCTCAGCTACCAGCAGCAGCAACTCATGGCTCCTCCATGGGTTCAAGAGCTTCATTTCCCTCACCTCCGCCTTCCCATCACCATTGATCGCCTGGTCCCGGTTCACCCCTCGGGGCCTACTCCCACTGCTCCCGGCCAAACTCTTTACCTTTCAAACCTTGATGATGTGATTGGAAGCCGTGTCTTCACTCCGACGGTCTACTTCTTTGCCTCAGATGGCCAGAAACCGGTCATGAAAACACTGCACGATGCCCTCGCTAGTGTTTTGGTTCTCTACTATCCATTGTCTGGTAGGCTGAGAGAGACCACCAACGGTAAGCTTGAAGTGTTTTTCGGGGAAGGCCAGGGGGCTCTGATGGTGGAGGCTCACTCTGAACTGTCGCTGGCCAATCTCGGAGGCCTCCAAGTGCCAAACCCGGCATGGACGCCGCTGATCTTCACGTTCCCAGATGAAGAGCCGTACAAAGTCCTTGACATGCCATTGCTCATAGTTCAAATCACACTTTTCACCTGCGGTGGTTTCAGCCTCGGGTTAAGAATCTGCCACTGCATGGTTGATGGAATCGGAGCGATGCAGTTCGTCAGCTCATGGGCCGCCACTGCGAAAGCTGGGACATTGATCACAAACCCTCCGCCCTGTTGGGAGAGGGAGCTTTTCCGGCCACGGGACCCCCCGATGGTAAAATTCCCACATTTAGAATACATGAGAATTGACGATGGCTCAAGTTTAGCAGAGAGTCTCTGGCAAACCAAAGCCGTCCAAAAATGCTACCGAATAAGCCGGGAGTTCCAAACCTGCCTGAAAACTCTGGCTCAGTCACAAGAATATTGCAGTACATTTGATGCCATGGCAGCTCATGTATGGAGGTCATGGGTGAAAGCACTTGATGTCAAGCCATTGAACTACGAGCTCCGGCTAACATTCTCCGTCAATGCCCGGCAGAAGTTCATAAACACGCCGGTAAAACAAGGGTTTTATGGGAATGTAGTATGCTTGGCTTGCGTCACAAGTTCTGTGAGAAACCTTGTTTATGGGAGGCTTTCAGACACAACGGGTTTGGTTCGGGAAGCCCGGCTGGGCATCTCGGAGGAGTACCTGAGATCGACGGTAGATTACGTGGAGGTGGATAGGCCGAGGAGGTTGGAGTTTGGGGGGAAATTGACAATAACCCAATGGACAAGATTTCCAATCTATGATTGCTGATTTTGGATGGGGAAGGCCTATGTATGCCGGTCCTATAAACCTAACTCCCACGCCCCAAGTTTGTGTTTTTCTGCCGGCGGCTGAGGCTGACCCTTGGGGGACAATGCTGGTATGCATTTGCTTGCCGGAATCTGCCACCAAAAAGTTCACGGAGCTTTTGTCTCTGAATGAGTCCGGTGACCAAAGTGTTGGTAGCTAAGTGAAGCTCGCTACCACATTCAGTCATTCACGTTGTTATCCCTCTCAATTTTTAATTATTTTAACCGAGATTTATGAGGCAAAAATTGATCACAAATGTTTGATCATCCATAATTAAATTATGACCAGATTTGTATAGCTTTCTACAATTCTTGCAATTTTATAGGTTTTTTTTTTTAATTTAGCTAATTTCTATATTGCATTTATAATAACTTGGAATCAATTAATTTTTAAATATTATTTGAAGGTTATATTTGTAAAACTTTACCTAATTAGATATCTGTTAATGATTTATATTGAAACAATTTGTTATAATACATCTAATTATTATCAAAATCATCCCTTTACTATGAGACAAATTGCACTCCTTAATTTTCTTCGAGACAAGTTCATGCTATCTCGTAATAAAAATGAGCAATTTACGAATTTTTAGCACAAAAATATCAAAATTTTAAATTTTGATTGGTTTCTTAACGAGATCAAGTTTAGCTAAAGTTGAATTGTCCCAAGACAAACTAGTCACATCATCACAAAACCTCATTCTAAACAAGAATGAAAATATCGATATTGACGGATATATTGACAGGACCCATCCCAATCCCCCCGGGATTACCGTGGAATGTGCCCTGCTCCCGTCCAACAAGAGGTGTCAGACAAGGGATAACCAAGAGCCACTGCCCAACGGGGCATCCAGAGTGCGCAAGGATCGATGGAGGAGGTGTGCAATGTCTCAGTCTCTGCTGCAATCGCATCCGTAATCAACCTGAAGGGCATTAAAACCAAAAGCTGTGAGTGGAAAAAAACCAGTAAGTTCATCAAATACATTTATAAGACATTTATGCCCTCCAATAAAAACGTATGCATGCCACGAAAACCAGTAACCAAAACGTTTGCTCAACCGAGCCATTAGGGCCTTAGCCCAAAAACCGTTAACCAAAAACCAAGTGTGGGAACTCAGCCCAAAACAGTGGAATACCACAACCATATATATTAAAACCATGTGGGCCACCGCCCAAAGCCATAAATATAAATCCATAAATCCAAAACCATTTAGGGTCCCTGACCCGACATACCATTTCATAACCAATAATCCATTTTTACCACATAACACATATCCAACCGAAAAGCCATTTCATAGATCCATTAATCCATATTTTACCATTACCATCACCAGCATCCCAGATGCTTAGCGTCCCAGACGCTAGACGTCCCTGATGTCATATCTCACGGTTTCATAAGCTACGCGTGCTGCCCGGGGTCTCTCCGGGTCCATATATCTAACATCCCTGATGTCTGACGTCCCTGACGTCAATCATAGCAATCCTGCTCCTGAGTCATCATACGGTCCGGCTGCTCCGTATAATGACCCCTCGCAGGCAATGCACCGTGACTTCCCCAGTGTCCCAGACATCTGGAGGAGACCATCATATATCCTTGTATCCAAATGGTATATGGAAAACAGTTTTATTAAATTCTTTTATCACATCATTACCATTGGGCCCTGCCCGAAATTTCCATAAAACCATGTAATTCCATTTAGGGTCCCTGACCCAAAATCACAATTATTAATCATAGGGTCCCTGACCCGAAATCACATTTATTAAACATAGGGTCCCTGACCCAAAATCACATTTATTATCCAACTGGGCCTCATGCCCGATTTTATGAACCATTGGGCCCACGGCCCAATTTGTAAACCAACTGGGCCCCTGGCCCGATAACATAACTCAAATGGGTCTCAGCCCGATTTCATACCAACTGGGCCCCTGACCCGATTTCATTAACCAACTGGGCCCCCAGCCCGATTCTCAAATGGACTCCAAGTCCGAAATTTCCAAAACAAGTGGGCCTCAAGCCCGAGTTTATATTTCCAATTTCAAAACCATTTCATCATATTATATCCAAGTCCTAAATATGGAAAATCCATGTAAAACCGAAAAACCTCGATTTACGTGCAAGCACGTAAATCGCCTCGAAATACGTGAAACCGTACAATTTACCAACAACCAAACCAACATCATACAATCACAACCATAATCCATATAAAACATTTAAGCATGCATAGAATTTATAAAACCAAAGTCCACTCACAGACCGTTTTAACGGTATGCCTCGATACGCGTGCCACCGGCCCTCCCGGGCCACACCACTATCACCGGGACTCCCAATCCTGTCCAAATCACATTAGAGGGTCACTAACCTCATCATTAACATCCTATCAAAGTCCCGTAATTTTCCCGAATTTTTACTTATTTTTAAACTTAATTTAAAACTTTCGGACATCCCGAACACTATCGAGACGGTGTCCGATCGGACATCCCAAAATGTTCGTTACATTAAATAGGACAGAAGTCATGTTGACCTCACCTCGAGATCCGTGCCCACGCGCCGTCACGCGCCGCCTTGAGTGGCTGCGCGTGAAACCCACGCGCCGTGAACAGTGTATCGTTCTGACCCGGTTGTCTGATAAACGGGTCACCGTGACCCGCGGCCCAACCCGACTGGTTCTCAGTAATTCCTTTATGATTTTCAATTCTGTTTGTTCCTACAAGATCGTCTCATCAATTCCAATTGATCCATGATTTTAAAACTGAGAAACCAACACGTTTGACTACCTGTTCGTGGAGGTGTGCAGACCGGCCACCTGCAACCGTCGTGTCTGCACGATCCCGGCCACCATTCCTTTCGAAAACAATCCCTATAGACTCGTCTCAACCCCTAGATCATCATCCTGGTCACAAGATCGATTGTAGTACGTTAAAACCCATCCTGCCATTTTTACCCGAAAACAGACTCACGGGTTCGAGGCTTAACTCGCCGCCGTGGCTCCCGCCGTGGCCACCAGCATGCCCAGTTCGACTCCAGGAACATCCTACGTCCATTTAAAACGATCAAAACCAGCCCAAAACGACTTCCAATTTCTGAGTTTTGGACCTCCCCTGTTTTTCCTTTCCGCCGTGTCCGCTGCCGTCTCCCGTCGTCTCCCGTCGTTCCTCAGGTGCCCAAATCTCCCACTGGACTTAGTCTAGTAATGGTGTAGGTTTAGTTGATGCGGGTTGGATGGGTAGTGGATTTGGGGTGGTAGTCGTTCACGGTGAAATGAGAAATGAGAGAGGGAGATTAACTGATCAAATTAATTAAGGAAGGGATGAGATGAGATGGACGGTCCAGATGCAATCTGGGAGTGAGATGGAGGGCTGAGATTAAAAGAGGGATAAATTGTATTTTAACCCATTAATGGAAGCATGATCCAGATTTAGAGCCCCAAATCAAGGGATGAGTGACACTTGTCACTCATCCAAGGGTTCAGATTCAACAATCACTATTTATTATTTTATTATTATTTTAATCCCGGTTCGTTCGGTAAACTGAGCCCGATTCCTTGACCATAACTTCGTCGTAACTCCGATTTCGGCATGCCGCCTGTCGTTGGATTCGTATCGACGATACCTACGTAACGGTCCTTGGCCCTCGTCCATCGGACCTCCCGGTCAAAAAGTCAACATTTAACCCCTATTACTCGAAATTACCAAAATACCCCTCAACTTCCGAACATCATAACTTTCTCTACGAATGTCGGAATCGAACGTGCCACCTGTCTATGAACTCGTGACGTCCCGAACTACGTCACGGTCATCGGTCAAAGTTCGTTTGACCACCCGATCAAAAAGTCAACATTTTGCCCACGACCAAGGGCAAAACGGTCATTTTGCACAATTTGTCCGATTCCGCCCTACTAAGCACCGTTCAACCTCACTAATCGAGATTAGTCACTAAACTAATCCCAGAATTCGGGACGGGTCGTTACATATATCGCTAATCAAATTTATAGATATTTCGCTTCAAATATCGATATCGTTTACGGTCGACAAAAATGAAGGAAATTCGGTCTAAAAATTGAAAATTTGGAATGAATCTTCGGGAAAACTTAAGTACACAATGATGGTTATATAAGACTAATACAAACTATAAAATGACTTTGATATAATAAATATATGATGAATAATATGATACAATATGGTTATGCCAATGACTAATAATATAAAATTTTAAACTTAAACATAAATTGAAGTAAATTACTATAATTGAATGTTAATATAATTAAAAATATAACAATAAGCATAAAAAAAAAATTCAATGGAAAAAAAAATTATAAAATGAGTAAATATATTTAAAATTGGGAAAAAATGATGAAAAAATAGAGCCAATCTTTGTTCAAAAATTGGAAAGAATTGATATATTTAAAATTGGAAAAAAAAAAGGACAAACAAAGTTGAAAATTTGGAAAAAACGAAAAAATAAAAATAAAAAAACTCAGCAGTGTGTCTGACTGGTTTTAAACCCAGGACCTCAGGTTTTTGAGGCAAAACCTAAACCAACTCGACTGACCCAGCATAATTGAAAATATAAGTACCGTATAATATATAGAGTATACAAACTAACACTCTTAACAGTCGTCATCTTCTTCCTCCCGCGGGTCTGTGATTCAGGTTTTTCGACCCACGCAGCATGACCCGACTGAAAATCGATGATTTTACATCCGATTTTCATGAAATTTGGCTCTATCTCGATCGTTTTAATCAAATAATGAGATCTATGGGCTTAAAATAAGACAAAATGTTGAAATTTCGCTCAATTCCCCCCCCCCCCCCCTCTTACATGCTGCTTGTCGGAAATAGCGAAATATCGACCGATACATCGACGATATTTCCGATATTTTCATCATTGATTCTAAATAACCTCTCATTGGGCAACGACCATTTATTCTTCATTGTTGATGTTGAAGTTTTCATTGATGATGGTTGAAGTTCGTATGAATTTAATGATTATTCTTTATTGTAGATTTTTTTTCATTTAACTTTTATTTAGGCTTTTTTACAATTTTGTTATTATTTCTAAATGTTCGCGTGTAGGTTATTTATTTAAGAGTAAGAATTCTTAAAAAATGAGTAGTGTGAGTATCTATTCCAACTTCGATTTTGATGTGTCGTCTGTCTACGGACTCGTATCGTCTCGATCTACGTAACGGTCCTCGGTCCGTGTACATTTGGCTTCCCGGATCAAAAGTCAACATTTATCCTTGTCTAGGGGCAAAATCGTCATTTTACCCTGATCGTCCGATTAATCCTTACTTAATCCTTATTTATTTTTTATTTAATTCTTTTTAATCACGAAATTCGGGACGGGTCGTTACAATGATGGTGTTCAGGGGAAGGCGCTACCGAAAAAAAAAATAACAAACGAAAAAAGGAATGATAGGAAAGTGACCAGAAAACAGAGTGGGAACAGAGAGGAATGGAGGAGAAAAAGAAGAAAAATTAGAGTAGAAAATGAATGTTTGAGGAGAGGGAGAGAAGCTGGAAAGATCAACTAACCAAGAACCGAAAAATCGTCAAATAGCTCGTGTGAGCTATTGAGGCATTTTAGCTCTCAGAGACTGCCAATAACGTTTTAGTGGAGTTCCGGGGAGTGTTCTGGGACAAGAACACCTCAGTTTCAACATGAGGAAAAGAAGAACAGAGAGTTGGTTTTTTTGGTCGAAAGTTGAGAGCTTCGAACAGAGGATTTGAGGCAATAACAGTCTAGGAGTTTACGGGGAAGCATGCAACTGGGTGTTCGACCGCGTGAACGGTGTGTGAGTAGACTTTCTTTTCCACAACTTTCATGCATGCATATTTACATGTTTTATGTACTTTATTGTGTGATTTAAATATCTGTGATTTTATATAATGTTATATGATTTTTGGGTGATTTTACGGTAGTTAGTTTGTGGCATGTTTACGAGGTTTATGCTTGAATTATGTCTTGGGCGTAGGCCCGAGTTTTCAATTGTGGATTTGCTTTATGAAGTTGATATGTGTGTTATAAACATGTTTATCGATATTGGTGAAATATAGGTATGTGGACTTTGTGAACAATCTTCCTCAGAGTTAGTTATAAGATGTCAGATGGCTGGAGTTTAGCCTCGTTGATCATGAGGCTATAAAGCTGTTTTGAGATGAGTATTTAGACGCATCTAGAGGGTGCGTGGGTGCAGTTCCCAAACATGACCCAAGCAGTGCCACATGTAGTTCTTGCGGGTGTTGTGACAGTCCAGATGATGCTACGTGCAGTTCTAGATTGAACTCAGATGGTGCTCAGTGCAGTTCCCGAGTTTGTCTATACATGTTGGTTACTAAGGATGTGTTTGTTATGTTTGGTACTCAGACAATGTATCCCTGAGAAGACACTCAGATTGTCAGGACCCGTCCCCAATCCCCCCGGGATTAACGAGGAACGCTTCTGATCCCGTCTGACACGGAGTGTCAGACCAGGGAAAATTAAAACCTTTAGCCCGAAGGCTTCCAGAGTACGCCAGGATCCAGAGGAGGTATATGATATCTCGGTCTCTACTACAGTCCGCATCGTAATCAACCTGAAGGGTATTGAAAACAGAAAGACTGTGAGTGGACAAAAAGCAATAGTTCGTAAATACATTTTATAAAGACCTTTATACCCTTCACTAAAAAGCATGCATGCATGGTAAAACCATTTATCCAATCACATATGTTTAAACAATCATATCCATACGGGCTCCTGCCTAAAACCATTGACAGAAAACCATAACATAGTAAACATGTGTGGGATCTCAGCCCAAATCCATTTATCATCATACAACACAATTTCGCAAACCAATTGAAATCATGTTCATCCATATATTTCATATCACCAATCCTGTCAAGGTAATCTAGAGCTACACGCGTGCTACCCGGGATCTCAAACCCAAGTCTCTCCAGGGTCCACTCAGGTCAATGTCCGTAGATCAATGACCCTCCCTGGAGGTTATAATACATAGCCTTTCTGAGAGTAAGAAACCCAATCGGGGGACGACTCCACTCAGCCAGTGCTCCGTGACTACTCCGGGGTCCACCTAGGCCAACGACCCTCCCCTGATGAGACAATGCATATATAAAGGACGGCATACGAAAAACTTTTTGAAATCATTCTTTAAACTTTTCAAGGATTCATGCCCCGCCCCCATAAGCCGTCATGAACCATAAAAACCTTTCAAAGGTTCATGCCAGTTCCCATAAACCTTCATGAACCGTAAATCCTTTTAAGAGTTCATGACGGTTCCCATAAACCGTCATGAACCGTAAATCCATTTGTGGGTCCCTAACCCGAAATCACAATCGTAAAACGTAACTGGGCCCTAGGCCCGAATCCACATACAAACTGGACCTCATGCCCGATTCGCAAACCAACTGGGCCTCGTTCCCAATATCTTAACTAAATGGGCCTCGTGCCCAATATAGTAAACCAAATGGGCCTCGTGCCCGATACGTAAGTCAACTGGGCTCCGAACCCGATTCGTAAACCAATTGGGCCTCCAACCCGATACGTAAACCAACTGGGCCTCCGGCCCGATGCCTCGTTAAATCAAATGGACCTCAAGTCCGGGAGTTCGTAAATCAAATGGGTCTCGTGCCCGATTCCATATTTGCAACTCCGAAATCGATTTAAGAATCAATTGAGCCTCTGGCCCGAGAATGTCACTAAAAGGACTTCGAGTCTGAAGGTTTCCAAAGCAAATGGGTCTCGAACTCGAGTTTACCTTTTCAAATCCAAAACCATTTCATTAAACTATTTCCAAAACCATAAGTACGGAAAATCAGTGTAAAACCAGAAAACCTCGATTTACGTGCAAGCACGTAAATCGCCTCGTAATACGTGAAAACCATATAAATCACAATCATCCAAATCAACATCATAGAATCATATTCATAATCCATATAAAACATTTATGCATGCATCACAATTTATAAATCAAGGTCCACTCACAGACCGTCATAAGCTACCACCTAGGTTTGCGTGCCGTAAGCCTCACCGGGCTAATCGTCGTCACCAGAACTTCCAAACCTGTCCAAATCAATCTAGAGGATTACTAACTACCTTATTAACCTCTCATTGAAGCCCCGTAATTTTCCCGAATTTTTAACTATTTTAAATCTCGAACCTAAACCTTCCAATGTCCCGAAAATTATCGAGACGGTGTCCGATCGATACGAAACCAGTCCCAAAATGCTCATTACATTGAATAGAGTGTTTCAAATGTTGAACACTTCCTCATTGGACCGCTCACGCGCTAGTCACTATTCATCTTTTCCGTCCTCCAACAGACCCGGTCCACTGGTCTGAACCGGTCCAGGGTCAAATCTCGTTCAATTTCGGTCCATTTCATCCCTTTTTGATCCTAATCTCTTCCTAATCTTATTACCTATCTGTTTAGCTATTAAAAGCACCAAAACTCGAAGGAAACCGTACCTCCAAGATAAACCATGGAGGTGGTGAGTTCCTCCGCCGTTCACCGTCATTACCGGCCGTCCAAGCCCTCGAAATTACTTTCATTCACCTCACCAGACCCCTAGAAGCATAACCCAAACGTTAGTTTCGATCAAAGACTAACAAAAACCAAGTTTCGAATTTTTAGAACAAAAACCTACCTTTCCGGCCACCGTGCGTGTCGGCCCTCGCCGTCAACGCCACCAACATGTCTCCCTCCTCAGCGTCTCACATCTCTCACCTATTCCTTTTCACAACCCAAGTCCCACGATGAAGTTTGGAGAGGTTGTAGGGTGGTATGTTTGTGTGTTTGTTTAAAAATGGAAAGGAAGAAAATAGAGTGTTCGGCTTATGGGAAAACAGAGGAGAAGATGATAGTGATCAGATAAGAGGGAGAGAGAAGGAATGGAGGGTGAGGATTGAGAGTTTAGTTGAAATGGAGGGTTAGGATTAAAAGTTGTTAGGGATTAAAATATAAAATAATCAAATTAATATTATTTAATTTGATAGATCCACTTTTTAGGGGATTGACCAATGGGATGAGTGACACTTGTCACTCATCCATGGGTCCCACCAAAATATCTGCTCAATCAGATATTGCCATGTCATCATTGCCTCGTAATACGTGCATAGTGTAATCAAATTTCTGTGAACCATATCTTTCCCGTTCGAAGTCCGATTTTGACGTGCCACCTGTCTACGGATTCGTATCGACCCGATCTATGTAACGGTCCTCGGTCCTCGGCCATCAGACCTCTCAAGTCAAAATTCAACTATTTGCCTCTTTTTAACCAAATTACCAAAGTACCATTGAACTTCTGAACGTCATAACTTTTTCCTCAAACGTCGGAATTGAACGTGCCACCTGTCTATGAACTCGTGACGTCCCGAACTATGTCACAGTCATCGGCCAAAGTCCATTTGACCGCCTGAATGAAAAGTCAATGTTTTGCCCATGCCCAGGGCAAAACAGTCATTTTGCATCGTTCGTCCGATTCTGGCCAACTAATCACGGATTAACCTCACTAATCACGATTAGCCACTAATATAATGTAACGAACCATCCCGAAAATTTGGATTAGATTAGTGGTTAATGACGGATTAGTGAAGTTAATCGGTGATTAGTTGGAGGTGTTCGGACGGACGGTGAGAAATGACGATTTTGCCCCTAGAATGGGCAAAATGTTGACTTTCAGTTTGGACGGATGACGTAGTTCGGGATGTCACGAGTTCGTAGACAGGTGGCACGTCCGATTCCGACATCCGATGAGGAAGTTATGATGTTCGGAAGGTTGAGGGCATTTTGGTAATTTTGGTTAACAAAGGGCATTTGTTGACTTTGCAAACGACTTAAATTTTTCACGAACTTCGATGATCGTTAGGTCGGTCTCGATCTCCTGATTACAACGACAGGCGGCATGGGTCGATTGGAGGTCGGACGGTTAAGTTACGGGTCTAGGACCTCGAGGGGCAAAACGGTAAATTGTGCAGCAAGGGGCATTCTGGACATTTCTTGCATTGGGATTTGTGCCCAATCAAAAAGGGACACTTGGCTTGCTTGGGAGGTATGCCCACTAGGATTTGGACACCTGGCGAGGTTTGGAGGGTTGTGGAAGCTGGGACACCGCCTGTGCGGTTTTAAAAAATGGTTAACGGTTGTAGCCGTGAAGAAAAACAGAGACTGAAGCCCCTTATGCAACCACATTCGAATGTCAACAATTGATGGTGCTGGGTGAGTAGAATTGAGAGAGTTGGCGTTGGGGATCAGGGTGGAGCCACCATCGTGAGCTGCCATGGACGGTGGCCTTAAGCCGTGAAAAACAGAGACCGTGAGTTTCTGTTTAATTCGAAAAATGGTCACTTGTGTTTTTCCTGGTTTTTGGTCGATTCTAAAGGGTGGAAGGTGTTTCTAAAGGTGCAAGGAGTCGATTACACTTAGTTTCGAGGTTCGAGATGGACGGTGAGTGCTAATTCCCGTAAACTGCTCTGTTTTAGTTATAAATGGCAACTTGAGTTTTGAAGGCTCTTACTCAACTTGATTGATCAGGTGAGGTTCTGCACTGTAAAATGAAGCCATTGGGCTTGGAACTACGGTCAGAGGTGGCCGGAATCACTAGAACTCAGGGGAGGCAATTTGACAGTTCGGACGTTCGTTAAGAAGGTATCCTACAGCTCAGAATTTTATGTTTTAATTAGCAAGATCGATCATAGACGTTAGGACGAAGTTAAAGGAATTAAAAGGATTGAAAAACGGATAGAAATAAGTAGGAACCATGAACGCCGGTTCACGGCTGGACCGGCTGGACTAAACCGGTTCAGACCGGGTTTAACAGAGGAAGAAGACTATGAACAGTAGGCGCGTGGCTCCCACACGCAGCTCCTTTGGGCTGCGCGTGAGGGCCCGTAGGGCCCCTTTTGGGGAAGTTTTCAACACAACTTTTAAAGTATTCGATGTAACGAATATTTTGGCGTTGGTTTCGAGTCAATCAGACATCGTCTCGATAGTTTTCAGGATATCCGAAGATTTTAGGGCTCGATTAAAAATAGTTAAAAATGCGGGGCTTTAGTATAAGCTTATTTAAGTAGTTAGTGACCTCGTTATGGAATTTGGACAGGTTCGGGAATGCCGGTGATAGCGGATTAGCCGGGAAAGCATTAGTGCGCACGTATCGAGGCGACGACGCTATGGTCTGTGAGTGGACTTTGTTTTCTAAAATCTTGATGCATGCATATATGTTTTTATACGTTTTCTAAATGTGATTATATGATTTGATTTGTGGTCTTGATGTTTTACGGTTTTGCACGTTTTTCGAGGAAATTACGGAATTTCACGTTTTACGAGATTTCGATGGCTATTGTGATTTGAACCTGGTTTTCATGATTTGATGTCGGGATTTGAAATATGATTTAATATCAATGATTTAAAATGGATTTCGGAAAATGACTTCGGGCATAGAGGCCCAGTTCAAAAAGTGGTTTTAAGAAACGTGTTTTCGGGTTTTGGAATCGGATTCCAGGATGACGATTTTGGATTCGGTTCAGAACTTGAAAGTGGATTTCCGAATTTGGGTTCGGAATGGTTAGTCCGGATGGCGGCTTACAGAATGATGGTTTCGGACTCGGATTTGGAAATGGATGATGGATATGAGTTCTGGATTTGGATTCGGGATCCTGATGAGATTGCGGATTCAGATTCGAAAATGGAAAACGATTTTCAAATGGTTTTGGAATGGATTTGCTGGATCTGGTTATTGAGTTTAAAGACCTGGATATGATTATGACGGGGGCGGGCCCGGATTGAGTTTAAAGACTCGGGAGTTTAAAGACTCGGATATTGATATTTCCCCCTTAGGCCTATTAAGTTTAAAGACTCGGGAGTTTAAAGACTCGGATTATATTGAGGCCTGGATTGAGTTTAAAGACTCGGATAGATCCAGCAGGATCGATGGATGGATATGTGATTTCAAATGTGTTTGGATTTCACTAAATTTTGATGATGATGGTCTTGAATAAAAGTTTGTCGATATTTTGGGCTCTGCCGGGATGATATGGTTTTTTGCTGGTTTTGGGCTGAGGCCCGGGATTTGAGAAAAGGAAATTGTGTTCAGTTTTTCTTACATGAATTTGATATGCATGCATTATTCATTTTAATTGGAGGGTATAAATGTATTTGTTTATGAACTGTTTTCAAACTTATACCTTATTTTTGTCCACTCACAGTCTTTCATGTTTTCGATACCCTCCTAGTTGTTGCGATGCGGACTATTGGTCGAGTGAGACGGAGACATCACACGTACGATCCACAGTAGACTCGCTGCACTCTTGGAAGGTTCGGATACTATTGGACGGTTGAATCGGGAATCCCTTATCCGACTTACGTGTCACATGAAGGTTGGACGTTAGTTTAGCCTTCGTGTCATGCGTAAGTTAGACAGGATCAGGATTTACCCCTTAATCCCGGGAGATTAAGGGTGGGTCCTGACATCTAATCCCGGAATTCGGGACGGGTCGTTACACAGATGTAATATCCCTGAGTGGTTTATAATGTGGTGATTAGTTTTCCAACATTAAGAAAGGTTTGACTGTATGTGTTTGTTATGGAGATCTTACAGTTGTTGTGATGATTTACTGTTGTCATTTGCTTATAAAAATTTATTTCATGTTCTTCAAGACCTTGACTTTCTTATATGTGTTTACTTGAGTTTTGTCGGTTTTCTCATGCATGCATAACGTTATAAAATGGAGGGTAAAATCATATGTTTTTTAATTATATTTTCTAAAGGTTATTTTCATCCATTCACACGTTTTCTTGATTTTGCAATCCTTCAGGGTCGTTACACGGGAACCGAGTCTATTCGAGAGGCAAAAACACAAGTTGGTGAAAAGTATGTGCATCCCTGGTTTGATGAGTGTTAGTGGCAAAGTTTGGTTTTCTGAGTGACTTGTCAGACGGGAGTAAGGCTCCCCCTAGATTATCATAGGATATGCATGTTCCCGTCTAACATCACATGTCAGACAAGGGATTAAACCGTAACCCGCTCGGGGTTATCCAAAGTACGCAAGGATCTGTGGCGGCATGTGATGTCTCGATCTCTACTACAGCCCGCATCCGCGATCAACCTGAAGGGAATAAAAAAATATAAAAGCTGTGAGTGGACAAAAACAATCAGTTTATTTGAAACAATTTATCGAAGACATTTATACCCTTCACGTCAAAGCATGCATGCATCAGAAAACAAGTATTTCAAATGCTTTCTCAAAAGCAAGTTGTATTGCTTTTCAAAACAAACACAGTGAAAAATGCTTCTCAATCGAAGCCATTTCCTCAGTAAGGTCTCAGCCCAAATCCAAATCATACAGGGTATCAGTCCAAATCAAAACACGTAGGGTCTTAGTTCAAATATAAAACCATGTGGGACCTCAACCCAAATATAAAACACATGGGACCTCATGTAACGACCCGTTCCGAATTCCGGAATTAGATTAGTGAATAATCACGATTAGTGAGGTTAATCGGTGATTAGTTGAGCGAAATTGGATGAACGATGCAAAATGACCGTTTTGCCTGGAATGGGCAAAATGTTGACTTTTCGTTTGGACGGTCAAATGGACTTTGACCGATGACCGTGACGAAGTTCAGGACGTCACGAGTTCATAGACCGGTGGCACGTTCAATTCCGACGTTCGAGGGAAAAGTTATGACGTTCGGAAGTTTAAGGGCAATTTGGTAATTTTGGTTAAAATGGGCAAAATTTTGACCTTTTGATCATGAGGTCCGATGGCCAAGGGCCAAGGACCATTACGTAGATCGGGACGATACAAATCCACAGACAGGCGGCACGTCGAATTCGGACGTTCGACGACGAAGTTAAGGTTCAAGGAAGTTTCGAGGAACTATTGCACATTTTACGAAACAACTTAACTTTTGGCAGTTAGTGGGCCCAGATATTTGTCCCAAGGCCCAATGGATGAGTGAAAAGTGTCACCCATCCATTGGACACCATTTTCCCTTCATGCATATCATCTTCATCGATCATTTTTCCTTCATTCCCAAAACACAACCCGAACTCAGTTTGAACCCAAACCAATCCAACCCTTCCCATTCGACCATGACTGAGACCAGAGAGTGAGAGAGGGACTGAGGAGGTTGCTGGACGGCCAGAACCGCCGTGGACGGCTGCTTGGAGGAGGCAAACCCCGAGAGGTAATCAGTTTAACAATTTTCGATCCATTTTCCATTTTTGTTGTTATGGGCTTGTTTGGACGTTTGGTTTGAATTAAATAGGTTGCTAGGGAGTTGTTAGAGAGGTTTGGAGGGTGGTTAGACGTCGAGGAAGTCGTGGGTGTAGGGGTGGCAATGGGTCGTGTCGTGTCGGGTTCGTGTCGTGTCATGAATTCTGTTTTACCCATTTATGCCCAACCCGAATCCGACCCGTTTAATAATCGTGTCAAGAATGTTCAACCCGAACCCGACCTGTTAATGACCCGTGTAACCCGTTTAACCCATTTAATAAACAGGTCATACTCAAAACCCAATTAACCTATGACCCGTTTGACCCGTTTAACCCGTTTAACATATTTAACCTATTTAAATTATAAAATTTAATAGATATTTAGGTAGTAAATGGGTAGATATATGGGTTAGTAATGACACGTTTATTAAATGGGTCAATATATAAGCCAATATACGGGTTAACCTGTTAACCCGAAATCTACCCATTTATTAAACGGGTTAACAGGTTATTATACGGGTTAACAGGTTGACCCGAAACCCACCCGTTTAATAAACGGGTCATAACGGGTTGACCCGAAAATGACCCGAAATTTTAATCGTGCGGGTTGACCCGCATAAATTTCGTGCGGGTTTCGAGTCGTGTATCGGGTCGTGTCAAAAATTGCCACCCTTACGTGGGTGAGTTTTGGGATATTTGAACCATGGAAACCAAGTTGAACCGTGGAAACCAAGTTGAACCGGTTGGATTTTAGAGGTTTTAGGGGTTCTAATTGATTAATTTAGGTTCCTAGGATCTAAAATAGAAGATTAGGATTTATTAGGGTTGAAAACGGACCAAAATGAGGATTGTATGAACCTGGACCGGTCACGCCGATCCAGTTGCAGAAAAGGACCGAACCGGCCGGTCTGAACCGGTGCTGGAGGTTGAAGACACTACTACAGTGCTGGCGGGTGATCTCACGCGCATGCAGGTTCCTTGGGTGCGTGGGGGCACGTGAGTGAATGTTTGAGGATGTGTTCAACATACGAAATCATCTATTCGATGTAACGAACATTTTGGGACTGGTTTCGTGTCGATAATGTTCGGGGCATCGGAAGGTTTAGGTTCGGGATTTAAAATAGTTAAACATTCGGGAAAATTACGGGGCTTTAATGGGAGGTTAATTAAGTAGTTAGTAACCTTCTATTACGATTTGGACAGGTTTGGGAGTCCTGGTGACGATGATTTGCCCGGTGAGGCTTACGGCACGCAAACCGAGACGGCATCATAGGACGGTCTGTGAGTGGACCTTGATTTCTAAACTGTGATGCATGCATAAATGTTTTATATGGTTTATGAATATGATTCTATGAGGTTGAATTGGATGATTGTGATTTATATGGTTTCACGCTTTACGAGGCGATTTACGTGCTTGCACGTAAATCGAGGTTTTCCAGTTTTGCACTGATTTTTCGTACTTGTGGTTTTGGATATGATTTCATGAAATGATTTCGGATTTGAAAAGGTAAACTCGGGTTCGAAACCCATTTGATCTACGAACTCTCGGACTTGAGGTTCATTTGATTTAACGAGGCATCGAACACGAGGCCCAGTTGGTTTACGATTCGGACCAGAGGTCCAGTTTGTATGTGGATTCGGGCCTAGGGCCCAACTATGTGTTACAAATGGATTTTATGGTTCATGACGGTTTATGAGAACCGAAATGAACCCTTGAAATGGATTTACGGGTCATGACGATTTATGGGAACCGACATGAACCCTTGGAAAGGATTTTATGGTTCATGATGGCTTATGGGGGCCGGGTATGAATCCTTGAAAGGTTTAAAGAATAATTTCGAAGGTTTTTCATATGCCATCCTTTATATATGATTGTCTCCTCCGGGGAGGGTCGTTGGCCTGGGTGGACCCCGGAGTAGTCACGGAGCACTGACTGAGTGGACTCGCCCCCCAGTTGGGTTCCTTACTCTCAGGATGGGCATGGTTCGTTACCTCCAGGGAAGGTTATTGATCTACGGACTTTGACCTGGGTGGACCCTGGAGAGACTTGGGTTTAGGACCCCGGTTAGCACGTGCGTAGCTCTATTTACCGTGACAGGTTCGGTGATATGAAATATAATGGATAAACATGATTTCAAGTGGTTTGGGAAATTATGTCTTATGATGATAAATGGATTTGGGCTGAGATCCCACATATGTTTACTATGTTATGGTTTTCTGTAAATGGTTTTGGGCAGGAGCCCGTGTGACTTGTATTTACGGAACTTGGGGCTGTGACCCTAAATATGGTTGTTTAAACATATGTGATTGGATAAATAGTTTTACTATGCATGCATGCTTTTTAGTGAAGGGTATAAAGGTCTTTGATGAAATATGTTTTATAAACTCTTTATTTTTGTCCACTCACAGTCTTTCTATTTTTAATACCTTTCAGGTTGAATACGGTGTGGACTGTAGCAGAGACCGAGATATAACATACCTCATCCGGATCCTAGCATACTCTGATAGCCCGGGAGGGCAAAGGTTGGAAATTTCCCTTGTTTGACACTCCGTGTCAGACGGGATCAGGGGCGTTCCTCATTAATCCCAGGGGGATCAAGGACGGGTCCTGACACCTCAGCCCAAATATAAAACACGTGGGACCTCATCCCATCATTATCAGTATCATCAGTCACGATTCCAATCCCAGAAACACGTGCCCATAAGCTCAAGGACTGCTCTGATCCTGAGTTTGTCATTGTGAACATATCGCCAGCCGACAATCTCCAGATCATCGTGAACATATCATCGATCGATCTCATATAACGTACTCCTGAGTCAAGCGTCCCTCGGTTGCCGCCTTTCTCGGCTCTTGACAACAGGCGCATCGTGACTTCTCTTTCAGGACCCGACCCTCTTCTGTCAGGTCCCGATTCATCTAGCACGATATTGTCCGCTTTGGGCCCAGCCCTCACGGTTTTGTTTTCGGAAGCTCATGGTGCAACTTCCCAGGGGGTCACCCATCATGGAATTGCACCAGCCTCAACTCGCTTAACTTTGGGGTTCCAATCCCCCCCAAAGCCACTGAGCTCCCAAAAGGCCTTGTGTTAGATAGATACGTGCCCACACATATAAGGTACTTCACCTTTCCCTCCCCGAGCGATGTGGGATCGTTCACCAATCTTACCTTTCCAAGCTCACGGGTCTTGCTCACCGTTCTTGCTTCTCAAGCTCACGGGTCTTGCTCACCGTTCTTTCTTCCAAGATCGGGTCTAACAATCCACCCCCCCTTGGGGCCCAGCGTCCTCGCTGGCACACTTCCGGTCGGGGTCCAGCTCTGATACCAAATTTTCAGGACCCGACCCTCTTCTGTCAGGTCCCGATTCATCTAGCACGATATTGTCCGCTTTGGGCCCAGCCCTCACGGTTTTGTTTTCGGAAGCTCATGGTGCAACTTCCCAGGGGGTCACCCATCATGGAATTGCACCAGCCTCAACTCGCTTAACTTTGGGGTTCCAATCCCCCCCAAAGCCACTGAGCTCCCAAAAGGCCTTGTGTTAGATAGATACGTGCCCACACATATAAGGTACTTCACCTTTCCCTCCCCGAGCGATGTGGGATCGTTCACCAATCTTACCTTTCCAAGCTCACGGGTCTTGCTCACCGTTCTTGCTTCTCAAGCTCACGGGTCTTGCTCACTGTTCTTGCTTCCAAGATCGGGTCTTACATCTCCGTACCTCGTAGGCGAGCATTATCTCCAGGGTGATCTCCAGGGAAGCATATTCACAACCGGAGGTTCTTTCATAAAATTCGAGTCTTTAAACTCAAAATTATAATCATCATTAAAAACAGTGTTTATCAATACTTTATAAGCCCAAGATTCCGCAAATCCTATCAAATCCACAATTGGGTCTCATGCCCGAAATATCTTTCATAAATCCAAGATTCCTTGAATCCTATCAAATTCACAACTGGGTCTCATGCCCAAAATATCTTTCATAAATCTAGGATTCCTTGAATCCTATCAAATTCACAACTAGTTCTCATGTCCGAAATATCTTTCATAAATTTCATAACTGGGTCACAGCTCGATATATCTCACGTTTGACTATACTCTAAGTCAAACCATAAATTAACTGGGTCATACGTCTGAAAGATATTTCCAAATTCGAAAACCATTTCAAGATTCAAAACACTTTTCCAAAATCGTCCTTGACTTCAATCCAAGTCAAGTTTTATCAACTGGGACTCATGCCCAAATTCCGATTTCACGCATCTCCGTGAAATCATTCAAAATCGCTAATCAATCCTCGGTTTGACGCCTCTCCGTGAAACTATTAAATCACATAAAACACATGCACGTATAAAACTCGGCCTAAACCCCAATATCATATAAAACAGAAATCTCAAAATACGTGCAATATTGCATTTTCTACGAAAATGCCAAATCAACAGTATAAACCATATTTAAATCATATGCACTCAAGGCATCTCAAATCATGTTCATAAAACATATAAAACAGATATGCATGCATCATATTTATAAAACAAACGTTCACTCACAGATCGTATGTGCTGCGCGCTCCGAATCCCGCGTAGTAAGCTACTCCGGGGCTAATCCATACTCTCTGTGACGTCCGGACCTGTCCAAATCATACTCAAAGATCATTATCCATCTATAAAAGTCTATACCAAAGACCCACACTGACAGGACCCACCCCGATTATCGCCTCGATAATCGGGAAGCATCCTGCTCCCGTCTGACAATCGAATCCAAAAGACCGGAAAACTAATTAATATTACAACACACCCATTGTCAGACCAGAGAGATTAAACAAATACATCCGACTGAACGTCAAGTCCACAATTTCACAGAGCAATAATATTACAAAACAGGTTAAGGAACAAATCCTACTCTGTGATCTAACTACTCCGCAACGGAAAACTTTATGCCTCCGCCTCAGCCTCGGCGCTTGCCCCCGCACTTGTACCACGACCTGGAGGGAATTTAAAACAACAAAGTGTGAGTGGACCGAAACATAAGTTTTATAGAAAGCAGTTTTTCCGAAATCGGGTTCGCCCTCCAGTTTTGTAACACGCATGCATAACCAATATTCAAAAATTGCGTATTAAACCTTTGAAAACTCTTTTTCCGAAACACATGAAAAACGTTACAGAGAATCGTCATACTCATGTAAAAACCATTTAATATTACCAGATTCCAGAAACCGTCATTTTGAAACATCAATTGCATAAATCAAGTAAAAAGTGAATCAATAATCACATTTAAGCCGTTGGATCCATCCGAGTTTTTAAACTCAATATCAGGCCTTCCCGGGATTTCAACTAGTCTTTAAACTCAAAACGTGATTAGTAGGCCTCGGGGGTATCACAATAATCGAGTCTTTAAACTCACGAGTCTTTAAACTCAATTCGGGTCTTTAAACCCAGTTTTCGGGCCCGCCCCCGTCATAAATATACCGGGTCTTTAAACCCAAAACCAGATCCAACAATCAACCGGGTCTTTAAACCCAAAATCTTTTTTAAACACAATAAACCAGAATTCATCGCAAACCGTTTTCCAACACCTTTCCGAAATCATATCACATCATAATAGGACTTATGTCCGAATTCACATGCAATTTCCAACACATGCCATTTCCGAAGATTACTTCACAATTATGATCAAAACATCATAAATCCGAAACATGCATAATCACATTCAGATACTTCATCAAAACATCACGTATGCATAAGCGAAAACTGTAACCTCGAAATGCGTGAAATACGATAAATATCTCGAAAAGCGTGAAAACACGTAAAACCGGAATATCATCTTACCATCATAAAATCATATGCAAAACCATAAGATAAATAAGAAAAATAGTCATGCATGCCCAGTTTCGAAATCAAAAAGTCCACTCACAGATTTAGGACGCGTCAATCGCGTCCCGCGCGCTCCTCCGTAGCTTCGGAAGTGTCCGGGCCTGTAAAAACGTACAAGAAGGGTTACAAACATCCTCAAATAGCTCGTATGATTTTTCCCTAATTTCTCGGATTTTTCGGCGAAATAAACCTTGAGGACCTAAACTTCCGAGCTCCCGAAATTATCCCGAATGACTCCCGAACAACTCGAACTCTAAAGATAAAATGTTAATTAAACTGAAAGGATCAATTTCCATGTTGACCGTGATCGGAGATGACATCGCACGCGCCGCCCAAAGTGGCTGCGCGTGAAGGCCACGCGCCAAGCTACAGTGTCTTCGTTCTTACCCGGATAGACTGATAAACGGGTCTATTACCCGCGACTCAACCCGACCAGTTCAAGCTCAATTCCCAATCAATTCCTCCCGTTTTCAATCCTATTATCTTCTCTAACCCATTAATTTCAGGTCTGTACTGATGATTAACGTCGACTGTCTCTAAATCGTTTCAACCCAGACTTGAACAGACGAACGGGTCGTCACTCAGAACTCACCCAAACTAACTCCATTCTCAAATTAATTTCACCAGTAGATTAAGGGAACTTAGACGAACACAATGGTACAATCAATTGAACTCACCGTTACCTGGAAGTCGTCGTCCTCAAGCTCGAAAATTCTCAGAACCAGGGAGCTCAGTTCTTGGCCAATTCGTGAGTGTCGTCCTTCGAGATCGATTTCCTCTTGCTCCCAGAAGACTAGAATGGCCCTTGGTTTCGATCAACAAGCCTCAGAAATTAAATGCGATTTTTCCCTCCAACTGGTTCTTCTCTGAACCGCAACTCAGGTTCTTGGGCCAACAACGAACATTCTCCCTCAATTCTTGCACCTTCGTGATTCTTTCACTCCCAGAAGTCTCTCAATGTGTTTAGGTTTGTCTCTCAACCCGTAGAAGTCGAATTCAGAGCTTTCCCCCCAAAAACCCGAAAATGGTTCTTCACGGTTTCTCTCACAGTTCCTCTCAAACTCAGCTCCCAAACTGAACCCAATGACCCAACTGAGTCCTCTCCTCACTCCCTTACTCTGTCGATCAATTCAAACGGCCAGCAACCCGTGGGAGACCAACTGAGGTTTTCTGAAAATGTCTCCCATGCACACAGAAGCCATAGCCATTTCTTTAACCCAGCCCGTGCTTGTGTGGCCCCAGACCGTTCACCCATGTCCCCCACTGCCTCAATCAACATAAACAATGTATCTGATCATTCCACCAAGCCTTAAACAATTGCACGCACAAACTCCACGGCCGCACACTCTGTTTTTCCACGGTGGTGAACAGTACCCCGTGTGAGAAGACCAAAATGCCCTCAGGGAAAAAATTACCAAAATGCCCTCCAACTTCCGTGACCCGTAACTCGGTCATCCGCCGTCCGTTTCGCGCGTGCCGCCTGTCGTTGTACTCGGGACCTCGAGACGAACCTAACGGTCTTCGAATCATATGGATATCAATTGTCAAACAAAAGTCAACTTTTTCCCTTTATAACGTCTGATTTACGATAATGCCCCTGAACTTCCGAACATCATAACTTTCGCCTCGAGCGTCCGAATCGGACAAGCCACCTGTCTATGAACTCGTGACGTCCCGAACTATGTCACGGTCATCGTTCAACGTCCGTTCGACCTCCCAATCAAAAAGTCAACAAATTGACCACACGAATCCCAGGGGTAAAAACGTCATTTTATTCAATATTTTATAATATTACATTTTCAGAATGTCCGGGGCGTTACACACACACATCCCGAAATGGTCAACGTGTCCCGAACACGCTTTTCGAGACTAAAAACCTTTAAATAACCTATCAAACGATCTCTGATCGTCTTGAAACCACCACTATTGAATTCAAATCATTGAAACTTTTCGAACAAGATCAATTTGACCTTGAAATTTATGCACACACGCCTCCACGCGCCATTCAATGGCGGTCAACGCTGACGTCAGCTTGATAGGTCTGACAACCTGCCATGCGACACTCCCTTATTGGTGCCACGTGTCACTCTCTAACACTGTCACATCACGTGATGACGTCATTACTAACACTTGTCACTGACACGTCAGCTCTGACAACCTGACACCCTGCCACGTGGTGCCTCCTCAGTGGTCCACGTGGTCTAACATGGCTGACATAGACCTGCCACGTTAGCTACTATGTCATCTGACAATCCCTGTCATACTGCCACATGGCACCATCTCACTGGTCCACGTGGTATGACAACGTCTGACGTGGCAGTACCACGTCACTGTTGACTAGATCTAACAGTTGCCATGTGTCGCCATCTAGCTAAGTCGACCCGAGACCCTGTAACGGGTCTTTTGACCCACGACCATCACCCAGCCAGAACTCAGCCGTCCAACCACCATTTCACCCTATTTTTCTTCTTATCGACTTGCCTTGATCCCAGAAATGGTTCTATGACCTCAAAATCATGAAACAAGGGCTAGATAGTACATGTCCAAACTCGATGCGTACGGCCAAGCTTCCAGCCTCCGTCCAGGGCGATCCAATCGTCCATTTTCGTCTGTTCTTGGCCCTGTGAACTTGTCCCATCTTAAGAGCATGACCCATGCATCAGAATCCATCCCAAACATCCAAAATCTGAATTTCAAATTTCAAGCCAAATGGGTATTGGGTTTACTTATTTCCTTCGTGATTCCGGCCACCACCACGACAGCTTCGCCGTCCCTCGCCGTTCTCTCATCCTCTCAGTGGTCTCAAGCAAGAAATGGAATGAGTTTGGGTAGTGGGTACAGGTTTGAGGGATGAAGAAGATGAATGAATGATGAAGATGATGGTGCATGAATAAAATAGGATGGCATATAGGGTGGTTGACAAGTGTCACTCATCCTATGGTGCTAATTCTAATATTTTGGGGCCCACTAAAGACAACCCATTTGAAAACCGTGCAACTATAAATACAATTAAACTTTTCGTGACCCGTAACTTTCTTATACGATATCCGATTTCGGCATGCCGCTTATCTACGAAATCGTATCGTCTCAATCTACTTAATGATTCTCGATCCTCGTGCATTTGACCTCCTAGGTCAAAAGTCAACATTTTGCCATTTCCAGGGGTAAAATCTTAATTTTATCCAAGTCGTTTGATAATCCTCAATTAGTCCTTAATTACTTCTCGATAATCCTTTATTAACCTTAATTAATCTCGTAGATTCGGGACAGGTCCTTACATCAGGTGTGACTTTCGAGATGTTTTTAAAGTAGGGTCCCGTCAAAAATCCCCTATGTCGTTAAGTGAGGTGGAAATACTAGACATCAGTGGGGTGTCTGCCTAAGAGGGCCTGGTGCTTAAGTTAGTAAGCGTAATGGTGAACCTATAGGCAGATCACAACCACTTATGGAAATATCGGAAATATTGTCGATATATTGGATTTTTCGACCGATGACACATAAGTCAGGGGTGAAAGAAAATCTTCCCCCAAATTTCGTGGTTTTAGCCAATATCGGTGATTATCGCCGATATTGGCCGAAACCACCAATTTTTCACAAAGAAATCTCACGCAGCAGCCAACAATATCAAACAAATTGAAAACCTAGAATTGGGATCATTACCTCTATAATAGAAAGAATCAAACACCAATATCAAAAAAATTGAAAAATCACAGAAGAATAGAAATTGGACAAATTATTCAATCCTCCAAAAAAATTCAAACATGCAATCCTTGACGGATGAACAAAAATGAGAAAAAACAAAATTGGACATCAATCACTCAATCAACACAATTTGGAGTATTAGGATGCAATTTTTGAAAGAATCAAACGAGCCCAATCACTCACTCACCTTTGCCTACAAATTGCAAACCAGCAACAGACCTTCGATCTTCACAAATTGGGACAAAACCACCACCGAGTTGATGGTCTCACTCCCTCTTCAATTCACTCAATTACATCACTTACTCACCTCTCGAACCAGGTGAAGCCCTCACGATAGTCGTTGGAAGCCTCGATGTAACACCCCGGAAACTCAAAGAATGTAAAATTGCAAAAATAATAAATGAAATGACGATTCTACCCCTGTGAATAATATGGTCAAATGTTGACTTTTTGGCTTGGTGGGTCGAACGGACGTTGTCCGATGACTGTGATGTAGTTCGGGACGTCACGAGTCCATAGACAGGTGGCACGTCCGATTCCGATGTTCAGGGAAGAAGTTATGACGTTCGGAAGTTTAATGGCATTTTCGTAATTAGGTAAAAAAGGAGAAAATTGTTGACTTTTTATTCAACCACTATTTTTCACGTAATTCGAGGACCGTTAGGTAGGTCTTTATGCCCTGAGTCCATAGATAGGTGGCACGCTGAAAACGGACCTCGTACGGATGAGTTACGGTTCTAGAACGAGGATGGGCATTTTGGTAATTTGTGGAGGAAGGGCAAAATGGAAATTTCAAGGCTGCAGTTTGGAATAGCCGTGGTGGTTTGCTGTGTGAATTGTTTAATCTGTTCAGTTAATTGTTTAACAATGTTAGTGACATTGGGGGGAATTGTTTAACTCTGTGAGTGACAAGCTGAGGGCAAACACAAACAGGTGGGATTGCAACAGAGACAGAGCACGGGCACCATTGTTTTTGAGTTTCGGCTGGTTGCGGGAAACACAGCCACAATGAGACTAAGAGATTTCCATGAGCTGTTGGGTTGGACGGTGTGATTATAGAGGGTTAGAGTGAGTCGAGAGGGTCATTTTGGAGAGGAAAAAACTGAGAACTTGAGAGAAAACAGAGTCAGGAAAAAAACTGGAAAATGGAGGGAAATTTCGAAAATTAATTTGTGAGTTGAGAGGAGCTAAACAGAGGTTAGAAACAGTCTTCTGGGTTCATTCCGACTTCAACCATACAAAAATCGAAGGAAGTTGATCACGGTTTGGCCTAGAACTGAAGTTCCAGTTTCTGGAAAATTTCAAGGTTGAGGACGACTACCTACAGGTAAGGGTTTGTGAAATTGGTTATGGTTTAATGTTTGTTTAGGTCTTACAAAGCTTCTGTGTCAATTAATTAGAAAACCAAGTTGATTTGAGTGAGTTTCGAAAGTTGACCCGTTTGTTTGATCATGAGTGAAATGATCGATTTAGGGCTTGTTGTAGGTAATTTGACACGACCCATCCCAATCCCCCCGAGATTACCGTGGGATGTGTCACGCTCCTGTCTGATACGAAGTGTCAGACAAGGGATAACCGAAAACCACTGCCCCGACGGGCGTCCAAAGTGCGCAAGGATCGATGGAGGAGGCATGCAATGTCCCAGTCTCTGCTGCAGTTGCATCCGTGATCAACCTGAAGGGCATTAAAAACAATAAAGGCTGTGAGTGGACGAAAATAAATAAGTTCATAAAACATATCTCACAAAGATATTTATGTCCTTCATTAAAATGTATGCATGCATCGAAAACCAATAAGTAACTATTTACTAAAAACAACCATTAGGGCCTTAGCCCAGAAACCGTAACACCAAATCATGTGGGTCTCTACCCAAAACCATGAATACCGAAAACCAAACATGTATTATTTAAATCCGTCAACCAGAATACCAATTTCAAATTCCAAGTGGGTCATCGCCCAAAACAATACCCCTAAATACCATTTCTAGGAAAACATGTTTAAACCATCATGGGCATCCCAGATGCCTAACGTCCCAGACTTCATATCTCACTGTATAATAATAAGCAACGCGTGCTGCCCGGGGTCTCTCCGGGTCAATATCTCAGGCATCCCAGATGTCTGACGTCCCAGACGTCGAATCATAGCAATCCTGCTCCTGATTCACTATACGGTATGGTAGCTCCGTACAATGACCCCTCACAGGCAATGCACCGTGACTTTCCCAGTGTCCCAGACACCTGGAGGAGACCATCACATATCCTTGTATCAAGATGGTTTATAGAAAACAGTTTATCAATCATTTCAAATGTCTCAAGGGCCCTGCCCGGAATTTCCATAAAACCATCACAAGTCCAAATATATGATTTCCCAAATCCAAAACATTTATCCACGTCCATTTAGGCTCCCCGACCCGAAATCACATTTATAAACCAACTGAGCCCCTGGCCCGATTTCATAAAGCAATTGGGCCCTTGGCCCGATTACGTAACTCAATTGGACTCCAAGTCAGAGGTTTCCAAAACAATTGGGCCTCATGCCCGAGTTTATCTTTCCAATTTCAAAACCATTTCATGAAATCATATCCAAAACCATAAGTATGGAAAATTAGTGTAAAACCGGAAAAACCTCGATTTACTTGCAAGCACGTAAATCGCCTCGAAATGCGTGAAACCATATAATTCACCAATATCCCAATCAACATCATATAATCATAATCAGCATCCATATAAAATAGTTATGCATGCATAAAATTTATAAAACCAAAGTCCACTAACAGACTGTCCATAATTGCCGGATTTCGCGCTGCACGTATTCCCGTAATTTCTGACATTTTCCAGAAATCTCGAATCCTGTCCGAAACCATTGTTTAGTGTCACTAAGGGCTTAAATAACAACATACTAATTTCCCATAATTTTCCGGGAATTAAACGTTAATTAAAAACGTAACATAAACCTTCGGACCCTCGAAACAACATCGAAACGGTGTCCGACTAATTCGAAACCAACGCTAAAATGTTCGTTACATTGCATAGGACAAAAGTCATGTTGAACTCACCTTGAGATTCGTGTCCATGTGCCGCCGTGAGTGGCTGCGCGTGAAACCCACGCGCATGCTACAGTGTCATCGTCCTAACCCGTTTGTCTGTAAAACGGGTCCTGCAACCCGCGAGACGACCCGATCAGTTCACTGTCAATGCAACCTCAATTCTTTCAATTGAGCATTCAAACATCTTGGTTTTAAGTCCAATTACAGTTCTGTAACCTTAATTTTATAAATACTTACCTAAAACCAAACGATTCGACGATGAACATCGAAGAACACCTAGGTACTGTTCCTTCATCGAATTCCATCAATGCCGTCTGATTTCAATCAATTGATCCAGCCAACAACTTCGTCTGATTATCCTAAGCTGGTTTCCAAGCTCAATTGTATCTTCTAACCCCTCCAATTACACGACTCAATCTTCAATTTTTTTGAACTCCGTCGTGTCTGTCCATGGCTTCCCAGGGCTTCACGTTTTGAATTCCTGATCTGGATCGACTAAGTGAGGTCCCAAAAGAGTGTTTCGAGCCTCAAATTGGCTTGGGCTGGCCTACATTTCAAATTAGAAGTTTGAAATTGTTCAACACCGGTTTCAGGTTTCTGGGTGCATTTCCACCAAGTCTTTTGTTCTTCCTCACCAAAACAGTCATTCAGTTTCTCTGTCTCTCCCCCAACAACGTTTTCAAAACTTCAAACCCGAAATCAAGCCACCCGTGCTCTGCTCAACTGTAAAAAACCCAATTTGAGTGCTCTGTTTTTTTTTTCTCTCAATTGAATACAATAATCAGCCCGTGCACTGCACCTCACCATCCCAGGCATGCTTGTTTCCCACTCAGCCCCAAATGCCTCAGATTCCAGCCCTTGTTAGTGACAATTGTCACTGGATATCTAACCAAAACACTAAGCAGATTAAACAGGTCATCACTCTGTTCAACAAGGCTCCACTCACGGCTGTTTCAAAATTTAACAGCCAAATTACCATTTTGCCCTCACTTTACAAATTACCAAAATGCCCCTCACGCATCTAGACCCGTAACTTGGTCACTCGAACTCCGATTGACGCGTGCCGCCTGTCTACGGACTTAGGGCATCGAGACCTTCCTAACGGTCCTCAGCCCACGGCCATCAGGCCTCCCGGTCGAAAAGTCAACATTTTCCCCATTTTCGTCCAAATTACGAAAATGCCCTTGAATTTCCGAACGTCATAACTTCTTCCTCGAATGTCGGAATCGAACGTGCCACCTGTCTACGAACTCGTGATGTCCCAAACTACGTCACGGTCATTGGTCAAAGTCCATTTGACCGCCCGAATTAAAAGTCAACGTTTTACCCACGACTAGGGGAAAAACGGTCATTTTGCATCGTTCGTCCGATTTCGCCCTACTAATCACCGATTAACCCTACTAATCATGATTAGTTACTAATCTAATCCCGGAATTCGGGATGGGTCGTTACATAATTAATAAGGGAGAACCTAAATTAACACTTAATGGAAGGATTTCGGTGGAAAAACTAAAGGAATTAAGTTGGAATTGTTAGAGTTTGAACCGGGTTGTGTCGCGGGTTTGTGACCCGTTTAACAGGGAAACGGGTAAGGAAGACGACACTGTAGTTTACTGTGCAGGGCGCGTGGATTTCACGCGCAGCCACTTTGGGCGGCGCGTGAGGGCACGTAAGGCCATATCTTCGATCACGGTCAACATGTGATTTTATCCTTTCAGTGTAACAGACATTTTGAGTTAAATTTCGAGTCGATCGAACGTCGTTCGGGAAAGTTTAGAGAGTTCAAAGGTTTAGGATTTTAATTTAATTACGTTGAAAAATCCTGAAAAAAAATAGAGAAATTATTGTAAGCTTAATGGAAGTGTTTGTGACCCAAATTGTGATCTTTGACAGGCCAGAATATTCCCGAGGCAACCGAGGAGCGTACGGGACGCGATTGACGCATTCAAACTTCGTGAGTGGACTTTTGATTTCTAACCGAGCATGCATAACTGTTTTTACTCCCTTATTTTATGTTTCTATATATGATTTTATGATTATATTTATGATATATTTGCTTTACGTGAATGCACGCTTTTTTGATGTGATTTATCGTATTTTTACGTATTTCGAGACTATGTTTTTCTCCGATACTTTGATGATGGTTTGATGATTGATTTTATACGATTCGTGCATATTACATTTTGATGATGATTTGATTGTGGTTTGTGAGTAAGATTCGGGATTTGAACGTGAAATTCGGACATAAGTCATATTTTGATAAAATGTGATTTCGAATTGGTTTTGGAATTTGGATCACGATGGATCCTGAAATTGTTATGATTTACATTTGATTTTGGGTTTAAAGAACCGGTACGATTGCTGGATTTGGTTTTGGGAGTTTAAAAACTCGGTTACTGTGATGTCCTCCGAGGCCTTGATTGTGTTTTGAGTTTAAAGACTCGTTGATATCCCGGGAAAACCTGATATATGAGTTTAAAGACTCAGATGGATCCAGCAGTTTGATTTGTTGATGTTACGTTCGGTTTTACATGGTTTTATAGTTATCCACTGTGACGGTTTCCATACGGTTTACATAAGTGATTTTCGTATACTTAGTTATGCATGCATGTTTTGAAACTAGAGGGTGAACCCTGATTTCATTAAACTGTTTTCTAGAATCGTTTATTTTAGTCCACTCACACTTTTCTGTTTTAATACCCTCCAGGTCGTGGTACAAGTTTTGGGGGCTAACGTTAAGGCAGAGGCAGAGGCATAAAGTTTTCCCGTTGCAGTGTAGTTAGTTCACAGAGTAGGGTTTTATCCTTATCTTGTCTTGTAACCATGCTCTGTGATACTGTTGACTGGTTGTATCGTACTTTCTCCCTGGTTTGACAGTATGTGTAATGTATTATTGTGTGGTTATTTTGGTTGTTTGTGTGCAATTGTCAGACGGAAGCAGGATTCTCCCCGGTTATCGAGGCGATAATCAGGGCGAGTCCTGTCACTCGAACCTCTCGAACCCCTCAAATCTCTCGACTTCCGAACGAACCTCTCAAAGCAATCGCCAGAAGCACAGAGTCTGGAAGCTCGTGAACCTCTCGACAACCTCTCTGTTTCTCCGTTTCCCTCAGCTCCTCCTCGACAGCCTCACTGACTCTCCAACTCTTGCCTATCTGTTTCATTCCAGTCGAGACTTGAGGAAACGCTCTCAGCCAAGAGAGAGTTTCAGACTTATCTAACCTCTCTCGGTCTCTCTTTTCAGTGTAAAACATGCAAAAGGCTGTGTTTTACATTTGTTTCATAACGTTTTTTTTCTTAACCTTTTTTTTCCAAAATCCCTAACTTATTATTTGGTAATATATGGTTTGGTATGTAAAATATGGATTAACTCACATATTTGGTAATATATGTTTTAATTTAGAATATATGTTTTATTTTAGAATATATGTTTTAATGTAAAATATGACTTAACTTACATATTTGGTAATATATGTTTTAATTTATAATATATATGTTTTTGCTCCTTAACTTTTTATCATCGTCAAAGTCTAACTTAGAATATATGTGTTTTTCCTCCTTAATTTTTTATCATCAGCAAAGTCTAACTTAGAATATATGTTATAATTTAAATAATTTAAATAACGCGATTATAATTTAGTATTATTATTATTATTATTATTTTATTTGTATTATTTGTACTTTTATTATTATTATTTGTCATTATCAAAGTCTAATCTTTTTTATGTATATTAGACTTCGTAATTTGGCGAGTGAAATGAGAGTGAAAGCCGCCCAAGACTTGGAAGAATTGACCTAGCATGGAAATATGTCATTACAATTATTGTAAATAAAAACGGTGCCATATGTTCTTTTTGTAACTTCAGTTCCAAAGCAGAGGCATAATGCGATTAAAATTTCATATAACATGTGTTGATCCAAAAAAAAAATGTTTAAAAATGCAAAGAAGTATATAAAGTTATTAGGGACGAGGTCAGAGTATGTGTAAGACCCGTGTCCTGGAGGGAACAGTGAACAATCCCACATTCCTGCGAGGGGGAATGGTCTGGGAGAGGATGGTGGTGTGCCTTAAAGGTGTAGGTACACACCTATCTAGCATGTGGTCTTTTGGGAGCTCAGTGGCTTTGGGGGGGATTGGAACCCCAAAGTTAAGCGAGTTGAGGCTGGTGCAATTCCATGATGGGTGAACCCCTGGGAAGTTGCACCTTAAGCTCCCGAAAACAAAACCTTGAGGGCGCAGGCTTGCCGTTGAGTATTGCTGTGCCCCAAAGAGGACAATATTGTGCTAGATAGTCGGGTCCTGACAGAATTACTTGACAGGACTCGCCCCCGTTTTCCCCTTAGGGACCACTGGGGAAGCCTGCTCCCATCTAACACGTAAAATAAAATACCACAAATACCCTTCCAAGGGTTTTATTACACAAATACCCCTACTGGGGGTTCTAGATACACACCGGTGTATTTCCAAAATACAACATGTCAGACAAAGGGAAATGAGCATTATGTGTGTACTAATACAAAATAAAGATAAACCTACCCCTCGGTGTAAACGCAACGGTGGTATTTATGCCTCGGCCCCGGAGTCGATGCCCTCCTCGGTTTCCTCTCCTGAAGGGTCAAGAAAACATTCAAAGTGTGAGTGGACCAAAAATAAGCAGTTATAAATCCATTTGAACACATATATATATATATAGTTTGACCCTTCGTTTATGGAAACATACATGCATGCAGTATAAAACAGGAAATACGATCACATATAAAAACGTGGAACATATCTATACATATACTTATATCTATAGTAAAAACATATATGGGCAACATCATATAACTCTACAAGTAATCATGTATCCACAACCCCTTCCTCGGCTCTTCCGAGAAGATGCCAACTCGGGGCACACAGCCCCTAGGGATCAAATCCTCGATAATGGTCACGATTTATCTCTAATAGGGTATGCATACCACCCGGGGTCTCACTCCGAGTCTTCTCCCAGGAATCCTCCATTTGGGAGGCTCTGTCTCTGAACCTAGTTCGAGCTCTCTCTCGGATTCTAGTTCGAGTATCTCTCCGGAAATCTGGTCCGGGACCACAACACAATCTCCCACTCCTGGAACGGGTTCCCAATGGGGAAGCCCATTCTGGTCAGTGGATCGTGACCCTCCAGGTCGACGTCTGGAGGAGACCAATTCGCAATATGGAAGGGTGTAACATGTACTTAATGAAACCTTTCCAAATCATGTCAAAATCTTTTCCCAACATTCTTAATAAACAAGTCTTTAAGTTGAAGGTCTCAAATCATCAATACTCCATGGTTCACAATTCATTTCGAAATACCTTTGTCCAAATCCGAGTCAATGCTCGTCAAATGGGTCTCAGGCCCGATAAGTCCCCTTTTTAAGTAAAATCCATTCATTTCTCAAAATTCGAAATCCAATTCTCAAATCCCAACATCATAAAACATTTATCACAAAACAATTTAGAAAACAAATAACATAGTCATGCATGTATTCATTTATAAAATCAACGGTCCACTCACAACATGTCCTTGCTGCGCTAACGAACCATTACACTTGTCCTGAAGCTAAACACAAAGTCCGAACCTGTCCAAACATACTTAAGGGTCACTAATTGACCCTACTAGGTCTAGCATAAAAACTTAGGGTGAAACTGGCCCGAGAACACGCTCCGAACACGCTTCCCGAGGCTAATTTCCTCAATTTGACCAACCTAACGATCTCCGATCGACACAAAACCACCACCATTGGATCCGTATCGTTGAAACCTTGAAAATGGTACTGGACCCACAAAAAGTACTATTCACACGTGTCTGGTCAACGCGCGGTCAACGGTGCTACAGTACCTGATGACGTTAGCATGACGTCATCCTCTGACAGGTGTCAAACGCCACGTGTCAGCCTGTGATTGGTCCCTGCCCTGACAGGTTTGACAAGTCTGACAAGATGACGTCATCACGCTGTCAGAATAGTGTCAGAATGATGACGTCATCTTCAGTGGAGTCCTACCGAAATCTCAGTCTAAGCTTCGGCTGTCTTGCACCGAAGGCCTGTGGCGCTGCTCGGTGGGATCCTACCGAAAACCCAGCGGCAGAGCCACCGTGACCCACGGCCAAGACCCGCCCAGAAATTCCTCCTTCGGTCACCATTTTCTTCGCAGTTTGGCCCTAGAGGCTCGTCTAAACCTTACCTAGACGTCTGTAACCTCCAAAACTAAGAAAAAGATCGAGATTAATACCTTAGGTGTGAAAAACTTCAGCTTTGTTTCCCGGTTCCTCTCCGTCGCTTCAGGCGGCGTCCTGCGTCGAACCAGCCGGTCGTGAGCTCCAGTCAGGCCTCCTATCTTCTTCTGTGTCCACGGTCGAGCTCCAGACGGAAGGGGAAGGTGTGGTTTGCACTGGGGACGGTTTGGAGTACGTTTGGGCCGTCGCGGGTCTTGGGTTGTCGTGGTGGCTGCGGTGGCCGGCGACGACGACAGTGAAGATGATAGTGATGCTGATGTCCAGTGAGAGGGTAGTGAGGGTGAGGGAGATCGATCTGGGCTGAGAGAAAATGAAAAGGAAGAAGGAAGAGTTGTTTGTGTGTGTGCATATGGTTTCACGGCAAAGAGAGAAGAAAAGGTTCATGCACCCAAATAATTGGGCTTTTGGGTCAGTTAGATGAGTGACAAATGTCACTCATCTGATTGGTTCAAAGTTCCAAGTTTGACTAATGAAATCCCTTTAATTTTCCCGTGTCTCGAAAAAACGTAATAGTGCCCCGTAATGTCCTTGACCCATAACTTTCGCTCCGGGTCTCCAAATTTGGCATGCCGCCTGTCCACGTAATCAGGGCCACCCGATCTACGTATTGGTCAAAAAGTCAAAGTCAAACGGTGCTTCGGGTCAAAAGTCAATATTTTGCCTTGACCAGGGGCAAAATGGTCATTTTACATATAATTTCCATTTAATTAAATAATAATAAAATCCGGGTCGTTACAGTATGGATCAAAAGTAAAGATGCTGCTAAACAGAATAAGAATATGATTGGTGAAAACATACGAGCTAGCTTGAGAGGAGATCTAGTGGGCACTCAAACGAGCATTCAGATTAATGATAGCAGTGACATGACCGCCCCCCGAAGGGACATTGATAACTGTGTCCGGTCCTTCTGTAACGACCCGTCCCGAATATCGGGATTTAATAAATATTTAATTATGATTTACTAATCTGGGATTAATTGAGCGATTTTGGACGAATTGTGCAAAATGACCGTTTTGCCCCTGGGCGTGGGCAAAACGTTGACTTTTAATTCGGATGGTCAAATGGACTTTGACCGATGACCGTGACGTAGTTTGGGACGTCACGAGTTCATAGACAGGTGACACGTTCGATTTCGACTCGTGGTGAAAGTTATGATGTACGGAAGTTCAAGGGCATTTTCGTAATTTGGACGAAATAAGGAGAAATGTTGACTTTTTGACCGGGATGTCCGATGGCCAAGGGCCAAGGACCGTTACGTAGGTCTCGTCGATACGAATCCAATGACAGGCGGCATGCCGAAATCGAAGATTCGACGACGAAGTTATGGGTCACGGAAGTTTGGTTTCGATTTGCACGCATTACGAGGCAGGGACACGTGGCGTTTTCTGATTCGTCTGGGATTCTGAGTGGGACACGTGGACCACTAACCTTTAATTATGGACTCAGATCTGGATTGGTGGGATTGGATTAAATTATTAGGAATTAAATAAATAAAGAATTCCCACTTTGTTCAACTTTTAATCTGGCCGTTGATTCTTTTCCCTCTCTCTCTTTAATTGGATCAGACTACACACTCTCACTCTCATTTTCTCTCTAACCCGTGAACACGCACACGGCTCACACTACACACCACCACCATATCTGTATCCTGGGGCCGTGCAGAGGATTGTGTGAGGACTGTTGTGAACTGGGCACGGCGGGAGACGACGGGAGACGACGGAGATGACGGCGGAAGGGGAAAAACGGGGGAGTCCGAAACTCAGAAAATTGGAAGTCGATGTTGTCTGGTGTTTGACCATTTTGGAGGGGTGGAAGGAGTTTCTGGAGTCGAGCTGGGCATGGTGGTGGCCACGGTGGTGACCACGGCGGCAAGGTAAGCCCCAAACCCGTGAGTCCGTTTTCGGGTCTAAAATGGCTGCTTAGATTTTACGACGTTTTAATCGATCTAGTGACCAGGATGATGATCCAGAGGATGAGACGAGTCTATAGGGACCGTTTTCGAGGAGAATGGTGGTCGGAGCTGAGAGCAGTCGATGGAGGAGTTTTGGCCGTGAGCTTTTCGATCGGGGAGGTACGATCTGGACGTTATTCCTTGTTTTTGTTTCCACAGAACTGTTGGTTGAACTCAGACGATCTTGTAGGTGAAAATCCTGTCGAAAATGATTGAGGAACGGCGGAGAACTAGTCGGGTTGGCCCGCGGGTCACTGCGACCCGTTTACCAGTCATTCGGGCTGAACGATGATGAACAGTGCCCGGCGCGTGGGTTTCACGCGCAGGGAGTTCAACCGGTGCATGGGGGCACGTGTGAGGTAATTTTGGGAAACTTCCAACATGACTTTTGTCCTATTCAATGTAACGAACATTTTGGGATTGGTTTCGTGTCGATCGGACACCGTTTTGATATTGTTCGGGATGTCCGAAGGTTTTAAATCCAGTTTTAAAATACTTAAAAATTTGGGAAAATTACGGAACTTTAATAGGATGTTAATGATGAGGTTAGTGACCCTCTAATGTAATTTGAACAGGATTGGGAGTCCCGGTGATAGTGGTGTGGCCCGGGAGAGCCTATGGCACGCGTATCGAGGCACAACGTTTGGACGGTCTGTGAGTGGACATTGGTTTTATAAATTCGATGCATGCATAACTGTTTCATGATTGTTATAATTATGATTAAATGATTTACTTTGGATATTGGTGAATTTAAATGATTTCACGCATTTCGAGGTGATTTACGTGTTTGCACGTAAATCGAGGTTTTCTGGATTTGCACTGATTTCCAAAAATGTGGTTGGATATGATTTCATGAAACGGTTACGGATCTGATAAAGTAAAATCGGCCCAGGGGCCCAGTTGATTTATGAAATCGGGCCAAGGGCCCAGTTAACTTGTGAAATCGGGCCAGGGGCCCAGTTGATTTCTACATGTGATTGCGGGTCGGGGACCCTAAAAGGGAATTGAATAAATGTTTTCTGGTTTACATTTTATATATGTTCACATGCTGGAATCAATAAATGGTTTTGATGATATTTCGGTTATGGCACGTTTCACGGTATTTAGGCATGAGACCCGTTTGATGAAACGTAACGATCGGTTCGGATTTTACCTATGTATACATATATGTTTTGCATGTGGATAACAATAAAATGTATTTGGTACTGCACTGTATAGATCCTTCCATATTATATTGTCTCCTCCGGATGAGGTACCCCGGAGAGGTCACGGACGTCTAGTACGTCCAGCGTCTATGACGCTAAGCATCGGGGATGCTGTACCCGAACGGGGTTCGGGGATTGAACATGGAAATTGAGACCCGAGTGGCACGCGTAGCCTTGTGATTGTGACCTTATTAGACGTCAGGGACGTCAGACATCAGGGATGTCGGATTGGAGTGTATGGTGCAGTGGCTAAAATTATGTTTATGGTTCATATTATATGATATATGATTTTAAATGATGGTGCATGCATATGATTTTACTGAGGGGCATAAATGTCTTATAAATGTTTTAAACAGACTTGTTTATTATCGTCCACTCACAGCTTTTGTTTTTAATGCCCTTCAGGTTGATTCCGGATGCGACTGCAGCAGAGACTTGAGCATCGCACACCTCCTCCATCGATCCTTACGCACTCTGGAAGCCCGGTTGGGCAGTGGCAACAGGTTATCCCTTGTCTGACACCTCTTGTCAGACGGGAGCATGACATATCCCATGGTAATCCCGGAGGGATTGGGATGGGTCGTGTCACCTGCTCCCGTCTGGAAAGTCGACTGAAATTCCCAAATTACCCTCCGTACTTGCCAAACCAGGGATAGCCACACACGTACTCACTCATGCCTACGCCTCTCGATCAACCTCGCTCAATGCGCCACGACCTGGAGGGTGAATAAAAACACAAAAGGTGTGAGTGGACAAAAATAAATCAGTTACAGAAAGACATTTCTACCCTCCACGTAAAACCAATGCATGCATTCGAAAATCATTTCGCAATCCGTTTCATCTCCAATATAATAAAACTGTGTACGAAAATCAAATCGTTTTCCTTTTCTTAACCTTCGGGTCTTAGCCCGCAATCATAAACACAGGGCCTCAACCCAAAACCATGAATCAAATCCAAGTACACAACATAATCCAAATCCATCAACCATATAAACCGGGTCATTGCCCAACACATCCGAAAGCATCGGAAATCAACAATAATTCAGAAGTCAAACAATCTGCTGGATCTCAAGTGCGCCTGAGTCTTTAAACTCAAAACCATGCGCATAATCAGGCCTTCCCGGGATATCAACGAGTCTTTAAACTCAAAACATAATCAATAGGCCTCGGGGCTATCATACCGATTCTTTAAACTCAAAACAGTAACCGAGTCTTTAAACTCAAAACAGTAACCGAGTCTTTAAACTCATCAAGGGCCCTCCCCTGTCATCAATTAACCGAGTCTTTGAACTCAAAACATGATCCAACCTTAGCACCGGGTCTTTAAACCCAAAACATAATCCAGAAATAATACCGGGTCTTTGAACCCAAAACCATTTGTAAATCACAACAATCCAGGATCCATCGTGATCCAAATTCCAAAACCAAACCGAAATCACATTTTGTCATAATAGGACTTATGTCCGAATTTCACATTCAAATCCCCAATCATATCCATCATCTCATTCCCGAATTCGAATTCGCAATAATGATTCTGTAAGCTAGCATCCGGAAACATCATCCCGAACCCAAACCCGGAAATCCACTTTCACGTTTCTGAAATCCGAATCTCATTCATCAAAATTACTTTTATGCCCTGGGCATCAAGCCCGAAATCACCTTTTCCAAAATCCATTTTAAATATTTGAAATCATTTCAAATCCCAAAGTAAAATCAAGTCACATTTCAAATTCCAAAGTCAAGGCATCAAAACCGTGATCAAAACACAATATACTCGAAATCTCGTAAAACGCGCAAATCCGTAAAAATCTTGAAATACGTGTCAAAACCGTAGGTCATACTCACAATCATAATCAAAACATCCTTAAAACATCATACTCACAATTCATGTGAAATCGTTCATCAACCCCTCATCAAAACATAAGAGAAACCATAGTCTCAAAATACGTGCAGTTACGTATGGCATACCAAAATACGTATAAATACGAAAATCGTAATTATCACAAATCATAATCATAATCATAATCATAGAAATCATAGAAACATTTATGCATGCATTAAATTTTGAAAGCAAAGTCCACTCACACACCGTCCATAATGCCTGTTTTCGCGCTACACGCGTTTCTGTAATTTCCGACATTTTCCAGGAATCTTGAATCCTGTCCGAAATCATTATTTAGTGTTACTAAGGACCCAAATAATATCATACTAATTTCCCATAATTTTCCGGGAATTAAACGTTTGTTAAATACGTAACATAAACCTTCGGACCCTCGGAACAACATTGAAACGGTGTCTGATTAATTCGAAATCAATGCTAAAATGTTCGTTACATTGTGTAGGATAAAATTCGTGTTGAAATTACCTTGAGAATCGGGCCCACGCGCCTGCTATAGTGCCTGCACAGTCGTCTTCCTCACCCGACCAGCCTGTAAACGGGTTGTTCAACCCGCGACACAACCCGGTTAAATCTCTGGCAATTCCCACTTAAATCCTTTAATTGAAACATCAAATAGCACCATTAGAGTCCCAATTAAGGTTCTGTAAACCTAATTACACACATCAAGCCTTTAATCCAACATTTTTCTCAAGATCAAACACACTGTCTTAACTTTCGAAACTCACTCAAAACAGCTTGGTTTTCTAATTAAATGATACAGAAGCTTCGTATGACCTAACCAAACATCAAACCGTAACCAATTTCAAGAATCCTTACCCGTAGGTGGTCTTCCTCAAGCTCAAAGTTTTCCAGAAACTGGAACTTCAGTTCTAGGCTATACCGTGATCAACTTCCTTCGATTTTTGTATGGTTGAAGTCGAAATGAACCTAGAAGACTGTTTCTACTCTCAGTTTAACTCCTCTCGACTCACAATTTAATTTTCGAAATTTCCCTCCAATTTCCCAATTTTTCCCGATTCTGTTTTCTCTCACGTTCCTCAGCTCCTTCCCCTCAAAATGGCTCTCAAAGACTTCCCAATGATCACTAATCTCTCTGTTTTCAAACCGTGCAGCAAACAAGTCGTGGGAATCTCTCTGGCTTCTTTGAAATTTTGTTTCCCGCACAGACCCAAAACCATTACAATATTCCTCCCGTGCTCTGTTCCCCTCAGTTCACCCAGCACGCCCAGCATCCCCTCAGTCTTTCTCAGTGACCAATGTCACTCACAACCTTAAACAATTCTCCCAACGTCACTAACATTGTTAAACAATGCACTGAACAGAATAAACAACTCACACGGTAAACCACCACGGCTGTTTTCAAACTGTGCCTTGGCAAATTACCATTTTGCCCTTATGCACAAAATTACCAAAATGCCCCTCCTCTTCCTAGACCCGTAACTCAACCGTCTGACGTCCGCTTTCGGCGTGCCGCCTGTCTACGGACTCAGGGCATCGAGACCCACCTAACGATCCTCAAATTGCGTGAAAATTTGTGGTCAATAAAAAAGTCAACATTTTCCCCCTTTTCGTCTGAATCACGAAAATGCCCTTGAACTTCCGAACGTCATAACTTTGTTCTCAAATGTCGGAATCGGGCGTGTCACCTGCCTAAGAACTCGTGACGTCCCGAACTATGTCACGGTCATCGGTCAAAGTCCGTTTGACTGCCCGAGCAAAAGGTCAACCGTTCGCCCATTATCTAGGGACAAAATCGTCATTTTCTTCAAATTTTCCAAATTTCCCCTTTTTGAACGTCCGGGTCGTTACAAGCGGTGATGAAGCGGAGGATGATGATGATGATGTATTAGCTTATCCTACAGATTCACACAGATCTGAAAGAGCAACATATTTCTTTGTTGTAAATGAATTGGCATTTATGGAGTTGGTACCAAGCGTGGCGCTCTAGGAGCAAGTATCAGTCGTCAAAAACCTCAACAATATCGTCGGTCACAAAGTTTGCATGATCCATTTCCAATTGCTCCGGAACCAAAGCTCTACAAAACTGCAAGAAGTCAACAGAAGGCTGTAAAATCTATGTGGAAAGGGATGAAAGAAGAGTTGGGTTGATACATAAGTAAATTTTTTATATATGAAGGTGTGGCTCCAAATAAAGCCAACTCTCACCATTTTAAAAACATGATTATTGAAACTCGACGATTATGTATTATAAAAAAAATTAATTTATGATATATTTTTATTTAAATTATGAAATATCATTAAATGCTAATCTATGTTTTGGTTTACACGTGAATTCTTGCCCACTCCTTCTCCATATGAAGATATGACGACGTATATGGAGCTACAAAAGAGACAATGGGAAACTTATGGATGCATCATAATGTGTAATGGCTGGACAGGTCCAACGAAGTTATCCATAATCAATTTCATGGTATATAGTAGGGGTTCAACTGTATTTCTCAGGTCAATTGATTCCTCCAAAAGCCATAAAGACTATGTGTACATACAAAATTTGTTGAAGGGAGTTGTTCATGAGGTTGGAGTACAAAATGTCGTACATATTATTACTAATAATGACTTAAACTTTAAGAAGGCTGGAAAAGAAATGACGAACTTTAGAGAAAGTCAGAAAACATTTCGTTCACTTATGGCTGTTCAATCATGAACGACAATGCCCTCATGTATATGCTTGCATTTAACTTGATATTGCATAAATTAGCACTTTATAATGTCTCTTACAATAAAATTGATATTGAAATTTGAGTGGTGGGAACCGGCCAAGCCTCTCCGGTCTGGCAAAAAATTGCAATTCGTATATTATCACAAACGACATCATCTTCGAAATGTGAGAGAAATTGGAGTACATTTGTTTAAACTCATACAAAGCAGAGAAATCGTCTCACATATTCAAAGTTAGAAAAAACTTGTTTTCTGCTATTACAACATGAAACTTAAACTAAGAGATGAAGAAGGTGAATCTAGTAAAGTTGTGGAAGAAGACTACGTTGACTTTTTGGAAATTGTTGGTCAACACGTGGAAGGTAATGAGGTTGATTAACTTCAAGCATGCATTATGCCATCTCACTTGGATGACTATAAAGGAAGGCATAGCCCGTGAGTAGCCCATCTTGCTAGTGAACAAGGTGTTGATGTTGACAGAGTTCTATCTGAAGAAGTGGGGAGTGACGAAGTAGGAAGTGAGCGGGAGATGTCTTCATAGGAGAGATCAATGCTTGGTTCTACCACTGGACATGACTTGAGAGCTGATGTTACTAGTACGGACTACGTCAAAATAATTCTACAAATGATGATGATGATGATGAAGGAAATGATGTTGAAATAAACGATGAAGACAAAGATGACGAAGGAAATGAACATGTATCCTAAACATATGCACCTTTGAGCCCATTTATTGGAGAGACGGACTTTACTCATGCCACCCACGATTATGATCATGAATGTAGGGAAGGTGGAGTAGGAATCAATGATGTTGGGAAAGACTACACGCAGACACACAACATATATAAAGGTTATGAAAACCCATCTTCTAAGGATTCCGTGGCAATTAGTTTTGAGTCAATGATTTAGGCACCGATTATAGTAAAAACTCAAATGAACCATATGCTTATGGTCAATATGGTTACCACCAATTAGACAACATTCTCCCTCAAATGCCACATGGTTACAGAGACTAAGAAGATTCTTATCTCAATGAAGGTTATGGAGAATTTAGTTGGATAAATCCTAACTACCCCATGTATAGAGGAAGAATATGTCATTCAAAGAAAATATACGGATACCATGTCCAACAATACATTTCCACATGGTCAAGTAACATCACTTGGCAACATTTTTGTGTCTAAATGGAGACCAATCCAATTTTCAATCTGGTAGACACTATACTTGTTTTTAATAAGTTTAATGTGTAAAGTATTCATAGTGCAACATTATCAATAAAATTATGTTTTAATTTATGTTTGTCTTTAAGGTTTTATACATGTTAGTCATCGTCAGACCCATATATATCATATTATTCATCATATATTTATTATACCAAATTCATTTTATAGTTTTTATTAGCCTTATATAACCATTATTGAGTACTTAAGTTTCTCCCAAAGTTTCATTAATTTTTTTCAACTTTTAGATTAAATTTTCATCATTTTGTTGACCTTAAACGATATTGATATCGATATTTGTATCAAGATATTCATAAATCTGACTAACGATATATCCGTCGATATCGATATTTCAATCCTTGATCATAGCACAAAGGCAGATCACATCACAAAGACTGAAGATGTTGTGTGTTTTTTGAAAGCGAAGTAGATGGGAGAGAGAATACCTTTATGGAAGGGTTTGAGGGGTATTTGTAGGAGCAATGAATGTGGGGTTGAACACTGCTGAAGTAGGTTTCAAGCTATATCATGAGATGTTGTTATGTGCCCCACAGATTCGAGATGTTTGTCAAGTGACAATAGATCTCCTGGCATGTCAGGGAGTTGGTATTGACAACTAGTTGATCGGATCAGAGGTGCCGACCATACTTTCCGAGACTGGTATTACACACTCACCCATATCACATTTTTTCTATTAGAATTGTTCACACTTTAAAATTGATCTATTGGATACTTTGGAATCATTATGAGGTGGTAATGGATTTTTTACAAATTTTATGAATTTTTTCTTGAAAATATGAGATTACTATGAAATTTTCGTCACTCAAAACTGAAGAACACTTTTGGTAACAAAATCCTGAAGAACACCGCGAAAAAAAGATAGCAAAAGTGACGGTTTTTGGAAGAATTATGCAGAATTATGTAAGGATGAAATTTTTTGACACGACTCGATACACGACAAGAAACCCACATGAGATTTATCCGGGCCAACCCACAAGATTAAAATTTCAGGTCATTTTCGGGTCAACCTATTATGACACGTTTAATAAAATGGTGGGTTTAATAAATAAGTAGATTTCGGGTTAACTTGTTAACCTGTATATTGAATTATATATTGACTATATTAACTTGTTAACCTGTAAATAAGTAGATTTCGGGTTAACTTGTTAACATGTATGAGTCATTTTCGGGTAATTTTCGACTCTATTAATGCGTTTAATAAATAAGTAGATTTCGGGGTAACTTTTTAACCTATATATTGACTCATTTAATAAATGTGTAATTACTAACTCATATACCTACCCATTTACCTACCTAAATACTTATTAAATCTTATAACTTAAATAAGTTAAATATGTTAAACATGTTAAACGAGTCGTAAGTTAATTGAGTTTCGAGTACGACTTATTTATTAAATAGGTTATACGGTTACACAAGTTACCTGAGTCATTAACAGGTCGGGTTTGGGTTGGACATTCTTAACACGATTATTAAATGAGTCGGATCCAGGTTGGGCTTATTTGGGTAAAATAAAGTTCATGATACGACACGAATCCGACATAACACGATCCATTACCAGCCCTAGAATTATGCCAAAAAATATGCACTCAAAATAAAGTGCACAACTTAAATAAGTCCTTAAAAAACAACTTCTAATTGAATAGTAAAAGTCTTAATTGAATACATAAGCACATTTTAAAAATCATTTAAAATACTTAAATGTCTTAATTAAATACACTTATATTTTTAAAGTCTCTAAAAATATTTAAATTTCCTTAAATATATTATTTTTATAGATAAATTAATTTCAAATTTGAAAATGATGCCTTATATGAATAATTTTTTTAAAATTTCCCCTCCCTCCAATTAAAATTAAAAAAATAAAACCAACATAAAGAGGCTAGTTTTTTTTTTTGGCAAAGAAAAAAACAGGGTGTGTTTTCTTCTACACAGTATTGTACATGAGTCATGAGACAGCGAAGCACAGCTTTCCCTCTTCTTCCCAGCTGTCCTCTCGTTTTATCAGAATCACAGTAACTTTCAAATTCTCAATAAATCTTATTTCTTTATTTCAATTCCATTTCTTCGATCCAAACAGCTCCTTAAGATCGCAAATTCCACTAAAAGCTTCAACCTTTTCTTTCTTCTTAAATGATTAAATCAGTAGGTTACGTTAGGGTTTGATTGATCGAAAGTTGAAACTGGAAGCTTGTGGCAGAACACGTAAATAACCGTCAGAGCTGGGGGCGAATCAGTCTCGCTCTCAGGCGGCGGCCTCTGCGCCTCCGGCTCAAGCTGGGTCGGGACTCTGGTTCTTCCTTTGGCATAAAAATGCCTCTCGCACTCACACCCTCCATTACCTCCCACACATAGAATCAGTGAGCCACCACACATCTGATAACAACCCACCAGTCGTACCAAGACCTGCATCCATGGACCAGCCCAATAATTCGTCGTCCCGCTCTGCCCCTGCCCCTGTCGAAGAGCCCGAGTACCTCGCTCGCTACTTGGTCGTCAAGCACTCATGGCGTGGCCGATACAAGCGAATTCTTTGTCTTTCAAATGCCTCGATAACCACCTTGGATCCTACGACGCTTGCCGTCACCAATTCCTACGAGGTCGCCACCGATTTTGACTCCGCTGGCCCGATTATTGGCCGCGACGAGAACTCAAGTGAGTTCAATTTGAGTGTTCGGACCGACGGTCGAGGAAAATTCAAGGGCATTAAGTTCTCGTCGAGGTATAGAGCGAGTATACTGACCGAGTTGCATAAAATTAGGGGGAACCGGTTGGGCGCCGTCGCTGAGTTTTCTGTGCTTCATCTACGGCGAAGAAATGCCGAGTGGGTCCCTTTAGTAAGTTGCTCCTCTTCCATTTCTTGCTGGTGTTTGGCAGGTTGTGTAATGTTTTTTTTTTAACTGCAGTAATTGTCAGTAGAAGATTGGATAGGAAACTGATAAATTTGATAGTAGAGGATTCAATGGCTACTAATCTGATTGCTTCAACTCTTGCCATGGAGATACTGTTAAAACCATGAGCAAGTTCTTAGTGAGCTTGAGTTCAAAGTTTGTCAAGTGACCAAATAGTGTTAACATAGAATTTTAGGAATTGGCTCGACTTCATGGTTTTTTTTTTTTTTTTTACTGTTATTCCGTCGATAGGAGAAAAAAGTTGGACTTGAAGACTTCTGTCACTTTTAGATAAATTGTGAATGCATGTAGGTTGCTTTTATGAGGGATTACTAAACCGTTTAATTATATTTATTTGAAAGGTCAGCAATAGGCACTGGCATGTTTATTCTGCTCTTCATATATAGCAGGTTGATTTTGTAAGTATGGATGGTTTGTGCAGAAATTAAAAGTTACTTATGTTGGGGTTGAACTTATTGATTTAAAAAGTGGAGATCTTCACTGGTGCTTGGATTTCAGAGATTTTGATTCCCCTGCAATTATTTTTCTTTCCGATACTTATGGGAAAAAAGGCGGTGAAAATGGAGGTTTTGTTCTTTGTCCTCTATATGGAAGGAAATCTAAAGCTTTTCAAGCTACTTCTGGAAGCTCAAGTTCTACCATCATTGCAAATTTGGTATGACTGACCTTTAGCTTTTCAATTAATCTTTTTAGAATTGTTTGTGTATGCTCATTTTATGTTGGATTAACTTGGAAGTCTGAAGTGCCTCCATGCAAAAATCCTTTTATCGTATGGGATTTGTTTGACTAGGTTGGATCAGTACTTATTTTGTAATACGTTGTATGCAGACGAAAACAGCTAAGTCTATGGTCGGAGTGACACTAGCTGTAGAAGCTTCTCAATCCCTCACTATAACAGATTATATAAAGCGAAGAGGTAGCTCTTGCTAACAATTTTTTTAGGGCTCTTTTTTATTATTATCTCCTTGATTTTCTCATGCTGAGTTCTAAATAGTTTAGCTATTCCTTTGTTGATTTATCTGGACAATGCAGCAAAAGAGGCTGTTGGAGCAGAAGAAACTCCATGTGGAGGTTGGTCTGTGACAAGGTTGCGCTCTGCTGCTCGTGGAACTCTAAATGTTCCAGGGTTGAGTTTGAGCGTTGGCCCAAAAGGTGGGCTTGGGGAGAATGGGGATGCTGTATCTCGTCAACTGATTCTTACTAAATTGTCCCTTGTTGAAAGACGGCCAGAGAACTATGAAGTAAGCTAATGAACTTACCGAAACAATATATTTCAGGCTTTAGTTTATTGCTATGAGTTCAAAGTGCTAGTCTTGGATCAATCTTCCTTATATCAAGGATGTCTAACTCTAAACATTTACTATGCACCCCCTCAATAAGAAAACTACTGCTTTATTTCAGATCGGTGAATAAACTGTAATGAAAGAGGGAAAGTTTCTTGGTTGGGACCTAAAGCTCATGCATGTAATGTAATTATTTAAGATTGAACAATGATGAAATTTTAAACTTCTCCTAAAAATGTTATTTGTGTTTATTTCTGTATAGTTTCAGGTCTATTTAATAGAATTGTATCAAATATTGAGAATAGTCACTAGATGTGTGCAGGCTGTTATTGTCCGACCTTTATCTGCAGTAAATGCTCTTGTACGATTTGCTGAGGAGCCTCAAATGTTTGCAATTGAGTTCAATGATGGCTGCCCCATCCACGTGAGTATTTGATAACCTTATTTGAATCCCTTATTTGTTGTGGGGTCGTGCTTCTGATTTTTATGATGTATTGTAGGTTTATGCAAGCACTTCACGTGATAGCGTACTTGCAGCAGTTCGGGATGTGTTGCAAACAGAAGTAGGTAGATGTGTTCTCATGTAGATATCGATCGGGTTCTTACCCTTGAGTTTCTGCCACAATATCATGATTCACTTCATGGGATTTGGTTGACCTCTTGAGTTTAATTTGTGCAGGGACAGTGCGCAGTGACTGTGTTACCAAGACTGACAATGCCTGGCCATCACATTGATCCACCTTGTGGGAGAGTCCATTTACAATTTGGATTACGAAGGCCTGTTGCAGATGTGGAGAGCGCATCTATGCATTTGAAACACTTAGCAGCATCTGCCAAGGATGCTGTTTCTGAAGGTGGTTCCATTCCTGGGTCAAGAGCTAAGCTATGGCGTAGAATAAGAGAGTTCAATGCATGTATACCATATAGTGGAGTTCCTCCTAACGTAGAAGTACCTGAGGTGACTTTGATGGCCTTAATAACAATGCTTCCAGCCACACCAAATCTTCCTCCAGAGGCCCCTCCCTTACCTCCGCCTTCACCTAAAGCAGCTGCAACAGTGATGGGCTTTATTGCATGTTTACGTAGGTTACTATCTTCAAGAACTGCTGCTTCACATGTTATGTCTTTTCCTGCCGCTGTTGGGAGAATAATGGGTTTACTCAGAAATGGTTCAGAGGGTGTAGCTGCTGAGGCTGCAGGGCTAGTCGCAGTTCTTATTGGTGGTGGTCCTGGGGACACAAATTTACTAACAGATTCTAAAGGAGAGCAGCATGCCACAGTCATGCACACGAAGTCAGTGTTGTTTGCTAATTATAGTTATACTATTATCCTTTCCAACAGACTGAAGCCTATGTCAGTGTCACCATTATTATCAATGGCTGTTGTTGAGGTTCTTGAGGCAATGTTATGTGAACCACATGGTGAGACTACACAATACACAGTGTTTGTTGAATTGTTACGTCAAGTAGCTGGTTTGAAACGTCGTTTGTTTGCATTGTTTGGCCATCCTGCTGAAAGTGTTAGGGAAACAGTAGCTGTGATTATGCGTACAATTGCGGAGGAAGATGCAATTGCAGCAGAGTCCATGCGTGATGCTGCATTGCGTGATGGTGCTTTACTGAGACATTTATTGCATGCATTTTTCCTTCCTTCAGGTGAGCGACGTGAGGTTAGTAGGCAGCTTGTTGCACTTTGGGCAGATTCCTATCAACCAGCTCTGGATCTATTGTCTAGAGTTCTTCCCCCTGGGCTTGTTGCTTATTTGCACACACGTTCTGAGGGGGTTCAATCGGAAGATGCTAATCAAGAAGGATCCTTGACCAGTAGAAGACAGAGGCGCTTACTCCAACAGAGGAAAGGTCGTACAGGAAGAGGATCAACATCTCAGGAGCATTCCTTACCTAATGTAAACAATTATGAAGTTGGTGATTCAATGACACAGACAAGTGCTGGTGCTTCTAAGGTGTCAGATAACTATCAAAGATCTCCACTGGATTCAAGCCCTGGACATGCTTCAACCCTTCAATCTTCTGGTGCTCAAACTTGTGAAAATTTGACCAGTGAAGTAGCCTCTGCAGGAGTTCCACAAAACAACCATTCAGCATTTGTGCCTTCAGCTGGTGGTCAGTCAACGAGCACCCATGAGGCAGTGGAAGCAAATACTACAATCTCAACTGTTTCTGATTCCAATTTTTCTGGCTTCCAGAACACAGGCCTCCCTGTTCCTGCTCAGGTTGTTGTGGAAAACACTCCTGTGGGATCTGGTAGGCTACTTTGTAACTGGCCTGAATTCTGGAGAGCATTTAGCCTTGATCATAATCGTGCAGATTTGATCTGGAATGAGCGTACCAGGCAAGAGTTGAGGGAGACTTTGCAGGCCGAAGTTCATAAGTTGGATGTTGAGAAGGAGCGTACTGAAGATATTGTTCCAGGAGGTGCTATGGTAGAAACTATGAGTGGTCAAGATAGTGTACCTCAGATATCTTGGAACTACTCTGAGTTCTCTGTTAGATATCCTAGCTTGTCCAAAGAAGTTTGCGTGGGTCAATATTATCTGCGTCTACTGCTTGAGAGTGGCAGTGTTGGCAGGGCACAAGATTTTCCATTGCGTGATCCAGTTGCCTTCTTTAGAGCACTGTATCATCGGTTCTTATGTGATGCAGACATAGGGCTTACAGTAGATGGTGCTGTTCCTGATGAAATGGGTGCATCTGATGATTGGTGTGACATGGGAAGGCTCGATGGTTTTGGAGGGGGAGGAGGTTTTTCAGTGAGAGAGCTCTGTGCAAGAGCAATGGCAATAGTATATGAACAGCATTACAAAGCGATAGGTCCCTTTGAGGGCACTGCTCACATTACTGTTCTGTTGGATAGGACAGATGATAGGGCTTTGAGGCACCGCCTTCTATTGCTCTTGAAGGTACAGCCTTTTTGGTTTTATATTTCTTAACATGAATCCCCATGGTTTTACTTTTTATTCCGTTTATTTGTTTTCTTTTTCTGCAAAATCTTTGCTTTCATTTGCCTTTCAGTTTCCACTGTGTAATCAGCAGTAAGATTTGACAATTAAATTTAGAGTTTGTGATTTAAATGGGTTAATCTATTGCTCTCTCTCTGCAAAGTATTTGCCCTTGCTTTTACACTTGTTTCGTGCATATATGTGACGCCCTGCCTTAGTGCTCACTGGCAAGGCGCCAAGATGAATTCATTGACCATTTAGTTACGACCAAGGCTCCATATTCCATCACCCTTTAATCTTGTTTGTATGTTCACTATTCAGTGGAAGACATCCTTTATTTAAAATATAGATATGTTACCAATTCTGAGTCTTCAAGAACTGTCCTGGTCCATAAATTTATTCTGATTACAGGGAAGATGATAACTCCATATATTTTACTCTTTGTGAAGGCATTGATGAAGGTGTTATTGAATGTGGAGGCATGCGTTTTGGTTGGAGGATGTGTGTTAGCTGTTGATATGCTGACAGTGGCTCATGAAGCTTCAGAAAGGACAGCTATTCCTTTGCAATCTAATTTGATTGCTGCTACTGCTTTCATGGAGCCGCTCAAGGAATGGATGTTTGTTGACAAGGAAGGAGCACAGGTTGGACCTGTTGAAAAAGATGCCATTAGAAGATTTTGGTCAAAGAAGGCTATTGATTGGACAACAAGGTGCTGGGCTTCTGGGATGCTAGACTGGAAGAGATTACGGGATATTCGTGAACTTCGGTGGGCACTAGCTGTTCGAGTGCCTGTTCTCACGCCGACCCAGGTTTATTTTTAATTTGCGTGGAACTTGAAGTTGATCTGTGCAATAATTGATTGTGCTCTTTTTTTTTTGTTTGTAGCTGCATATCCTTCTTTCCAATTATTTACTGCGCTTGTAGTTCTAGTCTGGAGTAGTTACAGTGGCTGTTAAAACCTTTTTTAGATAAAAAAAATTTGTGTTTTCTTACTGTTCCTCTTTTAGATATATTAATTTTCAATTTCTTTGTCCAGTTCTTTTTGAAGTTGCATTGAATTCTATAAAATTATACATCTGACTACTTCATGTAATTGAACACATAAAAATGTACATATATTATTAGAAGAGCAAATTACAGTTAGCTACTATAGGATTATACTTATTCTTTCAAATTTTTCAGTTTACTAACCTGAATTTACTGTTTTGTTTCAATCAGAGCCCTCCGTTACATTTTCTCTTAAATATTCTCTTAAGTGCTGATGTGTCCAAATTTGGGCCCATATTTAGCTTATGTTGGACAACCAATAATTCTATGTTTTAGGTTTTTGTTAAAAAGAAATTATTATTATTATTTTGGTGTATGTGGCATTTATTGGTTTTCTTCCACATAAGCTAAAGTGGGTCCAAATTTGGACACATCAGCACTTAACAGACTGTAACGAAGGTTCCGGTTGAAACAGAATAGAAAGTTCAGAGTAGTAAATTGAAATATTTGAAAGAGCAAGTATAATCCTATAAAGTCAACTCCACCACAGCGTAGTAAACTGTAATTTGCCCTTATTAAAATGCTCTTTTTAAAACCAGGTGAACTTCTGTTCATGTCTCTTGTATTTCTCTTGGCTGTTATCTTTTAGATAAGGTGCTTTTCTCATTCTCTTTGCTTGACATGTTCTAGTATATGGTTTTCATGTTCAGATTGGTGAGGCAGCATTGTCCATATTACATAGCATGGTATCTGCGCATTCAGATTTAGATGATGCTGGAGAGATAGTTACTCCAACTCCTAGAGTAAAAAGGATCTTGTCGAGCCCACGTAGCCTTCCACACATTGCTCAGGTGATTCGAGCTTGGTTTCTTTTCAATTATCTTATGTAGCCATTGTGAGGAAGTATCCTGAATAGCATCATAATATCACTATTTTCATTTCCCAAATTAATTTAGGCTATGCTTTCTGGAGAGCCAAGTATTGTGGAGGGTGCTGCTGCTTTACTAAAGTCTGTTGTTACCAGAAATCCCAAGGCCATGGTTCGACTATACAGCACAGGCGCATTCTATTTTTCCCTGGCATATCCTGGATCTAATCTCCTTTCAATTGCCCAACTCTTCTCAGTGACTCATGTTCATCAAGCATTTCATGGAGGTGAAGAAGCAGCAGTTTCCTCTTCTTTGCCTTTGGCGAAACGCAGCGTATTGGGAGGGATTCTTCCTGAATCATTGCTGTATGTATTGGAGCGTAGTGGTCCAGCTGCATTTGCGGCTGCAATGGTATCTGATTCTGATACTCCAGAGATTATATGGACTCACAAGATGCGAGCAGAAAATCTGATCCGTCAGGTATTTGGAAGTTTTAAATGGGTCATGTTCGTTTTTTTATGTTTTTTTTGGATACTGTATTTGCAGAGGTTATTAATGACTCAAGCTCCTTCTCTTTTACCAGGTTTTGCAGCATCTCGGTGATTTTCCCCAGAAATTGTCACAGCATTGCCATTCTTTATATGAGTACGCTCCTATGCCACCAGTGACATACCCGGAGCTAAGAGATGAAATGTGGTGTCACTGCTATTACCTCCGGAACTTATGTGATGAGATTCGATTTCCAAATTGGCCAATTGTCGAACATGTTGAGTTCTTACAGTCATTATTGGTAATGTGGCGTGAGGAGTTAACAAGAAGACCGATGGATCTTTCTGAAGAAGAAGCTTGCAAAATATTAGAGATTTCCTTGGAAGATGTATCAAATGATGTTGCTAATGCGAAGCATTCTTTTGAGATGGGTGAGGAGAAGTTAAGCATATCCAAGCAGATTGAGAACATTGATGAGGAAAAGCTTAAACGACAATATCGGAAACTTGCCATGAGATACCATCCAGACAAAAATCCTGAAGGAAGGGAGAAGTTTCTTGCTGTACAGAAAGCTTATGAGCGCCTGCAGGTAGATACTGCCTCACTGAGCTGGTTATTTTGTATTTGTTCATATGAGCATAAAATTTTGGTTATACTAGTAAGGCTTAGAATTCATCTTGCTCCAAAATAACAAGAAACTCATTGCAATTATTTGCTGCTCCAAAATCACTACAAATTCTTAGTTTGTCATAGATTTTTTTTAATTTTCTCTCTGGTCTTTCTTCTTTCTCTTAGGTTCATAAGATAAGTGTGTAATTGCCTGTGAGTGAACCGATTCCTTATCTGGCTAAAGAAACTAAAGTATTTAAATCTGGAATATACTTGTAACGGGTATGTCAGATATTTTATCTTTGTAGTGGGTGCCAAAATATCTTGCAGTATCTTTTATTTTGTAAATATTGGTTGTGCACTTGTGTATTTTAGTATTTTTCTTTGATGCATACTTTGAAGCCTTTGGATATGGACCTTTTGAGTGTGCGTTCTTATCCATACAAATTTTTCATGTAGCCGTAGGTTTTTATATTTTGCATTATGTGGACAGAAAGTGATAGGTATCCTTCTCTTCTGGTATTTGAAATCTTAAATTTTGGTTATATATTTCTGTTTCGAGTTTGCTAGACAACTTTGTATTGTTGTTTGTAGGCCACTATGCAAGGCTTGCAAGGCCCTCAGCCTTGGCGATTGTTGCTTTTATTGAAAGGACAGTGTATCTTGTACAGACGATATGGACCCATTCTGGAGCCATTTAAATATGCTGGCTATCCAATGTTGCTCAATGCTGTCACTGTGGACAAAGATGATAGCAATTTTCTTTCATCAGATAGAGCACCTCTCCTTGTTGCAGCTTCAGAGCTTATATGGCTAACGTAAACACCCTTGCTTCTGCTTTTTCATTTATTTCCATTATTCAAACTGTTTATTGATAAAAGATGTGACATAAGCTTATATTTCCATGCTTAGGTGTACATCCTCTTCATTGAATGGTGAAGAGCTTGTGAGGGATGGTGGCATACAACTTCTTGCACATCTTCTTTCCCGTTGTATGTGTATAGTCCAGCCAACCACTCCTGCAACTGAACCATCTGCCATAATTGTTACAAATGTTATGCGAACCTTTTGTGTTTTGAGTCAATTTGAGAGTGCCTGGCCTGAGATGTTTGAGTATTCTGGACTAATTGATGACATTGTGCACTGCACTGAACTTGAGCTTGTACCGGCTGTTGTTGATGCTGCTCTCCAGACTATTGCACATGTTTCTGTGTCCACTGAATTGCAGGATGCTTTGCTGAAGGCTGGTGTCTTATGGTAAGTGGGGATCACCTTTCAAAGTTTAGATGCAATATTTCTTATTCCCCAATTAAATGGCAGATTATTGTACACTGTTTGATTTTATTCACATTCCTTCTTGTCCTTTAGGTACCTTTTACCCATTCTGCTGCAGTATGACTTAACGGCAGAAGAATCTGATGCAAATGAGTCACATGGAGTTGGTGCTAGTGTACAAATTGCAAAAAATATGCATGCTGTACGTGCCTCCCATGCTTTATCCAGGCTCAGTGGGTTGTGTAGTGGGAGGTCAACACCTTATAATCAGATTGCAGCTGATGCTCTGAAAGCATTGTTAACACCTAAGCTTGCCAGTATGCTAAGAGATCAAGCACCAAAAGACCTATTATCTAAATTAAACAATAACTTGGAGTCTCCTGAGGTAACTGCTCCAGTTTCTGTGTTTTCACTCTTTTTATGAGAATAAGTAGTCAATACTGTCAATTGATATGCATCTATCATTTAATATGTAGTTTGTTAACATCTATGGCAGAGTCATTTTCTTGTGCTTCATTTTTATTTCACTTTATGATTGATTATATTATATCTATTTTTTGTTCTAGATAATTTGGAACTCTTCAACTCGAGCAGAATTACTGAAATTTGTAGATCAGCAGCGTGCGAGTCAGGGTCCCGATGGTTCATATGATGTAAAAGATTCGCATGCATTTGCGTATAAGGCACTATCAAAAGAACTCTATGTTGGCAATGTTTACTTGAGGGTCTATAACGATCAGCCAGATTTTGAGATCAGTGAACCAGAGGCTTTCTGTGTTGCTTTAATTGATTTTATATCGTATCTAGTACGCAATCAATCTGCTGCTGATTCTGAAGTTCAGGATGTGCCAGATCAGAATGGCTCATCCCTTGAGACATCCGAGCATCTTAATGATACAGCCGGATCAATTGATGAACAGCCAACTCCGGTTGAAGATTTTGCAGTATCTAATGGACAAGTGGTAGACAAAGAAGAATTTGAAGTGGTTAAGAACCTTAAATTTGCATTGAATTCACTTAAGGTATCTTGGTCTCTTGTGCATGTTGAATTCAACCTTACAATTCGTTCCAATGTATCTGATAATTTTTTCTCCTTATATCTTTGCAGAACTTATTGACTAGTAGTCCTAGTCTGGCGTCAATTTTTTCTACTAAAGATAAACTATTGCCTCTTTTCGAGTGCTTTTCTGTTTCTGTTGCAGCAGAAAGCAACATTCCTCAGCTTTGCTTGAGCGTGCTGTCACTCTTGACTACATATGCTCCTTGCTTAGAGGCCATGGTTGCAGATGGATCTAGCCTTCTTCTTTTATTACAAATGCTTCACTCGGCCCCAACTTGTCGTGAAGGGGTTCTCCATGTTCTTTATGCTCTGGCCGGCACACCTGAACTAGCTTGGGCAGCTGCAAAGCATGGGGGAGTGGTCTACATCCTTGAACTTCTCTTGCCTTTGCAGGGTAAAGACTCTGTTTCCTTTCCTATTTCTTAAATATAAGCTGGAAGACTTACTTTTGTTGATATAAATCATTATTTGCAGAAGAAATTTCCTTGCAGCAAAGAGCAGCGGCAGCCTCTTTGTTGGGGAAGCTTGTTGGGCAGCCAATGCATGGGCCTAGGGTTGCTATAACACTAGCACGGTTTCTTCCTGATGGCTTGGTATCAGTTATTAGGGATGGACCTGGTGAGGCTGTTGTAGTTGCCCTTGAACAGACTACTGAGACTCCAGAACTTGTGTGGACACCAGCAATGGCTACTTCTTTGTCTGCCCAAATTGCAACCATGGCATCAGATCTATACCGTGAGCAGATGAAAGGCCGTGTGGTTGATTGGGATGTCCCTGAGCAGGCATCTGGGCAGCAAGAAATGAGAGATGAGCCACAGGTTGGTGGAATCTATGTTAGGTTATTCCTAAAAGATCCTAAGTTTCCTCTCAGAAATCCCAAGAGATTCTTGGAAGGGTTGCTGGATCAGTATTTGACATCCATTGCTGCCACACATTACGACGCACTGACTGTTGACCCCGAACTTCCTTTGCTCCTGTCTGCTGCTTTGGTTTCATTGTTGCGAGTGCACCCTGCACTTGCAGATCATGTGGGATATCTTGGATATGTGCCCAAACTTGTGGCTGCTGTAGCTTATGAAGGAAGACGGGAAACAATGGCATCAGAGGAGGTAAAGAATGGCACATATGTGGATAGAACAGATGAAGCAGATGATGGATCCACACAGCCCACTCAAACTCCCCAAGAACGTGTGCGTCTCAGTTGTTTACGCGTTCTACATCAACTGGCTGCTAGCACCATTTGTGCTGAAGCTATGGCAGCAACCAGTGTTGGAACACCTCAGGTGTGTAAAACTAATTTGATATGGCAGCAATTAGAACGGATTTACGTCTAATTGTGGTAGATAAAAGATAATTGTTGGTCATTTTACCCAATTCAATATTCAAGATTAAGGTCTTAAGGAGAGAATAGGGAATTCCATGTAGGAATCACCAGCTATAAATTTCACTTTGTCATGTATGGTACTATTATTTCTTTCTTCAATCCAGCTGTTTACCACTATTGTTCAATTTTACAGGTCGTTCCTCTTTTAATGAAAGCAATAGGATGGCAAGGCGGAAGCATACTAGCCCTTGAGACACTAAAGCGTGTCGTGGTTGCTGGAAACCGAGCTAGGGATGCACTCGTGGCACAGGGACTTAAGTGAGTGACTTTCTAGTCTAGATTTATTCTTTTTTGACTGATCGTAATGTTGAAATTTTTAACCCCCTAGCTGATCTTGTTTTTCGATAGACTATGGTTATGTGAATATGCGGAATAATAGATGAATGATAAAGTAAACACGCATGCACAAACACAAAGAATTTAGCTAGGTTTGGCTAACTTTGCCTACGTCCTCATGATCTCTTGAGAGAATCACTAGCACCATGGAGATAACAAAGATTACAAGAACTTATTGATGCTAATCTCCAATACCTTGCTCTTAGATTTCTCTATCACTCTTGGCTCTCTACCCTTGTGTGTCTGCTGTTTTTCTCTTGTTGCTGTATTGTTATGAATAAGAGCTCCTAAGTGGCTTATTTATAGTGTATAGGTCGTTGGTTACATTCCTTAGCATATTACAATTTCTATTCCTCTTTGGAGGTGGAAAGATAACTTAATCCTAATCCTAGATGGTTATGGATTACTTTCCTAATCCTTATATGGAAACACTAGATAAACTCAGATTTCCTAGTTCTACTAGAAAAACCCCAATTTCTCCTATCCAATAAGGACTAAATTCTTGGTATTTTGATGAGCCAAAAATACAACAATAAAGTACCCAGTAAGTAATCCATATTTATCATTTCATGCTTGCATGATGAGCACCTTGAAGACCCGATGTTCTCATGTCCAGACTTCACAATGCCTATTAAATCTGTGTTTTATTTTTTGGTCTGTGATAAGCTAACCATGCAAACTTATGCCTGATATTTTTGTATGGTCTACAGACTTGGGTGCAATGATATATATGTAGATTATGTTCAGCTCGGTTTGCAGGCTAACTAACATATGCCTTCTGTCCACTCTGGTATTGATATAACTTCTGTGAATCATTTAGGGTTGGTCTTGTTGAAGTCCTTCTTGGCCTTCTTGATTGGAGAGCGGGGGGAAGGGATGGGCTTTGCTCTCAGATGAAGTGGAATGAATCTGAAGCATCTATTGGCAGGGTGCTGGCAATTGAGGTGAGAATGTTTGAATCAAAGACATGTTTTATGATAACTTTGTGTGATTTCTTCTTGTCTTTTTCTTTGGAGAATAATTTATCGTTCCCTGTTTCAAAGGTAAAGAAAGATTCTCTGCCTCTCCATTTCAATTTTATCTTCATCAAGAAATATTAAATATTCAGCAATTAGGTTTCATGAAGGTTTCATCATTTGAATTGCTTGTAAATTGCTATTTCTTCATCCTTTTTTTTTTTCTCTCTTGGCATGTTTGAAAATTTTGATTACCTTGATCCAGGTTTTACATGCATTTGCAACTGAGGGGGCGCATTGTACTAAAGTGCGTGAGTTATTAAATTCCTCAGATGTAAGTCCTAACACTTACCTCTATTATCCAATTTACTTAATTTTGTGCTTGCTATTAGGCGACCCGAATATCTCGATTAAAACTTACTCAACCAACTCACCCAAATTACTTATGTAAATATTAAATTCCTAATGCAACTCCAGCATTCATGCATGATGACCTGAACAAAAAAATGAACAGCCACGTCTCTTAAGCGGCTAAAGTACAGTACATCCCATTTAGTTCATAGAAGAAACCTTGCCAACTTTCTTTTCGTATTTTAACTTTCTTATTGTTGATCAATTTCAGACTTGCTGAGGTCTTCTTGGGTTTATAGAATTTGGTTGTGTGGTTATGCACCTTTTGTGAATGTTGTTAGACCTGTGATTAGGTCTATAATATTGGTTATAAACCAATTGCCAACAATGGATTAGCCTGGCTCAGTTTTTTGTGTTGTGGTCGTTTTGGGTACGTTGCACAATCCAAGAATTTTGGGTCGGTATGAGATACGTCAGCTTAGCTTACTACACCGAAGCCCAACCCGAACTTGCTAGTTGCTACCTGTATTTACCTTTGAGATTTTGAAACCGGACATACAATTCTTGATTGTTCGTCACGGATTTTTTGTGAGAATGCAATATTGAATTTTGGTGTTGCTTGTTGCAATGAAAATTGCTAATTGTTCAGGTTTGGATCGCTTATAAAGATCAGAAGCACGATCTTTTCCTCCCTTCAAGTGCTCAGTCTGCTGCTGCCGGAGTTGCTGGGTTAATCGAGAGTTCATCTTCAAGACTCACTCTCGCTCTCCCAGCTCCTTCGCCTCAACTCTCACCGAGACCCCCCGCGTCAACTTCATCCGACTCAAATGGTAAACAAAATGATGTTTCATAGTACACAGAGAAGGAAGAAACGTTACTAAAAGCACTCACTGAAGAGTAAAAAATACTCAAAAAAAACTTTTCTGTATAGCACACCCTGTACAGTTTTTTCACTTTTCCGCTTCTGTGAAGCGCAGACAATTTGGTACCTATTGCGATTTTCCAAAAGAATAGTGATGAGAAAGGAAATGATTGGTTTTTGCATGTAAAGAGGGATTTGACCACTTGTACATTGAGTCAAGCTGTTTTCTGTTTGCTTTATATAGGTGTAGATTGTGTGTGTGTGTGTGTGTGTGAGAGAGATCTCATATTGGCCAATTTTCCTCCCATGTTTTATCTTATTTGTTTACCCTAAAACTATTTGAGTTCATTCTTCGTACTTCTCCCATGTTTTATCTTATTTGTTTACCCTAAAACTATTTGCGAGTTCATTCTTCATACTTCTCTCAACTCCCCTAGGTGTAAGTGATTATCACATCCTACTATTTTGTAGTCACGTAGTGCTTTCAATTTATCTGATATAACATAATGTAAATGTATTGGCATTTTATCCTAGTTAACTCCAATTTAGGATGATGGCTTTCAAAAAACGAGTAAGGGACGGGGAGGGGGAGGCCCTCGAAACCAAACTTGCGTGGACGCGTTATCAAAAGAAATTAATGGTCGCACATTGGCGTGATTTACAAGCTGCGGAGTTTTTTCTATTACAAGAAAGGGTTGAGGAACTTATGGTGCAAACAGTATGGATTTTGAGTCGGTTGTGCTGTAATGGTAAATTTATTTTCTTCTCAATTTTGGAAGAGATCAGATTTGAATTTTGATCGATATGAACACTCATATTGGAAGGCTTCTGAAAAGTACCTAGCTTGCTCTACAAAAAGCAAAGCTGGGAGAAAAGGAGAGAATATGACAAGCAACAAGAAAATGATAAGTGGTGTGTATTGTGGTGGCCTCAACGGCTGTGTCATCGAGGATGACAACGAAGGTGACAATGACGGCAATGGCCAACAATGGCAACGGCGAGATTGGAGGACGGTGAGAAACAATGTGCAGCCCAGATGGCAAACCTTACAGCTTGCACTCCGTTTGTGAGCGGCACAGAAAAGAGAACGAACGAACCTTGGATTGCTGTGAAATCGCAAAGAAACTCAAAAGCCTAGATCTCCTAGTCTCCTAGCGAGTTTTCGAACATTGTTCTCCAATTTAAAACAAATTTATACGCAATCAAACGTCGTGAACTGCATGTATACATGACGTCATCCGACTCCTAGGACGCAAAGATTGTTGAAGAAGCAGGTTCAAATTTTACCACGGCAATGTAACCTTCTTCTACTTAATCAAAGTCGGGGACAAAAACAACTCCATGCAACACCAACAATGGACGATCCATTTGATTAAATTTTCAAATGCAACAAGAACAATTGATCTTCAACTTAAAAGTATAGGGGATGATATACAAGATGAAAATAAAAAAAATAAAAAAATAATTTCTGTGTTTTTCTTTTTTTTTTCGTTCTAATTTTGTTTTGTACTTTTTCATTCATTTCTCCTTCTACCTTTCTTTATTTTTCAATCTCTCGAATTGTTTCGCTTGTTGTAAATAAATGTGTAAATAATGGCTATTACATGTAAAGTTAGAAAGTTAGATAGGTCCATGTAAAGTTAAGAAAATTAGATAGGTCATCTTGTTCCTGTAGTAAATCCTAACCCTAATTCTATATAAGGGTTAGTTAAACTTATTAATGGTAGAACTTTTTTTCTCCATGTTTATGTATTTCACAGTATTATTAGTCACGATGCTCTTCTCTCTTCGATCAATGAGATGAACAACATTTTTTATTTTCTTTCTACAAAACGAAAAAAAAGGGAGGAGAGGTAGCTTCTCTTTGTTATGGGCATCCCTCTCGACCTGCAGAAGAGAAGTTCAGAGCCGTGAGGTTCCTCCGCCCCTAGCGCTGCCACCTATTGGTCGTCTCCGCTCCTCATGACCTAGACCTTTGCCAAGCTCGCCGACTCCATCTACAAGGATACCAAGGCCGTCTCCTCCATTGATCTCTTGCAGAGGTTCCGCTCCTCCTCTCATTGCCATCCCAATTGCACACAGCGACAAACTCAGAGACGCCCAGCTTCAATTCGCACAATTCCAAACCACCCACGGTCTCGCGATGTGTCTCGCCGGCAGCGATGAACCCAGCGCCGCTCGCGCATGTCTCAACGGCAATGACGAACCCAGCGCCTTCGTCTCTGGGATTTGGCTCTCGGCGTCTCAGCTCGCAGCCTTGCAACACCACCTTCAAGTGCAGCCCATAGAAACCAGCCCCTTGATTCACGGCTTTGGTGTTCCCATCGTCCTCGTCGAAGGCTGTGATTGTGACAGTTCCATTTCCGATGTACAGTTTAAAACGGCGAACGCCTAGTCAGCTTAGGCGGCTTTAGGTGCCGGTAACAAAGTAACAAAATGCTCCGCATAATAATTCAGCGTCTAGTGAATTTAAATGTACATTCTTATATACATTTAATTATATACATTTATATATATATAAATTTAGTTATATAAATTATTTTATTTATTAAAAACTTAGTTAATAGTATAAATTTTAATTAAAATGAAGATAATAAATTAAAAAATGTATAATGTTGTATGATAAAATTAATAAAGAGCTTATATTTTTAACATTTATGATTCTTAACTTAATTTATTTATCTAGATAATTATATTTTATTTTGAAATTATTTAATAGCATTCATTATATTATTATATTGTTGAATTTTTTCTCTTTTAAAAATCGCTTAAGTTAGGTTCTCATCTACCGCCCTAAGAGCGGCTAGTGCCGTTTTTTGAAATTTCTTCTGAATCCATGCCTGGACCTTCTGAATCCATGCCTGGACCGTGACTCCTCCCTCCCCGTCACCATTTTCGTTCATGATTGCACCGACAAAGTAAATCACACTGAACCCAAATTTGATCTGGTTTGGCTACCCGATCCCGATTCTTCCTCTGGTCCTGATTCTTCCTCTGGTCCTGATTCTTCCTTTGGTTCATGAATTCAACTTTTATTCTGCCTTGAGCTTGCACAAGTTGCAGTGGGGTCTCCCTTGACGTCGTCGAGTTTGTACTGCCCCACCAAAATCACCATGAAAGATGGCATCGCCGATGTTGCAGTGGCTGAAAAGAGAGAGCAAAGACAGCGGCCTCGATAATGATGGTCATAGGCTGCGCATTTGTGAGCCCTTCGATGGAGAATGATCGAAGCCCTAGGGTTTCTTCGGTGGAAAGGGATCGAAATCAGTGGGTTTTGTGATCAGGTTTGTATCCTCAATTTTCCCCTCGATCAGGTCTGTATCCTCAATATTTGGTATATGGTATATAAATGATGTTGTTATGTATGATGCATTATGTTGATGATGAGAATGATGGGATGATGTTGATGACATTGTATCATATATGATGACCATGATGATATGATATGGCATGATGAGAATGATAAGATATGATATAATGATGTATAATGATGAATACATGATGCTATGATGTATGATGATGAATACATGATGCTATGATGTATGATGATATGATGATGATGATGATGATATATGATATATGATGCTAATATGAGGTGGAGTTAGAGAGGATGAAGACGACGAATAAGGGGTACTGATCGTTCTAGCTCGGGGGAGGGATTAGATTTTTTTTTTTAATATAATTCAATTATTAATTATTTTTAATATAATATAATTTTTAATTATTATTTTTTCTCCACGTGGAGTTCAACTTAGTATAAAAAAATGTATCACAAATGCCACTTGGACACTTAACATATTTTTTAACAAACTACTAACGGTGGGTATCTAGATGTTATATTTTGATAGTTTTGGTACGCAATTGAAACATTTTTTAGTTCGAATATCTTTTGAAATCGACCATATAGTTTGGATATTTTTATGTAGTTTGTCCTAATATCAATTGATCCATCTCGTTAGATAATTCTGGATTATGAATCTGTCTTAAAAGAGACGGCGTTGGGGGACACTCCATAAGGAATATGTATATGAGATAGCTATCAAAATAATAATTAGTGATGAAATCGAACCTCACTTGGTTGATTAATGAATGTCAATGTAGAGAATACTACCCAAAACGGAAAAAAATAATAATCTAGAACGAACTAGATTGTAACGCCCAGAACTTTTAATAAATTGTAAATTCAAAATTTTAATGTAAAATTACTGTTTTGCCCCTAGTCAGGGAAAAATGTTGACTTTTGATCTGGGACATTATTTGGACTTTGAATGAGGCCCGTTATTTAGATTGAGACGTCACGAGTCCGTAGACAGGCGGCACGTCGAAATCGGATGTTCGGCGGGAAAATTATGGGTCACGGAAGAAAATTGGCATTATTCACGTTTTTCGAGAAATTGTACAGTTGGCGTTTTTGGATTGGTTCAAATATTTGGGTGGACCAATTGATGAGTGAAAAGTATCACTCATCTAATTGGCCCAAGACCCCAAATTATGGGTTCATGTACCATCTTCCTTCTCTTTGTTTCATTATACCCAAAACACCAAAACCCGCACAAACACAACCCAACCCCCAATCCATCATCTTCTGTGTTTGCTTGAAAAAGTGAGAGTGAAAGGACGGTTGAGAGACGATAGAGAGAGGTTGAGCATGGCGGAGGAACCACGAATAAGGTAAACTCGAAACTCGATTTGGGCCCAAAATTCCAAATTTTGATTTAGCGTTTGTTGGGCTGGTTTGATGATCAAAACATGTTCCCAGAAACCAGGCGATCACGAAGGGACAAAAAAAAAGGACTGAGGTGGTCGGAATCACCCAGAAACTGAGCTGGAAACTTGCTCGAAAATCTTCAAGCTTGGAAGGTAAATTCTAGCCCTTTTAAGTCAGTTTTGATCCTATAGATCCCTTCTTGGGATCCTTGCAAATAGATAGGAACAAAAATGGTGAAAAATGGCTGAGAAATGAGTGAGATCGAGCCGGGTTGGGTTCGCGGGTCGTTTGACCCGTTATAGTGAAACAGGTCAACCCGACTCAAGGTTGACGATGATGACGTGGCAATCCACGTTATCATCTGTCAGAAGTTGTCAGTCCACATGTAACGACCCGTCCCGAATTCCAGGATTAGTTTAGTGACTAATCTTGATTAGCGAGGTTGAACGGTGGTTAGTAGGGCGGAATCGGACAAAATGTGCAAAATGACCGTTTTGCCCCTGGTCGTGGGCAAAATGTTGACTTTTTGTTCGGGCGGTCAAATGGACTTTGACCGATGACCGTGACGTAGTTCGGGACGTCACGAGTTCATAGACAGGTGGCACGTTCGATTCCGACATTCGTAGAGAAAGTTATGGTGTTCGGAAGTTGAGGGGTATTTTGGTAATTTGGCTTATTAGGGGCCAAATGTTGACTTTTTGACCGGGAGGTCCGATGGGCGAGGGCCAAGGACCGTTACGTAGGTATCGTCGATATGAATCCAACGACAGGTGGCATGCCGAAATCGGAGATCCGACGACGAAGTTATGGTCAAGGACGTAAAACGCGATTAACCGAGACTCGGAATAAAATAATAATATGTAAATAGGTGAACAGTAACTGACGAATCTGGACCCTTGGATGTAGGCCACGTGTCACTCATCCCCACCTTCCCTAAAATCTGGATCCTTGTTGGCCATTGGATTATTTAATCCATTTCCTCTCCTTAAATCCTCACCATTCATTTTAAACCTCAGATTGAATCTGGGCCGTTGATTCATTCCCTCTCCCATTATTTGATCAGACTACACTCAATCTCACTTGCATTTTCTCTCAACCCGTGAGCACGACTTGCTCCCTTGAACAAACACACATCCAGACGGCCACCTCCTTTGCCTAGCTCCACCTCCAGATGACCACCACCACCAGCCACCTCCAGACGGCCACCACCGCCCCACAGCCACCCTGCACGGCCAAAAATCTCCCCAGACCTGAGAGGAACCCGATCGGCCCAAAACATCCAAACGTCCAAACCACCTCACCAATCTCCTCTGTGTTGGTGTGTGTGAGAGTTTAGCTGCACGGTGAGGCTTGGGAGACGACGAGAGACGACGGGAGACGGCGAGGTTGGCGGCGGAGAGGAAAACAGGGGAGGTCCGAAACTCAGAATTTGGAAATCAGTGTGGACTGATTTTGATCGTGTTTGAGGGGTGAAAGGAGTTCCTGGAGTCGAACTGGGCATGCTGGTGGCCACGGCGGTAGCCACGGCGGCGAGGTAAGCCTCGAACCCGTGAGTTCGTTTCGGGTAAAAAAATGGCAGCCTGAGTTTTACGGTGTGTTAATCAATCTAGTGACCAGGATGTTGATCTTGGGGATGAAACGAGTTGGTAGGGACCGTTTTCGAGGAGAATGGTGGTCGGAACTGGGAGCAGTCGACGGTGGAGTTTTGGCCGTGAGCTTCTCGATCGAGGAGGTACAATCTAGACGTTTTTTCTAGTTTTTAATTCCACAGAACCCTTAGTTTAACTTGGACGATCTTGTAGGAACAAACAGAACTGAAAATGGTCGAGGAATGGCTGAAAACCAGTCGGGTTGGGCCGCGGGTCACGGTGACCCGTTTATCAGACAACCGGGTCAGAACGATACACTGTTCACGGCGCGTGAGTGTCACGCGCAGCCACTCACGGCGGCGCGTGACGGCGCGTGAGCACGGATCTCGAGGTGAGGTCAACATGACTTCTGTCCTATTTAATGTAACGAACATTTTGGAATTGGTTTCGTGTCGATCGGACACCGTCTCGATAGTGTTCGGGATGTCCGAAGGTTTTAAATCAAGTTTAAAAATAAGTAAAAATTCGGGAAAATTACGGGACTTTGATAGGATGTTAATAATGAGGTTAGTGACCCTGTAATGTGATTTGGACAGGATTGGGAGTCCCGGTGATAGTGGTGTGGCCCGGGAGGGCCGGTGGCACGCGTATCGAGGCACACGGTTAAAACGGTCTGTGAGTGGACTTTGGTTTTATAAATCTTATGCATGCTTAAATGTGTTATATGGTTTATATACATGATTTCTATGATGGTATTTGTGAGCATTGATTTTGGGTATGTTGCACGTATTTCGAGGTGTTTTCCGTATTTCACGTATATCGGGATTAACGGTTTATTTGTGGTTTTGCGTGTTTGTGGTTAAATAAATAATATGATAAAATGGTTTTTATATTGGAAAGATGAATTCGGGCTTGAGGCCCACTTGTTTTGGAAATCTCGGACTTGGAGTCCATTCGAGTACGTAAGTCGGGCTGCGGGCCCAGTTGGTTTACAAATCGGGCCGTAGGCCCAGTGGTTCATAAAGTCGGGCATGAGCCCCAGTTGGATTTAAATGATGATTTCGGGCCAGGGGCCCTATATTTAATAAATGTGGTTTCGGGTCAGGGACCCTAAATGGAAATGTGTTGTTTTATGGAAATTCGGGCAGGGCCCATTGTGATGTTGTGAAATGAATTAATAAAAACTGTTTTTCCATATACCATCTGTACACATGGATATATGATGGTCTCCTCCAGATGTCTGGGACACTGGGGATGACAGGACCCGCCCCGATCCTACAGGGACCACAAGGGGACGTGCCCTGCTCCCGTCTGACACCCAATAATTCATACCAATTTTAACCTCAAAACATTTAAAAGCATAAATAACCAAATTAAAGTCATACATAAAATCCGAACTAAACGAATGTCAGACAAGGGATATAATCCAAGATTACAAATTTGCGAGCACGACTCTAAAGTAATCCTGCGGGTACACCGCCCAGCAGGGGTTCAGGTACGCAGAAGTAGATCTATGCCTCAGCCTCTGGTTCCTCCTCTACCTCAGTTTCCCGACCTGGAGGGGTTATCAAAACAGTAAGGGTGAGTGGACCGAAATTCAAGTTTATGAAATCGTTTGATAAGTAAAACATATAATTTACCCCTCTGTTTTCCAAACATGCGTGCAACATAATTCAAAACCATAAACCATCAAATATGAACCATAAGGCATATAATAAAACCATAACCATAATTTTAGTTGCTGCACTATACACTCCAATCCCGACATCCCTGATGTCTGACGTCCCTGACGTCCAATAAGGTCACAATCACAAGGCTACGCGTGCCACTCGGGTCTCAATTCCGAGTTCAATCCCCGAACCCCGTTCGGGTACAGCATCCCCGATGCTTAGCGTCATAGACGCTGGACGTTCTAGACGTCCGTGACCTCTCCGGGGTACCTCATCCGGAGGAGACAATACAATATGGAAGGATCTATACAGTGCAGTAACAAATACATTTTATTGATATCCACATGCAAACACATATATACATAGATAGAATCCGAACCAATCATTCAGTTTCATCGGACGGGTCTCAAGCCCAAATACCGTGAAACGTGCCATAACCATATTTTCCATATCATCAAAACCATCATTGTTTTAGCATGTGATTGAGTATAATAAAACCAGAAAACATTTATGCACACAAGGGTTTAAGAAAATGGCCCACTCACAGTACAATCCTGCTAGAAACCGAACGTATACCCTCGTCCTGGTACAAATGTACAATCCCTGTCAAGTCCAAGTATTCGTAAAGGTCAAATTAAACCCCCAACATTCAACCATGAAAGCCTAGGTCGAAACCGACCCGGGAAAGCCGCCCGAACGCGCTTCCCAAGGCAATAAACCTTATTTTGACCAACTTAAGGATCTCCGATCGACCCGAAACCACCGCCATTGGATCCGGATTGTCGAAACCTAAAGAATGGTGGTGGTCCCACCAAAAACACTGTTCACACGCGCCCCCACGCGCCGGTCAACGCAGGAACAGTTCCTGCTGACGTCATCGCTGACGTCACTGCTGACGTCAGCATGACGTCATGCTGACGTCATCTGACAGCTGTCAGGTCTGACATGTCAGACTCTGACAGGTGCCACGTGTCAACACCTGATTGGTCCACCACACTGATCTGTCAGACCACGTGTCAGATCTGACATGTGCCACGTGTCAGCACGGCACTGGTCCACGTCACTGACATGTCAGTGACACGTGGCAGTCCCTGACTGGTCCACGTCACTGACATGTCAGTGCTGACTGTGCACTGACATGTGACACGTGTTGGCTCACGGTTGGTCCACGTCATCTGACAGACTGACAGGGTGCCACGTCAGCACCACTGTCATCAGACGGGTTGACCCGTTTTCCTGCAACTCGGGTCGATCAGACCCGCGATCACGACCCGGTTGCCATTTCTTCATTTCTGGGTCATTTTCAGTCCTTTCAATTCCTAAATGCTCGTCTTAGTCCCTAGATTAGTTCAATGTAAAAAGAATTGAGAAACACGGATCGAATTGAGGGCCTACCTTGAAGAACAGCTCTGGCCTCCCGTCGCAGTTTTGCCACCGCCCTGAGCTCCACCGGCCACGAGTTCGATTCTAGAAGGTTCCTGGAGGTTCCTAGAGTTGATTAGGATTGATCACTGACCAGTTATAACGTGGGAAATGATTTACCAAAAAATCTGGGTTGAAACCGCCACGGGTTTCCCCTGCTTCCTTCCGCGTCGCCGCCTGCCGCCGTCCACCGCCGTGCCTCCGTCCTTCCCCGTGAGTCCAGCAACACACAGACACAGTGAGTGGATAGCTGGCTGGGATGCTTTGATAGAAATGGACAGAGTGTTCTGCGGGTGGGAAATATAAAGAATTGGAGGGAAAGCTGCTCAAAGATTTGAACGGCCCAGATTTGATCTCCAGATTAGATCAAGGGCTGAGATTAGATCTGGGGTTTTTTAATCCAAAGGCTGAAATTTAAAGCTGATTCAAATGTTTAATAATCCAATAGTGGATCTGATCCAATCTAGCCAATGGGTGAGTGTCACTCACCAGGTGTCCTTCAATCAGATTTCCTGAATTTAATATTCGACACGAAAACCGAGACACGAACTTCCCGAACTCACGTTTCTGACCATAACTTCCTCGTACGAAGTCCGATTTCGGCGTGCCGCTTGTCTACGGACTCAGGACGTCGAGGCCTACCCAACGGTCCTTGAGTCAACAGAAAATTAGTTGTCCAAAGAAAAGTCAACATTTTCCCCCGAGAGTCCAAATTACGGTAATGCCCCTGAACTTCCGATAGCCATAACTTTTACCCTGATCGTCCAAAATGGACGTGCCACCTGTCTATGAACTCGTGACGTCCCGAACTACGTCACGGTCATAGGTCAAAGTCCATTTAGTTCATCAATCAAAAAGTCAACAATTTGACCATACCATTCACAGGGGTAAAATCGTCAAATCACACAATAAATTACAATATGGAAATCCTCGAATTTCTGGGGTGTTACAGGGGAAGTCACGGTGCATTGCCTGTGAAGGGTCACCATAAGGAGCAGCCGGACCGTATGATGACTCAGGAGCAGGATTGCTATGATTGACGTCAGGGACGTCAGACATCAGGGATGTCAGATATATGGACCCGGAGAGACCCCGGGCAGCACGCGTAGCTTATGAAACCGTGAGACATGACGTCAGGGACGTCTAGCATCAGGGATGCTGGTGATGGTAATGGTAAAATACGAATTAATGAAATGGCTTTCCGGGTGGATTTATGATTGTGTGATTTTAATGAATTAATGTTCATTTATGGTAGTGGGTGGTGACCCACATGGTCGTATATGTATGGTGGTGGTATTCCACGGTTTTGGGCTGAGTTCCCACACTTGGTTTTTGGTTAACGGTTTTTGGGCTAAGGCCCTAAGGGCTCGGTTGAGCAAACGTTTTGGTTACTGGTTTTTGTGGCATGCATACGTTTTTATTGGAGGGCATAAATGTCTTATAAATGTATTTGATGAACTTACTGGTTTTTGTCCACTCACAGCTTTTGGTTTTAATGCCCTTCAGGTTGATCACGGATGCGATTGCAGCAGAGACTGGGACATTGCACATCTCCTCCATCGATCCTTGCGCACTCTGGATGCCCTGTTTGGGCAGTGGCTCTTGGTCATCCTTTGTCTGACACCCCTTGTTGGACGGGAACAGGGCACATTCCATGGTAATCCCGGGGGGATTGGGATGGGTCCTGTCACCACATGGAAAATCAGGTGATGCCACGTGGAAAACTATCAGACACCATCAGCAGCTGACGTGTCACCACGCGGACTAATCAGGTGGTGCCACTTGGCATCTTGTCAGGACCTGTCAGGCCTACGTGGTAGGTCTAGTCAGAAATTGTCAGACCACATGGAACAATGGGGTGGTGCCACGTGGCAAGGTACATGGACTAATCAGAGAGTGCCACATGGCATGTGTCAAACCTGTCAGGCTGGCGTCGTTAACCATCGACCGATGATGTCATCGTTGATAAGAAGTTTGACCGATGCGTGGGAATGAATTTGGAGGTCAAAACGATTTTGCTCAAAATGTTTCGACGTTCTGAATCCAATGATGGTGGTTTCAGATCGATCAGAGACCGTTTGGTTGGTCATTTGAAGGTTTTTACCCACGAGAAGCGTGTTGGGGACGCGTTTTTGGTATCGGGCTTTGTGAGGGTTTATTGTATGAACATGTATAGCATATTAGTGACCCTTAGACATGATTTGGATAGGCCTGGAGACTTTGGACTAGCTCAATGATATATATAACGCTGAAGTTTAGCACGCAGCGTGGACCGAGTGTGAGTGAACTGTTTATTACATGATTTAAGTTGAAATGTTTTGATATGGTTATTTTATGATGTGTGGATTGAGACCATCGGTTTATGATACGTTTTACAAATTTTCGTGAAAACGAGGTTTTAGGCTAGAGACCCGATGAAATGATAATTTGACTTAGATTTAGAGCCAACAGGAAATTGAAAGGAAAGAATACATTTCAACTGGATTTGAATTACGATAAATCAGGAATTATAAACAATTTCTGGACACGATTTTCAGGTGGTTTTTATAGAACGGATTTGTGAGAATTATGTCTTGGACATAGGCCCAATTGAACAGTATTTAATCCAGTTTGAGTAATAAATGATTTTAATATAATTTTTCACCTATTTGGTTACGGTTCCACATATATCATCCTGTGTGAGTTGATTAGTCTCCTCCAGACGTCGAGGATCCTCGAGTAGTCACGGTGCACTGCCTGAGATGAGTGACTCCGAGGAGAGGCTCGTGATCAGGAGTGCTTGATTATGATATCATCCCAGACACGATAGATCCGGGTAGGTACCCCATGTTGATATCACCCTAAACGACATTGAGTTGGGTCCTGGGGAAGTACTCGGAGATGAGACCCCGAGTTGTACATAGCATTGGAAATCGTGACTGGTTTTGATATAGACATCGCAGATGTCGAGGCATCACGGATGCCTGAGGATTGGTTATAATGTGTGTGTTTTACTGATGCAGTGTGTCCGGATGTGTATATATATATATATATATGTATCTGTATGATTTGACTTGTTTTCATTCGATTTATCTTAAATACTTGCATGTTTATAAAACGGAGGGTTAAACTGTATATGTTTTCAAAATGAGTTTATAACTTATTGATTTTTGGTCCACTCACATTTTTACTGTTTTATTGACCATCCAGGTCGTGATACACTAACAGAGGTGGATACGGAGACTGAGACATAGATAGTACTATTGCGTACCTGACACCCTACGGGGTAGGATTTAGTACTTGTATTGTACTAACATATATATATGCTCGATCATGTGTAATAGATCTCGATCCCTTGTTTGGCAATGTGGTAGTGTACTCTGTATGTTATATTCGAACCATAAGGGTATTTTCAGTATTTAGAGTATACTTGTCAGATGGGAGTAGAGCACGTCCCATTGTAGTCCCAGGGGAACTGGGACGGGTCCTGTCATAGATTCCTTGAAAAAATGAAGGTGTTTGACTTGTAGGTCCCACACCTCCCATGTTAAACCTGTAGAGTTTAAATGGGTATTTGTAAGGAAGCATGATAAAAAGAACAAGATCGTGAGATATAAAACTTGTCTAGTGGCGCAAGGTTTTTTCCTAAAATGCCCTGAGATTGATTACAATAAGGCGTATTCTCCCGTAACAGACGTCATAACGTTCTGATATCTTATCAGTTTGGTAGTTTATGAAAAACTAAGTATACAGCTAACAAATGTGGTTACTACTTATCTCTATGGGGATCTAGATATATATATATATATATATATATATATAGAGTTCCCGAAGAACTAAAGATAATTGATTCAAATAGTTTCAAACCACGGAACACACTCTCAAGTAGTTTCAGGTGTTCACTTCAGAGATTAAACAAATCTAAGTGAATATTTGATCAGAGTGGAATATGTGAATAATGAAATATGCCCATGTATATTTATTAAGAAAACAAGTTCCATGTTTACTATTGGTTGGTACTCTAGAAGAGACCAAAGAAACTGTTAAACACCTGAAGTTGGAATTTGAAATGAAGAATCTTAGGAGAATGAAGTTTTGTCTCATCCTAGAGCTCAAGCACCGTACAAATGGGATTTTAGTCTATCAATCAAATTATATCCAGAAGATTTTGAGATCCTTTAATGAGGATAAAGCAAAAGTTTCATGCAAGCTTGTGATCATCCGTAATCTAAAACTTAGAAATAACCTGTTACGTCTCGCATATGATAACAAAGAGATATTAAGACTAAAATTTCCATATCTAATTGCACTAAGCGTATTATTGTGCTTAGCTCAATGCACTATACCAGATATTTCATTCAATGTGAACTTACTAGCTATATTTAGTTCTGCGCCAACACGCCGCCACTAGAATGGCATGAAAGACACTTTCCAATACCTCAGAGGTACAACAGATATGGGCTTATTGTATTTCTTGACTTTCAGATCTTCCATCAGAGCAAAAAGCCATTAGATTGGTTCAAAATATTGAAAATAGCTCTGGGAGCCGCCAAGGGTTTGGAATATTTGCATTATGAGGCAAAGCCGCCGGTCATCTACCGTGACTTAAAATCATCTAATATCTTACTTGACGCTGATTTCAATGCAAAATTGTCTGATTTCGGGCTAGCCAAGCTTGAACCAATTAGGGATAAGACTCATGTTTCTTCAAGAGTAATGGGCTTATTCTATCCCTATGCATCCATGAATGAATTAAACATCCTTAATCCTCGGAATGATGCACACCTTGTTAGGAATGCTGATGCAGGTTACCTATCAAACCCACACAAGGCACATTCCCAAACTAATTATGTCTTTGCCATTGAGAACACATCAATATCTTGGAGGTCTACGAAATAGACCTTTATTGCTACGTCTTCGAATCATGTAAAGATTCTAACTATTCATGAATCAGTTCGTGAATATATATATATATATAACTAAGATCCATTATAGGGCATGTTCGAAGTACTTATGGATTGCATTTCACTAATAATGAATCAAAATTTATCTTCGTAGATAATGTTGTGTGCGTCGAGCAAATAAGAACCGATTTCATTATAGGAGACACCCGCAAGTCATTACCCAATGCAACATTCCAACAGCATATTCATGGTATTGGCTTGCGTGGATTGGTTGATCTACTTAATTCTTAATTTCATGGGGAGTCGAGATCAGGGGGAGTATTCTGGAGTATACCAAGTATCCGGAAGTATACTGAGTATCCCAAAGTATACTTATAAGACAATCGTGTACTCTTTTATCTTATGACCAGGGTTATTTTGTCCTACTGAGTTCTGTTACCTGACTAATTTTTAATGAGGCACACTTTTGGTATGGCCACCCTATGAATAATACATCCTGAAAATGTGACGATTTGACTCATATGCATTTGCTCATATTTTTTCTTCCACCACGGGATTTTCCCAACCGAGTAAAGTTTTGGTGCAGCAACTCTAATACATTTTTTCTTAAAGATGTACTATCTACTCATGATCCATAAAATATAACTTCAACTACTTGCAGACATTATGATACGACTACATCGTATCCATGTGCATTGCACTCTTTTTCCTTCGATTAGGGTTATTTTTTTCTACAAGGTTTTTGTTACCTAACAAGGTTTTAACAAGGGAACACATAGACGCGCAATCAAGTAGCATTGTTACATGAAATATCCAAGAGAAAATGTTGTAAATAAATGTATAAATAATGGCTATTACATGTAAAGGTATAATGTTAGATAGGTCATGTTGTTCATGTACTAAACTCTATCCCTAATTCTATATTAGGGTTCATTAAACTGATTAATGGTAAAACTTCCTTTCTCTTGGGTTACGTATTTCACATCTCTCTATTTTAGCAAGAAAAAAATACCAAATGAAAAACTAAGTAAGTTATATAAAAAAATAACAAGATGATAATGTCGTAATTCATTATTTGGAATCTACGTGCATGTGCTTAGGACGATGGAGACGTGACATCTAGCATATATCACCCTTTAGTAAATTGATTGATAACAATAAAATAATAATAAGGAGAAATTGTTATTAACATCCCTGAATTTTACACTAATTGTAGCTATAATCCCTGAACTTTAGATGTCCCTGATTTATATTCACATTGTTCCCCTCGATTTGACTTATCAAACCGGTAGAAGGGATTTTGGTCCTTCTTTGAACGGATGTGTAGGCGTGCCACCACTCGACCACCAAATATCCTAAATGGAATTGTAAATGTTGGGTGTACCCCTAAGGTTGACTTCTAACCTTACGATTGTGTGACCAAGTAAGGAACCACTTCTTTTTCTGGGTTCTTTCACTCCTTCGGGGTCAAGGACGTTTAGGTTTCAGACTTGTATATTTTTATATTTTTTATATTTTGGGATGTGATGAATGTAATGCAAGTGTAAGAATTAAATTGAAAAAGAAACTAAATTTTCTTAAAAAAAATTGAACATAAACGCAATAAATAATACTTAAAAGAAAAGTAATAAGTAAACTAAAGATAAGAATAATAAACTAAGATTAATAAATCGATTAAATAAAACTGTTAAATAAACGCAAATAAAATGAACTTGAAACGAAATAACGATTAAATTAAAATAAACTTGAGTTTGAAACAAGTAATTAAAGGTGCTTTTAAAAATAAACTTACTCTAAAAATTGAAGCACTTGGCTACACTAAAACTTGAATAAAATTCTAGTCTAGGAATTGAAAGGTGCAAGATAAGGAGTAAGTATGTGTGTTGATGTGGACGTCTCCTTCTCTTCTTCACCTTGGCTATTTATAGAGTTCAGCCAACTCACGAATTGGCCATGCTTTGTCTCCACCCTTCTAACTTGAAAACTTCCTTGTTGAACCACTAGAATCTTTCCAAGTTGAGCCACCCAAATTGTTCCAAGTTGGGCCACCCAATCTTTCTAAGTTGTGCCACTCAAATGTTTCCAAGTCCACCCACCCAAATCTTTCCAATTCAGATTGGAAAATCTTGCCTCGTTAAACTGACTTGATTCACGGTGGATTGATACTGAAACGATTTGATTGAGATTCAATCGAAACCTTCTCTTTTGGGAAGATTTTAGGTTGACATTATCATGGTTTGATTTATTTCCTATTTCGACCATTTGAAAATCAAGGTCGAGTATGGGTTGATGAGAACTCGGCCGACATCCATCATTTCTTTTAGGCTTGGATTGGGTCATTTAGTAAAACAAAGACCAACCCCAATTTGATTAAGTGTCAGTAGGCCATTAGTGGCCACTACTTTACTTCTTGGTCTAAAAGCCATACGACCTGGCTAAAAATAAGACTACATGTGTAACGACCCGTCCCGAATTATCGGGATTAATTAAGACTTAATTACGGATTAGCGAGGATAATCGGGGATTAGATTAGGATTAGCGGACGTTCAGGGCGAAATGATGATTTTGCCTCTAGAATGGGTGAAACGTTGACTCTTTGCTTAGGCTGTCAAATGGACTTTGGCTGATGACTGTGGCGTAGTTCGGGATGTCACGAGTTCATAGACAGGTGTCATATTCGATTGCGACATTTGAGTAAGAAGTTATGACGTTCGGAAGTTCGGGGGCATTTTGGTAATTTGGTTGAATAGGGGTAAACAGTTGACTTTTATCCCGGGAGGTCAGATGGCCAAGGGAAGAGGATCATTATGTATATCGAGATGATACGAATCCATAGACAGGTGGCACGTCGAATTCGGAGGTTCGATGGAAAAGTTACGATTCACGGAAGTCCAAACGTACTATTGCACATTTTACGAGATGGAAATCTTTTTGGCATTTAGTGGGCCCCAGATCTTTCTCAGGCCCAATGGATGAATGACAAGTGTCATTCATCCATTCCCCATCAGTTCCCATTCATGCATATCCTTCCCCTTTCCTTCATCGATCATTTTCCCTACCAAACCAAACCAAACCCGATCACCCTTCCACCCCAACCCAAACCCTTAAACCCTATGATCATATGTGAGACCCAGGAGGATGAAGTGAGGACTGGAGGATGTGGTGGCTGGCCAGGAAGGCGCCGCCGTGGATGGCGGAGGCCAACTCGTGCAAAGGTAATCAGTTTTGCCCGATTTCTCTTGTTTTTTATTCCTCACGTTATGGGCCATTTTTAATGATTATAATGGGTTTATTGGGTTATTAGGAGGATGTTAGGAAGATTTTTTATGTTGGTTATTGGCTTTGAAGCCCTAGGGAATAACTGGGTTGTTGAACCGTGAGGAGGAAAATCAGACCGTGGGGTTTTTGTAGGTTTTAGGTGATTTGGTTCCTAGTTTTAGGTTCCTAGGATCAAAACATGAAGAATATGATTGATTAGGAAGAGAAAGGATGAAAATTGGACCGGGTATGAGGCTGGACCGGTCATGCGGGTCCAAGTTGCAGGAAAAACCCGACCGGTCGGTTCGGACCGGTCTAACCGAGGAAGAAGGCAACTGTAGCACTGGCGCGTGGCTCCCACGCGCAACCACTTTAGACGACGCGTACGGGCGCGTGGGGGAGATTTTGGGGGTGGTTCCAACATGTAAAATTATCTATTCGATGTAACGAACATTTTGGGACTGGTTTCGAGTCGATCGGACATCGTCTTGATATAGTTCGGGTTGTCCGAAGGTTTCAGAGAGCGTTTAAAAATAGTTAAAAATCCCGAAAAATTAGGGGATTTTTAGTGAGGGGTTAATTAAGTAGTTAGTAACCCTCTAAAGTGATTTGGACAGGTTTGGGAACCCCAAAGACGACGACTGACCCGGGAAGTCGTATGGCGCGCGTATCGAGGCGGCACCGCGAACTGTCTGTGAGTGGACTTTCTTTCTGAAATCGATGCATGCATAAATGTTTTATAATTGTTTTAATATATTTTTTGTGATGACTTGAGTGCATTTTGGTGTGTGTTTACGTATTGGCACGTATTTCGAGATTTTCGGGTTTTATACTTACTTATACACTCTTATACTTTCGGTTTTAATGAAAAATTTTTGAAAAGGTAAAATCGGGCATGAGAACCATTTGGATTTGGTTTTGACTAAGGCATGAGACCCTATTGATGACCTACGGGCCTGAATCGTGGTCACGACGGGTGCTGTGTGCACGGTGACCAATGACGTGACGCTCGCCTCCAGATTGGGATACGTTCCTTCTGGAGAGGTCACGATGCACGTCCCGTTGTCGAGCAGCCACTAGAGGCTCGACTTCAGAGTGCTTGACTATGCCCAAACTACGCATTAAATTAAATACGTAATTTGAGTATTGTGCAATTTAAACCCTTTTTGTGTAGATGTAGTATTGGTAAATAGGAATCGTTCTTAACCGGGGAAATTAGGGAACATTAATAATGTGTTAGTGGGAGATGAATAAAAGAATAATGAATTAAATAATTAAATAATAAAAGAATTAAATAATCAAAGAATTAATAAATTAAAGAATAGATGAATGAGAGAATAAAGAAATAAAAGATTCAAAGAATAAAGAATTAAAAGAATAAAAGAATAAAAGAATAAAAAATAAAAGGAATCAAAGAATAAAAGAATTAAAAGAATAAAAGAATAAAAGAATAAAGAATAAAAGGGATCAAAGAATAAAAGAATAAAAGAATAAAGAATAAAAAGGGGGGTTTTGAAAAGATTTGTAATTTAAGCTAAAGACAACACTAACTAAAAATTAAAATGTAAATGTTCATGCTAATTAGAACTTACAAACCATAGAGTAGTTTCATAGACAAAACCCACACTTTTACGTAAGTAATTTCGAATTAACAATCACATTAATTCTAACATTTTGCTCATAATAAACCAATCACGAAATCCTACCTTCATCATCTCAAATACTTACATACATCTTTCAATATTATAAATGCATCAACCATTAATGTGCGTCAAACATCAATATGCTTCAAACATTTACAACATGATTTACCTTAAGTTTATAATTAAATGCGCCGACAGCGATCAACATTTAATCTCTTCAATTCTACTCTAAGTGCACCGACAGCGGATAAAACACTTAACATCAAATTAAAGTTTAAGCACTAAAACATATGAAGTAAAAGAAATTCAAAAAGTAAAACACATGGAGATTGCATTCTTACTTACAAATGTTAGAAAGAAAATACCAAGAACAATAGTAAAGAAGAAATGAAAATAACATAAAAATAACATAAATTACGAATAAGAATTAAAAGAAAACTAATTAATAAGAAAATCTACAAGAAGTAAAAATGGTCCCCAAAAATGTCTCTCAAAAGAGAGAAACAAAAGAACTAACTGACTACGCTCAAACTACGCATTAAATTAAACATGTAATTCGAGTGTTATGCAATTTAAACCCTTTTTGTATAGATGTAGTATTGATAAATAGGGATCGTTCTTAACCGGGGAAATTAGGGAACATTAATAATATGTTAGTGGATTATGAATAAAAGAATAATGAATTAGAGAATTAAATAATAAAAGAATTAAACAATCAAAGAATTAATAAATTAAAGAATAGATGAACAAGATAATAATAAATTAATGAATTACAAAGAATTAATAAATTAACAAATTAAAGAATGAAATAATAGAAGAATAAAGGACTTAGTTAATCAAAGAATAAAGGAATTAATTAATCAAAGAATCAATAAATTAAATAATAAAGGAATGAAAGAATAAAAGCATCAAAGAATAAAAGAATAAAGAATAAAAGAATAAAGAACAAACAAGGGGGGTTTTGAAGAGGTTTGTAATTATGTAAATAAGTAAAAGCATAGATAAACTCATTCTATTTCTATTCTAACTTATGCACAAAGTAGACTTCCCGTAAACACAAACTTCAACAACATACTACAATTGCAAATATTTGAATTAATCACGAAATTATACCTTCACAAACTCATATTTCTTCATACATTTTTCATATTATAAATGCACCGAACAGCGGATTTTTACTTATAATATAATTACCTTAAGTTTGTGATTTAATGCGCCGAACAGCGGTCATACATTAAATCTCTCCAAATCTATTCTAAATGCCCCGAACAGCGGATCAACATTTAGTTTCGAAATGAAGTTTAAGCTCTAAAATGTAAGAAGTGAATGATTTTTAGAAAGTAAAACACATGGAGATTATACTCAATTTTCACAAAAGATAGGAAGGAGAAACCAAAACATATATTGCATTATAATTAGAACCAATAACAAATAAAAGAGTTTAAGAGAATGGAGAGCAAATGTTACACTTTTCAGATTGGATGAGAACAATGGATTGTTTTTCACAAGGAACACCGAACAACGGCTGGAACCTTATGAAGATGGAAGAAGATTAAACAAGGAAATTCGGACTTGAACTCTCAAAATTGTATTGGAACTTATTTTGCCAAGATTTCTCCTAAAAGAGGCTCAATTTTGTGCTACTTGGAAGTGATCTCAACAAGTGAAATCAACTCCTATTTATAGGGGAAAAACACAAATTAAACCCTAGAAAATAAATAAAAACTAAACAAAAATTATAATAAAAATATTCAAAAGTGAAATGATGAGTATGGGTGGTTTTTGGGGAAGAGAAATTAAACAAAACAAAGGAAAAAGCTTGAAAAACAGCAAGAAAATCCACTTAATTGCTGCTGAAAAGAGTTTTCGGTGGGTGCAAACTGGAAAGGAGGCGGCTAGTCGGCAAAGTTGTGCTGGAAAGGAGGCGGCTGGTCGGCAGGCGTGAGCTGGAGTGCAGAAGCTGTCGTCGGTAGGCGCGCGCCGAACGGCAGAATGGCAGGCTGAGAGCAGGCTGGCGTGATTTGGGCCTCACGGGCTGGGGATTTGGGCCTGGGCTGCGCTGACGCGGGCTGCCTGGGCTGCGCTGACGCGGGCCGCCTGGGCTGCGCTGACGCGGGCCGCCTGGGCTGCTGGTCTTTGGGCCGGACAATTGGGTTTTCAGAAATGGGCTGCACAGATTAGTTTATTTAATTAATTTAGTTAATTTAGTAATATTTCACCTGAAATTCGTCCATAATTTCTTCGTTATAATTCCGATCGAGACGATTCTTTCGCCAAAATACTCCAAAATACAAACTTTATTTATTTAAACAAAAATAACACAGAATAAATTATTTTATCTAATTATTTATTATTTTAATATTAAAAGCTAAGTATAAAGGGTATAAAATAATATAAAATAATGCTTATTTGAGGACCTATCAAATACCCCCACACTTAAACTTTGCTAGTCCCTAGCAAATACTAAAATTAAACTACAAAATCAAAACAAGTGAACCTTTAACCATTTGTCTCAATATTTCATTATTATCATCATGGCATAAAAGATTTTCACTTAAATCATTTAAGCATATGAAATTCAAGAGTTAATATATGGTAACAAAATGTTTTAACAAGTAAGATAATGAGTAAATATGGTGAAATGGATCTCAACATGAATAAAACAAGTATGAATCAACTCACAAGGATATGCACTCATAAATTCACTCAATTTTGTAAGGGTTTGTGTTTGCACTCAAAGTATGTGAGAAATACTCACATAATCGAAATGAAGTACTTTTGCAAAAATATCAAACAAACACCTCAAGATAAAAACAACATATACTTGCACAAATGAACCAAAACCATAAGCTTACTCAAGTGATTAACTCAACTAATCAAAATTTACCATCTTAAGGATCATAAGGTCTTTATAAAGGTTGTAATGGGGCTAAGTTTAGAGGCAAGGAAAATATAGGACAAGTGGTGCTCAATTCGTTCCAAGACTCAATAGACTCCCAAAACGTATCATAACTTCCCAACCTTAGTGCAATGATGTCAGTAATCCATCCCTTCGAACATAGGCCTAATTTCATCTTGTTGGGCCTCGAATTCATTCTTTGTGCCGGATTTACAAATGTAAAGGACTTAACTCAAACATTCATAATCAAACCTTATTACCTTGATAAAAACTTCAATATATCTTTCTTTCTTTTTTTTTTCTTCTCTTTTTTTTTTCTTTTTTTTAATATCAAGGTAATAACATGTGTCAAAAATACAACAATGTTTGAGTAAGTAAATCCACAAAATACACATAAAAGTCTTTCAATATCATCATTTTCTCTTTACATAATCATTATGTCTTCAACCGAGTCCTTGGAACAAAGGTAAAAGATGTCTATACTAAGCTCAAGTGTTTAGATAATCATGGTGAGGAAAGAAAGGCTTAATGTGGGCTCAAAAGGGGTAAAACTAAGGGGGTCGCAACTTGTGCGCACAAAATAGGGAACATGGATGTTTGAATTTGTGGTGTTAACCCTAATGCCTTAATCATTTCCAAAATCAGAGAATTTATTGACTTAAAAGCTTTGAAAATCACATAGAATAAGTTCTAGTGCTCTAGAGTTCATTAAAAGCTATGGCAAGCAGTTATGAGGCATATGTATATCAATTTAAACAAAGAACTTTATGAATCACTCATCAAAGATGTATATAAGTTCTAAAGCTCACATAAGGTTCAAATGATTCATACTTATCATATCATGCTTATTTATGTACCAATTTACATGCATTATCTTCAAGTAGTAACATTTAATCACAAAATATTAACAAACAAATTCAAGTTGTAGTGATCATCTTTATAGCCATAACATATTCATTTCCGTTCATTTATATCATTGACAAGTTAAAGGGCAACTTGATGATTCGTAAAAACACTACGTTAAAACAAAAAGACTCAAGAAAGCAATAATAATTTTTTTTTTATATTATATATATATATATATTTTTTTTTTTTTGAGAAAGAAATAAAACAATTGAAAATTAAGAAGGACTTAATAAAACAATTTCAAATACACAAAAAAAAAATTTGTAAACCATTCCCCCACACTTAAATTCTACATTGTCCTCAATGTAGGAAAATACGACGTAATTTAAACATAGAATCAAAGTAAGGAAGATGATTTAAGAAAATGAAATAAGAAAGAAAAACATAAAAGAGAGTGAAGGGTTGAAAGAAAGCAAATCTGTGTTGATGACTCCTTCACACTCGCGAACACATTGGGTTGCCTCCCAACAAGCGCTTGAAGTTTAACGTCCATCCAGCCTAGACCAAATTTAGTTTATCTGATGGGACGTCGTAGCACTCTTTCTGACTCCACATCGTGTTCGCCAATTGCCTCGATATAAGGCTTCAATCTGTGGCCATTGACCTTGAACTCTTTTCCAGTTCCAACGTGTTTTATCTGTATGGCTCCATGGGCAAAAATATTAGTGATAACAAAAGGTCCTACCCATCTAGAACATAACTTACCAGGAAAGAGTCTAAGCCGAGAGTTGAAAAGCAAAACTTTCTGGCCAATGTCAAATGCTTTACTCCTGATCTGTTTGTCATGAAATGCCTTTGCCTTTTCCTTGTAGATCAGAGTGCTTTCAAATGCATCATTTCTGATTTCCTCAAGCTCACTCAGCTGGAGCTTCCGATGCAGACCGGCGTCATCTAGCTTGATGTTGAACGTTTTGACGGCCCACCATGCTTTATGCTCTAGTTCCACCGGAAGGTGACATGCTTTACCGTACACCAACCTATAGGGAGACATTCCTATAGGTGTTTTGTAGGCCGTCCTGTATGCCCAAAGTGCATCATCCAACCGTTGGCTCCAATCCTTTCGATTAGGACCCACAGTTCGCTCTAGTATCTTCTTGATCTCTCTATTACTGACTTCCGCCATTCCACTCGTTTGAGGATGGTAAGGTGTAGATACTCGATGAGTGACACCATACCGTTTCAGTAAAGCTTCAATGGTCTTGTTGCAGAAATGACTTCCTCCATCACTTATTAGGACCCGCGGGATCCCAAACCTGGAAAGAATGTTAGTTCTGAGGAAATCTGCAACAGTTTTAGAGTCATTAGTCCTGGTGGCCTTAGCTTCCACCCATTTTGATACATAATCAACGGCAAGTAAGATATAGAGATAGCCATTAGATTGAGGAAACGGACCCATAAAATCGATACCCCAAACATCAAATATTTCAACAGTAAGAACATAATGTTGTGGCATTTCATCCCTGCGTCCTAAGTTTCCTGATCTCTGACATTTATCACAGGCTAAGCAAAATGAATGTGCATCTTTAAAAAGTGTGGGCCAATATAGTCCAGATTCTAAGATTTTGAGTGCAGTTTTTCTAGATCCAAAGTGGCCTCCACAAGCATGGCTATGGCAGAACTCTAGGACTGACCTATGTTCAATATCAGGGACACATCTCCTAATCAATAAATCTGCACAGTGTTTCCACAAATAAGGTTCATCCCAAATATAGTGCCTAGCATGCTTCTTAAGTTTATCTTTTTGTGCACGGGAGAGGGTTGTGGGCAACTGCTTGGTGACTAAATAATTGACAATATCAGCATACCAAGGAGTACCTCCCTCGATTCTGAAGAGTTGTTCGTCTGGAAACATCTCTTGAATCGCCACAGGATCTCGCTCATGTGCAATGCGACTCAAATGATCCGCCACCACGTTCTCTACGCCTTTCTTATCTTTAATCTCGATGTCAAACTCTTGAAGAAGAAGAATCCATCGGATCAGTCTTGGTTTCGCTTCCTTCTTGGCTAGGAGATACTTCAGTGCTGCATGATCAGTGTAAATAATGACTTTAGTTCGAAGTAGATAAGAACGAAATTTATCTAAAGCAAATACAACAGCAAGCAACTCCTTTTCTGTAGTGGTGTAGTTCATCTGGGCATCATTTAAGGTTCTGGATGCATAGTAGATGGCGTAGGGCTTCTTATCCCGCCTTTGTCCGAGTACGGCTCCAACTGCATAATCAGAGGCATCGCACATTAGTTCAAAGGGTAAGGACCAATCAGGGGCACAAAGAATGGGGGCAGTGGTTAAGAGATTTTTAAGCTTTTCAAAAGCTTCCTGACAGTCTGCATCAAAGACGAAGGGTGTCTCCTTCTGAAGCAGTCGGCACAAGGGCCTTGCAATGTGGGAGAAGTCTTGGATAAATCTTCTGTAAAATCCTGCGTGACCAAGAAATGAACGGATTCCTCTCACCGAAGTGGGAGAGGGTAAGTGGCGCACAGTATCAACTTTAGATTTATCGACTTCAATTCCTCTTTCAGAGACAATATGGCCCAAGACTATCCCTTGTCTAACCATGAAATGGCATTTCTCCCAGTTAAGTACCAGATTAGTTTCGACACACCTTTGTAAGATAAGTGCTAAGTGTTCTAAGCATGCATCAAAACTATCCCCAAAGACACTAAAATCGTCCATAAATACTTCAATTATTTTTTCGACGTATTCAGAGAAAATAGAAAGCATGCATCTTTGGAAAGTACCTGGGGCATTACATAAACCGAAAGGCATTCTTCGGTAGGCAAAAGTGCCAAAAGGACAAGTGAAAGTCGTTTTATCTTGGTCATTTTGAGCGATACAGATTTGATTGTACCCGGAATAACCATCAAGAAAGCAATAATAGGAGTGACCTGCTAACCTTTCAAGCATTTGATCAATGAAGGGCAAAGGAAAGTGATCCTTCCTAGTTGCTTTGTTCAGGCGTCGATAGTCGATGCAGACTCTGTATCCGGTCACTGTTCGTTGGGGCACTAACTCTCCTTCACTGTTCGCAACAACTGTGACTCCACTTTTCTTTGGGACTACTTGGACTGGTGAGACCCATTTGCTGTCTGAAATTGGGTAGATGACACCACAGTCCAAGAGTTTGATGACCTCTTGTTTCACGACTTCCATCATTGGAGGATGGAGGCGACGTTGGGCTTCGCGAGAGGGTTTTGCATCATCTTCCAGTAAGATTCGATGCACACAAGTTGTAGGGCTTATTCCCTTGATATCTGACAGAGTCCATCCAATGGCTGTCTTGTACTTTGTCAAGACCTGTACCAGTCTATCTTCCTGTGACTCGGTTAGTGCAGAAGACACTATGACGGGCAGAGTGTCGTCCGAGCCAAGATAGGCATACTTCAGGTGGTCAGGCAAAACTTTGAGCTCGAGAACGGGGGCCTGAATCACTGAAGGAGGAGTGGCATTAGTACTAATTGGAAATGATGAGGGTACCTGATGATTCACCATTCTGGGGGTCTCATTTAGGGTCATGACTTCATTCCAAATTCGAGGTTCTAGTTTGTAATCCGTATCCTCAATCAAGGCGTCCCCTGCTTGCGTTAGGCCAACTCCTTTCTGGATTATCATGTTGAGTGTGTCTTCTCGAATTAAATCAAAATGTTTCTCTGCGAGAGAAGTGCACACGTCAACAGAAAAAGTAGTATGAGTTGCGGAACTAGGGTACCTCATGGCATCAAAAATGTTGAAGCCAATCTCCTCTCCGTCTACTTCCATAGTTAATGTTCCATTGAACACATCAATCTTTGTCTTGGCAGTTCTCATGAATGGTCTTCCCAACAGCATTAGTGGAGCTTGATTCGTAGGGGAATCCTCCATGTCTAGGACATAAAAGTCAGCTGGGAAGATGAGCTGGTTAACCTGCACAAGAACATCTTCTACGTATCCCTTAGGATACACATTAGAGCGATCGGCTAACTGAATGATAACATCGTCATGCTGTAATTTACCTAGACCTAGGGCAACATATAGTGAATATGGCATAACATTAATGGATGCTCCTAAGTCTAACATGACTTTATCAAATGACTTGTTACCAATCACGCAGGGAACAGAAAAACTCCCTGGATCCTTCAACTTTGGGGGTAGCCGACGCTGGATTACAGCTGAAACTGTTTCACTCACCATCACAACCTCCGTCTCCCTCGTCTGGCGCCTTGGAGTGCATAACTCTTTCAAAAATTTTGCGTATTTAGGCACTTGTTTGATGCACTCGATCAAGGGCGTGTTGATTTGCACCCTTTTGAAGATCTCCAAGATTTCCTCATCGGATTCATTCTTCTTAGATTTGGCAAGCCTACTTGGAAATGGTGCATGCACAAACGGGGAATTAGTAACAACCGAACTTGAAGGGATTGGGTTATTACCTTGTGTGTGGGTAGGTTGAACTGGCGGTTGTGTCATGGTGGTCTTAGTTGCCACCTTGTGCTTTTCAGCCTCAGAAACGGCTGGATCTGGTTCTATTTCTCCGAGCACTTTACCACTTCGAGTGGTGATTGCATTGGCTTTAGGCCTTACATTTGGGTTGGGCGTAGGTTGAGGTGGAAGCACCCCGCTAGCTTGGATCTTACCCATGAAGTCCACGACCTTACCCATTTGGTCCTTGAGATCAGCGATGTCTTTTTGTTGATTTTGCTGACCTGTGACAAGAGCCTGAGTTGAAGCCATTAGTGTTTGCTGCCCTTGGGAAAGAGCAGCCAGCATTTTATCATAATCAGGATTAGAAGATGAAGAAGTATGATTATTTGCATGATTATGAGAAAAGTTAGAAAATGGGACCGGGGGCCTTGGTTGCCATGTGGGCCTTGGTTGCCATGTGGGCCTTGGGAACTGGTCTGGGACACGGTTTGGCCCGGTCGACATGTGCTGAGGGTTTAGGACATTGTTCGGATCTCTCCAACTGTAACCTTGGGTCCTTGGCCCTCCTTGATAGCCTCCAATGGCGTGTGCCATTTCAGTTCCGGAGTCTTCTTCCCTTGCAGTGTAGGGACATTGTTCCTCAAGATGGCCTTGAGAGCATATGGAACAAACTGGAGCTACCTGTTTCTTTAGCTCAAGCATATTCGAAAGCATAGAGGTGATTTTATCTAACTTTGAATCATTTATAGCATGGGAACTTACCTCATGTACCTTTCTAGAAATGGGATCGGCACCTTCGTATTGTGCATCATTGAGTGCATGGCTTTCAAGTAGTGCACGACCATCTACTAGGCTCCGAGCTAAGAAACTTCCATTAGCTGCAGCATCGAGCAGTCCTCTATCCCAACCTTTGAGTCCTTCATAAAAGTAGGTTAAAAGATAGCCTTCTATGATCCCGTGAGTAGGGCATGAAGCACAAAGTTCCTTAAACCTCTCATAGTACTGGCTGAAATTCTCATCATGTTCTTTCTGCTTGATTCCAGTGATCTCTTTTCTTAAGACCGTAATCTTTGAGGCAGGGAAGTACTTGGTAAGAAACTCCTGAACCAACTTCTCCCAAGAATCAATATGATTGGGTGGGAGACTTAAAAGCCATACCCGTGCTCTTTCTTCCAAGGACAATGGGAAAGCTTTCAGCTTCATGATTTCCAAGTCCGCATCATCCGGACACATACTACTAATGATGAATTGGAACTCCGTTAAGTGTTTGTGTGGATCTTCATTTCTGATTCCACGGAACTTGGGTAGTTGATGAAGAACTCCACTCTTAAGCTCAATATCTTTCTTGTTGGTTCGAGGCTCGGGATACTGGATGCAGAAGTCTGTAGTGCCATTTGTGTTTGCACATGTCTGCTCCCGGATACTCAGGTTTCGTGCCATGGTTATCGGTGTTCCGAAAATCTGTTCTTCTTCTGAATTACTCTTCTCGCTTTTGGACTCACCGAATATTGGGGATGGAGGTTCGAACGAACTGGTTTGCTTAAGTGCGTCTCTGAATGTGGCGTTACTTGGTGAGATGTCAAGTTGTCTTCTCAGCCGATCAAGCTTAGATTGATGAGCACGCATTCATAAGTTCGTACCTCTATGAAAACAAAACTCTAAGTTAGAAGGCAAGTATACACAAGAAGAGATAATAAGAGTAAGATAGTAGAGATTTGCATAAAGTATCACATAAATGGAAACCAGGATTAACAAAAAGTTACGTTAATGGAAAGAAAATGCACAAGTTCCAAATTCAAACTAATAATGCAATAAATAGAGTTTTAGAGTGTCATGAATAACTTTTTCCTTCCGCTTCTCATAGTACTTTCCTGGGCGTACGGCCTGCGCGTACTGATAACCACCATTCCACCATTCAACATTAATCATGGCCAGTTGAGATAGATGTAACGCGAGAAGCAAGGATAATTTTAAGAGCACCCCGAGGCTAGCTTGGCATATACTCCATTGGTGTTCCCTTTCTTAATCCAAAACTTGTCACCAGTCATAACTCTCCTAGACACCATAATTAATCCAAATGATGACGTAGAGAATTACCAAACCCTAGCGTTTACAAACTCCGCCCCAACCTCATGTCCATAGATTCGAGTCTATGGTATGTGGTGATGAAATCCACACATCATGAAGGGTTAAGGAGAAAGTAAATAAGAGGGGCACTACCTGTTCCCGAAAGTAAGATTTTGAAGAAAAAGGGACTAAGAGATTCATGCAACTCTAAAACAATTAATAGGAAACAATACTTACACTTTAGGAAATTCAAAGATGAATAAAGTTTCATAAAAATTTTTTTTTTTTTTTTTTTTACTTAAATTTTTTTTTTAATTAAATTTTTTTTTTAATTTTTAATTTTTTTTTTATTTATTCCGAATTTTCTTTTTTTTTTCATTTAAAATTTAAAGTTTAACAAGACATAAAAAAATAATTGATTACATAAAAATAAAATAAGTGTAAACATAAAGTTAGTGGGACATAAAGGTTATGGAATAAAATTAAAAGAAAGTTAATGGAATAAAGTTAATGTAATATAATTAAAGTTAAGGGAATAAAGAAAAAGTGTGAATATTAAGTTAATGGAATAAAGTATAATGGAATAAATAAAAGTAAAAGTAAAGAAAAGTGAACATATAAAATATGCATTTATGAACAAGTATCAAATTTAATATGAACAAATATATATAAAAAAATTATGAACATTTATGAACAAGTATAAATTAGAAATTAAGAAAAAGTAAAGTATGAGCATTATAAACAAACATAATAAGAACAATAATAAGATGGATAAATAAAATTTAAACAAGTAAGTAAATGTTATAAACAAATATAATATTAACAAAAATAAAATTTATAAACAAGTATAATATGCACAATTTATATACATACACTAACAAATTAAAATGATTTTCAATTTCCCCGGCAACGGCGCCAAAAATTGACTACGCTCAAACTACGCATTAAATTAAACATGTAATTCGAGTGTTATGCAATTTAAACCCTTTTTGTGTAGATGTAGTATTGATAAATAGGGATCGTTCTTAACCGGGGAAATTAGGGAACATTAATAATATGTTAGTGGATTATGAATAAAAGAATAATGAATTAGAGAATTAAATAATAAAAGAATTAAACAATCAAAGAATTAATAAATTAAAGAATAGATGAACAAGATAATAATAAATTAATGAATTACAAAGAATTAATAAATTAACGAATTAAAGAATGAAATAATAGAAGAATAAAGGACTTAGTTAATCAAAGAATAAAGGAATTAATTAATCAAAGAATCAATAAATTAAATAATAAAGGAATGAAAGAATAAAAGCATCAAAGAATAAAAGAATAAAGAATAAACAAGGGGGGTTTTGAAGAGGTTTGTAATTATGTAAATAAGTAAAAGCATAGATAAACTCATTCTATTTCTATTCTAACTTATGCACAAAGTAGACTTCCCGTAAACACAAACTTCAACAACATACTACAATTGCAAATATTTGAATTAATCACGAAATTATACCTTCACAAACTCATATTTCTTCATACATTTTTCATATTATAAATGCACCGAACAGCGGATTTTTACTTATAATATAATTACCTTAAGTTTGTGATTTAATGCGCCGAACAGCGGTCATACATTAAATCTCTCCAAATCTATTCTAAATGCCCCGAACAGCGGATCAACATTTAGTTTCGAAATGAAGTTTAAGCTCTAAAATGTAAGAAGTGAATGATTTTTAGAAAGTAAAACACATGGAGATTATACTCAATTTTCACAAAAGATAGGAAGGAGAAACCAAAACATATATTGCATTATAATTAGAACCAATAACAAATAAAAGAGTTTAAGAGAATGGAGAGCAAATGTTACACTTTTCAGATTGGATGAGAACAATGGATTGTTTTTCACAAGGAACACCGAACAGCGGCTAGAACCTTATGAAGATGGAAGAAGATTAAACAAGGAAATTCGGACTTGAACTCTCAAAATTGTATTGGAACTTATTTTGCCAAGATTTCTCCTAAAAGAGGCTCAATTTTGTGCTACTTGGAAGTGATCTCAACAAGTGAAATCAACTCCTATTTATAGGGGAAAAACACAAATTAAACCCTAGAAAATAAATAAAAACTAAACAAAAATTATAATAAAAATATTCAAAAGTGAAATGATGAGTATGGGTGGTTTTTGGGGAAGAGAAATTAAACAAAACAAAGGAAAAAGCTTGAAAAATAGCAAGAAAATCCACTTAATTGCTGCTGAAAAGAGTTTTCGGTGGGTGCAAGCTGGAAAGGAGGCGGCTGGTCGGCAAAGTTGTGCTGGAAAGGAGGCGGCTGGTCGGCAGGCGTGAGCTGGAGTGCAGAAGCTGTCGTCGGTAGGCGCGCGCCGAACGGCAGAATGGCAGGCTGAGAGCAAGCTGGCGTGATTTGGGCCTCACGGGCTGGGGATTTGGGCCTGGGCTGCGCTGACGCGGGCTGCCTGGGCTGCGCTGACGCGGGCCGCCTGGGCTGCGCTGACGCGGGCCGCCTGGGCTGCTGGTCTTTGGGCCGGACAATTGGGTTTTCAGAAATGGGCTGCACAGATTAGTTTATTTAATTAATTTAGTTAATTTAGTAATATTTCACCTGAAATTCGTCCATAATTTCTTCGTTATAATTCCGATCGAGACGATTCTTTCGCCAAAATACTCCAAAATACAAACTTTATTTATTTAAACAAAAATAACACAGAATAAATTATTTTATCTAATTATTTATTATTTTAATATTAAAAGCTAAGTATAAAGGGTATAAAATAATATAAAATAATGCTTATTTGAGGACCTATCACTAACTAAGAACTAAGAACTAAGAACTAAGAACTAAGAACTAAGAAAGAAATGGAAGAATGAAACTAATTGGGGACTCCCCAAATACATGAAATGACCTCCCTATTTATAGAGGGAGTGCCACAATTGTTTAATTAAAAGTACAAAATTAAAATATAAAAATAGCAATAAAATAGTACATGAAGAAGTGATGGAAATGATGAGATTGGGTGGGAAAAGATGCTGATTTTGCGGCAAATATGCTGATTTTAGGGAAAAGTGGCTGATTTTGGGGAAAAGTTGCTGATTTTGGGGCAAATATGCTGATTTTGGGAACTATTGGGGGGCTGCTGAATTTTTGGCTTGGGATGCTGGATTTCAGCAGCTTCCCACCGAATTTCCTTGCGATTTTCGGTGGTTTCTCATATTTCGTCCATAATTTCTTCGTTATAATTCCGATCGGGACGATTCTTTCACCAAAATGCTCCAAATTCCAAGCTTTATTTATTTTTACAAAAATATCACAAAATAAATTAATTTGTCTAATTATTTATTATTTTAATATTAAAAGTCAAGTATAAAGGGTATAAAATAATATAAAATAACGCTTATTTGAGGACCTATCAGTGCTGATGGTTTAAAGGATCGATCGGCGACGTGTGCACCATGGTCGCGACAGTAATGTGTTCACGGCGACATACCAGAATTGAGAGCGGTTCTGGATTGATGGTTGTACGCATCACTATGATCGGGATCGTGACTGACCCTGAAATATCGGGCTTGATGCCCCGTTGATTTACGAGTTCGGGCTCGATGCCCAGTTATTGTGAAATCGGGCTAGAGGCCCTATTGAGTCCTATGTTCGGGCTGGAGGCTCAGTTGCATTATGTTATTGGGCGTGAGTCCCGTTTGATGGGTTGCTATACTAGTATGTATATACCCTCCTTACGAGCTTATTGATTGGTCTCCTCCAGACGTCGACCTGGAGAGTCACGATCCACAGACCAGAGTGGGTATCCCCATAAAGATCCCGTTCCAGGAGTGGGCGTTATGATGTGGTCCCAGACCAGATTCTGGAGAGATGATCGGACTAGGTCCGAAGATAGATCCTCCCAGATGGAGAATTCCTGGGAGAAGATTCGGAGTGAGACCCCGAGTAGTATGCATACTTATATATAGAGAGAAATCATGACATATATCGGAGATGTGTTCCCTAAGGGCTATGTGCCCCGAGTTGGCATCTTCTCAGGAAGTGCCTAGGATGAGTTATATATGTATATATGTATATGTGTACGAGTTTTCACTGAGACGGTGTTGGGCTAAGACCCACGCGTATTGGCGTTGGGCTGAGACCCACGCGTATTGGTTTTGGGCTGAGACCCATATGAGCTGGATTTGGGACGAGTTCCCACGTGTTTTGGTTTGGGCGGAGGTCCCATATATTGATTTACAGATTTCGGGCCAAGGCCCAAATGGTTTTATGGTTCATAACGGGTTCATGACGGTTTATGGGGACCGGGCATGAACCCTAGAAATGGTTTTCGAATGCATGCATATGTTTTTAATGAAGGGCATAAAGGTCTTTTTATGAAATGTTTTTATAAAATATTTGTTGTCCACTCACAGTTTTTGTATTTTGAATGCCCTTCAGGTTGATCGCGGATGCCGACTATAGCAGAGACGAGACATCACACTCCTCTTTCGGATCCTGGCACCCTCTGATAGCCCCGGTTGGGTATAGGACGAAAATATCCCTGGTATGACACCAGACATGTCAGGACCCACCCCGGTTTCACCCCGAAACCCGAGGTAAATCCTACTCCCGTCTGATACCCCGACACAAAAACAGTCAGACGCAGGAGAAAGCACTCAATAAATCCCGAAGTTAGAGTTTTACAGAGCATAGTACGAATTTCAAAGAAATAAAAACCGATAATAAATACACGCACACGGAAGAAAAACTTAAACACTCTGGGACCCCGCTCGTCACTTCTATGCCTCAGACACTGCCTCGACGTCAAGACCCCGCGCTAGCTCCACAACCTGGAGGGCAGTAAAAACAGAAGGTGTGGGTGGACCATAAATAAAAGAAAAGTTTCCAAAATCATTTATAAGAAAACCGGGTTTAGCCCTCCGTTTTGAAACCACATGCATAACCCAGTTCATAAAACTGTTAGGATTCAATTATCAGAAAACATCATAAGAAACAGAAACACTATATAACAGTTATAGAATCATATCATAAACATCATCAAACCATAGCGTAAAACCTCATTTTCCGATCAAACCTGCTGGACCTATCCGAGTCTTTAAACTCCCGAGTCTTTAAACTCAATCCAAGCCTCAATAATATCCGAGTCTTTAAACTCCCGAGTCTTTAAACTCAACAGGCCTACGGGGGAAAATCAATATATCCGAGTCTTTAAACTCCCGTGTCTTTAAACTCAATCCGGGCCTGTAACGACCCGTCCCGAATTCCGGGATTAGTTTAGTGACTATTCTTGATTAGTGAGGTTGAACGGTGGTTAGTAGGGCGGAATCGGACAAATTGTGCGAAATGACTGTTTTGCCCCTGGTCATGGGCAAAATGTTGACTTTTCGTTCGGGCGGTCAAATGGACTTTGACCGATGACCGTGACGTAGTTCGGGACGTCACGAGTTCATAGACAGGTGGCACGTTCGATTCCGACATTCGTAGAGAAAGTTATGGTGTTCGGAAGTTGAGGGGTATTTTGGTAATTTGGCATGTTTGGGGTCAAATGTTGACTTTTTGACCGGGAGGTCCGATGGACGAGGGCCAAGGACCGTTACGTAGGTATCGTCGATACGAATCCAACGACAGGCGGCATGCCGAAATCGGAGATCCGACGACGACGTTATGGTCAAAGAAACGAACTAACGAACCGAGGTCGGGATTAAAATAATAATATAATAATGAATAGTGACCGTTGACTGTGCACATCCGGATGAGTGACAAGTGTCACCCATCCCTTGTTTCCAGCTCCTTGTTTCCCTCCAAACATCATCATTACTACATCATCATCATCTAATCCACCATTTCCCCTAATTTTCTCCTCTTTGTTCCTAAACCGTGCACAAAATGTGGGATTCGGATTAGGGAGAATTGGCTCCCTTCTTATGCTGTTCTTGAGAGAAAATGGGAGACTAAGATGAGGGAATTAACGGGGAAACACGAGGGGTTGTGAGAGTGTTGAATTTTGGATTTTTGATTTCGGGAAAATGAGAGGGAAAATTCGAATTGAAGGAATTGAGCCGTGAGGATCAAATTGGAGATTACCTTCAGCTTCCTGGGAGTGCCACGATCAGTTTTGTCGAAGGAACGAAGGGATTTGGCCACCAATTGGCTCTGATCACACTTGGTGACAGAGGAGGAATTTCGAAGCTGAGTCGTGGAATTGGAGGCTTCGTTGGATGAAATTGAGGTGGGGAAACTGCTTCCCATGATCCCACGATACTTCTGGGTTCATCAATTGAAGGAAAACATTGGAGAACGGCAGAACTCCATTGTTGAACAGTGACGGTGCTAGAGCTTGAGTCGTGACGATTGGGCACAGGTTTGATGCAATTGATGTGGGGGAATTGTTCCTCATGGTCCATTGATGCTTCTGGAATCATCAATTGGATGAAACCTGCAGTAATTGAGGGAATTCCATGAACGCACAGTAACCTGGGTGTTCTTCGTGTTCATCGTGGAATCGATGGAATTTGGGTAAGTTATCGTGTAATTGATGTTACAGACTTATAATTGGACTTAAAACGAAGCTAATGGAATGATCATTTGAAGGAATTAGGATCGAATTGACAGGATTGGAACCGGGTTGTGTCGCGGGTGAATTGGACCCGTTTATCAGACAAACGGGTTGGGCTGGTGACACTGTAGCAGGCGCGTGAGTTTCACGCGCAGCCACTCACGGCGGCGCGTGACGGCGCGTGGGCACGAATCTCGAGGTGAGGTCAACATGACTTTTAATCCATTCGATGTAACGGACATTTTGGAATTGGTTTCGTGTCGATCGGACACCGTCTCGATATTGTTCGGGATATCCGAAGGTTTTAAATTAAGTTTAAAAATAAGTAAAAATTCGGGAAAATTACGGAACTTTGATAGGATGTTAATGATGAGGTTAGTGACCCTCTAATGTGATTTGGACAGGATTGGGAGTCCCGGTGATAGTGGTGTGGCCCGGGAGGGCCGGTGGCACGCGTATCGAGGCATACCGTTAAAACGGTCTGTGAGTGGACTTTGGTTTTATAAATCCTATGCATGCTTAAATGTGATATATGGTTTATATACATGATTTCTATGATGGTATTTGTGAGTATTGATTTTGGGTATGTTGCACGTATTTCGAGGTGTTTTCCGTATTTCACGTGTATCGGGATTAACGGTTTATTTGTGGTTTTGCGTGCTTGTGGTTAAATAAATAATATGATAAAACGGCTTTTATATTGGAAAGGTGAACTCGGGCTTGAGGCCCACTTGTTTTGGAAATCTCGGACTTGGAGTCCATTTGAGTACGTAATCGGGCTGCGGGCCCAATTGATTTATAAGTCGGGCTGCGGGCCCAGTTGGTTTATAAATCGGGCCGTGGGCCCAGTGGTTCATAAAGTCGGGCATGAGGCCCAGTTGGATTAAAATGATGATTTCGGGTCAGGGGCCCTATATTTAATAAATGTGGTTTCGGGTCAGGGACCCTAAATGGAAATGTGTTGTTTTATGGAAAATTCGGGCAGGGCCCATTGTGATGTTGTGAAATGAATTAATAAAAACTGTTTTCCATATACCATCTTGATACAAGGATATATGATGGTCTCCTCCAGATGTCTGGGACACTGGGGAAGTCACGGTGCATTGCCTGTGAAGGGTCACCATACGGAGCAGCCGGACCGTATGATGACTCAGGAGCAGGATTGCTATGGTTGACGTCTGGGACGTCAGACATCAGGGATGTCAGATATATGGACCCGGAGAGACCCCGGGCAGCACGCGTAGCTTATGAAACCGTGAGATATGACGTCAGGGACGTCAAGCGTCTGGGACGCTAAGCATCTGGGATGCTGGTGATGGTAATGGTAAAATATGGATTAATGAATAAAATGGATTATTGGTTATGAAATGGTATGTCGGGTCAGGGACCCTAAATGGTTTTGGATTTATGGATTGATGTTCATTTATGGTCGTGGGGTGGTGACCCACATGGTTTTAATATGTATGGTGGTGGTATTCCACAGTTTTGGGCTGAGTTCCCACACTTGGTTTTTGGTTAACGGTTTTTGGGCTAAGGCCCTAATGGCTCGGTTGAGCAAACGTTTTGGTTACTGGTTTTCGTGGCATGCATACGTTTTTATTGGAGGGCATAAATGTCTTATAAATGTATTTGATGAACTTACTGGTTTTTGTCCACTCACAGCTTTTGGTTTTAATGCCCTTCAGGTTGATCACGGATGCGATTGCAGCAAAGACTGGGACATTGCACACCTCCTCCATCGATCTTTGCGCACTCTGGATGCCCCGTTTGGGCAGTGGCTCTTGGTTTTCCCTTGTCCGACACCCCTTGTTGGACGGGAGCAGGGCACGTTCCATGGTAATCCCGGGGGGATTGGGATGGGTCCTGTCAACTTGGTATCAGAGCATGGTTGCTCTATTTGTGCGCGCAGGTCGAGGGGTGTGATGTCTCATAGGGCTGCAATTCGTTATCAACCTGATAGATAGTTTTTGGGTTTGGATAGTGGATGGAGTGCGATTGGCCCGATACGCCGTGCGTTAATGTGATTCGACCCGAGTGGGGTTGATTGTGGTGAACTGGTATAGTGGGACCGTCGGTTCGGTCATGTGAGATTGGATTGTTGTGCTGCTAGGTGCAGCCAGGTTCGGGGAACCTCATGTGAGTACTGGTCTCAAATGTGCACCCTTGTGGTGGTTTCTAGTGTGAGGGATGTTGGTTCATCGGAGTTGGCCGATGACCTAGTGGTGGAACCCACGTTGATGGGATGGTAGGATTGGATTTGACGTCTATTCGATGTTAGGACCGCGGGGTCGGTCAGGTTGTGGATTTTATATTACGGAAAGTGGTCGGGTTCGGTTGAACCATAGGGTGTGATTGTGGAACCCTAGTATTTAAAAGGTAAACCTTCATTGTGGCTAGTGGATGAGAACTTGTGCTGCGACGAGCGGCTGAGGTCGTGGATGACCATGTGGATGGCTCTGGTGAGTCTCGTCAGAACTATGGGATCCGATTTACGGATACGGTTCTGAGATAACTTATGGAATCCCGTGTTGGATCGGGTATTGGTGTGATGTGTGGATGCGGATCTCGATAGAAATGACAGTTAGTCGGAAGTCATATGGAGATGACTGGCTATCGAGGGTAATTGGTGTGGTCATAATACTTGGGGATCAGGGGACGTTCGGGGAACGTTCATTTTCCTGATGTGGATTGTCAGAATAGTGGTACCCATAGTCGGGAGGTACGGGATCGTCGTTCGGTATGAACGGAGATCCAGGGTTGTCGTATTTGCACACGGTGTGCAAGTATGAATGTTTGTGGGTTGGTACTTTTGTGCTGATGCTAGTATGGATGCCTGTGCGCTGATACTAGTGTTGTTGATAGTGTGTTGGTGCTGGTACTAGTGCTGGTGCTAGTGTCGGTAATGGTGTTGACGATGAGCCACAAGTTGGGGTGTGACTCCCTCATGATGAACATATGTTCGATCTTTGAGATTCCGTAGTGGTTGAGTGATATGTTGGGATAAGTCCCAATAGTGGTGAGATAACCAGTAAGGAGTGGATTAAAAAGGTATAATTGAGAACTTGGAAAACCGAGTGTTGAACCTGTAAAGGTTGGGATGTGCAAACGGGATAATAACGGATTGATTGTGGACACGTGGTTGTCCAAGTGAGTTGAGGAGGTAGGAAGTCTAGCGGTTAGACTTGACGTCTTGTTGGGAGCATGTCTGTTTCCAACATGGTTGGAACCTTAGATTCGAGAAGCGTTGTGATTGGGGAACGAGAGAGGTGTTCGTTTTTGGTGATTGGTATTCCGAAGCCATTAGGGTTGACTTCTTGCCTTCTGCCCTGGCAGACATTGACTGTAGTTACCAGTACGTTGAGCGTGTATTGGTTGGTGAACCCTTGTGTGTTGTGAGGTCATTAGGAGGAGCTACGTATTTGAAATTAGGTAAACGAGATTTTTCATTTTCTGCTTGGTGGCAGACGATGTGGTGTCACATGGCGTGGTGAATGCAGTGAGTTTTGTTGCATCCACGTAGGATGAGTTTTGACGTCATCATTTTGGATCATCTTTGGTTTTCCTAGGTGGAATGACAAGGATCGATACGAATTTGGGTGTGTGAGTCGTAAATGACGAGATTGAACTTCTTTTCGAAGTGGGGCCCGTATGGTATTCTACTCGGGTGAGTAGGTTTTCAAGGTAGTTGAATTTTGTCAACCTTAGACGTGTGGAGGTTGGATTGGCTTCCCTATGAAGTCAATCAAGTGTATTGAACGGGTAACCGATAGGTTCGGTTTTGGTGTGTCTTGGTAAATGTGAATGAGATTTCGGGATTTGGAATCGAATTTCTGGGTGACGATTCAGGATTCGATTTTGGAACTTGAAAATGGATTTCCGGATTTGGGTACGGAATGATTATTCCAAATGCTAGCTTACGGAATAATGATTTCAGATTCGGATTTGGATATGAATTAAAATGTGATGTCTGGGTTTGGATCCGGGATTTCTTACGAAATTGCGGATTTGGATTCGGAATTGGAACTAGATGTTGGGTGGAGTTTTGATTTGTCTCATGCTGGATTGGACAAACGTACTCCATTATTGGAACGCGTTCGGCTATGACCTAGGTGGTTGTAGTCTAGTTATTAGGTAGATGTGTGTACTTCGTACTTGGTTCCAGGTACAATACTTGTAGACTTGTGATGTCTAGTTACGGTATACGGGATATACCCGAGGTGTGTCGGTGAACGTGTTGGTAGTCGGATTGGTTCCGATACCATGGGATTGGTTGTGGATCAGACATTGGATACTATGCAATGGGTCATGGTATTTCCGATGAGTCTAATTACACACAGGTCGTGTGAAATGTCGGTAAGGGTATTGTGAGTCGAGTACGTTGGTGGCATGTGTAGCCACGAGTTAGACTAGTGTCAGTTTTCGACTGACAACAACTGTGCGGTGACAGATTGTCAGGATGTGTCAACATAAATTGTTGAGTGGGGTCAGCTGACTCCTAGTGGGAGTGGGAAAGGAACCGGCGAGTTGTTGCGTTAACGAGAGGGTCGATTTGACAAGTGGTGTCAAATTCGAAACAAGTAGTTTCAGTCATTCGACGGGGTCGAATGTAGTCATTGCGTTTTGAGTACCAGTGATACGTTTGGGTGTAGACAAGTTTTGTCTAAGTAGTTGGTGTACGGGTGTACAAGTGTTGCGTGGTCGATTCCACTTTCCACGGGGTGTTTGTGGAATCAGGGTAGTCGAGTTTCGAGAGCGAAACTAATTAAGGAGGGAAGTACGTTGAGATTAGAGCGGTTGGAATTTCGAGGACGAAATTTATTAAGGAGGGAAGATTGTAACGACCCGTCCCGAATTCCGGGATTAGTTTAGTGACTAATATTGATTAGTGAGGTTGAACGGTGGTTAGTAGGGCGGAATCGGACAAATTGTGCGAAATGACTGTTTTGCCCCTGGTCATGGGTAAAATGTTGACTTTTCGTTCGGGCGGTCAAATGGACTTTGACCGATGACCGTGACGTAGTTCGGGACGTCACGAGTTCATAGACAGGTGGCACGTTCGATTCCGACATTCGTAGAGAAAGTTATGGTGTTCGGAAGTTGAAGGGTATTTTGGTAATTTGGCATGTTAGGGGTCAAATGTTGAATTTTTGACCGGGAGGTCCGATGGGCGAGGGCCAAGGACCGTTACGTAGGTATCGTCGATACGAATCCAACGACAGGAGGCATGCCGAAATCGGAGATCCGACGACGACGTTATGGTCAAGGAAACGAACTAACGAACCGAGGTCGGGATTAAAATAATAATATAATAATGAATAGTGACCGTTGACTGTGCACATCCGGATGAGTGACAAGTGTCACCCATCCCTTGTTTCCAGCTCCTTGTTTCCCTCCAAACATCATCATTACTACATCATCATCATCTAATCCACCATTTCCCCTAATTTTCTCCTCTTTGTTCCTAAACCGTGCACAAAATGTGGGATTCGGATTAGGGAGAATTGGCTCCCTTCTTATGCTGTTCTTGAGAGAAAATGGGAGACTAAGATGAGGGAATTAACGGGGAAACACGAGGGGTTGTGAGAGTGTTGAATTTTGGATTTTTGATTTCGGGAAAATGAGAGGGAAAATTCGAATTGAAGGAATTGAGCCGTGAGGATCAAATTGGAGATTACCTTCAGCTTCCTGGGAGTGCCACGATCAATTTTGTCGAAGGAACGAAGGGATTTGGCCACCAATTGGCTCTGATCACACTTGGTGACAGAGGAGGAATTTCGAAGCTGAGTCGTGGAATTGGAGGCTTCGTTGGATGAAATTGAGGTGGGGAAACTGCTTCCCATGATCCCACGATGCTTCTGGGTTCATCAATTGAAGGGAAACGTTGGAGAACGCCAGAACTCCATTGTTGAACAGTGACGGTGCTCGAGCTTGAGTCGTGACGATTGGGCACAGGTTTGATGCAATTGATGTGGGGGAATTGTTCCTCATGGTCCATTGATGCTTCTGGAATCATCAATTGGATGAAACCTGCAGCAATTGAGGGAATTCCATGAACGCACAGTAACCTGGGTGTTCTTCGTGTTCATCGTGGAATCGATGGAATTTGGGTAAGTTATCGTGTAATTGATGTTACAGACTTATAATTGGACTTAAAACGAAGCTAATGGAATGATCATTTGAAGGAATTAGGATCGAATTGACAGGATTGGAACCGGGTTGTGTCGCGGGTGAATTGGACCCGTTTACCAGACAAACGGGTTGGGCTGGTGACACTGTAGCAGGCGCGTGAGTTTCACGCGCAGCCACTCACGGCGGCGCGTGACGGCGCGTGGGCACGAATCTCGAGGTGAGGTCAACATGACTTTTAATCCATTCGATGTAACAGACATTTTGGAATTGGTTTCGTGTCGATCGGACACCGTCTCGATATTGTTCGGGATATCCGAAGGTTTTAAATTAAGTTTAAAAATAAGTAAAAATTCGGAAAAATTACGGAACTTTGATAGGATGTTAATGATGAGGTTAGTGACCCTCTAATGTGATTTGGACAGGATTGGGAGTCCCGGTGATAGTGGTGTGGCCCGGGAGGGCCGGTGGCACGCGTATCGAGGCATACCGTTAAAACGGTCTGTGAGTGGACTTTGGTTTTATAAATCCTATGCATGCTTAAATGTGATATATGGTTTATATACATGATTTCTATGATGGTATTTGTGAGTATTGATTTTGGGTATGTTGCACGTATTTCGAGGTGTTTTCCGTATTTCACGTGTATCGGGATTAACGGTTTATTTGTGGTTTTGCGTGCTTGTGGTTAAATAAATAATATGATAAAACGGCTTTTATATTGGAAAGGTGAACTCGGGCTTGAGGCCCACTTGTTTTGGAAATCTCGGACTTAGAGTCCATTTGAGTACGTAATCGGGCTGCGGGCCCAGTTGATTTATAAGTCGGGCTGCGGGCCCAGTTGGTTTATAAATCGGGCCGTGGGCCCAGTGGTTCATAAAGTCGGGCATAAGGCCCAGTTGGATTAAAATGATGATTTCGGGTCAGGGGCCCTATATTTAATAAATGTGGTTTCGGGTCAGGGACCCTAAATGGAAATGTGTTGTTTTATGGAAAATTCGGGCAGGGCCCATTGTGATGTTGTGAAATGAATTAATAAAAACTGTTTTCCATATACCATCTTGATACAAGGATATATGATGGTCTCCTCCAGATGTCTGGGACACTGGGGAAGTCACGGTGCATTGCCTGTGAAGGGTCACCATACGGAGCAGCCGGACCGTATGATGACTCAGGAGCAGGATTGCTATGGTTGACGTCTGGGACGTCAGACATCAGGGATGTCAGATATATGGACCCGGAGAGACCCCGGGCAGCACGCGTAGCTTATGAAACCGTGAGATATGACGTCAGGGACGTCAAGCGTATGGGACGCTAAGCATCTGGGATGCTGGTGATGGTAATGGTAAAATATGGATTAATGAATAAAATGGATTATTGGTTATGAAATGGTATGTCGGGTCAGGGACCCTAAATGGTTTTGGATTTATGGATTGATGTTCATTTATGGTCGTGGGTGGTGACCCACATGGTTTTAATATGTATGGTGGTGGTATTCCACAGTTTTGGGCTGAGTTCCCACACTTGGTTTTTGGTTAACGGTTTTTGGGCTAAGGCCCTAATGGCTCGGTTGAGCAAACGTTTTGGTTACTGGTTTTCGTGGCATGCATACGTTTTTATTGGAGGGCATAAATGTCTTATAAATGTATTTGATGAACTTACTGGTTTTTGTCCACTCACAGCTTTTGGTTTTAATGCCCTTCAGGTTGATCACGGATGCGATTGCAGCAAAGACTGGGACATTGCACACCTCCTCCATCGATCCTTGCGCACTCTAGATGCCCCGTTTGGGCAGTGGCTCTTGGTTTTCCCTTGTCCGACACCCCTTGTTGGACGGGAGCAGGGCACGTTCCATGGTAATCCCGGGGGGATTGGGATGGGTCCTGTCAGGGCCCGTCCCTCATCAATCAATATCCGGGTCTTTAAACCCAATAACCAGATCCAGCAAATCCAATCAAAAACCATTTGAAAACCATTTCTAAATCCATATCCAAACCCGAATCCGAAATCACTGGTCTGATGCCCTTCCGGCATCCAGAACCGTCATTCCGAACCCAAATCCGGAATTCCACTTCCCAACTTAAAACCAAATCTCGATTTTCGAAATCCGATTCTATAACCGAAAATCCTTTAATCACCAAATCATGTTTCAAAATCCCTTTATAAACATTCAAACTAGTTATCATTTGAAATCCCAAAATCATGACATTGAAATCAGAAATCAAACATTTCTCGTAAAACGTGCTGAAAACCGTACTTTCTCGAAAACCGTGCAAATACGTAAAACGAACATAGAATTTTCAAATGATCATGAAATCACATATAAAACCATAAAACAAGTAATTAAAAGCAGTTATGCATGCTCAGTTATATAGAAGGGGTCCACTCACAGTACCGAGCCCTCAATCGCGTCCTGAACGTCCAACACGTTCCTCGGCTTCCTCGGGAAGTCCCGATCCTGTCAATAACCATCGAAGTACGTTACTAACACATCCACGAGGATTCACCCTAATTCCCTCAAAAATCCCCGGGTCCTAAACGTAACGAACTGGAACCCTAAACCTTCACTCTCGCGGAACTACTTCTATTCGACGTCCGATTAACCCGAAACCAATTCCAATGAACTCAACACAACTCCTAGACTAAAAACCATGTTGACACCTTCCCCAAAGACCACCGCACGCGCCCCCACGCGCCGCCCAAAGTGGCTGCGCGTGGCCCTCACGCGCCTGCTACAGTGCACCTTCAACCTCACGTCGACCCGGTTCAGCACAGTAGCCTGCAACTTGAACCGGCGTCAGCGGTTCTCCGCCGTGCCTGCACCAAAACGCCTCCTTTCTTCACCAACAGCTTCGTCCAGTCCTACCCTATCCTTTCCCCAACTCCAAGTACCTCGACACGGCCTCATCCTTGTCGACTGAAGCTCGAAACCAGAACCCGATAACCCCTGTTTCCTTCTCCGGCCACCCAGGTCTTCCCCCTTCACGGTGTCGACCATAAACTCTTCCTAAGACCTCACTGAGTCACACCCAACTCACAGAAACCCTCGACTCACTCCCCAAGTCCACGACTTCCCGTCTGAAACTCACGGCAAAACAGAGTACACAAAGTTCCCTCCGTCGTGCCAACCACCACCGTGCACCTCCCGTCACGGCAGCACAACCAGTAACCTTGTCAGGACCCGTCCCAAATATCGCCACGATACCCAAGACGAATCCTGCTCCCGTCTGACAATCACACCTACAGTACCAAAAATAACCTTACTACTACTATAAGCATAACTATCAGACGAAGGAGTAAATATATACAACAGTCAGCCAGAGCATAGTTCTACAAAATGGGCACACAAAATCCTACAACGCTAGTCCCGCAACGGAAGAACGTCAGCAGCTCTATGCCTCGATATCTGCCTCAACGTTCATCCCAACGCTATCACCACGACCTGGAGGGAAAATTTAAAACCAAGAGATGTGAGTGGACTAAAAGAAAATGAAAGTTTGAAAACCGTTTATTATTAGATCAAAGCTAAGAAACTAGAACACTTTGTTCCCTCCGTTTTGAAATCACATGCCTAACTCAGTGAGTAAACTAATTATAAACCAAGAAACATCATAAGAAACAGAAACACTATAAAATATCATAAGAAACAGATACACTAGAAAAAAATCATTTTCCGATCAAATCTGCTGGGTCTATCCGAGTCTTTAAACTCAACCAGGCCTTAAATATAATCCGAGTCTTTAAACTCCCGAGTCTTTAAACTCAACAGGCCTATGGGGGTAAGATCATAAATATCCGAGTCTTTAAACTCCCGAGTCTTTAAACTCAATCCGGGCCCGTCCCCCGTCAAACAATATCCGAGTCTTTAAACCCATATCCAGATCCAGCAAATCCAATCCAAAGTCTGTGCAAAACCAATTCGAAATCCATCGCCAAACTCGAATTCGAAATCCCCGGTTCGAAGCCCTTCCGACGTTCAGAACCGACATTCCGAACCCAAATCCGGAGATCTACTTTTATACCCAATACTCACGTTAAATCACAAATTATGTTTCACAATCCATTTATCATCTTCGGAAAACACTTATCGATTAAAATCTCCAAACATAGCTTTAAAATCGGAAAATTAGCTTTTCTCGAAAAACGTGCAAAATCACGAAAATGTCTCGAATCACGTGCAAACACATCAACCACATATACTCATCATTAAGAAGCATAAAAACATAGTTAATATCATAAAACATTCATAAAACAGTTAGGCATGCTCGGGTTTAAAGAAAGAGTCCACTCACAAATCAGAACGAGTCAATCGCGCTCCGTGCGCTCCTCGACCGTCTCGGGTGCCTCCCGTCCTGTCAATATGCACCAAATAGGGTCACAAACACATCAAGGATACTAACCCTAATTTCCCCAATTTTTCGGGAATTTACTAATATTTTAATCCTAGACCCTAAACCGTCCGGATTCCCGAACCATCCCGTAACGTTGTCCGATCAACTCGAAACTTATACCATTGGATTCCTTAGAACATTTAGAACTAAAACCATGTTGGAAGCTTGGCCGGATTCCTCTCCACGCGCCTCCACGCGCCGCCCAAAGTGGCTGCGCGTGGTCCTCACGCGCCTGCTACAGTGCATCCCCAACCTCGATCGAACCCGGTTCGCACCAGGCTGCAACTCAGACCGGCGAGAACCATTCTCCGCCGTCCGGCCACCATTCCATCTCCTCTCTTTTCCTATAGCTTCGTCCAGGCACCAGGAATTCATCCCCCTCACTCTCCTGGTTCGACTCAACCCTCAGCTTCACGACTGAAGCTCGAAAGAAAACACAGACGACCCCCTGTTTTCCTTCCCGGCCGTCCAGTGCTTCCCCCTTCACGGTGGCGATTCCAACCTCTCCCTAAGACCTCACTGAGTCACTCCCAACTCACAGAAACCTTTGATTCACCCCCGAAGTCCACGACTTCCCGTTTGAACTCACGGCCAAAACAGAGTACAGAGTACTCGCCGTCGCCTGAACTCCGCCGTGTACACCCCCGTCACGGCAACCGTCACAACCCACTCCTAGGACCTCCCTAAACATCATTGCACTCACCAATCCCCTCGATTCTCATCCTACCTTCACAACTTCCAAATTGAAAATCACGGGAAAAACAGAGGAAGAAAACTTACCCTTTGATTCCGTCTCCGCCGTACGCACCGTCGCGTGCCACGGTGTTCGTGGGACTCCCTGCAGCCTCCTGAACTTCCCACGGTCGTGGTTTGAGTCACCACACGGCGTAGCCACCACCAAACTCTCACGGTCTCCCTGTTTTCCCAGAACTTCGCCGCACCACCACCGTGCCGCCGTGCACGATTTCTCCACCAAAACACGATCACCAGCTCAAACACTTCTCTCTGTCACTCTCACAAATCACTCTTCACTCTCCCTAGCACAGAATCGATCAAACTCTCCCAATCTCTCACCCTCTGTTTCTCTGCGTTCAAACCCAATTACACGGTTTGATTTTGTGCAAAGTGTGGCCGTGTATACAATACACACTTGTAGAACCCTCTGGTGCCCAGCCACGTGTCCACAATCCATAGGTCAGCACAAAATATCCCTGCCACTTGCCCTTATCTGATTGGGCTGAGGGAAAAAATACCATTTTGCCCCTCATGTAAATAATTACCGTTTTGCCCTCAAACGTTCTAGACCCATAACTTTTCCGTCCGACGTCCGATGACAGCGTGCCGTCTGTCGTTGTACTCAGGACGTCGAGACCTATCTAACGGTCCTCGGTCTACGTGAAAAGCACAAGTCCTCCAAAAAGTCAACATTTTCCTCATTTACTCAAAATTACGGTAACGCCCTCAATCTTCCAAACGTCATAACTTTTTCTCCGATTGTCCGAATCGAACCTGCCACCTGTCTACGGACTCGTGACGTCCTAATCTACGTCACGGTCAAGGGTCAACAGTCATCCAATCGGTAATTCAAAAAGTCAACTTTTAGCCTACTATTCACAAAGGCAAAATCGTCCTTTATATACAAAAATCTTATAAAATTACATTTTTACCCTTCCCGAAGGTACGGGTTGTTACAAACCTCCTAAGACTCAACTAAATCCCCTAGACCACTCTAGACCCACCGATTCAACCCCTAGACTCACGACTTCCACTTTGAAACTTGACGGGAAAACAGAGCATCGAACACAGGGCTTAGGAATTACCTGCAATCGGTTACCGCCGTGCTCGCCGCCGCTTCCTCTGGGGTCCACAAAGCCGCCTCAGCCTCCTCTCGAGGTCAATTGCACCGTACACGGCCACAGCACCACCACAAGCTCGCACCTCCTCCCTGTTTTCTCTGATTTTCCCCGTGAGTTCTCAACTCACTCACACACCACCAGCACCCTTCGAACCTTAACAGCACCACCCCAGCATCTCTCAACCTTCTTCTGATCACTCCTCACTCACCAGAACTCACCAGCAACCACGATCACCTTCTCAATTCCTCTCAATTCCTCCCTCTGTTTTCTATTCGTCGAACACAACCACAACACACATACACGGGTGCACCCCAAAAAATTGGACCGTGCACACACGAGAACCATCCAGAACCCACTACACAATTGCCACATGTCACCAATCTGCCCATGCCTTCACCATCTGGCCCAATCTCAGCCATCCACTTTGCCCTCTCTGTGCACAAATCCCCAGATAACCAAAAGACCAAATTACCCTTCCTTTTAACTCAAATTTACGGTTATGCCACTGACTTCCTAGACCCGTAACTCCCACATCGTACATCCGATGAATACGTGCCGCCTGTCATCGAACTCAGGACGACAAGATCTATCTAACGGTCCTAGGTCAACATACCAAAACCCGTTCGTACAAAAAGTCAACTTTTCCCCCTTAATTTAGCCAAATTACGGTTATGCCCTCAACCTTCCGAACATCATAACTTCCTCCTTGGATGTCGGAATCGGGCGTGCCACCTGTCTACGGCTTCGTAACGTCCTAAACTACGTCATAAGCACCGGTCAAAGTCCATTGGACCATCCGAACTAAAGGTCAACTTTTTGCCCAAACTAGGGGTAAAATCGTCATTCTAAGCTTACGGACTTATCGGAACCACCTAACCACCGATTAGCCTCACTAATCCCACCTTCATCACACTACTAATCCCGGCTCTCGGGACGGGTTGTTACAAGACACGTCCCACGTTAATCCCGAGAGATTTGGGACGGGTCCTGAAAACATGGGCGACTCGACCAAGGATTTCTACTAAGGTCGACTCGACCGAGAACTTTTACTAAGGTCGACCCAGCCGAGGATTTCTACTAAGGTTGACTCGATAAAGAAATTTTACTAAGGTCAATCCAGTCGAGGATTTCTACTAAGTTCGACTTGGCCGAGAACTTCTACTAAGATCGACCCGACTGAGGATTTCTACTAAAGTCGACCCGGCCGAGAGTTTTAACTAAGGTCGATCCGATCAAGAATTAAACGATCAAGGTCGACCATGCGACCCGACCAAGAATTGATTACTAAGGTCGATCATGCCACCCGGCCGAGAATTGAATTACATGGCCGACCTGGTCAAAAATTGAATTACATGGTCGACCCAACCGTGAATTTATTATTAAGGTTGACCATGCGATCCGACCGAGAATTGATTGAGTGGTCGACCTGGTCAAGAAGTCAACTATCAAGGGCGATCTAATTCAACGAAAAATGTCACATTAGTCAGGTCACCTTTCCCACTTTGGCCATGTCACCTTGGTTACCTTTCTCACCTTAGCCAGGCCACCTTGGTCACCTTTCTCGCATTGGCCGGGTCACCTTGGTCACCTTGGTCACCTTTCCCACCTTGGCCAGATTACCTTGGTCACCTTTCTCACCTTAGCCAAATCACCTTGATCACATTTCCCACCGTGGCCAAATCACATTGGTCACCTTTCTCACCTCGGTCAGGCCACCTTAGTCACCTTTCTCACCTTGGCCTCTCACTTGTCCAGGCCACCTTGGTCATTTTTCTTACCTTGGCTAGGTCACCTTTGTCACCTTTCCCACCTTGGTCAGGTCACCTTTCTCATATTGGCCAGGCCACCTTGGTCACATTTGACAGGACTCATCCCAATCCCCCCGGGATTAACGCGGGATGACCCTGCTCCCGTCTGACACGAAGTGTCAGACAAGGGATATTTCAAACCTTTGCCCTCCCGGGCTATCAGAGTACGCCAGGATCCGGAGGAGGTATGTGATATCTCGGTCTCTGCTACAGTCCACATGCGCTGTCAACCTGAAAGGCAGTCAAAACATTAAAAGCTGTGAGTGGACAAAACAAGAGTTTATAAAAACATTTTAACGAAGACATTTGTACCTTTCACTAAAAAACATGCATGCATTCGAAAACCATTTAACCAACGAAACCATATGCGAGAACTAAGCCCAAAACCATAATGAAAATGACCATACGTGCCACTGCCCAAATCCATAAGGGTCTCAGCCCAAATCACAAGAAACCATCCATACAGGCCACTGCCCAAAACCTGTGTAACCACACATCACATCTCATACATCATATTTATATCATATACACATATAATTCACACAACCAATCCTATCACGGTTTCCAAAGCTACGCGCGTGCTACCCGGGGTCTCAAACCAAAGTCTTCTCAAAGTCAAAGTCAATGTCCGCAGACCACTAACCCTACCCGAGGTTATAGTAACCAGCCTTCCTGAGAGTAAGGACCCAACTAGGGCGACTCCCACTCAGTCAGTGCTCCGTGACTACTCCGGGGTCCACCCAGGCCAACGACCCTCCCCGGAGGAGATAATAGAAGTAAAGGAAGGTATATGAACATATATATACATAACATAAACATTCATGCCCGGTTCCCCTGAACCGTCATGATCCATAACATCCATTCCATGCCCGGTTCCCATAAACCGTCATGTACCACAATGACCTAACAAAGGTTCATGCCGGTTCCCATAAACCGTCATGAACCCGGAAATCCATGTAGGGTCCCTGACCCGAAATCATAACCGTAAAACAACTGGGTCTCGTGCCCGAACATATGACATCAGCTGGGCACCGTGCCCAATATCTAAGGGTCATTCACGACTCCGATCATAGTGGTGCGTGCAACCATCCATTCAGGACCGCCCTCAATCCTGGTATGTCGCCGTGAACGTATCAACCGATGCGACCACCACATGATCATGGTGCACTCATCACCGATCGCTATCCTGAACCGTCAGCACTCCGAAGTTGAGCCTCCCCAGGCTACCCGACCACGAATCGTGCATCGTGACCTCTCCGGAAGGAACACATCCCAATCCGGAGGCGAGCGTCACGTCGTTCGTCGTCGTGCACCAAGTATCTGCCGCGACCACGACTCAGACCCGTAGGTCATCAATAGGGTCATATGCCCGAGACTAAACCAAATGGGTCTCATACCCGAGTTTATCCTATTAGAAATCCAAAACCTTTTCATTTAGACCAATAGAGCAATACAGACCCGTATAAGCACCGTATAAGGCCGAAATCTTGAAATACGTGCATATACGTAACCACAACCAAATGCACTCATGGCATCACCAAACATGTATTGAAACATATAATAAAAATTTATGCATTCACCAATTTAGAAAAAAAAGGTTCACTCACAGACCGTCCGAGCTGCCGCCTCGATTTACGTGCCATACGGCTCTCCCGAGCCAATCACCGCCACCGGAACTCCCGAACCTGTCCAAATTGTAACAAAAGGTTACTAACTACCTTATTAACCTCCCACTAAAACCCCGTAATTTTCCGGTATTTTTAACTATTTTTAAACTCGATCCGAAACCTTCTGATGCCCCGAACATTATTGAGACGGTGTCCGATCGACACGAAACCAGACCCAAAATGTTCGTTACATCGAATAGAGTGTTTCACATGTTGACAACATTCCCAAATAGTGTCTCATGGGCCCCCACGCGCCCTGGGAAGGCTCCTGCGCGTGAGACCACACGCCCACTGTTCACCCGTTTTCTACCTCAGTCGAACCGGGTTCGACTGGTTCGAACCGGACCGAACCGGCTCGACCGGTTCATCGTTCAAAACCTTCCATTTCTACTCCATTTCGTTCCTTTTTAATTCTAATTTGATCCTGACATCAAACCCTAACTTTCTAACTAATTAAAAACCGAAAAACCACCCAAACCTGTTCCTTCCAAGCTCGGCCATCGCTCCACCATTCACGGCCCTTCCCGGCCATCCCAAGCCCCAAAACCAATCATAAAAGAACCCTAGAGTCCCCATAAACCTAACCTAGTCCTTGGGATTGAACAAAACCCAATAAAACCCAAATTCAAAAATTCGAATATTTCCTTACCTCACGGGTTCACTCCAACGTGGCCTCCACCGTGGGCCACCGTCCAGCCTCTCAGTCCTCAGCCCCTCAACACTCTTTCACGGTCATGTTCAGCTTAGATAATGGGTGGTGGTGTGGTGTTTGTGTTTTTGGAGAAAATTGGAGAAATGAAGGATAATGGGGTTTCAGGTTTGAAGATGAAGAAGAATGAAGTTATGTTGTTTGATCAAATGAGAGGAGAGATAGATTAGATGAGTGGTGTGGATTTAAAGATGAAATTGAAATGGATGGCCAAGATTGAATGATGGAGAGATTAATTATTAAATAATAAAAATAATAATATTTAATTAGGTAGATCCACATTTTAGGGGTTTGAAACAATGGGATGAGTGACACTTGTCACTCATCCATGGGACCCACTCAAAATATCTGGCTCAATCAGAATAAGCCAAGTGTTCTCGCCTCGTAATGCGCGCATAGTGAAATCGACCTTCCGTGACCTATAACTTTCCCGTTCGAAGTCCGATTTCAGCATGCCGCCTATCTATGGATTCGTATCATCCCGATCTACGTAACGGTCCTAGGCCCTCAGCCATCGGACATCCCGGTCAAAAAGTAAACATTTGGCCCCTTTTAACCATAATTACCAAAATGCCCCTAAACTTCTGAACGTCATAACTTCTTCCTCAAATGTCGGAATTGAACATGCCACTTGTCTATGAACTTGTGACGTCACGAACTACGTCACGGTCATCGGTCAAAGTTCGTTTGACCGCCAAAATGAAAAGTCAACGTTTTGCCATGACTAGGGGCAAAATGGTCATTTCGCATCATTCGTCCGATTTCGCCCAACTAATCACCGATTAACCTCACTAATCGTGATTAGTCACTAATCTAATCCTGTAATTCGGGACGGGTCGTTACAACATTTCTCACCTTGGCCAGGTCACCTTTCTTGGGTTCAGTTTTTAGCCATATTATAGCAATCCTTAACTTTTCACCCATGTCAACTACCACATATTATACATGAGAAGAGGAGAAAGACAAATAGTGGGTGAGCTCTATTTTTTCAACCAAGGCCAGTGAATTAGGCCGCCACCCAACATTTTACAGCCAAGCTTTATGGTCATTCTTGGCTATTATGTTATAATCTGGTTCATGATTGAATTTAAGTGCAATGTGACTTTCTCCGTCGCGGGCCTCATTTATTGGTTTTATTCGATCGAGATTTATGACCAGTCTCAAACACACATATTAAGAATATTTTTTGTCAAAATTTCTTCTCAATTTTTGTTTAAAATAAAGGTAAAATGTCCTATTATGTGTGTTTTTTTAATCGAATTCGTTGGAAAAGTTTAACATAAGTACTATCCTTACACATTTAAATATAGTTGTAAGACATCTACTACGTATAATAATAAAACTCATAAATAATAATTAAAATTAATATAAAATTTATAAATGTCGGTAACTGTTTTTCCATTATAATTATAATAGTAGTAATTATACGAAAATGGGCATTAATGTGGCCCTAGAGCTTGATTATCCCTTTTATCCAATTTTAAGGCTGAAGGCTTCTTCTCTATGGCTAGTCAAAGGCTGTCACTATATACATTCACCAACATAAACATCTAATCATTGTTTACCCATTAATTGTGCCGAAATTTTAGATTATAAGGAGTGTAAACGAGCATCATTTTCAGTAGTTTAATGATTATAGTAAATTTGTATTCATAAGTTCGATTTCTTAAAAGGCCCAACTTTTTTTAAGTATTTCTTTTTTTACCATTTCGTGTTAACAATTTTGGAAAATCCTAAAGAAAATAATTTTTTATATCAGTTAGTCGTTATTTTATAATTTTAATTTAACAAATATTTCCTGGAATCCTCATTGTACTCGGATTCATATACAAAATTAAATTTTTTAAAGGAAAGCTTTGTAATCGATCATGGCTTTCGATCTATCTATCTTTAAACATGTTAGTAGTACGTAGTGATCACCTAACTTTTTTTATTTATGTAGTAGTTATCATAAACTTATGGCAAAAAGAAAGCAATAAGTTATATCTTAAATGAACTCAATACCGATGACCAGCTATATATACATATACATACAGAGAGAGAGAGCGAGAGAGAGAGAGAGCGAGAGAGAATATAACATGTCCCTTTTCATCACTTTAGCTATCACTTAAATGTTGATGCATGGCTTTTTTGGTTAAATTTATGAGTTTCTATTTCTCAAGTTAAAGAGTGAAATCTTTCTGGACAAGTCACATTGAACTTAATTTTATCAGATAAAATCGCAAAAAAATTAGCACAACAATTTACTATCACGGCTTCTCACTTCAATTATAATATGATCTTATAAGAAAAATATAACTCACGATCAACTAATCGGTTGTATATACTGTCTGAGACAATAAACAATAAATATATGTGATTCGAAAATGATACACAAATATTAACTCTCGTACGTATATCTACGTGATCTTATTAGCACCCATTTGATCACCATTTTTTCCCCCTTCATGTTCGAGATACAATATTGATAACCATTTAATATAATTTTTTTTTTTCCATTTTACGTTCGTTCTTCATCGATTTCTAGCTTCCATCGTATTTTTTTTCATTATTTTCATTCCTCATTTTCTTCTCCTACCTCAAACACAAAACCGAGTCATTATCATCAAACAATTCTTAATATATTCATTTTATCAATATATATCGACACGTTTTGATATACCATCAATGAGTATCGATATACCTTCAAAACTGGGCAATTCAATTTAAAATGATATAACTAGCTACAATTGCCAAATAATTAGGTGAATTTAAGATTTTCCATCACCACCGACTGCATGTATAGTACGTACGTAACACGAATTTGGTGCATATAAATATATAACATTCACCAAACTCGAATAATTTATAAGTTATCATGCATATATATATATATAAGGAGTTTAGGGATCAAAGATTTCTCACATGACTTGATCGCAATTCATTCCTGCATATAGCTGCTGGTTAGCTATCTTGAAAACTGCATATACCCAATCAAACACGTATAATTATATTTGATTGAGATTTGAAGAGGCAGTGGGTTAATATATATATATATATGGACCATGCGCACCCTCCATTCATGAATTGACTTGGCGCAGTGAAGAGGTAATGTATAATGACTATCCATATGCAATTTAATGCATCGATAATTATTTAAATGGCTTATTATAGCTTAAATGCATCATGAATTTACATTTTTGTCACACTTTACATTTTAAGTTCGTTATTCGCTCACTTAACTGTCTATACTCGCCGAGTTGTGTCACTTGACTCCTTTCCTATTATTACCGTTTCCTTAATTTAGCGTGAAAAAATCTATGTGGATTAAAATACAATTAATTAATAAAGGATAATTGTATAATTTCTACAATTTTCTTCTTCCTCCAACCCATCACACCTTATTCCTCATTTTCTAATGGACAACACCTTCTCCAAACTCCAAAATACCACATCATCACCACATTATCCAATTTTCTTATCTCAATCGTCAATTAATTATCTTCAAATTTTCATCCAATTTTGATTTGGAAACCCTAAATTTTTCCTCAATATTAAATTTCAGATCTTTCCCCAAGTTCCATTGAAGAAGTCCTAGAGCAATTGCTAGAGTATTGAGATTTAATGGAAGGAAAATCTAGAGCTCATCACAAGACCCAGGACCCAAAATCCAAGGACCATGGCAAATTCAACATCTTCCAACGCTCCCGAAGCGATCGAACGGGCAGCGACTACAGGTTTTCAAAAAACCGGCTGGCGAGTTCGGTCTGTGACGGGATCACAAAAAGTAGGGGTCCAAGCTTCGTTTGCAACCCGGCTCCAGTCTTCGCATCAACAAAGCTGAAGCCACAAGCTTCACTTTGCAATAGCTCGATCGCCAATGGGTCGGAGCTCAGTTCTGCGCAAAAAAAAGGAGAAAAGGAAACATAAATGGTTCCCTCTGCTTTGACGTGGGGTTGTCGCCGTCTGTGGTGGCCGCCACCATCGCCAAGGGAATATATCTGATGCCGCATGTCAATCCGAGGCGACCGAGACATGATGAAGGGAGCTCGTAGTTGGATGAATGGACGGACCAATACAGTGTGGTAAGGCTAAAGATGAAGGTCGAGCGGTGTGGATGATGGTGTAAATCAATCAAATTCTCAGATAATTTCCTCCTTGATTGAATAGATAAAATTATTGTGTTGATGATATAATTAATCCTTTCTATCAAAGCAAAAAATAAAAATTAATTTTCCAATCATTTTTCCACACTTTTACATGAAAAATGTCTGCCAACGTGTCAAAAATCTCAAATTTACCCTTAAATTTCACGGTCATTTTACATCAATGACGGAAATTGAGTTGAATGACACAACTCGGCGAGTTCAGACAGTTAAGTGAGCGAATAACAAGTTCAGGGTGCAAAGTGTGACAAAGGTATGAGTTCATGGTGCATTTAAGCTAATAATTTGTGATATAAAAAGATTCCAACAAGGTTAAAACCTTAGTAAAGACAACATTTTTGTCACTAAATAAGGATAATAATTTTAACAAAAAACTAAGCTATATCAAGAGTATCCTCAAACAATGCCTAGACAAAAAATACCTCAAATTTTTTTAATAAGTAAAATTACAATCTAATTATGTCATTATTTTTTCATACAAGGATATTGAGAGAAGAAAATTACATTATATAAACATTGAGAATTGACTTGATCATCCAACTAGACATTGTGTATCGATCTTGTCGAATAATATCGACTTCATCCAATAAAATTATGCATCGACCTCACCCGACGAGAGTAGAATCCAATACCACCTAGATGACAAGTCATAAGGAATATCATTAAGTTATAGCATTAACGAGCAATAACTTTGTTAATTGCCTACTTGCTCATCTAATAAAAGTGAATCTCGATATTCTTGTATATGGAAACATCGGAAAAATACCGGGAAAGTAATCAACAGGGCCGGCCATTATCGGGGGCAAGAGGGGCCTAAGCCCTGGGCCCAAAATAATGGAGGGCCCAAATTTTTCAAAATTTTCTTATATTGAAAAAAAAAATAAAGGGTCTAAATTTTTCAAAATTTTATTGAAAAAAAACTAAGAGAAGAAGAAGGAGAACATATCAAATTTGAGATGCGGAATGTCGACTGCGGTTCATTAAAGGGCCCTCTCAATCCGATTTCTTCCATAATGGTGGCATGGAGTTCAATGTTTCAATCAATTTGTGTTTCAATCCATTAATGTTTCAATCGATTACTACTTCGTAGTCTCTCACTATTGCTCTGACTTGTGTCTCACTCCGGTTCAAGTTTCAGACTCTATAGGTAAGTTTTATTTTTCCTTTTCGTCCTTTGATTTCCCTTGATCTTTCATATGCGGTCCGATGAATTTCTGATTTTTTTCCTTTCCAAATTATGAGTTTTTTGGTCAAATTTCCATTAATTAATTGGGGTATTCCTTTCTTCATTCGATCACCTACGAAAGAGAAGATGAAGGAACTAAAATTTCGTTCAGATTGGTAACCTAGTCAAAGCACATAGGCTTTTTGATTCGTTGACTGAAAATATTACTGTTATATGAGTAGTTTTGTTTTCTGGATATCAAATCACATAAATGCGAAGCTATATTTGAACTCTTACGTGAATTAAGGGAAAATGAACCAATAATTCTTGATGCTGCAATTCTTATCAGTGTGCTTGGTGCTTATGCAATACAAGCTACTCTGGATCCATGGAAACAAATTGATGCCTACATTTTAAGGAAGATAATTAAGTCGAAAAGAAGTTGTTTAATAATTTGGTTGATATGTACTCATACATTTTTTTATTTTTAATAATTAATTATTAAAATTAAGGTCATTTTTTACTCTTGCCCTAGGCCCTGTATATTTTGGACTGGCACCGGTAATCAACAACGTTATTAGAAGATAACAGTGTCCAAATCGACAACATGCACTGGTTCATTTTATATATATATATATGGGTACAGGTGAGCAAATTGAAACCTACCCACATTAACCCCTAAGCACGAGAACCATGAACGCGTTTGGATTTGCTTGTTGAAAAGAAATGAAATGAATGCAACCTCCACCTGTCACTTTGCCACACGCACCATATTAATGTATGTATAATTTGCACTCCGTTGAATATATAATTAATTTCTAACTCTCAACGGTCTGGCAGGAATTAATGCAAACCACCGCCCGAAAAAAAAAAATTACCACCCATATACACTAATATCGATCAGCGCTCTTTATATTTTTTTTCCTTTTAATGCAAGTTTTTTGGCCAATGTATGCAAACCCAAACACGAATTCAAGAATTAAAAATGAAAGGGTTAAATTTTAATTAGGGTAATTTTTTTATATCAAATTTTAATAATATTAAGTGAATTTCATTGATTAAAAAAATGCATATTTTATGTAAATAAACAACAAATAATCATATAAATAAAATACAATAATACCTAAAATTACAACAAATACCTCTTTTACGAGAATACGACATCATATAATTTTCAAAAATACCACTATCTCTCGTATTTAAGTATAAAATAAATTAATAATTGGGCTTTATAAACTAACATTACACAAAATTTTACATTTGGCCATTAATTTCGGGTAGGCTGGAGCACACCTTAGCCCTTAGGGGCAGCCCGTGCATGTGCAAACCCTAACCCTAACAATAACACATGCATGTTCTATACAAGTACTACATGACTAATTAATAATGTATATACAGGTTCATTATGCGCGCCTCTATATATCTGTCGTCGATATATATTAATTAAAATTTATAAAATAAAAAAATTTAACGAGTAAGAAAGTAACGAATCGAATTTAGAGTAGGTCTAATGAGACCATTCTAGCCAATATAGGGCATGCTTTGGCCCCTACCCCATGCAAAACAACATCTAATGGAAAGGGTTGGCCTCGTTTAGGCTAAGCTAAGGGCTGGGGCTATTCTAACCCCTCCCATTGCTTTGGATGAGCTAAATAGCAACCAATTAAAAGCTGCCATATGTCAAAAAAATTATTTATTTTTTATATTTTATATTTTTCATATTTCATATATATTTTTATATTTTTAGTATAATTTAACATTTCTTCATTATTACAGTATTTAATTATTACTTATATATATATATATTAAGTAAGATACAATAAAATTAAGTTGTATTACATTATATAATATTTATACATTATTATCTTTAAGAAAATAATTTTTAAAAATATGAGGCAAAACATCATGAACAGTATCATTTAAGGGGCTAAACCTTGCATTTAGACTCTAGCCCTTTATTTTTACCTCTACCACTAAACATGCTCTTACTTTTCAAAGACTTTAAGTTCGTCTGCTATTAATAATGATCATTACGAATGATACAATTTTTGCATCATCAAGAAACATGCTCTTGGATGCTATTTCTATCTTATGGCAGGGAAAGTCGCTTGCCGTTACAATCAAGAAACTTACCCTCTCTGTTACTGTTTAGCATTTGGAAGGAGCGCAATAACCGGATTTTTGCTAACTCTCTGTGCTTCCCTTCTACTATTCTTACTCATATTTTTGAGACGATTCGGTTAAGACTTTGTAATGTTAACTTTATGTTGAATGCTAGTAATATTCAGGCTGCTAGAGCTTGGAATGTTCCCATTACTTAGTCTGTTGGGGGCTTTGTTGTGTTGCCTTTGTTCCAGGTTTGTCCCTGGGGCTTTTGGCTTGTTGTTTGGTTGTTGTACAATTCCATTCGGAATGGCTCTTTGATATATATCTTCCTAAAATTTGATAATTTTATCTTACAATTTTCTAATTGGTCAGAAAAATATCGAAAAAATCTATATTATTGTTAGCTTTTTCCACAAATATATAAAGAGGCAACAGAGGTTCTGTTGGTTTCATGATTAACCAAAACTTTAGTGTTTGACCTTAAAAACGCGAGTCATTTTTTGTTTATGTGATGAACTTGTACACAAAATAAAAAATTAACAACAAAAACAAGTAATTAATTAAGGATCATTAATCATTTGTAATTGTAGGTGATCTGGTATTGGAGATCAGAGTTTTTAATTATGGCGTGTCCCCAATCGATTGTGCTTGTTCGTGGCTCATATTGCTGGCACAAAATTGTTAAGAAAAAACAAAAACTTAGAAAAGCCCGAGTCTTAAACAAAAATTGGATTACTCGAATCTTCATGCACCCATCAAAAATTAATATTTACCGATATGCCATTTACACTACGATGTAATTAAAATGGCTCTTAAATTCGATTTTCAAATGTATTAAACTTATATATTAGAGATAGAATAAACTCGATGGTACAAATAAATTTTATTAATAAATATATAATATATATATACCTAATCAAGGGAAACGTAATGTATCCCTCATATGCATTTATATATATAATAAAAGTTTGATAAGAAGAAAAAAAAAATACAACAAACACCATAATTAAATATGCAATGCAAATACAAATTATCATTTTCTAATCATATATTAAATTCTTATTTAAAACTAAGATTAGAGAGTAATGTCTTGTGTGGAAGACAAACAAAGAAAATGATCGAAGAACAAAAACCTACAGCGCCCATAGAAAGCAACGTTCTTCACTCTTCACTCAAATAATTATTCATTTATTATTTATCCCAGTCATCTTCCTCATCAAAGATTCAACCTATTCTTTCTTTCAGCTCCAATATTGGAAATTTGAACATGCATGCACATAACACCTACACTAGCTGGTCCACAATGGCCTTCTCTAGAACACACACACACACACATATATATATATATATATATATATATATATATATATATTACTATATAATAAAGGGCGTGTGTTAGTAGTACTGTTTATAATGAAATAGTTTATGAACAGTGCATTTCGATAATGTCCTAGGCATTGCAATGGACAATTTTGCACCTCTTTTTTTGCCCTTTCCTTTACAGTGAATAGTTCGACTGTTCCTTATGCCCTTCTTTATTTCTTACATGGTTTTTCGAAAGTCTTCATTTTCTCCTTCTTCGACAATCTTCTTAAACTCAGATGCAAACTGGAGATCGAGAGATGGAACCTTAGGGCCTGGGCTAATTGGGTTGTCCTTAACGACGTTGAAACCGTACGAAGGTCCTTTTCAGCCTCATTGAGGCTGCTATTGGTAGCTAGGAAATGAAAGTGGCAGATGGGACATTGATGAGGAGCTCCATCATTGACGGAACTCGTCGTTGAGGTCGTTGCTAACAGGCGATATATGTACAGCTTATATATATATATATATATAGTGTTCTAAAAATCGCTAAGCTGTATTTAATCGGAAGGTGTGATGCTCGATGCGGCCTAACGTCCAGGGTACTCCAGAGTCCGAAATTAATGAGAGGAAGGCTATAAGTACGTCGTCGTCAGTCGCCACACTAATTTTATTGAGACAATGGAGTCCATAGTTTAAGTAAACCTTAAATTAATTAATTTTTTTATAAAAATACGAATACATAAAAAAACACAGCAAAATATTTTTCCAGCAAACCCGTTTTAGTTACCTTTACCTTTGGCTGCCTACCAGCTTCGACGTCACCATTTTGTCAAAAATCAAAGCGGCAAAATAGCTGCGAACACCTAATCCGCTTAAACAGACATTTTTAAAACACTGATTAAAAACTACGTACACAACGAAATATGCAGCTTCTAAACCGAGTGTTTTTTTTTAATTTTTTTTTTATAACAATCATTGCGATATATATGGAGCTTCTAAGAAAGGAGTCAAATGACTGTTATTTATAGCGGAGGAAAAAATCTAACATAATATGTCATTGAAATTCTACATTTGAATTAATAATTTATAAGTTAAAATTAAAATTATCTAAATTAGACTCACTTAAATTACACAGCTTATAAATCAGGTTTAATTGTACAATTTCATCATAACCTACCTCGGGTTATAATATAAACACAAAGAATCAGAATTTTACTCAAATCTATCCATAAGTTCTTTATATGTGTATATTAATTTATTTTCATATTTAAATATATACATTTTTGTTTGTTGTGCTTAATTTTCTTTTTTATAAAAGAGTTTTTATTTTTATTTTTTATATATGAGTAACATTTACGAATCATGAAAATTGTCATTAAATTTATTAATAACTCAATCGTAAATTTCAAAAATAATGTATTCAAATCTATAAAAAAAAAAAATCAACGATTTTAATAAATCCACGGAAAAGTAAGAAAACTACAAAATTAAAATTGCTAACTGCGTTCTAAGTTCCAACTATATAATTTTACAACGATTGATAATATAGGAAATAATAGACAAATAGAAAGAGAGAATACACTTAATATTAAAAAAAAAATTGAGGAAAATTAAAATTAAAAATCCAGGTTGTATCCCATTCCTTAATTCAAAATGTGTAACCTTGACCAGCCTGCCAGATTGCGAAAGTGGACGCGGGGGCCACAAAAAGCTGAGGAAGATTAACGAATTAATTTAAACCCCTAGTTAACGGTCATCTTAAGTGCGTCCAACTTTACTAATGCACCCTTACCATGCACTCAAAATAACGAAACTGCCACTACGATGTCCCCCATGCAGGTCTTGTCGCCATTTTTGTGCCATTCCCCCTCTTCAGATTTAGACCGGTAGATGAGACGTCAGCGTTTTAATAGCTTCATTCTCATAGCTTCGAGGGTCACATTTTATAAGAAAAAGTACGTTGTAGGGATAGTTTCTAAATACAAATTCCGAATGAGATAATATAAAGGAATAAAAGTTCAATATTAAGAAAGTTGTATATTTAATTTTTTATGGTATTAGAACGGGTTATTCCACATATAAAACTTAACTCGTTAATCGTCACACGTGTTCTACGTTATCTAATATAAGTTATCAACGTATTAGGCTTGTGTAAAATTCAACCGTCACATGTGCTCCACGTTACCCAATATGAGTTATTCATGTATTAGGCTTGAATACTATTTGACAAGGGTATTAAGGTCATGTATAAAAATCTCACATTAAAAAATTACACAATCTTGTAAGGGTTTATAGGAACTGGACATCTCCTCTCATTATATATATATATATTAAAAATGAGAAAAATACGACAATAGAAGTGAAATTTATTAATATATATATATAGGATGACATAATGAGTTCTATATTTCAAACGCACCTACATATATAAATAAAAATTTAATAGAAAGAAGAAAAAATTTACAATAAGAACCATAAATCACAAATACAAATATCATTGTTCAATATAACCTAATTTTATTAATTTTATTTAGAATTTTACGCTTGAATTAGTTAAATTTCATAAATGAATTAGACTAACTTCTAAATTAATAAACAACCAAATATAAATTTTTTCAATAAAATAAAAATCTTGGAATGGCTATAGCCATCCCTGCCCTTGCAGCCATTAAAAAAACTGACTCTACCGGCGTCCTTTTTACGGAAGGCCACACACTACTGGATAGTTTGAAAAAAGCTATTTCCCTCAACTTTCGAAATATCCATGTCAAAGGTGACTCCAAGGCCCTTATTGTTGTTGTGAACAGTTGCATTGCGACCCTTTGGCGCCTTCATACAATGATATTGTTCAGATTAAGAATCTTTTATCTAATTTTGAGTTCATTTCCTTCAAACATATTCATAGAGAAGCCAACTTTGTGAATAATGTTATTGTCAAGTGTTGATGCAAAAATTGTACCAACGAGACTGTAAAGACACGCACGCACACCAAGACACAAGAAAGTACGTGGTTCAGCCAAATCGGGCTACGTCCACGGTGTTGCCTCCCTCTCATTAATAATATGATATTTTGTACAAGTATAAGGCTCTGAGCCTTTGAGAGATAATAGTGTTTGTAGAGAGGATGAAGAGGTTGAGTCCCCAGAATAAGGGAGGAGGCTCTCTATTTATAGGAGTTATCTAGGGTTAGGTCATAGTTGTAGTAATGATGGGCTTTGAGGCATGGGCCTTGTTGATGGGCCTCCAAGATGAGCCTTAAACATGGGCTTTAATAATTCTCCCAAGTCGTCTTAAATGGGCCTATTGCTTGGTCAGATGCAGCGTCGACAAGTCCCCAAGTTCTTAACTGAGGTGGACTGCCTCAGTTGAGGACTTTCAGGTAAAGTGCACTGACCGAGCAACTCTTCATTTTTGCACTGCTCCGCTCGGTGTACCATCAGTCCCCCAAGTCCTCGGTCGAGGTAGGATGCGGAAGAGAAGACGTCCTGTAGTGTGTTGCATGTCTGAGTGGATTGACATTGTGGTGATTGTGCTTTGGTAGTCCCCCGGTGAGTATGACTTCATGTATGAATCTGACTGCTTGTGAGCGATTGTGGCTGTAGATACGTCTCAGTCGGTAGGTGTGCTGAGTGTAGCATTGAATGTTGAGCAGCAGGTGCTCGGTAATGTGTTGAGCATCAGGGCTCTGAGCAGCAGGTGCTCGATGATGTGTTGTGCATCGGGTGCTCGGTAATATGTTGAGCAGCGGGGCTCGGAGCAGCATGTGCTCGATGATGTGTTGAGCAGCGGGGCTCTGAGCAGCATGTGCTCGATGATGTGTTGAGCAGCGGGGCTCGGAGCAACAGGTGCTCGGTAATGTGTTGAGCAGCGGGGCTCTGAGCAGCAGGTGCTCGGTAATGTGTTGAGCAGCGGGGCTCTGAGCAGCAGGTGCTCGATGATGTGTGGAGTGTATGTATGAGTTCATGTATGCCAGAATGCATAAAGGCATGTATGTGTGACATGTATGTCAGTATGCACGAGAGCATGAATGCGTGACATGTATGTATGTCATGTATGAGTGACATGTATGTATGTCATGTATGAGTGACATGTATGTATGTCATGTATGGGTGACATGTATGTTAGGATGCACGAGGGCATGAATGTGTGTGTCAAAAATGACGGTCATAAGGGTTTTCTGATTGAAAGTGTTACCTGGTTGTAGTTAGGTGTGTTATGAGGTTTTTCTTGGTGCATGCTAAGTTGTTTGCATGGAGTCCGAGGTGACATCGGTGTGGACCGATGAAGTGGGGGTCCGGGGGGACATCAGGAGACCGACCAAGCATGGAGTCCGAAGGGACATCGGGAGACCGACCGAGCAGGGAACCCGATGGGACATCGGTGGGGACCGATGAAGAAGTCTGGGTTGTTGTAATAAAGAGAGATAATATCTTGGTGGGGCCAAGTGGCAGGGGGCAGGTTACCAAGCATGATTATATATGTATTTTTTTTTTGTGGTGGGTAGATGCCTACAGAAGGCTAAAAAGTAGCTGTTATTTGTTTGTGGTGGGCAGAGTTTGCAGGGGTTTAAAGTACCAAAATTTGGGGTTGCAGAGGCTACAATATATATTTATTTTGTGGTGGGAAAGAGGATTTGTGAGAGAAGCACAAGGGGCTTCGACCGATCGAGAAAGGAAAAATTCCCTGGGTTCTTCCTGCGTATTGGACATATTGTATTTTCTGGGTTTTTCTTGGTATTCTTGGCGGCTATGGTGTTTTAGCAGGTAAGAAAAATTGAAAAGAACCGACATAACCTTTTGTATCGATTCCCACAGACGGCGCCAAACTGTTGATGCAAAAATTATACCAACGAGACTGTAAAGACACGCACGCACACCAAGACACAAGAAAGTACGTGGTTCACCCAAATCGGGCTACGTCCACGGTGTTGCCTCCCTCTCATTAATAATATTATATTTTGTACAAGTATAAGGCTCTGAGCTTTTGAGAGATAATAGTGTTTGTATAGAGGATGAAGAGGTTGAGTCCCCAGAATAAGGGAGGAGGCTCTCTATTGATAGGTCATCAAATAAGCATTATTTTATATTATTTTATACCCTTTATACTTAGCTTTTAATATTAAAATATTAAATAAATAGATAAAATAATTTATTTTGTGGTATTTTTGTTTAAATAAATAAAGTTTGTAATTTGGAGTATTTTGGCGAAAGAATCGTCTCGATCGGAATTTTAACGAAAATATTATGGACGAATTTCGGTGAAATATTACTAAATTAGTTAAATTAATTAATTTCAGTTTTCTTACAGCCCAAATCCATAAACTGTGCAGCCCAAACCCATTTCAAGAAATAGCCCAGTCGCCGTCAGCCCAACCATCTGAAGCCCGGCCTGCTGCCAAGCCCAGCGGCCCAACTTGCCCAGGCCCGCAAGCCCAGTTCCGCGCGCCTTCCTCCAGCCAGCGGATTCGTCGGAACGCGCCTACCGAAGCGCCTCTCTTCACTTCGGCGCGCGCTTGCCGATCCTCTGTTCCTCCTTCAGCACCGCCCAGCCGAATGTTCTTCTTTCTTTTCCAGCAAAGGCTGCCGGCCATGCCTTCCCTTTCCAGCTCACTCCAGCCGAATATTCCCCCCTTTTTCAGCTGTTTCTGACAGCCCATTTCCAGCAGCATTTCTTTTGTTTTCTTTAACATCTTTTCCCCACAAACACCACCCAATCTCATCATTTCACTTTTTAATATTTTTATTGTAACTTTTATTTGTTTTTATTTATTTTTTTTAGTGTAATTAGCTTTTTCCCCCTATAAATAGGGGTTCAATTCTTGTATTTGGGGAGTCCCCAATTAGTTTCATTCTTCCATTTCTTTCATTTTTCTTAGTTCTAGTTCTTAGTTAGTTCTTTTGTTTCTCTCTTTTGAGAGACATTTTTGGGGACCATTTTAACTTCTTGTAGATTTTCTTATTAATTAGCTTTCTTTTAATTCTTGTTCTTAATTTATGTTCTTTTTATTTTTCTTAATTTCATTTCTTCTTTACTTTGTTCTTGTGATATTTCTTTGAGATCTCTTAAACACATTTTTATGCTTTCCTTAAGAAATACCTAGGCCAAGTAATTCTAAGGCAATTCAAGAGTTTTAAGACCGAATTCCTCGTATTTCTTCTTCCATCTTCACAAGTTTCCTGCCGCTGTTCGGTGATTCTTGTGAAAATCCATACTTCTCTACTTAAATTCTTGTTATTGTTATTGGTTTTACTTATAATTCAATATATGTGTTGGTATTTTCTTTCTAACATTTGTAAGTAAGAATGCAATCTCCATGTGTTTTACTTTTTGAATTTCTTTTACTTCATATGTTTTAGTACTTAAACTTCAATTCGAAACTAAATGTTGATCCGCTGTTCGGGGCATTTAGAATAGAGTTGAAGAGATTTAATGTTTGATCGCTGTTCGGCGCATTAAATCACTTACTTAAGGTGAATCATATTGTAAGTAATAATCCGCTGTTCGGTGCATTTATAATATGAAAAATGTATGCATGTATTTGAGATGATTAAGGTATGATTTCGTGATTGGTTCAATATGAGCATGATGTTAGAGTGTTGGTAAAAATATGTGTTTGAAGAAAATTCACTAGTACAAAGGTTAAAGTAGAAGTAAAATTAAGTATTTAATTATTTTTACTTGTTTTATTTATTTTATATTTACAACTCTTTTCAAAACCCCCCTTTTCAATTCTTTATTCTTTATTCTTTTATTCTTTTATTCTTTTATTCTTTTATTCTTTTATTCTTCTTTTCTACTTTTAGTTTATTATTCTTTGATTCTTTCATCTCTTTATTCTTTTATTCTTTAATACTTTTAGTTTATTATTCTTTGATTAGTTAATTCTTTAATTCATTTATTCTTTAATTCTCAATTCTTTTATTCTTTAATTCATTAATTCATTAATTTGTTAATTATTTAATTATTTAATTCATTAATTTATTCATTATTCATTTATTCATTACTCTTTCCCACTAACACATTATTAATGTTCCCTAATTTCCCCGGTTAAGAACGATCCCTATTTACCAATACTACATCTACACAAAAAGGGTTTAAATTGCACAACACTCAAATTACGTGTTTAATTTAATGCGTAGTTTGGGCGTAGTCAATTTTTGGCGCCGTTGCCGGGGAAATTGAAAATCATTTTTAATTTGTTAGTGTATGTATATAAATTGTGCATATTATACTTGTTTATAAATTTTACTTTTGTTAATATTATATTTGTTTATACCCTTACTTACTTATTTATATTTTATTTATCCATCTTATTTTTGTTCTTATTATTTTTGTTTATAATGTTCATACTTTACTTATTCATAGTTTCTAATTTATACTCGTTCATAAATGTTCATAATTTTTTTTATATATTTGTTCATATTCAAATTGTTTATGTAAATTTAAAATTCTATCATACTTGTTCATAATTTAATTTAATTTGTACTTGTTATAAATGCATATTGTACATATTCATTTTTCCTTACTTTTAATTTATTTTATTCTTTAATTGTATTCCATAAACTTTTTCTTTATTCCTTTAACTTTAAATTTATTTCATTAACTTTTTATTTCACTAACTTTTTATTCCACTAACTTTTTATTCCATTAACTTTTATTCCATTAATTTTTTTTTCATTAACTTTTTATTTCACTAACTTTTTATTCCACTAACTTTTTATTCCATTAACTTTTATTCCATTAATTTTATTCATTAACTTTTTATTCCACTAACTTTTTATTCCATTAACTTTTATTCCATTAATTTATTTCATTAACTTTTTATTCCATTAACTTTTTGATTACACTTATTTTATTCTTATGTAATTATTTATTTGGTTATGTCTTGATAAAATTTAAATTTAAATTTAAAAAAAAAATTCGAAATAAATAAAAAATTTGAAAATAATAATAAAAAAAAAATCTTATCTTAGCTTTATGTTAGTGTTAATTCATACTTGTAAATAAATGTTGTATATATGTTACTTGTTACCTTTTATACTTGTTCATAACTTTTATATTTCATAGTATACATGCATACTTGTTCATAATAGATTTTCATTTATATTTGTTTATAATTTTCTTACTTGTTATATTATTCTTGTTCATACTTGTACATAATGTTCATTATTTTTAATTGTTCATAAATGCTTATGGTAAATATTCACTTTTCCTTATTTTTATTTTTATTTGTAATTAAAAAAAAACATAAAATTCGTAAAAAAAAATTAAAAATTAAAAAAATTTCTTTTTCTTCATTTATTTAATTTTTAAATTCAGAAAAAAATTTAATTAATAAAAAAATTTCTTTTTCTTCATTTATTCGTAAAAATATTCATTTATCTTCACTTTGTGTTAGTGTAAATCTAAATTGTTAAATAAATCTTATACTTATGTTAGTTTGTTAATGAGAAATTGTTTTGTAAATATCATTACTTGTGAATAAAACCATACTTGTAAATAAATTGTTCATACTTGTATAAATTGTTCATACGTAAATTGTCATGTTATATTTGTAAATTGTGCATAAAAAACATACTTGTAAATAGTTATTGCATTCATGCATTAGTCTCAGCTATATGTAGATCACTTGTGCTTCGAAGTTTAGATTTTGATCTTTATCGGCGATGACTCTTTTGTTAACTCTCACCCACGGTAATTGTTAACACTTGAGTCATCTTAATTCCTCTGGAGTAAGAAATTTTCGAGGGTGATGTCTAGGACAAGAGACGGTACTCATAACGGGTTTTGGGTCTAAGAAAATAGCCCTGCCTCTTATGTGTACTCTTTCTAACCTGGTCACTTTTGAAGTTGCCCAAACAGTTGAATTAATCCAAGATATTTACTTGGGCCGCACGGACGTATAAGTCTCCATCTAAACTTTGAAGCTATGTGAACCATATATATCTTTGACTTCCCCCGACATGTAAATATTTTTTATATCTTAATTTACATTATTTGTCATGACAAAGTTAACTTGGATCTTTAGTTTAACTAACTTGCATCTTTCATTCTAACTTGCATTTCATCTTTCATTTAACTTGCATATTTAGTTTAACTTGCATTGCACTCTTCCTCTAACTTACATCTCTTAACTCAAATTGCATCATTAACTTCAATTTGCATATTTAACTTGCATTCTTAACTAATGTACATCTCTGACTAACTAACTTGCATCTCTGTCTAGGCTGGATGGACGTTAAACTTCAAGCGCTTGTTGGGAGGCAACCCAATGTGTTCCCGGGATGTGAAGGAGTCATCAATACAGATTTGCTATCCTTTTACCCTTCACTCTCTTTTATTTTGCTTATTTAGTGTTTTCCTATTATTTTCGTAAATCATCTTCCTTACTTTGATTCTATGTTTAATTACTTCGTATTTTCCTACATTGAGGACAATGTAGAATTTAAGTGTGGGGGAATGGTTTACAATTTTAATTGTTGAAAAAAAAAATTTTAAAAAAAAAAAATTTCAAAAAAAAAAAATGTGAAAAAATTTTTAAAAGAGAAATTCGTTTAAAAAAAAAAATTCAAAAAATTCAAAATATATATGTTATTGTTTTCTTGAATCTTTCTGTTTTAACTTAGTGTTTTTATGAGTCTTAAGTTGCCATTTAACTTGTCAATGATATAAATGAACAGAAAGGAATATGTTATGGCCATAAAGATAATCACTACAACTTGAATTTGTTTGTTAATATTTTGTGATTAAGTGTTATAACTTGAAGATAATGCATGTAAATTGGCATATAAACGAGCATGATAAGATAAGTATGAATCATATGAACCTTATGTGAGCTTTAGAACTTTATATACATCTTTGATGAGTGATTCATAAGTTCTTTGTTTAAATTGATATACATATGCCTCATAACTACTTGCCATAGCTTTTAATGAACTCTAGAGTACTAGAACTTATTCAATGTGATTTTCAAAGCTTTTAAGTCAATAAACTCTCTGATTTTGGATATGATTAAGGCATTAGGGTTAACACCACAAATTCAAATATCCATGTTCCCTATTTTGTGCGCACAAGTTGCGACCCCCTTAGTTTTAACCCTTTTGAGCCCACATTAAGCCTTTCTTTCATCACCATGATTATCTAAACACTTGAGCTTAGTATAGACATCCTTTACCCTTGTTCCAAGAACTCGGTTAAAGACATAATGATTGTGTAAAGAGAAAATAATGATGTTGGAAAGAATTTTATGTGAATTATTTGGATTTACCGACTCATGCTTTGTTGTATCGTTGACACATGTTATTACCTTGATATAAAAAAAAAAATTCAAAAAAAAAATCAAAAAAATCAAAAAAAAAAAAGAAAAAAAAAGGAAAAAAAAAAAGTTGAGTCTCGATCAAGGTAATAAGGTTTGGTTATGTAATGTTTGAGTTAAGTCCCTTACATTTGTAAATCCGACACGAAGAATGATTGTGAGGCCCAACATGATGGAATTAGGCCTATGTTCGAAGGGATAGATTACCAACATCATTGCACTAAGGTTGGGAAGCTATGATACGTTTTGGGAGTCTATTGAGTCTTGGAACGAATTGAGCACCACTTGTCCTATATATTCCTTGCCTCTAAACTTAGCCCCATTACAACCTTCGTAAAGACCTTATGATCCTTAAGATGGTAAATTTTGATTAGTTGAGTTAATCACTTGAGTAAGCTTATGGTTTTGGTTCATTTGCGCAAGTATGTGTTGTTTTTATCTTGAGGTGTTTGTTTGAGATTTTGCAAAAGTACTTCATTTCGATTATGTGAATATTTCTCACATACTTTGAGTGCAAACACAAACCCTTACAAAATTGAGTGAATTTATGAGTGCATATCCTTGTGAGTTGATTCATACTTGTTTTATTCATGTTGAGATCCATTTCACCATATTTACTCATTATCATACTTGTTGAAGCATTTTGTTACAATGTATTAACTCTTAAATTCCATATGCTTAAACGCTTTAAGTGAAAATCTTTTATGCCATGATTGTAATAATGAAATATTGAGACAAATGGTTAAAGGTTACTTGTTTTGAATTCGTAGTTTAATTTTAGTATTTGCTAGGGACTAGCAAAGTTTAAGTGTGGGGGTATTTGATAGGTCATCAAATAAGCATTATTTTATATTATTTTATACCCTTTATACTTAGCTTTTAATATTAAAATATTAAATAAATAGATAAAATAATTTATTTTGTGGTATTTTTGTTTAAATAAATAAAGTTTGTAATTTGGAGTATTTTGGCGAAAGAATCGTCTCGATCGGAATTTTAACGAAAATATTATGGACGAATTTCGGTGAAATATTACTAAATTAGTTAAATTAATTAATTTCAGTTTTCTTACAGCCCAAATCCATAAACTGTGCAGCCCAAACCCATTTCAAGAAATAGCCCAGTCGCCGTCAGCCCAACCATCTGAAGCCCGGCCTGCTGCCAAGCCCAGCGGCCCAACTTGCCCAGGCCCGCAAGCCCAGTTCCGCGCGCCTTCCTCCAGCCAGCGGATTCGTCGGAACGCGCCTACCGAAGCGCCTCTCTTCACTTCGGCGCGCGCTTGCCGATCCTCTGTTCCTCCTTCAGCACCGCCCAGCCGAATGTTCTTCTTTCTTTTCCAGCAAAGGCTGCCGGCCATGCCTTCCCTTTCCAGCTCACTCCAGCCGAATATTCCCCCCTTTTTCAGCTGTTTCTGACAGCCCATTTCCAGCAGCATTTCTTTTGTTTTCTTTAACATCTTTTCCCCACAAACACCACCCAATCTCATCATTTCACTTTTTAATATTTTTATTGTAACTTTTATTTGTTTTTATTTATTTTTTTTAGTGTAATTAGCTTTTTCCCCCTATAAATAGGGGTTCAATTCTTGTATTTGGGGAGTCCCCAATTAGTTTCATTCTTCCATTTCTTTCATTTTTCTTAGTTCTAGTTCTTAGTTAGTTCTTTTGTTTCTCTCTTTTGAGAGACATTTTTGGGGACCATTTTAACTTCTTGTAGATTTTCTTATTAATTAGCTTTCTTTTAATTCTTGTTCTTAATTTATGTTCTTTTTATTTTTCTTAATTTCATTTCTTCTTTACTTTGTTCTTGTGATATTTCTTTGAGATCTCTTAAACACATTTTTATGCTTTCCTTAAGAAATACCTAGGCCAAGTAATTCTAAGGCAATTCAAGAGTTTTAAGACCGAATTCCTCGTATTTCTTCTTCCATCTTCACAAGTTTCCTGCCGCTGTTCGGTGATTCTTGTGAAAATCCATACTTCTCTACTTAAATTCTTGTTATTGTTATTGGTTTTACTTATAATTCAATATATGTGTTGGTATTTTCTTTCTAACATTTGTAAGTAAGAATGCAATCTCCATGTGTTTTACTTTTTGAATTTCTTTTACTTCATATGTTTTAGTACTTAAACTTCAATTCGAAACTAAATGTTGATCCGCTGTTCGGGGCATTTAGAATAGAGTTGAAGAGATTTAATGTTTGATCGCTGTTCGGCGCATTAAATCACTTACTTAAGGTGAATCATATTGTAAGTAATAATCCGCTGTTCGGTGCATTTATAATATGAAAAATGTATGCATGTATTTGAGATGATTAAGGTATGATTTCGTGATTGGTTCAATATGAGCATGATGTTAGAGTGTTGGTAAAAATATGTGTTTGAAGAAAATTCACTAGTACAAAGGTTAAAGTAGAAGTAAAATTAAGTATTTAATTATTTTTACTTGTTTTATTTATTTTATATTTACAACTCTTTTCAAAACCCCCCTTTTCAATTCTTTATTCTTTATTCTTTTATTCTTTTATTCTTTTATTCTTTTATTCTTTTATTCTTCTTTTCTACTTTTAGTTTATTATTCTTTGATTCTTTCATCTCTTTATTCTTTTATTCTTTAATACTTTTAGTTTATTATTCTTTGATTAGTTAATTCTTTAATTCATTTATTCTTTAATTCTCAATTCTTTTATTCTTTAATTCATTAATTCATTAATTTGTTAATTATTTAATTATTTAATTCATTAATTTATTCATTATTCATTTATTCATTACTCTTTCCCACTAACACATTATTAATGTTCCCTAATTTCCCCGGTTAAGAACGATCCCTATTTACCAATACTACATCTACACAAAAAGGGTTTAAATTGCACAACACTCAAATTACGTGTTTAATTTAATGCGTAGTTTGGGCGTAGTCAATTTTTGGCGCCGTTGCCGGGGAAATTGAAAATCATTTTTAATTTGTTAGTGTATGTATATAAATTGTGCATATTATACTTGTTTATAAATTTTACTTTTGTTAATATTATATTTGTTTATACCCTTACTTACTTATTTATATTTTATTTATCCATCTTATTTTTGTTCTTATTATTTTTGTTTATAATGTTCATACTTTACTTATTCATAGTTTCTAATTTATACTCGTTCATAAATGTTCATAATTTTTTTTATATATTTGTTCATATTCAAATTGTTTATGTAAATTTAAAATTCTATCATACTTGTTCATAATTTAATTTAATTTGTACTTGTTATAAATGCATATTGTACATATTCATTTTTCCTTACTTTTAATTTATTTTATTCTTTAATTGTATTCCATAAACTTTTTCTTTATTCCTTTAACTTTAAATTTATTTCATTAACTTTTTATTTCACTAACTTTTTATTCCACTAACTTTTTATTCCATTAACTTTTATTCCATTAATTTTTTTTTCATTAACTTTTTATTTCACTAACTTTTTATTCCACTAACTTTTTATTCCATTAACTTTTATTCCATTAATTTTATTCATTAACTTTTTATTCCACTAACTTTTTATTCCATTAACTTTTATTCCATTAATTTATTTCATTAACTTTTTATTCCATTAACTTTTTGATTACACTTATTTTATTCTTATGTAATTATTTATTTGGTTATGTCTTGATAAAATTTAAATTTAAATTTAAAAAAAAAATTCGAAATAAATAAAAAATTTGAAAATAATAATAAAAAAAAAATCTTATCTTAGCTTTATGTTAGTGTTAATTCATACTTGTAAATAAATGTTGTATATATGTTACTTGTTACCTTTTATACTTGTTCATAACTTTTATATTTCATAGTATACATGCATACTTGTTCATAATAGATTTTCATTTATATTTGTTTATAATTTTCTTACTTGTTATATTATTCTTGTTCATACTTGTACATAATGTTCATTATTTTTAATTGTTCATAAATGCTTATGGTAAATATTCACTTTTCCTTATTTTTATTTTTATTTGTAATTAAAAAAAAACATAAAATTCGTAAAAAAAAATTAAAAATTAAAAAAATTTCTTTTTCTTCATTTATTTAATTTTTAAATTCAGAAAAAAATTTAATTAATAAAAAAATTTCTTTTTCTTCATTTATTCGTAAAAATATTCATTTATCTTCACTTTGTGTTAGTGTAAATCTAAATTGTTAAATAAATCTTATACTTATGTTAGTTTGTTAATGAGAAATTGTTTTGTAAATATCATTACTTGTGAATAAAACCATACTTGTAAATAAATTGTTCATACTTGTATAAATTGTTCATACGTAAATTGTCATGTTATATTTGTAAATTGTGCATAAAAAACATACTTGTAAATAGTTATTGCATTCATGCATTAGTCTCAGCTATATGTAGATCACTTGTGCTTCGAAGTTTAGATTTTGATCTTTATCGGCGATGACTCTTTTGTTAACTCTCACCCACGGTAATTGTTAACACTTGAGTCATCTTAATTCCTCTGGAGTAAGAAATTTTCGAGGGTGATGTCTAGGACAAGAGACGGTACTCATAACGGGTTTTGGGTCTAAGAAAATAGCCCTGCCTCTTATGTGTACTCTTTCTAACCTGGTCACTTTTGAAGTTGCCCAAACAGTTGAATTAATCCAAGATATTTACTTGGGCCGCACGGACGTATAAGTCTCCATCTAAACTTTGAAGCTATGTGAACCATATATATCTTTGACTTCCCCCGACATGTAAATATTTTTTATATCTTAATTTACATTATTTGTCATGACAAAGTTAACTTGGATCTTTAGTTTAACTAACTTGCATCTTTCATTCTAACTTGCATTTCATCTTTCATTTAACTTGCATATTTAGTTTAACTTGCATTGCACTCTTCCTCTAACTTACATCTCTTAACTCAAATTGCATCATTAACTTCAATTTGCATATTTAACTTGCATTCTTAACTAATGTACATCTCTGACTAACTAACTTGCATCTCTGTCTAGGCTGGATGGACGTTAAACTTCAAGCGCTTGTTGGGAGGCAACCCAATGTGTTCCCGGGATGTGAAGGAGTCATCAATACAGATTTGCTATCCTTTTACCCTTCACTCTCTTTTATTTTGCTTATTTAGTGTTTTCCTATTATTTTCGTAAATCATCTTCCTTACTTTGATTCTATGTTTAATTACTTCGTATTTTCCTACATTGAGGACAATGTAGAATTTAAGTGTGGGGGAATGGTTTACAATTTTAATTGTTGAAAAAAAAAAATTTTAAAAAAAAAAAATTTCAAAAAAAAAAAATGTGAAAAAATTTTTAAAAGAGAAATTCGTTTAAAAAAAAAATTCAAAAAATTCAAAATATATATGTTATTGTTTTCTTGAATCTTTCTGTTTTAACTTAGTGTTTTTATGAGTCTTAAGTTGCCATTTAACTTGTCAATGATATAAATGAACAGAAAGGAATATGTTATGGCCATAAAGATAATCACTACAACTTGAATTTGTTTGTTAATATTTTGTGATTAAGTGTTATAACTTGAAGATAATGCATGTAAATTGGCATATAAACGAGCATGATAAGATAAGTATGAATCATATGAACCTTATGTGAGCTTTAGAACTTTATATACATCTTTGATGAGTGATTCATAAGTTCTTTGTTTAAATTGATATACATATGCCTCATAACTACTTGCCATAGCTTTTAATGAACTCTAGAGTACTAGAACTTATTCAATGTGATTTTCAAAGCTTTTAAGTCAATAAACTCTCTGATTTTGGATATGATTAAGGCATTAGGGTTAACACCACAAATTCAAATATCCATGTTCCCTATTTTGTGCGCACAAGTTGCGACCCCCTTAGTTTTAACCCTTTTGAGCCCACATTAAGCCTTTCTTTCATCACCATGATTATCTAAACACTTGAGCTTAGTATAGACATCCTTTACCCTTGTTCCAAGAACTCGGTTAAAGACATAATGATTGTGTAAAGAGAAAATAATGATGTTGGAAAGAATTTTATGTGAATTATTTGGATTTACCGACTCATGCTTTGTTGTATCGTTGACACATGTTATTACCTTGATATAAAAAAAAAAATTCAAAAAAAAAATCAAAAAAATCAAAAAAAAAAAAGAAAAAAAAAGGAAAAAAAAAAAGTTGAGTCTCGATCAAGGTAATAAGGTTTGGTTATGTAATGTTTGAGTTAAGTCCCTTACATTTGTAAATCCGACACGAAGAATGATTGTGAGGCCCAACATGATGGAATTAGGCCTATGTTCGAAGGGATAGATTACCAACATCATTGCACTAAGGTTGGGAAGCTATGATACGTTTTGGGAGTCTATTGAGTCTTGGAACGAATTGAGCACCACTTGTCCTATATATTCCTTGCCTCTAAACTTAGCCCCATTACAACCTTCGTAAAGACCTTATGATCCTTAAGATGGTAAATTTTGATTAGTTGAGTTAATCACTTGAGTAAGCTTATGGTTTTGGTTCATTTGCGCAAGTATGTGTTGTTTTTATCTTGAGGTGTTTGTTTGAGATTTTGCAAAAGTACTTCATTTCGATTATGTGAATATTTCTCACATACTTTGAGTGCAAACACAAACCCTTACAAAATTGAGTGAATTTATGAGTGCATATCCTTGTGAGTTGATTCATACTTGTTTTATTCATGTTGAGATCCATTTCACCATATTTACTCATTATCATACTTGTTGAAGCATTTTGTTACAATGTATTAACTCTTAAATTCCATATGCTTAAACGCTTTAAGTGAAAATCTTTTATGCCATGATTGTAATAATGAAATATTGAGACAAATGGTTAAAGGTTACTTGTTTTGAATTCGTAGTTTAATTTTAGTATTTGCTAGGGACTAGCAAAGTTTAAGTGTGGGGGTATTTGATAGGTCATCAAATAAGCATTATTTTATATTATTTTATACCCTTTATACTTAGCTTTTAATATTAAAATATTAAATAAATAGATAAAATAATTTATTTTGTGGTATTTTTGTTTAAATAAATAAAGTTTGTAATTTGGAGTATTTTGGCGAAAGAATCGTCTCGATCGGAATTTTAACGAAAATATTATGGACGAATTTCGGTGAAATATTACTAAATTAGTTAAATTAATTAATTTCAGTTTTCTTACAGCCCAAATCCATAAACTGTGCAGCCCAAACCCATTTCAAGAAATAGCCCAGTCGCCGTCAGCCCAACCATCTGAAGCCCGGCCTGCTGCCAAGCCCAGCGGCCCAACTTGCCCAGGCCCGCAAGCCCAGTTCCGCGCGCCTTCCTCCAGCCAGCGGATTCGTCGGAACGCGCCTACCGAAGCGCCTCTCTTCACTTCGGCGCGCGCTTGCCGATCCTCTGTTCCTCCTTCAGCACCGCCCAGCCGAATGTTCTTCTTTCTTTTCCAGCAAAGGCTGCCGGCCATGCCTTCCCTTTCCAGCTCACTCCAGCCGAATATTCCCCCCTTTTTCAGCTGTTTCTGACAGCCCATTTCCAGCAGCATTTCTTTTGTTTTCTTTAACATCTTTTCCCCACAAACACCACCCAATCTCATCATTTCACTTTTTAATATTTTTATTGTAACTTTTATTTGTTTTTATTTATTTTTTTTAGTGTAATTAGCTTTTTCCCCCTATAAATAGGGGTTCAATTCTTGTATTTGGGGAGTCCCCAATTAGTTTCATTCTTCCATTTCTTTCATTTTTCTTAGTTCTAGTTCTTAGTTAGTTCTTTTGTTTCTCTCTTTTGAGAGACATTTTTGGGGACCATTTTAACTTCTTGTAGATTTTCTTATTAATTAGCTTTCTTTTAATTCTTGTTCTTAATTTATGTTCTTTTTATTTTTCTTAATTTCATTTCTTCTTTACTTTGTTCTTGTGATATTTCTTTGAGATCTCTTAAACACATTTTTATGCTTTCCTTAAGAAATACCTAGGCCAAGTAATTCTAAGGCAATTCAAGAGTTTTAAGACCGAATTCCTCGTATTTCTTCTTCCATCTTCACAAGTTTCCTGCCGCTGTTCGGTGATTCTTGTGAAAATCCATACTTCTCTACTTAAATTCTTGTTATTGTTATTGGTTTTACTTATAATTCAATATATGTGTTGGTATTTTCTTTCTAACATTTGTAAGTAAGAATGCAATCTCCATGTGTTTTACTTTTTGAATTTCTTTTACTTCATATGTTTTAGTACTTAAACTTCAATTCGAAACTAAATGTTGATCCGCTGTTCGGGGCATTTAGAATAGAGTTGAAGAGATTTAATGTTTGATCGCTGTTCGGCGCATTAAATCACTTACTTAAGGTGAATCATATTGTAAGTAATAATCCGCTGTTCGGTGCATTTATAATATGAAAAATGTATGCATGTATTTGAGATGATTAAGGTATGATTTCGTGATTGGTTCAATATGAGCATGATGTTAGAGTGTTGGTAAAAATATGTGTTTGAAGAAAATTCACTAGTACAAAGGTTAAAGTAGAAGTAAAATTAAGTATTTAATTATTTTTACTTGTTTTATTTATTTTATATTTACAACTCTTTTCAAAACCCCCCTTTTCAATTCTTTATTCTTTATTCTTTTATTCTTTTATTCTTTTATTCTTTTATTCTTTTATTCTTCTTTTCTACTTTTAGTTTATTATTCTTTGATTCTTTCATCTCTTTATTCTTTTATTCTTTAATACTTTTAGTTTATTATTCTTTGATTAGTTAATTCTTTAATTCATTTATTCTTTAATTCTCAATTCTTTTATTCTTTAATTCATTAATTCATTAATTTGTTAATTATTTAATTATTTAATTCATTAATTTATTCATTATTCATTTATTCATTACTCTTTCCCACTAACACATTATTAATGTTCCCTAATTTCCCCGGTTAAGAACGATCCCTATTTACCAATACTACATCTACACAAAAAGGGTTTAAATTGCACAACACTCAAATTACGTGTTTAATTTAATGCGTAGTTTGGGCGTAGTCAATTTTTGGCGCCGTTGCCGGGGAAATTGAAAATCATTTTTAATTTGTTAGTGTATGTATATAAATTGTGCATATTATACTTGTTTATAAATTTTACTTTTGTTAATATTATATTTGTTTATACCCTTACTTACTTATTTATATTTTATTTATCCATCTTATTTTTGTTCTTATTATTTTTGTTTATAATGTTCATACTTTACTTATTCATAGTTTCTAATTTATACTCGTTCATAAATGTTCATAATTTTTTTTATATATTTGTTCATATTCAAATTGTTTATGTAAATTTAAAATTCTATCATACTTGTTCATAATTTAATTTAATTTGTACTTGTTATAAATGCATATTGTACATATTCATTTTTCCTTACTTTTAATTTATTTTATTCTTTAATTGTATTCCATAAACTTTTTCTTTATTCCTTTAACTTTAAATTTATTTCATTAACTTTTTATTTCACTAACTTTTTATTCCACTAACTTTTTATTCCATTAACTTTTATTCCATTAATTTTTTTTTCATTAACTTTTTATTTCACTAACTTTTTATTCCACTAACTTTTTATTCCATTAACTTTTATTCCATTAATTTTATTCATTAACTTTTTATTCCACTAACTTTTTATTCCATTAACTTTTATTCCATTAATTTATTTCATTAACTTTTTATTCCATTAACTTTTTGATTACACTTATTTTATTCTTATGTAATTATTTATTTGGTTATGTCTTGATAAAATTTAAATTTAAATTTAAAAAAAAAAATTCGAAATAAATAAAAAATTTGAAAATAATAATAAAAAAAAAATCTTATCTTAGCTTTATGTTAGTGTTAATTCATACTTGTAAATAAATGTTGTATATATGTTACTTGTTACCTTTTATACTTGTTCATAACTTTTATATTTCATAGTATACATGCATACTTGTTCATAATAGATTTTCATTTATATTTGTTTATAATTTTCTTACTTGTTATATTATTCTTGTTCATACTTGTACATAATGTTCATTATTTTTAATTGTTCATAAATGCTTATGGTAAATATTCACTTTTCCTTATTTTTATTTTTATTTGTAATTAAAAAAAAACATAAAATTCGTAAAAAAAAATTAAAAATTAAAAAAATTTCTTTTTCTTCATTTATTTAATTTTTAAATTCAGAAAAAAATTTAATTAATAAAAAAATTTCTTTTTCTTCATTTATTCGTAAAAATATTCATTTATCTTCACTTTGTGTTAGTGTAAATCTAAATTGTTAAATAAATCTTATACTTATGTTAGTTTGTTAATGAGAAATTGTTTTGTAAATATCATTACTTGTGAATAAAACCATACTTGTAAATAAATTGTTCATACTTGTATAAATTGTTCATACGTAAATTGTCATGTTATATTTGTAAATTGTGCATAAAAAACATACTTGTAAATAGTTATTGCATTCATGCATTAGTCTCAGCTATATGTAGATCACTTGTGCTTCGAAGTTTAGATTTTGATCTTTATCGGCGATGACTCTTTTGTTAACTCTCACCCACGGTAATTGTTAACACTTGAGTCATCTTAATTCCTCTGGAGTAAGAAATTTTCGAGGGTGATGTCTAGGACAAGAGACGGTACTCATAACGGGTTTTGGGTCTAAGAAAATAGCCCTGCCTCTTATGTGTACTCTTTCTAACCTGGTCACTTTTGAAGTTGCCCAAACAGTTGAATTAATCCAAGATATTTACTTGGGCCGCACGGACGTATAAGTCTCCATCTAAATTTTGAAGCTATGTGAACCATATATATCTTTGACTTCCCCCGACATGTAAATATTTTTTATATCTTAATTTACATTATTTGTCATGACAAAGTTAACTTGGATCTTTAGTTTAACTAACTTGCATCTTTCATTCTAACTTGCATTTCATCTTTCATTTAACTTGCATATTTAGTTTAACTTGCATTGCACTCTTCCTCTAACTTACATCTCTTAACTCAAATTGCATCATTAACTTCAATTTGCATATTTAACTTGCATTCTTAACTAATGTACATCTCTGACTAACTAACTTGCATCTCTGTCTAGGCTGGATGGACGTTAAACTTCAAGCGCTTGTTGGGAGGCAACCCAATGTGTTCCCGGGATGTGAAGGAGTCATCAATACAGATTTGCTATCCTTTTACCCTTCACTCTCTTTTATTTTGCTTATTTAGTGTTTTCCTATTATTTTCGTAAATCATCTTCCTTACTTTGATTCTATGTTTAATTACTTCGTATTTTCCTACATTGAGGACAATGTAGAATTTAAGTGTGGGGGAATGGTTTACAATTTTAATTGTTGAAAAAAAAAAATTTTAAAAAAAAAATTTCAAAAAAAAAAAAATGTGAAAAAATTTTTAAAAGAGAAATTCGTTTAAAAAAAAAAATTCAAAAAATTCAAAATATATATGTTATTGTTTTCTTGAATCTTTCTGTTTTAACTTAGTGTTTTTATGAGTCTTAAGTTGCCATTTAACTTGTCAATGATATAAATGAACAGAAAGGAATATGTTATGGCCATAAAGATAATCACTACAACTTGAATTTGTTTGTTAATATTTTGTGATTAAGTGTTATAACTTGAAGATAATGCATGTAAATTGTCATATAAACGAGCATGATAAGATAAGTATGAATCATATGAACCTTATGTGAGCTTTAGAACTTTATATACATCTTTGATGAGTGATTCATAAGTTCTTTGTTTAAATTGATATACATATGCCTCATAACTACTTGCCATAGCTTTTAATGAACTCTAGAGTACTAGAACTTATTCAATGTGATTTTCAAAGCTTTTAAGTCAATAAACTCTCTGATTTTGGATATGATTAAGGCATTAGGGTTAACACCACAAATTCAAATATCCATGTTCCCTATTTTGTGCGCACAAGTTGCGACCCCCTTAGTTTTAACCCTTTTGAGCCCACATTAAGCCTTTCTTTCATCACCATGATTATCTAAACACTTGAGCTTAGTATAGACATCCTTTACCCTTGTTCCAAGAACTCGGTTAAAGACATAATGATTGTGTAAAGAGAAAATAATGATGTTGGAAAGAATTTTATGTGAATTATTTGGATTTACCGACTCATGCTTTGTTGTATCGTTGACACATGTTATTACCTTGATATAAAAAAAAAATTCAAAAAAAAAATCAAAAAAATCAAAAAAAAAAAAAAGAAAAAAAAAGGAAAAAAAAAAAGTTGAGTCTCGATCAAGGTAATAAGGTTTGGTTATGTAATGTTTGAGTTAAGTCCCTTACATTTGTAAATCCGACACGAAGAATGATTGTGAGGCCCAACATGATGGAATTAGGCCTATGTTCGAAGGGATAGATTACCAACATCATTGCACTAAGGTTGGGAAGCTATGATACGTTTTGGGAGTCTATTGAGTCTTGGAACGAATTGAGCACCACTTGTCCTATATATTCCTTGCCTCTAAACTTAGCCCCATTACAACCTTCGTAAAGACCTTATGATCCTTAAGATGGTAAATTTTGATTAGTTGAGTTAATCACTTGAGTAAGCTTATGGTTTTGGTTCATTTGCGCAAGTATGTGTTGTTTTTATCTTGAGGTGTTTGTTTGAGATTTTGCAAAAGTACTTCATTTCGATTATGTGAATATTTCTCACATACTTTGAGTGCAAACACAAACCCTTACAAAATTGAGTGAATTTATGAGTGCATATCCTTGTGAGTTGATTCATACTTGTTTTATTCATGTTGAGATCCATTTCACCATATTTACTCATTATCATACTTGTTGAAGCATTTTGTTACAATGTATTAACTCTTAAATTCCATATGCTTAAACGCTTTAAGTGAAAATCTTTTATGCCATGATTGTAATAATGAAATATTGAGACAAATGGTTAAAGGTTACTTGTTTTGAATTCGTAGTTTAATTTTAGTATTTGCTAGGGACTAGCAAAGTTTAAGTGTGGGGGTATTTGATAGGTCATCAAATAAGCATTATTTTATATTATTTTATACCCTTTATACTTAGCTTTTAATATTAAAATATTAAATAAATAGATAAAATAATTTATTTTGTGGTATTTTTGTTTAAATAAATAAAGTTTGTAATTTGGAGTATTTTGGCGAAAGAATCGTCTCGATCGGAATTTTAACGAAAATATTATGGACGAATTTCGGTGAAATATTACTAAATTAGTTAAATTAATTAATTTCAGTTTTCTTACAGCCCAAATCCATAAACTGTGCAGCCCAAACCCATTTCAAGAAATAGCCCAGTCGCCGTCAGCCCAACCATCTGAAGCCCGGCCTGCTGCCAAGCCCAGCGGCCCAACTTGCCCAGGCCCGCAAGCCCAGTTCCGCGCGCCTTCCTCCAGCCAGCGGATTCGTCGGAACGCGCCTACCGAAGCGCCTCTCTTCACTTCGGCGCGCGCTTGCCGATCCTCTGTTCCTCCTTCAGCACCGCCCAACCGAATGTTCTTCTTTCTTTTCCAGCAAAGGCTGCCGGCCATGCCTTCCCTTTCCAGCTCACTCCAGCCGAATATTCCCCCCTTTTTCAGCTGTTTCTGACAGCCCATTTCCAGCAGCATTTCTTTTGTTTTCTTTAACATCTTTTCCCCACAAACACCACTCAATCTCATCATTTCACTTTTTAATATTTTTATTGTAACTTTTATTTGTTTTTATTTATTTTTTTTAGTGTAATTAGCTTTTTTCCCCCTATAAATAGGGGTTCAATTCTTGTATTTGGGGAGTCCCCAATTAGTTTCATTCTTCCATTTCTTTCATTTTTCTTAGTTCTAGTTCTTAGTTAGTTCTTTTGTTTCTCTCTTTTGAGAGACATTTTTGGGGACCATTTTAACTTCTTGTAGATTTTCTTATTAATTAGCTTTCTTTTAATTCTTGTTCTTAATTTATGTTCTTTTTATTTTTCTTAATTTCATTTCTTCTTTACTTTGTTCTTGTGATATTTCTTTGAGATCTCTTAAACACATTTTTATGCTTTCCTTAAGAAATACCTAGGTCAAGTAATTCTAAGGCAATTCAAGAGTTTTAAGACCGAATTCCTCGTATTTCTTCTTCCATCTTCACAAGTTTCCTGCCGCTCTTCGGTGATTCTTGTGAAAATCCATACTTCTCTACTTAAATTCTTGTTATTGTTATTGGTTTTACTTATAATTCAATATATGTGTTGGTATTTTCTTTCTAACATTTGTAAGTAAGAATCCAATCTCCATGTGTTTTACTTTTTGAATTTCTTTTACTTCATATGTTTTAGTACTTAAATTTCAATTCGAAACTAAATGTTGATCCGCTGTTCGGGGCATTTAGAATAGAGTTGAAGAGATTTAATGTTTGATCGCTGTTCGGCGCATTAAATCACTTACTTAAGGTGAATCATATTGTAAGTAATAATCCGCTGTTCGGTGCATTTATAATATGAAAAATGTATGCATGTATTTGAGATGATTAAGGTATGATTTCGTGATTGGTTCAATATGAGCATGATGTTAGAGTGTTGGTAAAAATATGTGTTTGAAGAAAATTCACTAGTACAAAGGTTAAAGTAGAAGTAAAATTAAGTATTTAATTATTTTTACTTGTTTTATTTATTTTATATTTACAACTCTTTTCAAAACCCCCCTTTTCAATTCTTTATTCTTTATTCTTTTATTCTTTTATTCTTTTATTCTTTTATTCTTTTATTCTTCTTTTCTACTTTTAGTTTATTATTCTTTGATTCTTTCATCTCTTTATTCTTTTATTCTTTAATACTTTTAGTTTATTATTCTTTGATTAGTTAATTCTTTAATTCATTTATTCTTTAATTCTCAATTCTTTTATTCTTTAATTCATTAATTCATTAATTTGTTAATTATTTAATTATTTAATTCATTAATTTATTCATTATTCATTTATTCATTACTCTTTCCTACTAACACATTATTAATGTTCCCTAATTTCCCCGGTTAAGAACGATCCCTATTTACCAATACTACATCTACACAAAAAGGGTTTAAATTGCATAACACTCAGAATAAAAGAATAAAGAATAAAAAGAATACAAGAATAAAAGAATAAAGAATAAAGAATTGAAAAGGGGGGTTTTGAAAAAGAGTTGTAAATATAAAATAAAGAAAACAAGTAAAAATAATTAAATACTTAATTCTACTTCTACTTTAACCTTTGTACTAGTGAACTTTCTTCAAACACATATTTTTACCAACACTCTAACATCATGCTCATATTGAACCAATCACGAAATCATACCTTAATCATCTCAAATACATGCATACATTTTTCATATTATAAATGCACCGAACAGCGAATTATTACTTACAATATGATTCACCTTAAGTAAGTGATTTAATGCGCCGAACAGCGATCAAACATTAAATCTCTTCAACTCTATTCTAAATGCCCCGAACAGCGGATCAACATTTAGTTTCGAATTGAAGTTTAAGTACTAAAACATATGAAGTAAAAGAAACTCAAAAAGTAAAACACATGGAGATTGCATTCTTACTTACAAATGTTAGAAAGAAAATACCAACACATATATTGAATTATAAGTAAAACCAATAACAATAACAAGAATTTAAGTAGAGAAGTATGGATTTTCACAAGAATCACCGAACAGCGGCAGGAAACTTGTGAAGATGGAAGAAGAAATACGAGGAATTCGGTCTTAAAACTCTTGAATTGCCTTAGAATTACTTGGCCTAGGTATTTCTTAAGGAAAGCATAAAAATGTGTTTAAGAGATCTCAAAGAAATATCACAAGAACAAAGTAAAGAGGAAATGAAATTAAGAAAAATAAAAATAACATAAATTAAGAACAAGAATTAAAAGAAAGCTAATTAACAAGAAAATCTACAAGAAGTTAAAATGGTCCCCAAAAATGTCTCTCAAAAGAGAGAAACAAAAGAACTAAAAGAAGAAAACTAAAAACTAAGCAAAATGGAAGAAATGGAGCTAATGGGGGACTCCCCAAATACATGAAATGACCTCCCTATTTATAGGGGGGGAAAAGCTAATTACACTAAAAAATAAATAAAAACAAATAAAAGTTATAATAAAAATATTAAAAAGTGAAATGATGAGATTGGGTGGTGTTTGTGGGGAAAAGATGTAAAAAAAAACAAAAGAAATGTTGCTGGAAATGGGCTCTCAGAAACAGCTGAAAAAGGGCCAAATATTCGGTGGGCGCGTGCTGGAAGGGGGATGGTGGGCCGGCAGGCATGCGCTGGAAAGTGAGAGGCTGGTCGGCAGGCGTGAGCTGGGGAGCAGATCCTGTCGTCGGTAGGCGCGCGCTGAAGAGAAGAACTGCGCTTCGGCAAGCGCGCACCGAAGGAAATTGTGGGGCTGGGGAGGCGGGCTGCGCCTGGGCTGCAGCTCTGGGCTGATGTAATTGGGCCGCACGGGCTGGCGCATTGTGGGCTGGATTTTGTTTTTTTATTTTTTTCTTTTTCTGTTGGGCTGGGCTACACAAACAAAATGAAATTTAATTAATTTAGTAATATTTCACCGAAATTCGTCCATAATATTTTCGTTAAAATTCCGATCGAGACGATTCTTTCGCCAAAATACTCCAAATTACAAACTTTATTTATTTAAACAAAAATAACACAAAATAAATTATTTTATCTATTTATTTATTATTTTAATATTAAAAGCTAAGTAAAAAGGGTATAAAATAATATAAAATAATGCTTATTTGAGGACCTATCATCTATTTATAGGAGTTATCTAGGGTTAGGTCATAGTTGTAGTAATGATGGGCTTTGAGGCATGGGCCTTGTTGATGGGCCTCCAAGATGAGCCTTGAACATGGGTTTTAATAATTCTCCCAAGTCGTCTTAAATGGGCCTATTGCTTGGTCAGATGCGGCGTCGACATCAAGTTTGGCCACAATTGCTCGAAGAGTCTGTTTTGAGAAGCCTCCCTGTCTTGTACTCATGGAATGTAGTTATTTAATTTATCTGATAATGGTTATCCTTATAATTTTACTTTGTAATTTTTCTTTTAGCATAAAAAAAAATACACAAAACAAATATGCTAGCGTAGTTTGCATGAAAAAGTTTACATAAAAAAAAAATTGTCCCAAAAAAAAAAGTTTGCATGAAATTGCAATGAGAGCCTACAGAGTTTGAAGTTTTGAATTGTCGATAGTTTTGAGCCCACTTGAGCCCACAAATAAAGCTCATTGCGCTCGTCATCGGTCAAAGCAGCTAGAAGACCTATATTTGTCTTACCAAAATGCCATATATACATTTTTTTAGAAATAATTATAAATTAATTTAGTTTTTAAGTATAACCTATAAAATAGTCAGCATAAAAAAACATATAAAATAATCAATTTAATGTGTTATTAAGATTTTTTGTGTTTTTTTATTGTATTATTTTTTAAAAATTTTATAATACCGTTATACCATTTTTTTATATATAGACGAGTAATTCTCAAAATTTAAAAATTAATGTTTTATATTTATTTTTAGATAAGATAACTCTAACCAACTTTCATATTTTTAGATTTGTTTTAGGAATCTAAACCATTTTAATTCACTAAACTTCTCAGATATTATTGGATACTTTTGAACAATTACAGACTTATAGGTACGTTATCTATTTTTTTTTAAATTGTTTTATTTCTTCGTACGTAAACTATTAATTATGTGCATGTTTTATTCTTTCGTAAATAAATTAATAATTATTTGAATATTACTTATTTTTCTTTCTATTTGAGAGAGGTATATTGTGTATTATATACTTTTATTATACAATTAAAACTCCCACAGGTAAATTAAATTTTTATGTACAATTAAAATTCCTATAGATAAATTACGTACAATAGTTTGTCCAAAATCATATCTTCCACTCAGGTTGGGCTACCTTATCTGAAAAACAAAAAAAAAACAAAAAATTTAATGACGAGTAACAATCATAATGCATAACAAAAAACTCCAAGTGGTCGAATGACACCAAACAATTCACCATAATGATTTTTGGTTTTTGTAACAAAATCAAATCAAATAACACTTTTACTGCAAATGAAACCTAAATTATCAATAATGTAATACGATATGTAATAGCACACTTATAATTCTTTAAAAAATCAATGGACTAAAATTAATGATGCATTTTTACCAACAATAAAAAAAATTATTTCTCATTTGTAATTTCTATTTACTCTAATGAATTAACTTATACTTTGAACTACAAAAATTGACCTATATATAATTAACCCCTATTTTTTATCGGCCTTTTTCAACAACGTATATTTTAGTTGAAAAAAGTTTTGTGGATATGATGGCAATATGCAGAGACGGGGCACAGTAGAGGGCTGGGGGGGCTGTAGCTCATCCCACTTAACTGATACCCATTAAAAATAGCCCTACCCAATTATAAAAAAAAAAAAAAAAGTAGTTTGAATTATAAAAGTAAAACTGCAGGTTGCAACACTCTCTCCCTCACAACTCTCACACTCACGGGAAAGAAGAAAAAAACTCAAGAAAAAAGGTATGCTGCAGCACTCCCATTTTAATTCTTTTTTTCTTTAAGCTTTATCCATCATTTTAATTCAATTTTTCTTCAAGCCTTATTCAAAACATAAAGTATTACTCTCTAATTTTAGTTTTAAATCTAAATTGAATGTAGAGTTTTGGTTTGGGAATATAAGGATTAGAGATTTTTTTTTAGGTTTGATAATTTGAAATTTGAATGTTGAAATTGGGCTTTATGTAGGAGTAATTTAGACATTGACTTATTGAGTGAAAATTGTGGCTATGAAGATTCAATTCACATGCTAGTTGCTATTGTGGGAAGCAAGATTAGTAAATCAATTTTTTTCCCTAATTGTTGATATTAAATGTTTGATTTAATTGGATAAAGATGGTTTATTTTTTAAATGTATATTGTTGCAATTGTGAAATTGATTTATTTTGCTTTTCTTGATTAGTTGGCTAGTAGAACTTCTTGTTCTTAGTTTTTTCTTTGTGGCTTTGTGTTTGTGAATTTTTTTATAACAATTTGTGTTGATAGATTTTGTTATGTGTATGCTTATATGAATTTTAATCATCATCAATAGGTTTTCTATCATAATGACGGATCACAATCGAAATCCTCAGAAATCAAAGTTAAAGAGTTTGTTATCGAATTATATATAAAAAAATTATTCATCATCAAGTAGCAAGCCTTCAGAGTCTTTATATACTCCAATTTGTGATGAAACTCATCCTAAGTCTCTTATTGTCGAGCCTTAAGTAGAGAGAGTTGAGTCTCAAAGAGCCAATGATGATCAAGATTTTAATATGAATTATTTTGAACGTGATCCCGGATTATGTCGTCTAATATCCAAATATCCAGTTAATGAACATGACAATGTTCGACGAGCATATGTTCTTTTAGGACCATGTCAACCTAAATTGGATACATACCCAAGTAGACTTGATGGAAAGCAATATCGTCAGTTTCAAAGTGCATGGTTTGATAATTTCCCTTGGCTTGAATATTCCGTTGATTAAGATAGGGCATTTTGTTTTCCATGCTTCCTTTTTGACAATAGCCCATTGCATCCAACGTTTATCATTGATGGGTATCAAAATTGGAAGAGAGTTGGGGGAAAACATTGTACTTTTCAACATCATATGGGTAGTTTAAATTCACCACATCATCTTGCTATGCAAATGTGGAGTAATTTAAAAGACTCCTCCTCTCATATTGAAAAGGTGGTAAATGCGCAATCATCAAAACAAGTGATGGAAAATCGGTTGCGACTAATCACCTCAATAGAGGGTGTGAGGTATCTAGCAACTCAATCATTGGCATTTCGAGGTAATGACGAATCCATTAGCTCATCCAATCGGGGAAATTTTGTTGAGCTCATAAAGAGTTATGCAAGAATGAATGTAGAAGTTGAGAAAGTTGTCCTAGAAAATGCTCCTCAATTTGCTAAGTATATTTCAAACGATATACAAAAGGAGATACTACATATTTTTGCTAACAAAGTGAGGAAGAAAATTTTGAAGGAAATGGGACAGAGCAAATTCAGTATTCTTGTTGATGAATCACTTGATGAATCCGGTAAGGAACAAATGGCCATTATCCTTAGATTTATTGATTGTGATGGATATGTTCATGAGCGCTTTTTTGATATCGTGAGTGTTGAAGATACTAATGCATCAACTCTTAAGGAAGAGATATGTAAAGTGTTTACTAAACATGATATTCTTGTGGAAAATATGCGTGGACAAGGTTATGATGGTGCAAGTAATATGCGAGGTGCATGGAAAGGATTACAAGCATTGTTTCTTCAGGATTGTCCATATGCATATTATGTGCATTGCTTTGCTCATCGATTGCAACTAGCTTTAAATGGTGCAGCTAAAGATGTGAGAATTATTTGGAGATTCTTTTTTATGTTGACTAATATTGTCAATTTTGTTACTTCTTCCGCTAAGCGTCGTAATGAGCTAAGATTTATTCGAGAAGCTGAAGTTAAAGCATTGTTGGATTGTGGAGAACTTGAAACAGGTAAGGGACTTAATCAAACTCGTTGTTTGAAACGAGTTGGAGCTACACGTTGGGGCTCTCATTATGCTTCTATTACTAGTGTAACAACCCGTACCTTCAGGAAGGGTACAAATGTAATTTTGTAAAAGAATTGTATAAAAGGACGATTTTGCCCTTGTAAATAGTGTGTCAAAGTTGAATTTTTGATTTACAGGTTGGATGAGTGTTGACCATTGACCGTGACGTAGTTTAGGACGTCACGAGTCCGTAGACAGGTGGCATGACCGATTTGGACAATCGGAGAAAAAGTTATGACGTTCGGAAGATTGAGGGCGTTATCGTAATTTTGACTAAATAGAGGAAAATGTTGAATTTTTAGTGGACTCTTGATTTTCACGTAGACCGAGGACCGTTAGATAGCTCTCGACGTCCTGAGTACAATGACAGGCGGCACGCTGTCATCGGACGTCAGACAGACTAGTTATGGGTCTGGAAAGTTGAAGGGCAAAATGGTAATTTTAATTCTAGAGGCATTTTGGTCTTTTTCTCTTAGGACCAATCAGATAAGGGCAAGTGGCATTAGTGGGCTTGGATATTTGTTCTCTGGTCCATGAGAAATTGGACACGTGGAAATGACTAGATGGTTTTAGGATTTGTTTACAATATACACGGCCACATTTTGATCGATTTCAACCGTGCATTTTGGTTGAGAGCAGAAAGCAGAGAGGAGGAAAGTGAGAGACTTTGATCAATTCTGTGAGCGTGAGAGAGTTTTGTGGACTAGTGAGTGTGACAAAGAGAAGAAGGAGAACTGGTGAGTGTTTGGGGGAGTGAAATCGTGCAAGAAACACGGTGGTCGGAGGGTTTGATTTTCAGAGAAAACAGAGAGAGCTGTGGTGACAGGACCCATCCCAATCCCCCCGGGATTAGTGCGGGATGACCCTGCTCCCGTCTGACACGAAGTGTCAGACAAGGGATATTTCCGACCTTTGCCCTCCCGGGCTATCAGAGTACGCCAGGATCCGGAGGAGGCATGTGATATCTCGATCTCTGCTACAGTCCACATCCGCTGTCAACCTGAAGGGTATTAAAAACAGAAAGGTTGTGAGTGGACAAAAATAAAGATTTTATAAAACATTTCCATAAGAAGACCTTTATACCCTCCACTAAAAAGCATGCATGCATAGTAAAACCATTTATCCAATAATATATGTTAAAACATCCATAAATAGGGTCACAACCCCAAGTTCCGTAAATACAAGTCTCACGGGCTCCTGCCCAAAACCAATTTACAGAAAATCAGAACATAGTAAGCATATGTGGGATCTCAGCCCAAATCCATTTATCATCATAAAACACAGTTTTCCCAAACCAATTGAAATCATGTTTATCCAATATATTCATATCCAGAACCTGTCACGGTAAAATAAAGCTACACGTGTGCTAACCGGGGTCTCAAACCCAAGTCTCTCCAGGGTCCACCCAGGTCAAAGTCCGTAGATCTATGACCCTCCCTGAAGGTAACGAACCATGCCCATCCTGAGAGTAAGGAACCCAACTGGGGGGCGACTCCACTCAGTCAGTGCTCCGTGACTACTCCGGGGTCCACCCAGGCCAACGACCCTCCCCGGAGGAGACAATCATATATATAGGATGGAATATGAAAAACCTTTTGAAACCATTCTTGAAACCTTTCAAGGATTCATGCCCGGCCCCCATAAGCCGTCATGAACCATAAAATCCTTTCATGGGTTCATGCCGGTTCCCATAAACCGTCATGACCCGTAAATCCATTTCAGGGGTTCATGCCGGTTCCCATAAACCGTCATGACCCGTAAAAACCATTTGTAATACATAACTGGGCCCTAGGCCCGAATCCACATACAAACTGGACCCCCGGTCCGAATCGTAAACCAATTGGGCCTCCGGCCCGATTCCGTAAATCAAATGGACCTCAAGTCCGAGAATTACCTTTTCAAATCCAAAATCATTTCATTAAATTATATTCCAGTACGGAAAATCAGAGTAAAATCGGAAAACCTTGATTTACGTGCAAGCACGTAAATTGCCTCGTAATGCGTGAAACCATATAATTCACAATCATCCAAATCAACATCATAAAATCATATTCATAATCCATTTGGAAATCCAAAACCATTTCATTTAGACCAATAAAGACATACAGCCCCGTATAGGCACCGTATAGGGCCGAAATCTCGAAATACGTGCCTATACGTAACCACACATCCAAATGCACTCATGGCAACACAAACAAGTATTTAAACATATAATAAACATTTATGCATGCACTAATTTAGAAAACAAGGTCCACTCACAGACTGTCCGAAGCCGCGTCTCGATACGCGTGCCATACGGCTCCCCGAGCCGATCACCGTCACCGGGACTTCCAAACCTGTCCATATTAATTTAGAGGGTTACTAACTACTTATATAACCCCTCACTAAAGCCCCGTAATTTTCCCGTATTTTTAACTATTTTTAATCCCGAACCTAAACCTTCCGATGCCCCGAAACATATCGAGACGGTGTCCGATCGACTCGAACCCAGTCCCAAAATGTTCGTTACATCGAATAGATGATTTCCCGTGTTGAACACTTCCCCAAAAACCCTAGCACGCGCCCACACGCGCCGCCTGAAGTGGCTGCGCGTGGGAGCCACGCGCCTGTGAACAGTGCTCCTTCAACCCCTCGACGGCCGGTTCAGACCGACCGGTCCGGTTCGTTCCTGCAACTGGACCGGCGTAACCGGTCCAGGGTCCTACAACCCTCATTTTTCATCCGTTTTCTTCCATTTTAATTCCTACATTCCTATTTTTGTGTTTCCTATCCATCCCAATTAACGAAACCCATCACAACCTACAAAATCACACGGTCCAAGTTTGAACCTCACGGTTCAAACTTCTCCTTTTCTCCCCACGGCTTCCCAGCCGTCCCTAACCACCAAAACCTCACTAATCACCCCCTAGCAACCTAAATAATCCATCCTAATCATCCAAATCGACCCATAACTACAGAAATGAAAAATGGATTGAAATCGGTTAAAACCGATACCTTTCGGGCTTCACGGCTCCACCGTCCACGGCGGCGTGCCCTTGGCCGGCCACCAGCATCCACACATCCTCTCCTTACTCTCTGGTCCTCTTAGTCATGATCAAATAAGGTTGGGTTGGATTTGGGTGATGGTTTACACGGGTTGGGTTGTTTGGAAACAAAGAAAATGAATGATCGAGGCAGGTGGGAGGTGCATGAATGAAAGCTAAGAGCCAGTGGATGGGTGACACTTGTCACTCATCCATTGGGCCTCCAGTAAATATCTGGGCCCACTAGAGACAAACTGCACTTCTTGTCTCGTAAAACGTGCCATCGTGAATAGTAACCGGGAACTTCCGTGAACCGTAACTTCACCGTCGAACGTCCGAATTCGACGTGCCGCCTGTCTACGGATTCGTATCGTCCTTATCTACATAACGGTCTTCGGCCCTCGGCCATCGGACCTCCTGGTCAAAAAGTCAACTTTTGACCTACTATTCACCCAAATTACCAAAATGCCCCTAAACTTCCGAACGTCATAACTTCTTCCTCGAACGTCGGAATTGAACGTGCCACCTGTCTATGAACTCGTGACGTCACGAACTACGTTACGGTCATCGGTCAAAGTCCATTTGACCGCCCGATTGAAAAGTCAACGTTTTGCCACCACTAGGGGCAAAACGGTCATTTCGCATCGTTCGTCCGATTTCGCTCTACTAATCATGGATTAGCCTCACTAATCGTGATTAGTCACTAATATAATCATGGAATTTGGGACGGGTCGTTACATGTGGGACAGAGGTGGTGGTTGTGCCGTGTGTTGGCTTAATCCAAGCTAAGAGGAGGCTAAGACGGTTGCAGGAGACTCAGTGGACACTGTGGTACACGGCGGTGCAGACGGTGGAGGACGAATCGAAGGTGAGACCCAAATCCCCTGTTTTTCCCGTTTTGTTTATTTCGAAAGTCGTGGCTTTTGGGTTAGCGTCGAGGGCTTTGGTGCTCCCTTGTCTGATAGTTATGCTTATGGTTATTTTGAGGTTCTTTTGGTACTTTAAGTGTGATTGTCAGACGGGAGCAGGGTTCGTTTCGGGTATCGAGGTGATATTTGGGACGGGTCCTGACAACTAGTTTGATAGAATTGTTTAAAGAGACAAAATTACTTCTTCTGGATATCAGAGAGCATGGACCTACCCAACAATTTCGTGGTGATGCTGATAGTAACTATATTGCTATGATGTCTTTTGATTTTGTGTTTTCTTTGATTTTGCTTGATAAAATTATGGGAATCACTGACTTTCTCTCCCAAGTTTTTCAGAAAAAATCACAAGACATTGTAAGTGCTTTAAACTTTGTTTCAAATAAAAAACTTCAGCTTCAACAGTTAAGGGAACATGGTTGGGATGAAATATTTGGAACTGTGAAATCATTTTGTGAACTACATGATGTTGATATGCCTGATATGAGTGCTCGTTATATGATGGGCACAGGTCGTTCTTGTCAACAAACAGATTTTATTACAGTTGAGCACTATTATCGGATTGATGTCTTTAATGAAGTTATAGATCATCAGTTGGGTGAATTGAGTGATAGATTTCCGGAGAATACAGTTGAACTTCTCATACTTAGCACATCATTGGATCCTCGTAATACCTTCAAGTCATTCAATGTAACGACCCGTCCCGAATTCCTAGATTATATTAGTGACTAATCACGATTAGTGAGGCTAATTCGTGATTAGTTGAGTGAAATCGGACGAACGATGCGAAATGACCGTTTTGCCCCTGGCGTGGGTAAAACGTTGACTTTTCATTCTGGCGGTCAAATGGACTTTGATCGATGACCGTGACGTAGTTCGTGACGTCACGAGTTCATAGACAGGTGGCACGTTCAATTCCGACGTTCGAGGAGGAAGTTATGACGTTTGGAAGTATAGGGGCATTTTGGTAATTTTGATTAAAAAGGGGCAACTGTTGACTTTTTGACCAAGAGGTGTCAGGACCCACCCCGAAAATCGAGGTAAATCCTGCTCCCGTCTGACACCCCGACACAACACCAAGGTAACTACTAAACTACACCGTCAGACGCAAGAAAAAAATAAGTACAACACCCCGAAGTCAAGTTTTACAGAGTATAGTACTGAATACAACAGAAAGAAAACTGGTAACTAGATACACGCACACGAAAAACTTTACAACACTCCGGGATCGCTCTCGTGACTTCTATGCCTCAGACGTTGCCTCGACGCCGAAACCCCGCGTTCGCTCCACGACCTGGAGGGCAAGTTAAAACAGAAGGTGTGAGTGGACCATAAATAATAAAATCATTTCCGAAAACCATTTCATAATAAAACCAGGGTTTTAGCCCTCCGTTTTGAAACCACATGCATAACCCAGTTACTAAACAGTTATAAATCACATAAACTTCATCATAAAAACAGAAACACTATAAAAACAGTTACAGAAATCATACCATCAACGTCTTAAAACATAAGTATCAGAAACATAAGTAGCAAGCCATAACCAACCAATCAAACCTGCTGGATCTATCCGAGACTTTAAACTCCCGAGTCTTTAAACTCAATCCAGGCCTCAATAATATCCGAGTCTTTAAACTCAATAGGCCTACGGGGGAAATATCAATATATCCGAGTCTTTAAACTCCCGAGTCTTTAAACTCAATCCGGGCCCGTCCCCCGTCAATCAATATCCGGGTCTTTAAACCCAATAACCAGATCCAGCAAATCCGATCCAAAACCATTTGAAAATCATTTATCAATCCACATCCAAACCCGAATCCGAAATCACTGGTTTGATGCCCTTCCGGCATCCAAAACCGTTATTCCTAACCCAAATCCGGAAATCCACTTTCCAACTTTAAAACCAAATTCCGAGGCGCGAAATCCGATTCTAAAATCGAAAACCTTAATCACCAAATCATTTTTCAGAATCCCGTTATGAACAGTCAAACCACTTCTCCATTGAAATCCCAAATCCAGAGCATCATATTCAGAAATTACACTTTTCTCGTAAAACGTGTTGAAAACCGAACTTTCTCGAAAAATGTGTAACCATGTAAAATCAACAAAGCATATCCGATAAACATAAAATCATAATTAAAACCATAAAATAATTATAGAAAAACAGTTATGCATGCTCGAATTTAAGGAAAGGGTCCACTCACAGTACTGAGCCCTCAATCGCGTCTCGAACGTCCCGTACGTTCCTCAGCTTCCTCGGGAAGTCCCGATACTGTCAACAACCGCCAAAGTACGTTACTAACACATCTACTAAGGTCCACCTACTTTTACCCAAAAATCCCCGAGTCCTAAACGTAACGAATTTAAACCCTAAACCTTTACCCTCGCGGAACTAACCTCAAACAACGTCGGAACAACCCGAAACCAATTCCATTAGATTCGTCACAACACCCAGACTAAAAACCATGTTGATCGTTTTCCCAACCGCTACCGCACGCGCCCCCACGCACCGCCTAAAGTGGTTGCGCGTGGCCCTCACGCGCCAGCTACAGTGTCACCAGCAACCTCTGGTCGACCCGGTTCGAAACAGTCCCTGCAACTCGAACCGGCGTGACCGGTTCTCCTCCGTGCCTGCACCAAAACTGCTCCTCTCTTCACCATCTGCTTCATCCCGTCCTAAGGAACTCATCCCCCTCACTCTAACACCTCAACGCATCCTACAACTCGTTGACTCAAGCTCGAACAAAACTCGAACCAGTCCCCTGTTTCACGATCCCTTCAACCCGGTCACCCCCCGTCACGGTGACTGTCTTAAACTCTTCCTAGAACCTCTCTGAGTCTTACCCAACTCACCAAAATCGTCGACTCACGTCCAAAAGCCACGACTCAACGTTTGAAGCAAAACGGAAAAACAGAGCACACCAGTACTCTCCGTCGTTCCAGCATCCGCCGTGCACTTCCCCGTCACGGCTGCACAACCAGCAGCTACCTAGGACCCTACTGAGTCCCCCAGACCTCACTGGACTCCTCGATTCAACCCCAAAAGCTACAACTACACGTCTGAACCTAAACGGTAAAACAGAGCACAGATAGGAAAGTAAAGAAATTACCTGCGTCCTGCTCTCCACCGTGAGCTCCGCCGTGTCCACTGGGTTCCTAAGGCTCCACTCTTGTCTCTAAAGACCACCAGCAGCGTCGATTGATCGACCACAGCAGCACCACCACCCAAAACTCCTCAGTGCTCTCTGTTTTCTCTGATTTTCCCGTGAGTTCACACTTAGCACACACACACACTAAGTCTTCACCTCCCAACCTTCTCACTGTCTCCCTCTCAAGCTCTGATCACTCTCACACCCTCACAAAACTCCCACTCTCACCGTGCTTGATAGATTCCTCCCCAATTCCCAGTCTCTGTTTCTCTCTTGGTCGAAGAACACACACGCACTACACGGTTAACCCCCAAATTATTGGACCCGTGCACAAAATGCTGGAACCCTCTAGTTCCCCTACACGTGTCACCATCCTCTCATCTCCCTCACAAATGTCTCAATCTCAGCCCTCCATTTGTCCCTCTCTGTTGCACAAATCCCAAGTGCAAAAGACCAAAATGCCCATTCTTGAACCCCAAAATTACCATTGTGCCACTACCTTTCTAGACCCGTAACGCACACATCGTAAGTCCGATGAATACGTGCCACCTGTCATCGAACTCAGGATGACAAGATCTATCTAACTATCCTCGGTCAATGTACAAAAGCCCGTTCGTATGAAAAGTCAACTTTTTCCCCCTACTTAGCCAAATTACGGTTATGCCCTCAACCTTCCGAACATCATAACTTCCTCCTCGGATGTCGGAATCGGGCGTGCCACCTGTCTACGGATTCGTGACATCCTAAACTACATCCTGGTCATCGGTCAAAGTCCATTTGACCACCCGAACTAAAAGTCAACTTTTTGCACTGATCTCACCTTAATCACTATCTTAGCCCTAATTTTTGGGACGGGTCGTTACAAGAGGTCCGATGGTCGAAGACCGAAGACAGTTACGTAGATAAGGACGATACGAATCCATAGACAGGCGGCACGTTGAATTCGGACGTTCGACGGCGAAGTTACGGTTCACGGAAGTTCGAGTGCACTATTGCACATTTTTCGAGACGGACACTTATTTGGACTTTAGTGGGCCCAGATATTTTATGGAGGCCCAATGGATGAGTGACACTTGTCACCTATCCACTGGCCCTTGATTCCTATTCATGCATATCATGACAGGACCCGCCCCGATCCCACAGGGACCACAAGGGGACGTGTCCTGCTCCCGTCTGACACCCAATAATTCATACCAATTTTAACCTTAAAACGTCAAATGCATAAATAACCAAATTAAAGTCATACATCAAATCCGAATTAAACGAATGTCAGACAAGGGATGAAATTCAAAATTACAAGTTGCGAGCACGACTCTATAGTAAACCTGCAGGTACGCCACCCAACAGGGGTTCAGGTACGCAGAAGTAGATCTATGCCTCAGCCTCAGGTTCCTCCTCTACCTCAGTATCACGACCTGGAGGGGTTACCAAAAACCTTAAGGGTGAGTGGACCGAACTCAAGTTTATAAAATCATTTGATAAGTAACACATATAATTTACCCCTCCGTTTTCCAAACATGCATGCAGCATCCTTTAAAATCATAAATAATATAATATGAATCATAAGGCATGTAATAAAACCATAACCATAATTTTAGCTACTGCACTATACACTCCAATCTCGACATCCCAGATGTCTGACGTCCCTGACGTCCAATAAGGTCACAATCACAAGGCTACGCGTGCCACTCGGGTCTCAATTCCGAGTTCAATCCTCGAACCCCGTTCGGGTACAGCATCCCCGATGCTTAGCGTCATAGACGCTGGACGTTCTAGACGTCCGTGACCTCTTCGGGGTACCTCATCCGGAGGAGACAGTATCTTATGAATGGATCTATACAGTGCAGTACCAAAAACATTTTATTGATATCCACATGCAAGCATATATATACATAAATAGAATCCGAACCAATCATTAAGTTTCATCGGACGGGTCTCAAGCCCAAATACCGTGAAACGTGCCATAACCATATTTTCCATATTATCAAAACCATTATTGTTTTTAGCATGTGAATAAGTATAATAAACCAGAAAACACTTATGCACGCAAGGGTTTAAGAAAATGGCCCACTCACAGTACAATCCTGCTAGAAACCGAACGTATACCCTCGTCCTGGTACAATTGTACAATCCCTGTCAAGTCCAAAGTATTCGTAAAGGTCAATTTAAACCCCCAACATTCAACCATGAAAGCCTAGGCCGAAACCGGCCCGGGAAAGCCGCCCGAACGCGCTTCCCAATGCAACAAACCTTAATTTGACCAACTTAATGATCTCCGATCGACCCGAAACCACCGCCATTGGATCCGGATCGTCGAAACCTAAAGAATGGTTGTGGTCCCACCAAACGTACTGTTCACACGCGCCCACACGCGCCAGTCAACGCGTCGGTCAACGCAGGAACAGTCCCTGCTGACGTCATCGCTGACGTCACTGCTGACGTCAGCATGACGTCATGCTGACGTCATGTGACAGCTGTCAGGTCTGACATGTCAGACTCTGACAGGTGCCACGTGTCGACATCCGATTGGTCCACCTCACTGATCTGTCAGGCCACGTGTCAGATCTGACATGTGCCACGTGTCAGCACGGCACTGGTCCACGTCACTGACATGTCAGTGACACGTGGCAGTCCCTGATTGGGCCACGTCACTGACATGTCAGTGCTGACTGTGCACTGACATGTGACATGTGTCGGCTCACGGTTGGTCCACGTCACCTGACAGTCTAACAGGGTGCCACGTCATCACCTCTGTCCTCAGACGGGTTGACCCGTATCTCTGCAACTCGGGTCGATCAGACCCGCGATCAAGACCCGGTCACCATTTCACCATTTCTCAATCATTTTCGTTCAGGGTTATTCCTAACTACTCGTCTTAATCCCAGGAAGGGTTCTATGGAAACAAAATCGATGAACACAGATAGGATCGAAGGCTTACCCCGATGAACAGACCCGGTTTCCGTCGCCGTTTGCACTCCGTTCAGGCTACCTCCGGTCACGCAATTGATCCCAATAGGTTCCTAACAGTTTCTAGAGTTGATTAGGGTAAATAAAAACCAAAACCAAACGTTGGAATTCAAGTTACCAAATTCTGGGTTTTAAAACCGTTTCGGGTTTTCCCGGTTTCCCTACCTCGCCGCCGTCCTCCGCCGTGATCCCTACCGTCTGCCGCCTCACCCGTCCAGTCCAGCGTCACTCAGAGCAAGGGTCAGATGCAATGGTGTGATGGTTTGGAATGGGCAGTATGTGAGTGTGTCGGGTAAGGAAATATATAGAAATGGAGGGAAAGCTGCACAATGGAATGAACGGTCCAGATTAGATCTTGAAATGAGATCAAAGGCTGAGATTAGATCAGGGGTGTTTCAGATCAAGGGCTGTGATTAAATAGGTGATTTAAATGGTTTTTAATCCCATAGTGGATCTGATCCAATCCAGCCAATGGGTGAGTGACACTTGTCACTCACCAGGTGTCCTCCAATCAGAACTTTTAGAATAAAATATTCGACACGAAAACTGAGACACGAACTTTCTGATTTCACGTTTCTGACCATAACTTCCTCGTACGGAGTCCGATTTCGGCGTGCCGCCTGTCTACGGACTCAGGACGTCGAGGCCTACCTGACGGTCCTTGAGTCAACTGAAAATTAGTTGCCAAAAGAAAAGTCAACATTTCCACCCCCAAATGTCCAAATTACGGTAATACCCCTGAACTTCCGGTAGTCATAACTTTTTCCCTGATCGTCCGAATTGGACTTGCCACCTGTCTATGAACTCGTGACGTCCCGAACTACGTCACGGTCATATGTCAAAGTCCGTTTAATTCATCAATCAAAAAGTAAACAATTGGCCATACCCAAAACAAGGGTAAAAGCGTCAAATCACACAATAAATTACAATATTGAAATCCTCGAATTTCCGGGGTGTTACATATCATCCCATTGCATCGATCATTCATCCATTTTCTTCCATTCCTCCCACCAAACCCGATCCCATTTCTCACCCAAAACCCAAACCCTTAACCTTTGAATAATTGTGAGAGACCAGGGAGTGAGAGGAGGACCGGGTGGACGTGGTGGCTGGCCAGGCAGAGCCGCCGTGGGCGGCGGAGGAGAAAACCACCACGAGGTACTCGGTTTACCCATTTTAATTAGTTTTCGATTTCTAGTTGTTATGGGCTTGTTTGGATGATTGGTTTGAACTAAATAGGTTGTTAGGACGTGGTTAGGAATGTTTTGAGGGGTTTTGGACGTTGAGGAGCCCTGGGGTGAGGTTTTGGATTTTTGAACCGTGAGCACCAAATTGGACTGGTCGGATTTTGGTTGTTTTAAAGGTTCTAATCAATTGGGTTAGGTTCCTAGGATTAATTAAGGAAGAATGGAATTGATTATGAGTGAAACAGGTAAAAATTTGACCAGTTATGGACTTGGACCGGTCACGTCGGTCCAAGGTGCAGGTGAACAGGCCGGTTCAGACCGGCTGCGCGAGGAAGAAGACGCTACTGTAGCCGGCGAGTGAGGCCCACGCGCAGGCCACTTCCAGGGGCGCGTGACGGCGCGTGACGGGGAATTTGGGGGAGGTTCCAACATGTAAAATCTTCTATTCGATGTAACGAACATTTTGGGACTGATTTCGCGTCAATCGGACATCGTTTCGATAGGTTTCGGGGTGTCGGAAGGTTTAGGATCGGTTTAAAAATAGCTAAAAGTTCGGGAAAATTACGGGGCTTTGATGGGAGGTTAATTAAGTAGTTAGTAACCTTCTATTAAAATTTGGACAGGTTTGGGAGTCCCGGTGATAGCGATCGGCTTGGGAGAGCCTATGACACGTAAATCGAGGCGGCAGCTCGGACGGTCTGTGAGTGGACTTTGATTTCTAAACTGTGATGCATGCATAAATGTTTTATATGGATTATGAATGTGATTTGATGATGTTGATTTGGATATTTGTGAATTGTATGGTTTCACGTATTTCGAGGCGATTTACGTGCTTGCACGTAAATCGAGATTTTCCGATTTTACTCTGATTTTCCATTCTTATGGTTTTGGAAATAGTTTAATGAAATGATTTTGGATTTGAAAAGGTAAACTCGGGTTCGAAACCCATTTGATTTACGGAATCGGGCCGGAGGCCCAGTTGGTTTACGATTCGGACCGGAGGTCCAGTTTCTATGGGGATTCGGGCCTAGCGCCCAGTTATGTGTTACAAATGGTTTTTACGGGTCATGACGGTTTATGGGAACCGGCATGAACCCTTGAAATGAATTTACGGGTCATGACGGTTTATGGGAACCGGTATGAACCCATGAAAGGATTTTATGGTTCATGACGACTTATGGGGGCCGAGCATGAATCCTTGAAAGGTTTCAAGAATGATTTCAAAAGCTTTTTCATATTCCATCCTTTATATATGATTGTATCCTCCGGGGAGGGTCGTTGGCCTGGGTGGACCCCGGAGTAGTCACGGAGCACTGACTGAGTGGAGTCGCCCCCAATTGGGTTCCTTACTCTCAGGATGTGCATGGTTCGTTACCTCCAGGGAGGATCATTGATCTACGGACGTTGACCTGGGTGGACCCTGGAGAGACTTGGGTTTGAGACCCCGGTTAGCACACGTGTAGCTTTATTTTACCGTGACAGAAACTGGATATGAATATAATGGATAAACATGATTTCAATTGGTTTGGGAAATTGTGTTTATAATGATAAATGGATTTGGGCTGAGATCCCACGTATGTTTACTATATTATGGTTTTCAGTAAATGGGTTTGGGCAGGAGCCCGGGTGACTTGCGTTTACAGAATTTGGGGCTGAGACCCTAATTATGGATGTTTTAACATATATGATTGGATAAATATTTTTACTATGCATGCATGCTTTTTAGTGAAGGGTATAAAGGTCTTTTATGAAATATGTTTTATAAACACTTTATTTTTGTCCACTCACAGTCTTTCTGTTTTTAATACCCTTCAGGTTGACATTGACATCGGATGTGGACTGTAGCAGAGACCGAGATATCACATGCCTCCTCCGGATCCTGGCGTACTCTGATAGCCCGGGAGGGCAAAGGTCGGAAATATCCCTTGTCTGACACGTCGTGTCAGACGGGAGCAGGGTCATCCTGCACTAATATCGGGGGGATTGGGATGGGTCATGTCATTCAATATTGATCATATATGTAAACTTGCTGAGAAGTATTATCCTAGTGATTTCCTTCCAAGTGATTTGAAAGCTTTGAGAACAGAGTTGAGATATTTTGAGAATGATATGCATCGCCAGCCTTGCTTCAAGAACATCACCACTCTTCCTGAATTATGCCAAATATTGGTGGAAACAACTTTGGCAGATAACGATTGTTTGATATATAGGTTCGTTCGGTTGATATTGACTCTTCCTGTTTCAACTGCAACAACAGAACGGGCTTTTTCATCTATGAGAATTATCAAGAATCGACTTCGAAACAAAATAGGTGATGAATTTCTTGCTGATTGCATGACCCTCCACATTGAAAGAGACTTACGCTTATACTATTGGCAATGAAGAGATAATTGAGGATTTTGATGCTATTAAGACTCGAAGGGTACAATTTAAAATTAGAAAGTAATAATTTGTACTTGAATTGCATGTTTAATTATGGTTTTTGTTGTAATTTGTTTATTTTTACTATCAAACTTTTATTTACGTATGTACGTAGATGCATTTAAGGGTAAGACTTATTACGTCCCCCTGATTAGGTGTATCCTTTTATGTTTATTAATGAAGTTCACTTGTACCGTAAAGTTTCTTCAGAATTTAGTATATAAATCTAGCTCATCCGAAATTTAGAATCAGGAACCGTCACTGACAATATAGTTGACGGCTAGCTTGACCGGTGGAGGATGGAGGATGGAGGAATTAAAGGTAATACTTTTGAAGCCAATTGATTGCTAGCTTACAGCGTCCATTGTCGGTGGATTCCGATAATAAATCTGATAATACTGTTTATCAATTAAGAATGTACGTTAGAGAAACGTAATTCATGTGAAGGAAAAAAAAAAAATTTGAAAACAGGAATGAGGTAAAATCGTGAAAGAGCAAAAGTCTATATAGGGTTTTAATTTCTTCCCCAAGCATTGCTTGGAACTCATGAAGTTACAATCAACATAAATACTGTCTTTCCGACAATATTGCTCGTAAATTTGATTGAAATTAACGAATGTTCACACGCATTACGATGATGTTAAAAACAATTTGAGGTGATAATTCATGTGTTCATTAAGAACAGATGTATGGTTGAGCTACTCACAGTCAATTTTGGAGATCAACATGGATTCCTGGTCATGGTCATGCATGTTCTAGTTAGGCATCCACCAAGCATACGTAGCTCAACTAATATATACATATCACACTCTGATTAATTTATTTTCTTAGTATCGTATTACTTTAAAATTTCTACAATGTTCTTGTTAACTTTTGGAAGTTACAATGTGGATATAGAACCGCATAATTAATCATACAAGAAGTTGAACCTTCTTTTTTTTCTAGTGTGAAAAAGACGGCTATTGTTTAAATATGTGTTTAGGGTCATAATCCTCATTAGCTTTTATGTTACTAATACAAGAGACATTGTGGGAAGACACAATCAATCGATCTCATGCATGATTTCTTGATTTTTAATCAAAAAGTACATCAATGAATGAATTTAAAATAGATTAATTGAACACAAAGCTTCGATGTTATGAAAAATGGCACATTTTTGTGGCGGTTTAATTACCATTTTGATTGATTGTTTTTAATTTTCACTTTTTAGCTAGCACTAATATAAGCTACTTTGAGGTTTAGTTTTGGAGTTCTCTAATGGTCTCTTGTGGAAATTAAATACTCCAAACTTAGCGGGACAAGCAAACTTGAACTCATCCAATGAAGGAAATGACGCTTGCTACGATCAATATACTAGCACACACATTAACTTTGAATCTAGATGATGGTGGGCTGTTGTGCCCCCCTCCCTCTAGCATTATTTGATCTCTCTCCTATTTGACGAGTCACATTATCATTCCGATAAACTCCTTATGTAATTTCCAATAAACCAATATATTTGTTATAGGACGAACCGTATGCTATACGACAATTTTTATTTTATTTCATATAACGATATAAATATTGAATATAATTATTAATCACATACTTTTTTTTTATGATTATAGAATTCAAAACTTAAAGTTTTCACTTTTTAATGAATAAAAATATCACTAAATCAATCGTACTAATCGCTTCAACCATCTCGTAAATATTCTAAATTTTTATAAACAAATTTGGTGAGTCAAAGTTGAAGTCATTTAAAAACAAATAAAAGGATCTACAACTATAATTGGTGGCAATTTAATTCCTTAATTAGGTGATCAAAATTTATTTAAAAAAAGCCTAAAACTAAAAAGAAAAAGGAAAGGGCAAAGACGTAAATAGAAGGAAGGAAGAGTATTGGGAAGTTTGGAAGATGAAGATGAGGCGGGATTAATTAGAGCCAGGTGGATACTATATATTAAGCGCTGGACGCCAATTCCCCACCACCCACAAAACGCTGGCCCCAAAAACTAAAATCCCCTTCGCTTCTTTCTCTCTCATTTTCTCTCGCAGGTTTTAGTTTTATCTTTGCTTTTCAGGAAGAAAGAAACTTCTGGGAACAATCGCCAAGCCCTAGAAACCGCGCAGAAGAAGAAGTGCTTTTGCGGATCCAGAATGACGCAATAGCTCTTCCCTCTCCTTTCAATTTGTTAACTTGTTCCCACTTCATTTTCCAAGGAGGGTCTACATATATCTTTCAATTTCTGACTTCCGATCCTGTGAAGGGTCTGTTTGCTTGCTGAGAAAGTTGAGGTAAGCAGAATGGAATGAATGTGAATGTGTATGGGCTGTTTCGGTTTTCGTTTGGTTGAGGGGAGGTCTTATCTTTGTTCGTTACAATCAAAGATCTGTGTGAAAGCAAATTTCAAATTTTGAATTTTTTTTTTCAGTTTCTACATTTTTTCTGCAATCAAAGGCAACGTAGAATTTTTGGCTTGATAAAACAAAGGGTTCTTGTTTCATTTTGTAACATGGCGACGGGTTTTGATTTTGGCATATGACATGAAAGTTTGAGTGATTCCTCACTTGGTACGTGTAGCTGCTAGCTCAGATTTGTCTTGATTTTTTCTGCGTATATGCCCAAAATTTTAATTTTTTATGTCATGTATGTTAATCGTTGTGGTATCTAAATTTTGTGGCCTTTTACGCAGTAGTTCTGCTAAAGTTTTATGATTTCTGTGGCACATCTTTTTCCCCAATGATTTTAGGTTCGTTAGTTTTGGATTTTTGGGCCGTAATCAACCATTGAAGATGAAACATATGAAAATTTTGATTGTCAGTTTCTTATGGGGTTCGAATATATTTTATTTATTTTTGTTCTTACTCTGATTCCATACGGAGATTGTCTGGAATTTTGAACATAGGTTTCTGGTCCTATGTCTGTGATAATGGGCTGTTTTCTATACCACTTCCTCAAACTAACAAACAAAAAATTGGATGATCACAACATAGTTTTTTTTTTGGCTTTATCGTTTTATTCTCTAAATGGAATTAGGTGGTGTTGTTATCCTCCTTTGTTAGTGAAGAAAAATGCTCTCAGCTTTTGTTGTAATTACGTTGATGTTTGCGGCAGTAACATGCTGGCGTATTCTGCAACTTGGTGAAGATTCCATATTTCTTCATCCCCCCCTGTGAAAGTACATTGATAAATTGGGAATTTTACTTTTACAGTACTTTGATCGGTGACTTTTTGCACTGACTCGATTGTCATCATGGTTGCTGCTGCTGCTACTTGTTCGTTCTTTCCAGTTTCTTCTCCAAATTCAGACCCTGATGCCAAGAGCTCCAAGCTCCAAGCTGGGGCCAATTTAGGACTCAAATCAAAATCTGCATCGCGCGGGTTTCAGGTAAAGGCAAATACTCAAGCCCCTCCAAAGATAAATGGCTCTAGCGTTGGTTTGGCAACTGTTGAAAGTGGAAAGAATGGGGATGACATGTCATCTCCTCCTGCACGGACTTTCATTAACCAATTACCTGATTGGAGTGTGCTCCTTGCTGCTATTACCACAATCTTCTTGGCTGCAGAGAAGCAATGGACAATGCTTGATTGGAAACCCAAACGGCCTGACATGCTCATTGACCCCTTTGGTTTAGGAAGAATTGTTCAGGATGGTCTTGTCTTTCGCCAGAACTTCTCAATTAGATCATATGAAATAGGTGCTGATCGTACGGCTTCAATAGAGACATTAATGAATCATTTACAGGTTTTTGACACATTTAATTTATGCTAGTATTTGAAGATGCATTTTTTTGATAAATAATAGCTAGATAGACTGAAAGCCCAAAGTTCATGTTATGTAGCTGATTTCTTGTTTGCTTTTTCTTTGCCACAAGCGTTGTCACTAATTGCTTTTCTTTTTGTGGTGCAGGAAACAGCACTTAATCATGTTAAGACTGCTGGACTTTTGGGGGATGGATTTGGTTCAACCCCAGAAATGTCCGTAAGGAACCTGATATGGGTGGTAACTAAGATGCAGGTTGTGGTAGATCGCTATCCTACTTGGTAAGTCAAAACTTCATACGTGTGTCTTGCTCTTCTACTGAAAAATTTGGTTATTTTATATTTTTCCTGTTCCTTTATTTATTTATTTGGTATTCATGTTGCTGCTCTGCTCTCATCAAATGCATGAAATCTCTTTTACTAATTTTATATGTAAAATTTTGTTAAGATGATGTAGCATTATGTCATTTCGAAAGTCAAGTCTTTATTTGAACTCCAGTTGCAACAGTGCTTTGTTGTTGGCATGAAGGTAATACCAAGCTAAAAGGTTCGACACAAATTTTCTTATGGCAGAAAATGATCACATATAGTGAAACTGTTTCGAAACTAAAATCAGAATACCATGTTAAGGGCAAGGAAAAATCCTGTTGAATGGGTCACTTTGAAACTAAAATCAGAATGCTATGTCTAGGGTGCTTAGAAGGGCAGTGGGGGCACTTTGAAAGCTAATAATTGAATCTGGTATTCATGATAAACATTAGCACATGGTGCTGCGTAGTTTCATGAAGTGATTCAAGATACCATTTGTTCATAACCGGAGCTCATTTTTCATTTAGATTCTTCTTTTCCCCTCACTGTATTGAAGTTCTGAAATGCTATTTATCTTCTCTCTCCTTTGATGTTTTAAGTGTTTTGGCTCAAAGAATGGATGTATTATGAACTTTATTTTTTCTTCTCCGGTGGTTTATTCATATGCTGCTGCATTCTGATTCTGGCAAGTTGATGTGATTGTATTGTAAGAGCAAGAATGAACTTTATTATTTCTTCTCCTGTTGAATGAGTACAAGAATGAGTGTTATAAGTTTCCATGACTTTTGAAACTTAATTAAGTTGCAGTATTACATAATTTTTACACCCAACAGGTTAACATGACAAGTTGTATGCCATCTATTTTAGCTGATGACTGCATAACAAATTTTTAATATTTATTGAATGAGAATAAGAGTTTGTCTATTAATTGTTTCTTTCTTGCAGGGGCGACGTCGTTCAGGTTGACACTTGGGTTAGTGCCTCTGGGAAGAATGGTATGCGTCGTGATTGGATTATCCAGGATTGCAAAACAGGGAAAATTTTAACAAGGGCCTCCAGGTATTGTTTATTCCTGTTCCTCACAAATAAAAGAAAGAAATTTTTACTCTAGCACATGTTAAAGATCCAAGATAGCTGACTCAATTAGCAATATAGTGTTTGTGCACAATGAAATGGTTTTATAAGTATTGACTGACTTGAATTTGTATAACCATTGTTTTGGTTATTGCTTTTGCAGTGTGTGGGTGACGATGAATAAAGTGACTAGGAGATTGTCAAAAATTCCTGATGAAGTTAGAGGTGAAATAGAGCCTTATTTTATGAATTCTCCTCCTGCTGTGGAAGAAGATAGCAGGAAACTGCGGAAACTTGACGACAAAGCAGCAGACTTTGTTCGCAGTGGTTTAACTGTAAGTCGATCATCTTTGCACAGGATTGTTACATGTTTCATTTAGCTGCTTGCTCACTATGGTGGATATTTATATATATGCAGCCTAGATGGGGTGACTTGGATATCAACCAGCACGTTAATAACGTGAAGTATATTGGCTGGGTCCTTGAGGTAAACTTTACTGTCCTAAACAATTTCTATCTTCATTAGTTGAGGAGAGCTCTACTCGTATGTTTGCTAATTTTTATATGCGGAGCAAAAGCTGATTAGTTGGTCTGTTACGCGGATATTTTTGTAGGATTATGATCAATGCTTTTCCCTTTTACTTTTACATGCCTCTTTAATTGAACTATGCTTCCGGTTGATGCAGAGTGCTCCCTTGCCAATCCTGGAGAGTCATGAGCTTTCTTCTATAACTTTGGAGTATAGGAGGGAGTGCGGTAGGGACAGTATGCTTCGGTCCCTGACTGCAGTCTCAGGTGCTGATATCGGCAACCTGGGAAGCAACGGTGGGGTTGAGTGTCAGCACTTGCTTCGACTTGAGGAAGGAGCTGAGATTGTGAGGGGAAGGACTGAATGGAGGCCCAAATATGCTAACAATCTGGGGAATATGGGTCATCTTCCAGCAGAAAGCGCTTAGTAAACTTTCAGGTTCTTCTATGGCTAAAATAGCACTCGTCTCTTCACCGTGTGCTTGTTGCTTGTGTAGAATCCTGCTCATGTTTCTTGGATTTATGTCCCTTCTTTCTCTATATATATTCACCCCCTCACAAAATTATCTGTCATCCTTGGCGAAAAGATAAGACTAGTCCTGTTGTAATTAGCCCTTGTGTACTCTCTCTCTCTCTCTCTCTCTCTCTCTCTCTCTCTCTCTCTCTCTCTCTCTCTCTCTCTCTTCCAATCTCCCTCCTTATGGTCTCTCTGTCTCGCTGTCTTTCTTTTATGCTTAGCATGGCCTTTGGTGGTTTCTGCCTTAAATTGTATTAATTTGTGCCACTTTGTGGAACCTTAGCTGTAGGCGTATGGGAGACTCCATGTTCATTTTGCCTTGGTGGAAACTGGGCAATGCATGTATATTTTTGCCATTTTTTCTTTTTAGATATGGGAAGATTTTTTCATTGGTTAAACATTTGGTTCGTCCGATACGGCTTGAGCATTAATGAGTAATGACCTTGTCTTGCATTGCGTTATTTTAATTTTCCGGTTCTTTTAATTAATCACTCCATTTTTGTGTGCAAGTCTTGAATGAAGTTGGCATGTTTTTAAACAAGCTGTAGTTAATAGTATTTGGGGTTGGTTAACTATTGAGTTGGGTATTTTGCTTTAAGTTGTGGCCGGCCCATTCCTTTATTGGGCTGGACCTGTAAAGCTGAATAAATGAAGCCCATATTAAATTGATATTATAAAGAAAATTACAGATATTAAAAGCTGGCTGTTTTGTTATTAGTTTGTTAATAATAATAATAATAATAATAATGATACAAGTCATCCACGCACATCGCACATGAATAGGTTGAAGGCAAAACCCCAGCATGAGACCCTCACATGATTAGGCACCAATCCCAATTGCGTAATTGGAGTTAAACGGCGCAAACCAATGCTTTCATTACTAATGATATCATTAATTATAATCACATGCCGACTAACCTTTAAACAAAAACCTTATGAAACTCTAGAGCTAGCTCTACTCCATGAATCTCACCGTTGTCTTCGTCCTCGGCCTGTCGCTCAACAAATTTTCGAGAGAGTACCTCGGGCTTTTTACCATCCATACCTTCCATTTAAAATTTCAGTGACTACGTACAAAAAATTAGTGATCTCACAATTGTCTTCGTAATTGTGAGATTTGCCAGCATTACCTAAGGTTTTATGTTAAATAGTTTACATTGTTTGAATATTAGATGGTTAGTTACAAATTTAAAATACAAATAAATAAAATTACATGAGATGTAAATATTATCTCAGTTTTATGGTGGTATACGACTAAGAGCTCGTTTTGTATGTTGTATTATACTGATTATTTTAGTCAGCTAAACTGATTATTCAGTCGGACGTTTGATATTCTATCAGATTAAAATGTCGACTATATATTATAATAATTAACCAGATTATATTATACTAGTTGATAAGAAATAATTAAATATAATATGTATATTATTATTTATTTTAATCAAATTATTGATATTTCATTACAATTTATTTAATTTATTATTATTATCATTATCACTACTACTTTTCTAGATGCCTAATCATCCAACTTTTGAATACTAACAATTTAAAGATATTATTTTAACATTTATAGATCGTATGAAAATATTGGATCGTATTAATTTATTTAGTAATTAACTTAATACAATTTAAGGGTATTATTGTAGTCATCCACCTCGCCTTTGGTGGCCTCGATCAGCATCTTCATTATTTTCATGCCTCGCACATTTTGGAGTTTAGATAATAGCGAATAGGAAGATGACACGTTGCCGACATTCCAACATTTTTCACATGCTTGTCGCGTTTAACTCACCCTTTAGCTAGCCACTCTTTAATTTTTATAGTTTCACTTGACATTTGGGTTTATGGGTTTATGGATCCAAGTTAATTAACATTAGAATTTGGATTATTAATGTAAGTGAGAAGAAATAGTTTATAAATAATTTTAAGTGTACTTTCCGGTCGAAATAGTTTTATGAGAATATTCATATTTCATTTTAAAAGAGATTAATACTATAATGGAATTTTATATTGACAATTATGGAGGCAATAAAAATAAAAATGTATAAATAATGACAATGATTTAGATAATTTTATGAGTATGTGTGTATCATTTTTTCGATTAATTATAAATTCTGTTATCTTCAATTTAAGTACCTGAAAGTCTGTAAAATAATTATAGATACACTCAAACTTCAATACTTATAGTCTTATAGTAAGTAATAATTAAATAATTAATATTCGGCATGCTAGAGGAAAAATAGAAAAATTAAGACGGAAGTTGTAACGATATTAGTATAATTGCACAAACACAAACCCACAAACTAAAAATGAGGTGGGCTAAGTTTTAACTAGGGTAAATTTTTTTTATCAAATTTCAACAATATTAAGTGAATTTCACTGATTAAAAAAAATACATATTAAAAAATACATATTTTATGCAAAGAAACAATAAATAATCATACAAATAAAATACAATAATACCTAAAATTACAATAAATATATCTTTTATGTGGATAATACATCATAATACGTATGATGGTGCGTATGGATAATACAATAATCAGACATGAATAAATATTTGTAGTGGACTCGACCACAATTGTTTACAGCTCCAAGACTACCCAGACTCTCCCACAATGCACGAACTAGTAGCCTCCTAGTACGTATGTACGTACGTACGAACTGCAACATGTTTCAATGGTAGCTGATTGATCATCTAGCTTGTACATACAGATGGGGGCCCCATTCTTTCTTCTTAAAACCATACCAATGGTTAGGATCGAAGTGAGAGCACTCCCCTTTGTTTTGTTTTCAAACCTAATCAGAATAATTCAGATCTTTCATTTTCTGATTTTTGTTTTCAAACCCACTTCGTTTGAATTTTTGACGGAGGGACTAATTTAACAATTATAGTAAGATTCAGATATCAAATACACTAATATTGAAATTGAGTGACTATTATTAAAATTACGATAAAATTCACAAACGATTGCTTCAAAAAAAAAAAAAAAACTAATTAAGAGTTAACGTGCATCTAACACCTAATGGATATGTGTTTGTAAGGAGAGGTCCTAGAATGCATATATTTGGCAACAAAGTGAACCAATAATGTAGTATTTTGACATTGAAGTTATCCGAAACAAAGCTTTTTACTGTGATGTGAATGATTTGGTCGTATGTGCTTGTGAGAAGCCAATGAGCAAGATCCGACCCGGTGGGGCAACAACACGACTTGGCCCTATATTTTGTCATCTTGTGATCATGTTGATCCCATCATTTGTCTTGGGGAACAATTGAACAAATCATCAAAACATTTAACCTTTACTTCAAATGCATGCCCCCAACACAATTGAACATAATGCTTCTTTCCTTTTCTAAATCACTCTCCCTTGGAATTCAAGACACCCAATTAAACTCCAAAAACAGTGAATAACTTAAAGGGTTCTTTGATACTATTTTGTAGAATAACTTTACGTTTTATATACAAAAATAGTTATAAAACGTATTTAATAACTCAATTTTGAAGAATGAGTTATTTTTTTTTTTACATACAATACTAAGTAAGTGACTATCACAATATTATCATAGTCATCATCATTACCTTTGCCACCACTCTATCATTGCCACCACAACCATACCATCATACCACCCTACGCTGCCACCACCTCACCACCACCATCACTTTCACACCACCACCACTTCCACCCCATCACACCACCACTAACTCTTCCTCCACCTACACCATTGCCGCTATCTTCCGCCCCATCATCTCATCATACCACCACCATCTCGACTATCACTATTCCCACCATAATAATCTCAAAACACATACTCTTTGTTTTCACCATTATAATCAAATATTAGTACCAAATGCATTTTTGGCTACAAGTAGGGTCTAGTGAGTGCCCCTAGTTGGGTCAATAGCTGCTAAGTAAATTTTATGATTACACTAAAAATACATTAAATTTAAAAAATTATTTTATTTACTTAAATATGATCAATTAAGTATTAATTTTTGTTAGTATGAAAATTAAATTCAAAATCAATTACTATAAGGGCCAAATCAAATACGGGTTAAAAACATAGGAGAGTTGGTGCTACTGCTTCCTGGTACAATAAGGCTGCTTTCGGTGCCCCACAGGTTAAATAATAGCGAAAGCTTTTTCCAAATGAAAATCCAATCCAGATCTTATTGATCAGCTCAGCCAAGCACAAGCATCGCAATCACGTAGCTTGAGAATATTTTCATTTTCTTTTTAGTTTTCAATTTTCAATTTTAAAAATCTCTGTACCAACTCCCAACTGAACCAAAGTTTTAAACTTTATTTTTGTTCATTTCATATTAAGCCTACCCATTATATTATTTTTGTATACCAAAAAGTGTTGGTGGAGACTGGGAGGGGTGCCTGAAATTCTCAGAAAATGCCACACCGTCTTTGCTCTTCAATCGAGGACCTCTTATTGATCTTCCATGGAGGCTACTCCCTAGTGCTAATGAGTCCCCAACTTTAAAGGAAATAGTGGATCAAAAACTTCACAGCCAAACACACCCTTTCTTTCTTTCCTCGTGTGTCAAGATTACATTTTAAAGTTAATTGCTTTCTCACCCCAAAATTACATTTTGGGTAGTTTTGAGGTTATCATGAGCTCCTCCTCTTCCTCCTCTTCCTTTGTTCTTTGCTGAAAAAGGCCTCTCTTTCTGTTGTTTTCAAACATACCCACAAAGCTCAAGAACAGGTTTCTCTCTCTCTCTCTCTCTCTCTCTCTCTCCCCCCCCCCCCCCCCTGAATGTTCAGTTTAGTTTTCACTTTTACTCGCAAAGACTTCGAGTGGTATTTTTAACATAAATTTAGTGTTTGCATTGTGTAGATCATGGCCAAGATTTCATTTTTAGGAGTTTTTATGATAATTATGATATGGGTTTGGCTTCCAGTCTAATACTCATGTATTGCGTGTAGATCCATGTTGAAATTCTCGTTTTGTTCCAGATCTGAGTTTCTATTCACCAATTTGGTTGCTGTACCAAAATTTATTAACTTTCTTTATGCAGTTATTATCTTTCTGTAGTTTTCTTCATTGTTGGCCTGATTGATGGTTTGGATTACTTGCTTTTAAATTTGATCTGGATTTACCATCTGTTGGGCAATGACATTACATCTTTTGGCAACTGTGCTTGCCGAAGGGCTTGAAAGATCATCTCGTTTGTTTATTGCGTAGGCTTTTGTTGTTGATTTCACTGAAAAAATGTGGTCATGTAGATAATACTCTGATTGAAGACTGATTTTAGATGAACTAAGATTTCATAAACTAAATTCAGTTGTCTGCTAATTGACTTCAGTTTCATCACAGTTTGGCCATTTTTAGGTTCATTAGTCTTGCCTTAATAAATGGTTTCATTTTCAGTCTAAACCCTTTTGCTGGACATTGTAGTACTATGTTTGGACTCCGAATATTTGGATGATATTCCCAAAGATGTTCTATTTGAAAGTTTTATATATGATTTGATTGCGATAACATTTATCCATGATTATGCAGGGTTTCCACCATGCTTAAGACAATTCTAAGCAAACTCCCTCGGAAGTCCCAGAAATCTGATACACTAGATTCTATAGGGAGTGATTCTGGCAGCAATACCTCCAATTTGGGCAATGGATTCCAATGTACAATTGGTGGGAGTTCTCTTACAAGCAAACTAAACAATTTAAAAGTTGTGCAACGGGTGTCTTCAGCAGTTTTCCCATCGAGCATTGGAGCTGGAGCTGAGGCAGTAGAGCCCCATCTATCCTTCAAAGAGGTTTCAAATCCACAGAAGCATAATCTCTTTATCAGCAAGCTGAATCTTTGCTGTGAGTTCATTGATTCCACCGATCTAGTTAAGCAAGATCTTAAACGTGAAACATTGATAGAACTTGTAGATTTTGTTTCCTCTGGTTCTGCAAAGTTCACTGAGCCATCAATTTCTGCCATTTGTAAAATGTGTGCAATCAACCTGTTTAGAGTTTTCCCACCTAAATACCGATCTAATATTACTGGGGGTGAAACAGACGATGAAGAACCAATGTTTGATCCTTCTTGGTCATATTTGCAAATTGTGTATGATCTTCTGGTTCGGTTCATCAGCTATGGTTCACTCGACATAAAGGTGGCAAAAAAGCATGTGGATCACTCTTTCATTGTAAAATTACTTGACCTCTTTGATTCTGAGGACCCAAGAGAAAGAGACTGCTTGAAAACCATTCTTCATAGGATTTATGGAAAGTTCATGGTTCACAGACCTTTCATTCGGAAAGCTGTCAGCAATATCATATATCGGTTTGTCTTTGAAACTGAAAGGCATAACGGAATTTCTGAGCTGTTGGAGATTTTTGGTAGTGTAATTAGTGGGTTTGCCTTGCCATTGAAAGAGGAACACAAGATATTTCTGTGGAGGGCCCTAATTCCTCTACACAAGCCAAAGTCGGTGGGGATTTATCATCAGCAATTGACATATTGCGTTGTACAGTTTATAGATAAGGACCCGAAGTTGTCAAGTACCGTACTGAAGGGGTTGATCAAGTACTGGCCAGTAACAAATAGCCAGAAGGAGTTGATGTTCTTAAGCGAGTTAGAAGAGGTTTTGGAAATGACTAGCATGGATGAGTTCCAAAAGATCATGGTCCCACTGTTCCGGCGAATAAGTTGCTGCCTCAATAGTTCCCACTACCAGGTAATATTTTGCCAAATTTCAAAGATTTCGTTATTGTTTTGCAGATTATCTGGTGACCAAAATCTGCTTGATAATAGTCTAGTCAAGGGCCATGTGTTTGGATGTAGGTATTTTTAGGACCATCATCGGGACACTGTCCAACTGATGAAGCTCATATGTGATGTTTTTTTCCTTTCAGGTGGCTGAGCGAGCTCACTTGCTGTGGAACAATGAGCACATCCTTAACCTTATTGCACATAACCGCCAGGTGATGTTGCCGCTAGTCTTCCCAGCTATTGAGCGAAACACTCAAAACCACTGGAATCAAGCAGTGCTGAATCTGACACTCAACGTCAAGAAGATGTTCTGCGATATGGATGAGGAGCTGGTACTTGCCTGCCAATGTAAGTTGGAGGAGGAAAATATAAGGTCAAATGCTGCAGCTGAGAAGCGAAAGTTGACATGGGAACGCTTGGAATCTGCTGCTGGTGTCCAACCTATATCCTGCAACTTCGTTGCTCCCTTAAAGCCCACTGCTTGTCCCGTTGTCTGCTAATTTCGTAAGTAACAGAATTTAGCATGCATAATGTGATGACAGTCTAATTGAGTATTAGAAAATTGCTTCTGGATGGGAGCCAAGAGATGATAACAGCTGGGTTCGTGTTTGGGCTTGCTTGGATGTTGTTTTTGAATGTATTGATGATTGATCCTCCTGCTGCTGCTGTAATGAAGATCGAAAAAGAGACCCTTTTGTTTGCCGTTATGTTTGTTGATGCATCTTGGTGTATGTTTACAGAAGGGTGTTTTGTTATGGCCTAATCTTTTGTAAGTTTTATTTTGCCTCTCCATGCTGATTAAGTAGATGGTGATCTTGGTACTTATGAAAAATGTTAAAGCCATTGGCTTTGCAATGTTGACATGTTGAAAAGATGTATAGCTAAATTTATGTCTCCATTTTTTTTGTTTAGGGGAATTGGTACATTATGGTCGACCTTGGATACCATGGAAGAAACACATGTGTAATGTATTAGCTGAGTTTGAAATTTAAGTCTAAATGTTGCTACTGTGGCGTTAGCCTACTATCACATTTTTTCGGATTTACTCTCTTTGTTTGACTCATAAACAACTGCAATACATGAAAGAACTATTAAAGAAAAGAGGTAGGTGTAGTGTAGTGGTGTTAATTGATTAAGAAAGAAGTGAATCCGTGTGTTTTTTTGTAGGTAGGTATGCCCTATCGTGGGTGCAAGTAAGGCTGAATCACGGGAAGATCAATGTAGTGATATGCCATTTCAATTTGACTTCCATCTTCATTCCGACGGTGACCGCCCATGGCCTGCACAGCACGTACTTAGGTACGTTCGTTTATGAATGTACACATGTATGTGTATGGATGCATACATGTATGTGTATGTATGTTATAAATACACATGTATGTATGTATCTACAAATACACATATATACATGTACGTATAATTATGTATACAGCTAGACACGCATTAGGTATAGTAGTCTTCATCCAATACTTCTTCTACATTAATTCGAACATTTATCTTTCGTTTCATTTAAGATTTTAGATATTTATATTGGTTTTTATAATTTCTTCTCATTTGTGACTCTAATATATATATTTGAAGGCAAACATCATTTTATACCACAAGGCTTGAGAGTCAATTTCATTATTATATGCTACGTAGTTTTTACTTTTTAGATCACATTAATTTACCGTATATGGATATTTCAATAATTAAATCATCAATTAAGTTAAAGACATTCTTGATATTAATTATAAAAAAATTACTCATGTTATTTTTCATTATGTGATTAGTTATTTTGATTTAGCATTTTTTTCAAATCAGTGTATTTAAACAAGCTATAAGAGCATAATTAATTAAACTTATTGTAAATGTAAACTTACTACTTTGGAGAAGAAGAAAAAATAGGTAACTCAAAATAATTAGTTACTTAATAAAAAATTAAATGAATAAGAATTTGTAATGAATACTCATGACGCCCTTAACTTATTGATCATTTATTAGTGAAATAGACAGGTGGAGTAAATTGATTTAATCTCAGAAATCGCATGGAGTAAATTAATCAATTTGATGTTATCCCCGAAATTTTGGGTGTAAAATTATGTTATATCAAGTTCTTCAATCACGTTATAGTGAATAAAGAAATATATACTAGATGCGCTAATAAGGTGCGATTGATCATCTATTTTCAATTAATTTAATAAATCACATAATGAGAATAAATTACTTTTCATTCATTTCAAAACTTGCACGATCCCTTCCTAAATCAAACTTGAATCTTTTGATTCATTTTGGCTGGTGAAGCCCAATTTACTTATGTGCCAAATAGGAACTTACTAGTCTATGGATATCCCATGAAGTTACACAGATGGAAAACATCATTAAACTTCAAAAAATTCTCATTAAAAAGAAAGTAGCTTTAGATTAATCTGTTCATATTTTCATACAATCTACCAGTGAGCAATCTCCCACGATCTTTCTTGTGATTGGTGGTTATCCCTAAGGTGGACCCACATTTGTGCCCTTCATCTTCCTCCATTCAAAGTTTGTAAGCCTTACTCTCTGTTTGTGGCAAAGCAATCAGCCTTCTCTGTTTCTTCTTCTTTCTGGTGTGACTTCTGGAAAAAGAGAAAATGTATGCACCACCTGGGTATCAAGAGATGTCGAGTGTGGATCATGTTCGAAGGCGGCACGAGGAGAAAGGCTTCCTCTATGCGTGGTAAGTATGCGTTGAGTTCACAGTTTCTCCTCAAATTTACTCTCTTCATGTTTGGATTTTTTTCCAAATGCAGTTTGTTTGCACTGTGCTGCTGTTTCTGCTGCTATGAGACTTGTGAGTGCTGTTTAGACATACTTTGCTGTTGCTGCTCTTGAATTTCGTATTCACTATCAAGTCAATAAATTATGTAACGAGTAAGAATTAAATCTAATAAGAATCACGCAAGTGTAAAATCGTATAAGATTTGAAATCAAATTTGAATACAAAAATGAAGAACAAGAAGTAAGCATTTACAAATACAATTCATTGTCAATCTAGGCAACCTCTTGGTTCTCAAGCAAAACCAAGCCCCAGGCCAAAGTCAGGTCATCATGCTCTGGTTTCTTGATTCTCTGTGTGATCATGTTGCCTTTTCTGGACTCAATACCGTCTCAATCGGGTAAAATAAGTCCGATCTAATGCCTTCAAAGACATCATTAACCTTGCACACCAGAGAAATTTGACAGAATTTGTACTGAAATTTCGATTTCCATAAGGTGAAACGAGATTCGAGAATACAACACAAGACTAAGGTAGTGTGATTGACATGCTTTACATTGTACATGAATCAATTTCCAAGTGCTGGTACATGAAACATCATTCGGCTGAACCCGTCGGTTCAGAAATTGTAAATGCAGGCAATGGAAGTGAGAATCGATGTGAGAAGTATTGACACAGCATTCACAGCATTGTTGTCAAGATAGTTAATACCTGAAATCCTCTTCACTGTTGGACCTGGTTTTCCAACAACCTAGAAACAAAGAAAAAATTTCGATTGGGCTTAACTGAGCTGGTATAATTGAAAATCAAATGCCTTAAACTAAGAGTTAAGCAGATTTGCAAATGCCACCTTAACATACCTTGTTTCGAACAGTGCAGAATCCACTGAATTGCAGGGTTGCTCCCAAAAGAGAATCGATGGCACTTCCACATAATCCGGCAACAGTAGCAATAGGTATCACCAACAGCTGCTTCATTGCTACATCATATGAACATTTTGTGGTGAAAAATCCAGAAATCACAAAAGTCAGTCCGATAACAAATCCTGCAGCTGCAGCTGCCAGTAATCCTGCTTTTGTAACTCCGCCATTTGTACCTTTCCGCACGGACTGCCAACAACGTGGAGCCCAAATTAGTGTCCATACCCTACATATTCAAGAAGCCAGGTAATTTCTTTCTTCTAACCAGCCAAATGCCTATCCCCATAACCTATAAAACCCAATCATGATCCTGTAAACCCCGCATCTTAACTTGGAAATTAAGGTAAATACTTATTTGTTTTCATCCATTAGTTTGTAAGGGATTCAATGCAGACTTTGATACCGTTTTCTAAGGCAATTGGTAAATCTTTAGAACGGTCAAGAGAATAAAAGATGCACAGATAACATTCATAAGCATACCAAGAACGCAAACTAGACTTTTCCATGAAAGATGTCAGGATTGAGAGTTGCGTGAACAAAATACAACCACCATTATATGAAAAATGAATCATCTTTTCAACAAGTCAGAAAAGTGGTCTTTACAACAAGGTGATCGTCTAAGCTACTCTAATCTACGGGGAAGGCATCAAATCCGGGTGCAAGGGGACCATCTTAACATTAAGTAAAAGAGAAAAGTTCAAAAAGCAGTCAAAATCAATTTGACATAGGCAAGACTTGAATGTTTAGGCGCAAACATTTCAGCTCAAGGTAAGAAAAATGGGAACTCTCAAGTCAATAAAGCTCAACCCAAGTGAGAAATACTAATTACGACTCAAGAAAACGAACCTTGAAGGTTGTGATCAACCGAGGCTGGGCATCACTGAGCACTCCGATTTCAGAAGACCAGGTGTCCCCACTGCAGCAAGCATAGTGACCAATAACCCCGCCAATGAGCGCCGTAATCAAAACCGAGTCATTCGAGTCCAAGCATTTGTCTTCCAAACCCGATTTTACCCACATACCCACAACCAAGATAGTAGCGATCCCACTATTTGACAACACCTGTACCCAATTTCTTTGACCGCCCACTTTGTATTCGGCGTCAACGCGACGCTTCTTGTCCTCACCAACCTTGGTCAGCGTCGACGATGTGAAAAAGAACACCAGATGTGAAAAAGAACACCAGAATTAAAGCTCCGTACCTTCAATCATTTTTCCAAAGATTAAAACTTTATTAGTAATCAATAAATTAGCTTCGAAATGGGAGCGTACCTGTATCCAACTGCAATGTGAATGGCGATGACGACAAAACCGGCGATTGCCCCGGAGAGGTCGAGTGATTTTCTTCGGTAGGCTCTGGCGGCGATCAACGACGAGATTAGAAGGGCGATGAACGGTTGGATTTGGAGCTTGTCCATGCTTATCGCTCTAATGGTTGAGAAGGCAACAGAGGATCAAGTGGAAAGCAGAAGAATATGTGTTCACGGACTCACAGAAGTCCAAGTTTTGTTCTTTCGACCTTGCTGTTAGATTAACTGATTAACACCATATCATTCCATTGGCTCCTTTTTTTATGTAGCTTAAATAATACTGATAAACAAAGGACGCAATAATAATTTCATGCGTAAACTTCTCACTCACTCCCTCTCTCCCCACTCTCTCACTACCTCTCTCTCTTGATACCCACACCGCCTCCTCTTTCTCTGCATTTTCATGACTCTTTTCCTTCTCTTGTTCAAGATCTGGGCTTTTCTTATATTTCTTTCTAAGTGGAGCTGGGCAATTTAATTCAAGGGTTTTTTCTTCTTCCGTTTTCTTTGTGGTTTTCTTATATTTCTTTCCAAGTGGAGCTGGGCAATTTAAGTTATCATGATACTCTGGAAGTAAATGAGGATGAAAGGGTGGTGTGCCATGGATGCCAAAGTTCAGCGAGCCCATGAAATGATTGGACTCAGTAATGCCAGATTGATGGGCAACTGATTTAGCTCTCTTCACTGAAGGTAAGGTGTTAGGAACACTTGAAGATAGATATCCCATGGTGGAACACATTTTCAAGGGACCGAGCTTGTAATGAGGAGTGTACAGCCATGATAGTTCCATTATCTGTGCAACTTGATGTAACCGCCCCACGTGAAGTTGGGCCTGTTAAAGACTCTTTGTGAGACCAAATAATCTGAAGTAGGTTCGATGAGCATGAGGTTTTTAAAGAAAAATAATTTACCCAAAAAACCAGTGATAGAGTTAGGAGGGCTACTCAGCTGCAAATAAAGGCCATATTCATCTTTCTCTAACGAGTCTGGAGATAACTGTGTTAGAATTTCTGTGATCAGAAGTCTTCCAAGATTGAAAACAATCATGTATCTAAATCACTTTCTACAATATAAACACTTAGCATTTGAAAAAACAGATTCAAAATAGAAAGGAGGCTTACTTGACAGTGAAGTTGTCGTTGAGTGCTCTTGTGATCAATGTGCAATCTACAAGACAAATGAGGAATCGATGATCTCTCCTCTCAATGTCGATGATCAACTTCAATAGAAGTTTTTCAGAAATGATCGGGTGAGGAATTGATGATCTCTCCTCTCTAGTCATTGTTTTCTTGGGATTGAAGTTAAGTTCTTGTACTTAGTTCATTCAATCTCACATTTCGAACAATTTCCCATGTGAGTTTGATTGAACTAGCTACAAGAACTTCAGAAATCAAACTATTGTTAATCAACATAAAAACAGCACATCTAAATAACACCACAAATTCAATGTGTCAAATCATACAACCTCAAACGACATAATGCAAGGCAATCGACATTAGCATTTCAAGACCACATATGATTCACACTATTTGAATTTGATGTCAAATGGAAATCTAAATTTGAAGGTTGTTGGTACCAAAACACCTTCCCACATGAGTTTTGACAGGACCCATCCCAATCCCCCCGGGATTAGTGCGGGATGACCCTGCTCCCGTCTGACACGAAGTGTCAGACAAGGGATATTTTCGTCCTTTGCCCTCCCGGGCTATCAGAGTACGCCAGGATCCAGAGGAGGCATGTGATATCTCGGTCTCTGCTACAGTCCACATCCGATGTCAACCTGAAGGGCAGTCAAAACATTAAAAACTGTGAGTGGACAAAACAAGAGTTTATAAAAACATTTAATAAGGAAGACATTTGTACCCTCCACTAAAAAGCATGCATGCATTCGAAAACCATTTATCCAAAACAAACCATATGTGGGACTAAGCCCAAAGCAGATATAAACCAAGGTCGAAAGGACCACAATGAAAACGACCATACGGGCCACTGCCCAAATCCTGTGCACACCTGTACACACCACATATCATATATCATATATCCATCACATACATATATATAAGTCACACAACCAATCCTGTCACGGTATCCAAAGCTACGCGCGTGCTACCCAGGTCTCAATCCGAGTCTTCTCAAAGTCAAGATCAATGTCCGTAGACCACTGACCCTACCCGAGGTAATAGTAATCATAGCCTTCCTGAGAGTAAGGAACCCAACTGGGGGGGGTGACTCCACTCAGTCGGTGCTCCGTGACTACTCCGGGGTCCACCCAAGCCAACGACCCTCCCCGGAGGAGATAATAGAAGTAAAGGAAGGTAGACGAACATATATATATATATATATAACATAAACATTCATGACCGGTTCCCCTGAACCGTCATGATCCATAATATTCATAATTAGGTAACATGCCGGTTCCCGTAAACCGTCATGTACTGTAATAACATAACCAGGTAACATGCCGGTTCCCATAAACCGTCATGTACCGTAATAACCAACAAGGGTTCATGCCGGTTCCCATAAACCGTCATGAACCATGATACCATATTAAGAGTTCATGCCGGTTCCCATAAACCGTCATGAACCGGGAAATCCATTTAAGGTTCCCTGACCTGAAATCAAAACCGTAAAGTGACTGGGTCTCGTACCCGAACATAGGACACCAACTGGGCACCGTGCCCGGAATCTGAGGTCATATGCCCGAGACAAAACCAAATGGGTCTCATACCCGAGTTTATCATTTTGAAATCCAAATTCAGTTCATTTAAATCAATAAAGAAATACAGACCCGTATAAGCACCGTATAAGGCCGAAACCTCGAAATACGTGCTTATACGTAACCACATACAAATGCACCCATGGCATCGCATCATAAAACAAGTAATAAAACATATAATAAACATTTATGCATGCACCAATTTAGAAAACAAGGTCCACTCACAGACCGTCCGAGCTGCCGCCTCGATTTGCGTGCCATACGGCTCCCCGAGCCGATCACCGTCACCGGGACTCCCAAACCTGTCCAAATCGTAATAGAAGGTTACTAACTACTTAATTAACCTCCCACTAAAGCCCCGTAATTTTCCCGTATTTTTAACTATTTTTAATCCCAAACTTAAACCTTCTGATGCCCCGAAACATCTCGAGACGGTGTCCGATCGACACGAAACCAGTCCCAAAATGTTCGTTACATCGAATAGATGATTTCGTATGTTGGAACCTTCCCCAGATTCCCTGCCACGCGCCCTCACGCGCCGCCTGAAGTGGCTGCGCGTGGGCTTCACGCGCCTGCTACAGTGCCTGCTGACGTCATCGCTGACAGCCCCTGACAGTGACACGTGTCACGCTCCCATTGGCCCACTGTCTCACATGTCAGTCTGACATTGTCAGATCTGACATGATGACGTCATCCCTGACATGATGACGTCATCAGTCATCCCCTACATCGATCAGACCGGTCTGAACCGATCCGGTCTGGTTTTTCCTGCAACTTGGACCGGCGTAACCGGTCCAGGTGTCCTTCTCCCTCATTTTCGGTCCGATTTCATCCATTCCAATTCCTAAATTCCTATTTCTTCATTTCCTATCTAACCCAATTAACAAAACTACCTAAAACCTACGAAATCCGACCGGTCCAATTTGAACCTCACGGTTCAATTTTTCCCGATCAGTCTACACGGCTTCTCGGCCGTCAACCACCACCAAAACCTTCCTAAAATGTCCCTAGCAACCTAATGGACTCATTAAAACCATTAAAAACTAACCATAACAACGAAAATGGAAAAATGGATCAAAATGGGCTAACCGGGTACCCGTTCGGGTTTCTCCTCCTCTCGCCGCCGTGGGCGGCGGTTCAGGCCTCCAAGCCGGCCACCTCGGCTCCCTCGATCTCCCTGGTCCTCTTCCTGGTCATGGGTGATGGTTGGCTGGGTTTGGGTTGCACGGGAATGAGAGAAAATGGGTGAGATCGGGTGGGTTTGTGTGTGGATGAAGAAATGAAAATGCACGGGGATGGGTTTGGTGCATGAGTAGGTGGGGTTGGCCAGTGGATGGGTGACAAGTGTCACTCATCCATTGGGCCTCCATTAAATATCTGGGCCCACTAGAGACAAAACTGCACTTTTTGTCTCGTAAAACGTGCCGTCGTGAATAGTAACTGGAAACTTCCGTGAACCGTAACTTCGCCGTCGAACGTCCGAATTCGACGTGCCGCCTGTCTACGGATTCGTATCGTCCTTATCTACGTAACGGTCTTCGGCCCTCGGCTATCGGACCTCCTGGTCAAAAAGTCAACTTTTGACCTCCTATTCACCCAAATTACCAAAATGCCCTTGGGCTTCCGAAAGTCATAACTTCCTCCTCGAATGTCGGAATTGAACGTGCCACCTGTCTATGAACTCGTGACATCACGAACTACGTCACGGTCATCGGTCAAAGTCCATTTGACCTCCCGATTAAAAAGTCAACGTTTTGCCACCATCAAGGGCAAAACGGTCATTTCGCACCGTTCGTCCGATTTCGCTCTACTAATCACGGATTAGCCTCACTAATCGTGATTAGTCACTAATCTAAGCTAGGAATTTGGGACGGGTCGTTACAACCTTCCCTCCTTAATTAATTTCGTCCTCGAAATTCCAACCGACCTAATATAACCGTTCTTCCCTCCTTAATTAGTTTCGTTCTCGAAACTCCAACTATCTTGATTCCACATCCACCTCGTGGAAAGTAAAATCGACCTACTTGTCAAATCTACCCTTTCACTGACATAAACAACTCTACGGTTCCTTACTCAATCACTAAGATATCCTGACGTCTGCTCCCACTGGGAGTTACCAATCACTCAACGATTCATGCTGACACCTCCGACAAACTGTCACAACTTGACAGTCGTCAGTCGCAAACTGATATGACACACACTCGTGGTTACACTAACCACAAGCATTTCACTCGACCTGTGTGTAACTAGACCTATTAGAAATACCATGACCCAATGCACAGTATCCAATGTCCAGTCCACGTACAAGACCTTAACTAATCCAATGGTATCGGAACTAAGCCGACTACCAACACGCTCACCAACGTACTACGAGTATAACCTATATACCGTCACTAGGCACCACAAGTCTGCCCAGTGTCGTACCTTGAACAACGTACAAGGTACGTACATCTACCCATCGACATACCACAACAATAACCAGACCACCTAGGTCGTAGTCAAACACGTTTCACTTATGGAGTCCATCTGTCCGATCTAGACAAATCGAAACTCCAACCCATTATCTATTTCCAAATCCGAATCCAAATCCGCAATTTCGTAAGAAATCCCGAATCCAAACCCAGAAGTCGTATCCATATCCATGTTCAAATCCGAATCCGAAATCATTATTCCGTAAGCTAGCATTGGGAATAACTATTCTGAACCCAAATCCATAAAAGAAAATCTACAGTCAAGCTCTAGAATCAAATCCTGAATCGTCACCCAGAATCCGATTCCAAAACCCAAATCCAGAAATCCTCTTTCAAGTTCCAAAATCAAATCCTGAATCGTCATCCAGAAATCTGATTCCAAAACCTGAAATCTCGTTCACGTCTACCTAGACGCACCATATCCGAACCTATCGGATACCTGTTCAACCGATCACGACCACACTATCGATTGACTTCATAGGGAAGCCAATCACAACACTCACCCATCCAGGGCTGACCCAAATCCGACCACGTCGGAAAACTACTCAGGCGAGTAATAAGCCATATGGGATTTACCTCGAACAGAAGTTCAGTCCCAACATGCTCCACTCAAACATCCAAGTATGAGCGATAAACTCTCCACCTATCTGGATCATCAAGACCACGATCCAGATCCATAACGATACCCAAAGTCCTAAACCAATTCCCACATCTAAACAGATTAGTCAACGACGAGACACGCCGAGACTGTGGGTTACCACTGATTACCTCGTATCGATCCTTGTCATTCCACCGAGGAAAAATCAAGAATGATCGAATAATCCATCCTACGTGAATGCAACCAAAACCCCGTTGCACTCACCACGCCACGTAATCCAACATCGTCTGCCACCAAGCAGAAAATGAGAAATCCGAGTCACCTAATACACGATCAGTGTACTAGTGACAACCAACAACATCTACATCATCAATATCATCTACCACCATCAATTATGGTAGAACCTGAGAAGTCACCCAAACGACTTCGACATACCCAATACCAATGCGGAAAACCCGCATTCCTCTCGTCACCTCAATCGCAACCTCTCGCGATTTCGAAGTTCCAACAAGATTGGAAACAACGTACCCAGACATCAACCACTTGTACCCTAACTATCCGTGATCCACTCCCGAACCACAGATACTGAACATATGCCCATCTCGACGGAGTCACACCCCGATCCGTAACTCATCGTCATCACGATCACCGGCACCAGTACCAGCGCTAGTACCAGCACCACGCACTATCACCAAAACTAGTGTCAGTATCAACACGCCGTGTGCAAAACTGACACCCTGGATCTCCGCTCATACCGAGCGACGATCGCGTACCTCTGCTCGTATAGGAGAAACTCTGTCTCCCTCGTACCTGACAACTCTGGGTACAGTCACCCTGACAACTCATGCGAGAAAAGGAAAACGTTCCCCGAACGTCCCCGATCCCCAACAACCGTAACTATAACCACTCTCGGTAGTAGCGCCTGCCCCACACTCGTGCAGACCTAACTACCAGACATTGCTATATCCAGACTCCGTATCCAACGGAATCAATCGCCCGTACCAACTACTCTGTATCCCACTCAGGGATTCCATCGACAAGTACCAACCCTGGTAACTTGTCCAACAATCTCTATCCTGTCGTAACTTGACTAAACCATTGTCGTCTACCAGGTCATCCACGACCTTAGTTGCACCAACCCACAACTGAAGTAGCACGACAACCAACTCGGTCTAACCGATACGTACAACCCTGACTGCGAAGTGCAGTCCCAATACAAGCTGACATGACTAGACCGACTAACGAATCCAAATCCGAATAGTCGTCAAAGTCACACCACTCGCCAACTCCCATTTCCGAACCATACCCACCAAGGTAGGGTTCCACAATCACACCTAGAGTTCCCCTGAACCCACCTGCGAAAAGCAGTAAAATCAACAATCTGACCGACCCTGCGGTCCGACATCATAAAGACGTCAATCCAATCCTACCAACAATCCAACTCGGATTCCTCGTATCCGGTTGCTAACTGCCAACTGCAGTAAATCCATTTAACTCAACATAATCTGACCATCTAATGGTCACACACCTAACCAGTCGTCGGAATCGATCCTACGACATCGTGAAGACGATCCCAACTAACCGTCTCACGATCCAAAACTCTAACGTAATACTACGTTAAGCCTTCCGTAGGGTTCCACACTGCCAACCATGACAGAACCATGGCAATCCCGGCCTCAAATGTCGAACCAAGGCATGCCAATCCTACTAACTATCGCACCGGCACCCCAACAATCAGGTTGACCACGAACTGCAGCCCCTTGAGATATCACATCCTCGACCTGCGTACATACTCCAAGAGCTACACGGTTGCTCGAATAGAGACAACCCCGCTCTGATACCACGTTGACAGGACCCATCCCAATCCCCCCGGGATTAGTGCGGGATGACCCTGCTCCCGTCTGACACGAAGTGTCAGACAAGGAATATTTTCGTCCTTTGCCCTCCCGGGATATCAGAGTACGCCAGGATCCAGAGGAGGCATGTGATATCTCGGTCTCTGCTACAGTCCACATCCGATGTCAACCTGAAGGGCAGTCAAAACATTAAAAACTGTGAGTGGACAAAACAAGAGTTTATAAAAACATTTAATAAGGAAGACATTTGTACCCTCCACTAAAAAGCATGCATGCATTCGAAAACCATTTATCCAAAACAAACCATATGTGGGACTAAGCCCAAAGCAGATATAAACCAAGGTCGAAAGGACCACAATGAAAACGACCATACGGGCCACTGCCCAAATCCTGTGCACACCTGTACACACCACATATCATATATCATATATCCATCACATACATATATATAAGTCACACAACCAATCCTGTCACGGTATCCAAAGCTACGCGCGTGCTACCCAGGTCTCAATCCGAGTCTTCTCAAAGTCAAGATCAATGTCCGTAGACCACTGACCCTACCCGAGATAATAGTAATCATAGCCTTCCTGAGAGTAAGGAACCCAACTGGGGGGGTGACTCCACTCAGTCGGTGCTCCGTGACTACTCCGGGGTCCACCCAGGCCAACGACCCTCCCCGGAGGAGATAATAGAAGTAAAGGAAGGTAGACGAACATATATATACATAACATAAACATTCATGACCGGTTCCCCTGAACCGTCATGATCCATAATATCCATAATTAGGTAACATGCCGGTTCCCGTAAACCGTCATGTACTGTAATAACATAACCAGGTAACATGCCGGTTCCCATAAACCGTCATGTACCGTAATAACCAACAAGGGTTCATGCCGGTTCCCATAAACCGTCATGAACCATGATACCATATTAAGAGTTCATGCCGGTTCCCATAAACCGTCATGAACCAGGAAATCCATTTAAGGTTCCCTGACCTGAAATCAAAACCGTAAAGTGACTGGGTCTCGTACCCGAACATAGGACACCAACTGGGCACCGTGCCCGGAATCTGAGGTCATATGCCCGAGACAAAACCAAATGGGTCTCATACCCGAGTTTATCATTTTGAAATCCAAATTCAGTTCATTTAAATCAATAAAGAAATACAGACCCGTATAAGCACCGTATAAGGCCGAAACCTCGAAATACGTGCTTATACGTAACCACATACAAATGCACCCATGGCATCGCATCATAAAACAAGTAATAAAACATATAATAAACATTTATGCATGCACCAATTTAGAAAACAAGGTCCACTCACAGACCGTCCGAGCTGCAGCCTCGATTTGCATGCCATACGGCTCCCCGAGCCGATCACCGTCACCGGGACTCCCAAACCTGTCCAAATCGTAATAGAAGGTTACTAACTACTTAATTAACCTCCCACTAAAGCCCCGTAATTTTCCCGTATTTTTAACTATTTTTAATCCCGAACCTAAACCTTCTGATGCCCCAAAACATCTCGAGACGGTGTCCGATCGACACGAAACCAGTCCCAAAATGTTCGTTACATCGAATAGATGATTTCGTATGTTGGAACCTTCCCCAGATTCCCTGCCACGCGCCCTCACGCGCCGCCTGAAGTGGCTGCGCGTGGGCTTCACGCGCCTGCTACAGTACCTGCTGACGTCATCGCTGACAGCCCCTGACAGTGACACGTGTCACGCTCCCATTGGCCCACTGTCTGACATGTCAGTCTGACATTGTCAGATCTGACATGATGACGTCATCCCTGACATGATGACGTCATCAGTCATCCCCTACATCGATCAGACCGGTCTGAACCGATCCGGTCCGGTTTTTCCTGCAACTTGGACCGGCGTAACCGGTCCAGGTGTCCTTCTCCCTCATTTTCGGTCCGATTTCATCCATTCCAATTCCTAAATTCCTATTTCTTCATTTCCTATCTAACCCAATTAACAAAACTACCTAAAACCTACGAAATCCGACCGGTCCAATTTGAACCTCACGGTTCAATTTTTCCCGATCAGTCTACACGGCTTCTCGGCCGTCAACCACCACCAAAACCTTCCTAAAATGTCCCTAGCAACCTAATGGACTCATTAAAACCATTAAAAACTAACCATAACAACGAAAATGGAAAAATGGATCAAAATGGGCTAACCGGGTACCCGTTCGGGTTTCTCCTCCTCTCGCCGCCGTGGGCGGCGGTTCAGGCCTCCAAGCCGGCCACCTCGGCTCCCTCGATCTCCCTGGTCCTCTGCCTGGTCATGGGTGATGGTTGGCTGGGTTTGGGTTGCACGGGAATGAGAGAAAATGGGTGAGATCGGGTGGGTTTGTGTGTGGATGAAGAAATGAAAATGCACGGGGATGGGTTTGGTGCATGAGTAGGTGGAGTTGGCCAGTGGATGGGTGACAAGTGTCACTCATCCATTGGGCCTCCATTAAATATCTGGGCCCACTAGAGACAAAACTGCACTTTTTGTCTCGTAAAACGTGCCGTCGTGAATAGTAACCGGAAACTTCCGTGAACCGTAACTTCACCGTCGAACGTCCGAATTCGACGTGCCGCCTGTCTACGGATTCGTATCGTCCTTATCTACGTAACGGTCTTCGGCCCTTGGCCATCGGACCTCCTGGTCAAAAAGTCAACTTTTGACCTCCTATTCACCCAAATTACCAAAATGCCCTTGGGCTTCCGAAAGTCATAACTTCCTCCTCGAATGTCGGAATTGAACGTGCCACCTGTCTATGAACTCGTGACGTCACGAACTACGTCACGGTCATCGGTCAAAGTCCATTTGACCGCCCGATTAAAAAGTCAACGTTTTGCCACCATCAGGGGCAAAACGGTCATTTCGCACCGTTCGTCCAATTTCGCTCTACTAATCACGGATTAGCCTCACTAATCGTGATTAGTCACTAATCTAAGCTAGGAATTTGGGACGGGTCGTTACAAGTTTGGTCCGAACATCCATGATTCTTCAACATAACAACAACAATTTAGATAGCTCTATGAAACTTACAAGATAATTATTTCGTCAAGCAAGTAACTTATAAGTTAAACCCGTTGAATTCACAAAAGGGCAGATTCTTATCTAACATTAAAACTATTGATACAATCAGCATTAACATCATTTCTGATCTAAGTCAGTTCTTTATGGTTTGTTCCCACATTCAATCATTAAGTGAACTTTGCAACCCCATTTGATTCACAAGTCTATCGATAACAGTAACATGTAAAACTTTAGTTATAGGGTCTGCAATCATCTGGTATGTTCCAAGGTGCTCTATATCAATAATTCCCTCTCTTACCTTGTCTTGTACGACAAGCTACTTAATGTCCATGAATCTTGATCATTCTAACCTCCTTTTGTTCTTTGCAAAGAAATTTGTTTCAGTATTGTCACATAACAGCTTCAAGGGTTTTTCAATGCTTTGAACAACCTTCATGCTGAGTATTAGGGTTCTGATCCAAACAGCATGTTTGGTGGCTTCAAAACAACCAATATACTCAAATTCCATGGTGGAAGTGGATCTGGTTGTCTGTTTCTTACTTCTATATGAAACAGCTCCACCAGCAGGCATAAAAATGTATCCACTAGTTGACATTCTATCATCAACACACCCTTCTAGGTCAGCAGTTGTGTAACAGGTTAATTCCAAATTTTCAACCTATTGAAAAACCAGAACATGTGAATGTGTCCTTTTTAGGTATCTGAGCACCTTCTTGCTTGCATTCCATTGTGTTACTTCCAGATTTGATTGAGACTTCCCAAAACACTTAGAGAAAAAGCTAGATCAGGTCGTGTGCATACATCATACTACCAACAAGTGATGCATAGGGTTTGTCTTTCATGACTTTAGTCTCAAATTCATTCTTAGGGCAATGGTCATGTGAGAACTTGTCACCTTTGGTTATTGGGACATCATTTCCATTGCAATGTTCCATATTGAATCTCTTGAGAACTCTATCGACATAGTTCTTCTGAGATAACCCCAATGGCCTTCTATGCTTGTTTCTCTCAATCTTTATCCCTAACACATAATGAGCAATTCCCAAATCCTTCATGTCAAAGTTATCAAGCAGCTTTTTGGTTTTATGAAGAAGCTGCAGGTTAGAACTGGCAAGAAGGATGTCATCCACATATAAGACCATAAAAGTGAAATTTCATTTAGCTATTTTCATGTAAATGCAATTATCAAACATGTTTTCCACAAAACCATGAGATATGACAACCACGTCAAATTTGAGGTACCACTGCCTTGAAGCCTGTTTCAAGCCATAGATCGGCCTGTTAAGTTTACAGACCCAATTATTTTTCTCCCTTTCAATGAATCCTGGAAGTTGCTTCATGTAAATGTCATCTTTCAGATTACCATTAAGGAAAACAGTTTTTACATCCATTTGATGGAGTGATCTCCCCAATCTGGATTTGAAGCAGCAGGTAGAAGTATGCACTGGAGCTGTTGGGGGTCTCCATTACCTTCATACTGAAGCTGATAGAGGTATCATCGACATGGAAGTTAGGACAACCAGCATATTTTTGGACTAAAATTTCGTAGCAAAAATGTCGGATTTTGGTGATGGATGCATGTCTGCTTGTTTGAGGGGAGATACATGGGTTGATATTTTTTTAGGGAAGAAGATGCAGGAACAAGATGGAGGAAGAAGATGAAGTTATGACCAAAATGGCCAGAGCACCCTACTATATAACTATCTTAAACGACGTTACTAATATTGACTGACAGATAATGCAACGTTTTGACGTTGTACCTGTTCCTAGTGCATACTGAGGTAAATTACAGTCTCTAGTGTATTTTGAAATTGACTGATGTGATCCTATTACATTTAGCCTAATAGACACCTCTTTGATTTCTCCATAGACACCAAAAATCTGGCGCAGTTCCTCATTTGAAACATAAGAAAAGCCCATATCTTGAACAAGAGAAAGAAAAGAGTGATGGAAAATGCATTTGTTGTCAGGACCCGTCCCAAATATCACCTCGATACCCGGGACGAACCCTGCTCCCGTCTGACAATCACACTTTAAGTACCAAAAGAACCTCAAAATAACCATAAGCATAACTATCAGATAAGGGAGTAAATATAATACAATCGTAACACAGAGCATAGTTTATACAAAACAGGCACAAAATCCTACTAGGTGATAGGAGCATATTTATGCAACATTTTATCTTGTTTTCTTACGTTTTTCTTAACTTGTTTCCTATGTTTTCTTGGTACTTAGCTTGTTTTCGTGTTTCGTAGGTTTTTTTTGAAGCAAATTTACAAAAGGAGCCAATTAGTTGCTGTTTTGGACAATAAAAGAGAAAACTTTGAAACTGTCTGCGGCACATGTGTCTACTTCCCGGAATAAACTGCACCTGCTCGGGAAGAACTAGCTAATGAGCCATATATCGTTGGAAAGATACGGAAGTCTAGTTTTTAGAGAATTTTACAGTTCATGAATTGGAATTTTCTACAAGGAGTTATGGCTGTTTTAGTACAGCAAGCAATAAACAAGGAAAAACGTTTGAGGCAGCAATAAACAAGGAAAAACGTTTGAGGCAGCAATAAATAAGGAAAAACGTTTGGAGCAGCAGTGAAAAGAGAAGAAACCGCAGCAACGGCAGCATCAAAGCAAGACATAATTGCTCATTCATTTGGAGGAGTAACGTCTCCAACCATTAACCCATCATAAAGTTGCTCTCTCATTTTTCCTACTATAAAAGCAGCAGCAACTTTTGACTTGAGGGAGGATTTTGGCAGCAGCAAGTAGACCAGAGAAGATTTTGGCAGCGACAAGGACACCTGGACGTGACCGTGACGTTTGTCATTCCCTCACTTGGCAACAACACAACAACCACATCCATATCCTACCACCATTCCAAGCGTGACCGTGACGTTTGTCATTCTCTCTTCATCTTCTCTTTTGTTATTCTTGTTTCAACTTTCATATTTGATTATGTATTGCGTTTCAAACATAATAAGTATGTCTAGCTAATTCTCTTTATAGCTAGGGGTGATTTCAAAACCCCAAACATGTGTTTAATGAATTGATTTTATTCAATCCTTCTTTACTCATTGGTGAATGTGTTTTGCTTATCTTTTTTATAGATAACTTATTCTTGTTTGCTTGTTAGGCCAGTAAGCATGCTAGGATTTGATGCTAGAATATAAGAGAGTTTCACCTAATAGTTATGATCTTATATTCATAAGTAGCAACTATAAATGGACGTTGGTATGTTAAGCAAAACCTAGGTTCAACTAAGATGCGGTTCATACTTATGTTTGCCTAGATAATGTCTAAATTTTCTATAGAGAATCTTAATGATCTCTACTTGTTCATTTAACTTGCAGTTCATGATTAGATGATATGTAGAGAATGGTTTGAAAGCGACGCTAAGTTTAATTCAATAAAAGTGGGAAAATAATAAGTTTAATTAGTGATGTTCACGATTGATTCTAGACATTGTCATTCACTAGTTTGTAAAGAAATATCTGGAAATTAATTCATGTGCTTATGTTTGGTGTGTGAAGATTGAACCTTTAGCTACATTCTCCTCTTATCAAACTCACCTTAGATTTTATTACATTTACTTTAATTTTGTCATATTGATGATTCACCATTCTCCCCCAATTAATCGTTTTATTTAGTTATCTTTTCTTTTCATTTTCCCTTCGTGTTAATTAGCAAACCCTCTAATCCCTAGCGTAGAACGATCGTTAATTATGAACAATCAACAATCAATACATAACCGTTCATGTATGCATAGGATACCACAAAGTCCGAAAATATACTTACCATGCACCTCTGAAAAGTTGCTGGGGCATTACACAATCCAAACGGCATCCGTCTATAAGCAAAAGTGCCAAAGGGACAAGTAAAGGTAGTCTTCTCTTGATCCTCTAGAGCTATGACAACTTGATTATACCCAGAATAACCATCAAGCAAGGATCGTTCATGTATGCATAGGATACTACAAAGTCCGAAAATATACTTACCATGCACCTCTGAAAAGTTGCTGGGGCATTACACAATCCAAACGGCATCCGTCTATAAGCAAAAGTGCCAAAGGGACAAGTAAAGGTAGTCTTCTCTTGATCCTCTGGAGCTATGACAACTTGATTATACCCAGAATAACCATCAAGAAAACAATAAAATTCATGACCAGCTAACCTTTCAACCATCTGATCAATGAAGGGAAGTGGAAAGTGATCCTTCCGAGTTGTAGCATTCAGCTTCCTATAATCAATACAAACCCTCCAACTAGTTTGTACTCGTGTGGGTACGAATTCATTCTCCTCATTCTTCACTACTGTAATTCCAGACTTCTTTGGCACTACTTGAACAGGTGAAACCCATTTGCTGTCTGAAATAGGGTAGATGACACCACAATCTAGGAGTTTGATAACATCCTTCTTCACAACTTCCATCATGGGAGGGTTGAGACGGCGTTGAGCCTCTCGAGTGGGTTTTGTCCCCTCCTCAAGAAGTATCCTATGTATACAAGTCGTAGGGCTAATACCCTTGATGTCGGCTAAGGTCCATCCTATAGCTGTCTTGTATTCCTTAAGAACACGAATTAGCTTCTCCTTCTCCAATGCCGAGAGTGATGATGAGATAATGACCGGCAATGTCTCATTGTCTCCCAAGTAAGCATAGTTCAAATGACCCGGTAAGGGTTTAAGCTCAAGTGTAGGTGCCTGAATCACAGAAGGTAAAGGCTTGAAATTAGATAAAGGAAAAGAAATTGGAGGAGATAGCTTACCCTCAAACCGTGGCAAGGACTCCAAGGCGGCCACAATTTCAAAAATTTTCTCATTGATACTCTCAGTCAAGACCCTCCTTGTGTCACAAGGAAGCCCTGTTGTCTCAAATCCTATGCCATTGGTGATGGTTGTCTCAAGTACATCGTCATTTAAAATGTCTAAGAATTTCTGTGCTAAGATATCAATCACATCAATAGAAAAACAAGAGTGATCATCAACCGGATACCTCATGGCTTCAAAGATGTTGAAGCCGATCACATCACCATCAAACTCCATAGTCAATGCACCCTCAAAAACATCAATATTTGTCCTTGTTGTCTTCATGAAGGGGCGGCCTAAAAGAAAAGGCGGAGGGGATGAAGACGCTGGATCCCCCATCTCGAGCACATAAAAATCCACAGGAAAGATTAAATGGTTAACCTGCACCAACACATCTTCCAACAAACCTTTAGGATATGCATTAGAACGGTCAGCCAATTGAATAATAACACCATCAGTTTTAAGCTCACCAAGATTCATAGAGAGATACACAGAATATGGCATGACATTAATGGAAGCACCTAAGTCTAACATAGCACGTTCAAACCTGGTATTTTCAATGACACATGGGACAGTGAAACTACCCGGGTCTTTACACTTAGGCGGCAATTTCCTCTGGAGAACTGCAGAAACATTCTCACTGACCCTCACTACTTCTCCATCTTGAATCCGTCTTCTTGTGGTACAAAGTTCCTTCAAAAATTTGGCATATTTTGGAACTTGTTGAATAGCATCAAGGAGTGGAATGTTGACATGGACTTTCCTGAAAGTTTCCAAGATTGCCTTCTCATGTTCCTCTTTTTTAGATTTTTAAAACCTGCGTGGAAAAGGCAACGAATACGAAGATGGATTAGTGGAGACCGAATTTGGAATCACTTTCTTACCTAAAAGTGTCGAATTTGCTTTGGTGTGGGAAGAGCTGCTCAAAGTCTGCTTCGGCTAGTTTTGCTCAGTTGGTCCTGTGGCTGGATCCTCCTCCTCATGCTCAGTTATGACTTCAACCTCTATATTCTTATTCCTTTTAGGGGCTCTCGGCTCATTCTCAATCTGCCTACCATTTCTTAGTGTGATGGCCTTTGCTGTCTCAAATCCCCCTTTCGGATTTGGAATGGTGGAACTAGGGAGTTTGCCTTGTTCCCGAATTTGTCCCATAAATTCAGCTATCTGCCCCATTTGTAGCTTCAAATCCGAGATGTCCTTTGCTTGATTTTGTTGGCCCTGTACCAAAGAAGCGTGGGAAGCAGTTAGTGTTTTAAGAATTTCATCATAATTAGGAGATGTACCTGAACCTTGATGAGGTGGTGCTTGCGGTCTTTGAAAGTAACCAGGTGGTTGCCTAGTGAAAGCTTGTTGCTGAGGCTGTTCCGGATCTCTCCATCTAAAGTTGGGATGATTTTTCCAACCCTCATTATAAGTGTTAGAAAAAGGATCATTCCTAGGTCGATTCTGCCCTTAAAATCCAATAGCATTGGCACTTTCCCATCCGCCATTCTCAATCAGCTGAGGACATTGATTAGTAGGATGTCCTGACATGGCACACACACCACAGGCATGTGCAACTCCTTGCACTTTCGGCTTCTCCAAAACCTGAGACATAAGAGAAGTAAGTTTAGCAATTTGAGCTTCTAAATTAGATTTACCACTTACCTCATGGACTTGGCGTGACAGGACCCATCCCAATCCCCCCGGGATTACAGTGGAATGTGCCCTGCTCCCGTCCAACAAGGGGTGTCAGACTAGGGATAACCAAGAGCCACTGCCAAAACGGGGCATCCAGAGTGCGCAAGGATCGATGGAGGAGGTGTGCAATGTCCCAGTCTCTTCTGCAATCGCATCCGTAATCAACCCGAAGGGCATTAAAACCAAAAGCTGTGAGTGGACAAAAACCAATAAGTTTATCAAATACATTTATAAGACATTTATGCCCTCCAATAAAAATGTATGCATGCCACGAAAACCAGTAACCAAAACGTTTGCTCAACCGAGCCATTAGGGCCTTAGCCCAAAAACCGTTAACCAAAAACCAAGTGTGGGAACTCTGCCCAAAACAGTGGAATACTACAACCATACATAAACAACCATGTGGGCCACCGCCCAAAGCCATAAATACAAATCCAAAAATCCAAAACCATTTAGGGTCCCCGACCCGACATACCATTTCATAACCAATAATCCATTTTTACCACAACCATCACCAGCATCCCAGATGCTTAGCGTCCCAGACGCTAGACGTCCGTGACGTCATATCTCACGGTTTCATAAGCTACGCGTGCTGCCCGGGGTCTCTCCGGGTCTATATATCTGACATCCCGGATGTCTGACGTCCCTGACGTCAATCATAACAATCCTGCTCCTGAGTCATCATACGGTCCGGCTGCTCCGTATAATGACCCCCCGCAGGAAATGCACCGTGACTTCCCCAGTGTCCTAGACATCTGGAGGAGACCATCATATATCCTTGTATCCAGATGGTATATGGAAAACAGTTTTATTAAATCCTTTTATCACATCATTACAATTGGGCCCTGTGACAGGACCCATCCCAATCCCCCCGGGATTACCGTGGAATGTGCCCTGCTCCCGTCCAACAAGGGGTGTCAGACAAGGGATAACCACGAGCCACTGCCCAAACAGGGCATCCAGAGTGCGCAAGGATCGATGGAGGAGGTGTGCAATGTCCCAGTCCCTGCTGCAATCGCATCCGTAATCAACCTGAAGGGCATTAAAACCAAAAGCTGTGAGTGGACAAAAACCAATAAGTTTACCAAATACATTTATAAGACATTTATGCCCTCCAATAAAAACGTATGCATGCCACAAAACCAGTAACCAAAACGTTTGCTCAACCGAGCCATTAGGGTCTTAGCCCAAAAACCGTTAACCAAAAACCAAGTGTGGGAACTCAGCCCAAAACCGTGGAATACCACCACCATACATATTAAAACCATGTGGGTCACCACCCACGACCATAGATGAACATCAATTCAAAAATCCAAAACCATTTAGGGTCCCCGACCCTACATACCATATCATAACCAATAATCCATTTTTACCACATAACACATATCCAACCAACAAGCCATTTTATTCATTAATCCATATTTTACCATTACCATCACCAGCATCCCAGATGCTTAGCGTCCCAGACGCTAGACGTCCCTGACGTCATATCTCACGGTTTCATAAGCTACGCGTGCTGCCCGGGGTCTCTCCGGGTCCATATATCTGACATCCCTGATGTCTGACGTCCCTGACGTCAATCATAGCAATCCTGCTCCTGAGTCATCATACGGTCCGGCTGCTCCGTATAATGACCCCTCGCAGGCAATGCACCGTGACTTCCCCAGTGTCCCAGACATCTGGAGGAGACCATCATTTAACCTTGTATCCAGATGGTATATGGAAAACAGTTTTATTTAATCCTTTTATCACATTATTACCATTGGGCCCTGCCCGAAATTTCCATAAAACCACATAATTCCATTTAGGTTCCTTGACCCAAAATCACCATTATAAAATATAGGGTCCCTGACCCGAAATCACATTTATTATCCAACTGGGCCTCATGCCCGATTTTATGAACCACTGGGCCCACGGCCCGATTTGTAAACCAACTGGGCCCGCAGCCCGAATTCGTAAATCAACTGGGCCCCTGGCCCGATAACATAACTCAAATGGGTCTCAGCCCGATTTCATACCAACTGGGCCCCTGGCCCGATTTCATTAACCAACTGGGCCCTCGGCCCGATTCTCAAATGGACTCCAAGTCCGGAATTTCCAAAACAAGTGGGCTTCAAGCCCGAGTTTATATTTCCAATTTCAAAACCATTTCATCACATTATATCCAAGACATCAATATGGAAATCCATGTAAAACCGGAAAACCTCGATTTACGTGCAAGCACGTAAATCGCCTCGAAATACGTGAAACCGTACAATTTACCAACAACCAAATCAACATCACACAATCACAACCATAATCTATATAAAACATTTAAGCATGCATAGAATTTATAAAACCAAAGTCCACTTACAGACCGTTTTAACCGTGTGCCTCGATACGCGTGCCACCGGCCCTCCCGGGCCACACCACTATCACCGGGACTCCCAATCCTGTCCAAATTACATTAGAGGGTCACTAACCTCATCATTAACATCCTATCAAAGTCCCGTAATTTTCCCGAATTTTTACTTATTTTTAAACTTAATTAAAAACCTTCGGACATCCCGAACACTATCGAGACGGTGTCCGATCGACCCGAAACCAATTCCAAAATATCCGTTACATTAAATAGGACAGAAGTCATGTTGACCTCACCTCGAGATCCGTGCCCACGCGCCGTCACGCGCCGCCGTGAGTGGCTGTGCGTGAAACTCACGCGCCTGCTACAGTGTCACCAGCCCAACCCGTTTGTCTGGTAAGCGGGTCCAATTCACCCGCGACACAACCCGGTTCCAATCCTGTCAATTCGATCCTAATTCCTTCAATTAATCAATCCATTAGCTTCGTTTTAAGTCCAATTATAAGTCTGTAAACTCAATTACACAAATCCTTACCCAGATTCCCACGATTCGATGATGATCCACGAAGAACACCCCGTCACTATTCAATCATGGGATTCCTTCAATCTCGATTGATTTCCCTAAATTGGTTCAACCAGAAGCATCAGTGGACCACGAGGAACAATTCCCCCACATCAATTTCGTCGTTTGATCAGTAAATGATCACGACTCAAGTATGAACACCGTCCACTGTGCAACCATGGAGTTTCATCGATCTCAGCCGGTTTCCTTCAATTGATGATCCCAGAAGCATCGTGGGATCATGAGAAAGCATTTCCCCACAACAATTGAGTCAATCACAGCCCCAAACTCCACGACTCAGCCTCGATTTCTTCCTCTGTCACCAAGCTCGATCAGAGCCAAAACGGCACCAATCCTTCTCGTTTTTGTCGTGGATCGACTCGTCACAACCTCAGTAAGATGTTTCCAAGCTTCAATTCGATCGTCGCAGCCCAATTCCCAGTATTCGAATTTTCCCCCCAATTTTCCCGAAATCCAAAATCCAAAATTCAACATCCTCACAACCCCTCGTGTTTCCCCGTTAATTCCCTCATCCTAGTCTCCCATTTTCTCACAAGAACAGCAGAAGAAGGGAGCCAATTCTCCCTAATCCGAATCCCACATTTTGTGCACGGTTTAGGAACAAAATGGAGAAAATTAGGGGAAATGGTGGATTAGATGATGATGATGTAGTAATGATGATGTTTGGAGGGAAACAAGGAGCTGGAAACAAGGGATGGGTGACACTTGTCACTCATCCAGGTGTGTAGGGTCAACGGTCACTATTCATTATTATAATATTATTTTAATCCCGGCCTCGGTTCGTTAGTTCGTTTCCTTGACCATAACGTCGTCGTCGGATCTCCGATTTCGGCATGCCGCCTGTCGTTGGATTCGTATCGACGATACCTACGTAACGGTCCTTGGCCCTCGCCCATCGGACCTCCCGGTCAGAAAGTCAACATTTGGCCCCTAATAAGCCAAATTACCAAAATACCCCTCAACTTCCGAACACCATAACTTTCTCTACGAATGTCGGAATCGAACGTGCCACCTGTCTATGAACTCGTGACGTCCCGAACTACGTCACGGTCATCGGTCAAAGTCCATTTGACCGCCCGAACAAAAAGTCAACATTTTGCCCACGACCAGGGGCAAAACGGTCATTTTGCACATTTTGTCCGATTCCGCCCTACTAACCACCGTTCAACCTCACTAATCAAGATTAATCACTAAACTAATCCCGGAATTCGGGACGGGTCGTTACAACCTTCCCTCCTTAATAAATTTCGTCCTCGAAATTCCAACCGCTCTAAACTCAACGTACTTCCCTCCTTAATAAGTTTCGCTCTCGAAACTTGATTACCCTGATTCCACAAACACCCCGTGGAAAGTGGAATCGACCACGCAACACGTGTACACCCGTACACCAACTACTTAGACAAAACTTGTCTACGCCCAAACGTACCACTAGTACTCAAAACGTAACGACTACATTCGACCCCGTCGAATGACTGAAACTACTTGTTTCGAATTTGACACCACTTGTCAAATCAACCCTCTTGTTGACGCAAAAACTCGACGGTTTCTTTCCCACTCCCACTAGGAGTCAGCTGACCCCACTCAACAATCTATGTTGACACATCCTGACAATCTGTCACCACACAGTTGTTGTCAGTCGAAAACTGACACTAGACTCACTCGTGGCTACACATGCCACCAACGTACTCGACTCACCAATACCCTTACCGACATTTCACACGACCTGTGTGTAATTAAACACATCGGAATTACCATGACCCATTGCATAATAATGTCCGATCCACAACCAATCCCATGGTATCGGAACCAATCCGACTACCAACACGTTCACCAACACACCTCGGGTATATCCCGTATACCGTAACTAGACATCACAAGTCTACAAGTATTGTACCTCGAACCATGTACGAAGTACACACATCTACCTAATAACTAGACTACAACCACCTAGGTCATAGCCGAACGCGTTCCAACAATGGAGTACGTTTGCCCAATCCAGCATGAGACAAAACGAAACTCCACCCAACATCTAGTTCCAATTCCGAATCCAAATCCGCAATTTCGTAAGAAATCCCGGATCCAAACCCAGACATCACAGTTTAACTCATTTCCAAATCCGAATCCGAAATCATTATTCCGTAAGCTAGCATTTGGAATAACCATTCCGTACCCAAATCCGGAAATATACTTTCAAGTTTCAAAATCGAATCCTGAATCGTCACCCAGAAATTCGATTCCAAATCCCGAAATCTCGTTCACATTTACCAAGACACATCAAAACCGAACCTATCGGTTACCGGCTCAATACACTTGATTGACTTCATAGGGAAGCCAATCCAACCTCCACGTGCCTAAGGTTGACACAATTCAACTACCTTGAAAACCTACTCACCCGAGTAGAATACCATACGGGCCCCACTTCGAAAAGAAGTTCAATCCCGTCATTTACGACTCACGTACCAAGGTAAGAGTGATATACTCTCCCCCTATCTGAATCATCAAGGTCACGACCCAGATAGACACTGTCCCTGACAATAACGTCAACATCCTAGATCGCCACAACGATCGACAACCGTCTCCCACAACTAGACAGATCAGTCAACGACGAGACACGTCGAGACTGCGGATTCTCACGGATTACCTTGTATCAGTCCTTGTCATTCCACCTATGAAAACCAAGGATGATCCAAAATAATGACACCAATACTCATCCTACGTGGATGCAACAAAACTTACTGCACTCACCACGCCATGTACCCCAACATCGTCTGCCACCAAGCAGAAAATGAAAAATCTCGTTTACCTAATTTCGAACACGTAGCTCCTCCTAATGACCTCGCAACATACAAGAGCTCACCAACCAATACACGCTCAACGTACTGGTAACTACAGTCAATGTCTGCCAGGGCAGAAAGCAAGAAGTCAACCCCAATGACTTCGGAATACCAATCACCAAAAACGAGCACCACTCTCGTTCCCCAATCACAACGCTCCTCGACACTAAGGTTCCAACCATGTTGGAAACAGACATGCCCCCAACAAGACGTCAAGTCTAACCACTAGACTTCCTAACTCCTCAATTCACTTGGACAACCCCGTGTCCACAATCAATCCGTTATTGTTCCGTTCGCACATCCCGACCACTACAGGTTCAGCACTCGGTTTCCCAAGTTCTCAATTACAAATTCCTACCTTTATACCACTAATGGTTTTCCTCGTCTTTTCCAGTTTTAATCATTTCTATGTACTTTTTAGGGATATTAAAACATAAAATCGCACAAATTTTGGACATCCTCACAACCCCTCGTGTTTCCCCGTTAATTCCCTCATCCTAGTCTCCCATTTTCTCACAAGAACAGCAGAAGAAGGGAGCCAATTCTCCCTAATCCGAATCCCACATTTTGTGCACGGTTTAGGAACAAAATGGAGAAAATTAGGGGAAATGGTGGATTAGATGATGATGATGTAGTAATGATGATGTTTGGAGGGAAACAAGGAGCTGGAAACAAGGGATGGGTGACACTTGTCACTCATCCAGGTGTGTAGGGTCAACGGTCACTATTCATTATTATAATATTATTTTAATCCCGGCCTCGGTTCGTTAGTTCGTTTCCTTGACCATAACGTCGTCGTCGGATCTCCGATTTCGGCATGCCGCCTGTCGTTGGATTCGTATCGACGATACCTACGTAACGGTCCTTGGCCCTCGCCCATCGGACCTCCCGGTCAGAAAGTCAACATTTGGCCCCTAATAAGCCAAATTACCAAAATACCCCTCAACTTCCGAACACCATAACTTTCTCTACGAATGTCGGAATCGAACGTGCCACCTGTCTATGAACTCGTGACGTCCCGAACTACGTCACGGTCATCGGTCAAAGTCCATTTGACCGCCCGAACAAAAAGTCAACATTTTGCCCACGACCAGGGGCAAAACGGTCATTTTGCACATTTTGTCCGATTCCGCCCTACTAACCACCGTTCAACCTCACTAATCAAGATTAATCACTAAACTAATCCCGGAATTCGGGACGGGTCGTTACACCCTGCCCGAAATTTCCATAAAACCATGTAATTCCATTTAGGGTCCCTGACCCAAAATCACAACTATTAATCATAGGGTCCCTGACCCGAAATCACATTTATAATCCAACTGGGCCTCATGCCCGATTTTATGAACCACTGGGCCCACGGCCCGATTTGTAAACCAACTGGGCCCGCAGCCCGACTTATAAACCCACTGGGCCCACGGCCCGAATTCGTAAATCAACTGGGCCCCTGACCCGATTTCATTAACCAACTGGGCCCCTGGCCCGATTACGTACTCAAATGGACTCCAAGTCCGAAATTTCCAAAACAAGTGGGCCTCAAGCCCGAGTTCATATTTCCAATTTCAAAACCATTTCATCATATTATATCCAAGTCATAAATATGGAAAATCCATGTAAAACCGGAAACCTCGATTTACGTGCAAGCACATAAATCACCTCGAAATACGTGAAACCGTACAATTTACCAACAACCAAATCAACATCATACAATCACAACCATAATCCATATAAAACCAAAGTCCACTCACAGACCGTTTTAACAGTATGCCTCGATACGCGTGCCACCGGCCCTCCCGGGCCACACCACTATCACCGGGACTCCCAATCCTGTCCAAATTACATTAGAGGGTTACTAACCTCATCATTAACATCCTATCAAAGTCCCGTAATTTTCTCAAATTTTTAAACTTGATTTAAAACCTTCGGATATCCCGAACAATATCGAGACGGTGTCCGATCGACACGAAACCAATCCCAAAATGTTCGTTACATTAAATAGGACAGAAGTAATGTTGACCTCACCTCGAGATTCGTGTCCACGCGCCGTCACGCGCCGCCGTGAGTGGCTGCGCGTGAAACTCACGCGCCTGCTACAGTGTCACCATCTAACCCGTATCTCTGGTAAACGGGTCCAATTTGCCCGCGATACAACCCGATTCAATGTCCATCAATTCAGCTTTAATTCCTTCAATTAATCATTCAGTTAGTTTCGTTTTAAGTTTAATTTAAGATCTGTAAACTCAATTACACGATCACTTACCCAGATTCCATCGATTCCATGATGAACATGAAGAACACCCAGGTTACTGTTCGTTCATGGAATTCCTTCAATTTCGATCGATTTCCTTAAATTGATTCAACTAGAAGCATCAGTGGACTCCGTTAAGCATTTCCCCCAACTCAATTGCATGAATCCAGTGCTCAATCTCCACGACTCAAGCTCGATGGCCGTACACTGTGCAACCATGGAGCTTCATCGATCTCAACCGGTTTCCTTCAATTGATCCTTCCAGAAGCATCGTGGGATCATGAGAAGTAGTTTCCCCACCTCAATTGAATCATTCGAAGCCTCAAACTCCACGACTCAAGGTCGAATTTCCTCCTCTGTCACCAAGTGTGTTCAGAGCCAAAACGTTGCCAATTTCCTTCGTTCTTTCGACGATTCTGATCGTTGTGATCCCAGGAAGCTGAATGTGAGCTCAATTTCGATCCTCACGGCCTAACACTCAGTATTCGAATTTTCCCCCCAATTTTCTTAAAATCAATTTTCGATTTCCCAGCATCCTCTCTGCCTCTCGTGTTTCCCAGCCAATTCAGTCTCTCTCAACATTCAATTTTCTCTCAGGAACGGCTAAAGAAGGGAGCCAATTCTCCCAGTTCAATCCTCCCCCAATTTGTGCACGGTTTGAAGAAAAAACAAAGAAAAGGAAGGGGAATGATGGAGAACATGATGATTAGGGGTGATGATGTGTTGGGAGGGAAACATGGAGCTGGAAACAAGGGATGGGTGACGCTTGTCACTCATCCGGATGTGCACAGTCATCGGTTACTATTCATTATTATATTATTATTTTAATCGGAGCCTCGGTTCGTTAGTTCGTTTCCTTGACCAAAACTTCGTCGTCGAATCTCCGATTTCGGCATGCCGCCTGTCGTTGGATTCGTATCGACGATACCTACGTAACGGTCCTTGGCCCTCGTCCATCGGACCTCCCGGTCAAAAAGTCAACAATTGACCCCAATTGACCAAAATTACCAAAATGCCCCTCAACTTCCGAACATCATAACTTTCTCCTCGGATGTCGGAATCGAACGTGACGCCTGTCTATGAACTCGTGACGTCCTGAACTACGTCACGGTCGTCGGTCAAAGTCCGTTTGACCGTCCGATCAAAAAGTCAACATTTTTCCCACGACCAGGGGCAAAACGGTCATTTTGCACATTTTGTTCGATTCCGCCCTACTAAGCACCGTTCAACCTCACTAATCGAGATTAGTCACTAAACTAATCCCGGAATTCGGGACGGGTAGTTAGATGGCGTGAAGGCTCTCCAACACCCTCATATTGTTGAGCATTCAGTGCTCGATTTGCAATAAGGGTTTTGGCAGCTGCTGGGGTTTTGTCAACTAAAGCTCCTCCAGATGATGCATCCAACATTTGGCGCTCAAGAGGAAGCAATCCCTCATAAAAGTACTGAATCAAGAGCTCCTCCTTCATTTGATGCTGAGGACATGATGCAATGAGAGTCTTAAAACGCTCATAATATGCTGGATATGACTCTCCTGGACCTTGCTGAATACCACTTATCTTCTTCCTCAACAAGATGATTCTGGATGTGGGGAAGAATTTCTCCAAGAATGCTTTCTTCATTGTGTCCCAGGAGTTGACTGTTCCGGAAGGTAAGTCATAAAGCCAATCCTTAGCCTTGTCTGCCAGCGAGAATGGAAAGGCTTTCAGCTTGAGAATACTCTCATCCACATTGGTCGGTGTCATACTGGAACAAACAACCTCAAACTCCTTGAGATGCTTATTCGGATCTTCCATAGAGAGGGCATGGAATTTCGGAATATGATGAAGCAAACTGGACTTCAATTCGAACTCATCTGTCTTTCCCTGAGCTGCTTCCGGATACTGAATGCATAGAGGCACAGGATTGACTAAGTTTGAGGCTGAAAGCTCCTTAATGGACCTGTTGTCTACAACCATGTCTAGCACTTCACGATCGGATTCAAAGCTAGACCTCTCAGATTCAGAGCTAGAACTCTCGGGTTCAGAGCTAGACCTCTCAGGTTTTGCAATTTCTCTCCTGCGTCTATGGAAAGTTCTCTCTGGTTCCGAATCGTAATCTGCGAAACCCTTGCCAAATGTTCTAGTGCTCATAAACTAGTGCCTGAAACCAAGAACAGACCTTAGGACCAAAAACAATAAAAAAATAAATAAAAATAACAACAAAAATAAAAAGAGCGAACAAGTAAAGTAAAATGTAACAAGCTAACTAGCAATTTACTAATCCCCGGCGACACGGCGCCAAAAATTGGTATTGTGTTTGAATCGTGAATGACCTAACCGTTCATGTATTGATTGTTGAAGTATGATCCATAATGAAAATGAACAGTTAGGTATTGATTGTTGAAGCAAGGATCGTTCTTTTCTTTTCCTTTCTTCAACGATCGTTAATTAGCAAACCCTCTAATTAGCAACGATCCCTAGCAAACCCTCCAATTTTTGCAAAAATGTCGGATTTTGGTGATGGATGCATGTCTGCTTGTTTGAGGGGAGATACATGGGTTGATGATTTTTTAGGGAAGAAGATGCAGGAACAAGATGGAGGAAGAAGATGAAGTTATGACCAAAATGGCCAGAGCACCCTACTATATAACTATCTTAAACGACGTTACTAATATTGACTGACAGATAATGCAACGTTTTGACGTTGTACCTGTTCCTAGTGCATACTGAGGCAAATTACAGTCTCTAGTGTATTTTGAAATTTACTGATGTGATCCTATTACATTTAGCCTAATAGACACCTCTTTGATTTCTCCATAGACACCACAAATCTGGCGCAGTTCCTCATTTGAAACATAAGAAAAGCCCATATCTTGAACAAGAGAAAGAAAAGTGACAGGACCCGCCCCGATCCCCCTGGGACCACCCGGGACGTGCCCTGCTCCCGTCTGACACCCGACATTAAAATATCATAATTACCCTTATTGAAAGTAAAATGCATAAAGAAAAATCCATAGTTAAGTCATACATAGCACGCCACACAAATACTCGAATACAAATAGTGTCAGACAAGGGATAGTTTCCGAATACAGTTTATTGAGCACGACTCTAGACACACTACGTGCCAACCTACCCAGCAGTAGGGTTCAGGTGCGCAACGTAAACCTATGCCTCTTCCTCGGGATCCTCCTCCTCTTCCTCGGGATCCTCCTCCTCAATAGCACTACCTAGAGGGGTAGTAAAACAACAAGAGTGAGTGGGCCGAAACTCAAGGTTTACAAAATAGTTTACCAATCCGAAAACATATAGATTTTCCCCTCCTTTTTCCGAAAAGACATGCATTAGTATCATAAACCACAAAATCATATAATCATAAGCAGAATAATATCAACATAATATAATCTTAGTCACTGCACTATACATCCCAACCCTGACATCCCAGATGCCCGACGTCCCAGACGTCCAATAAGGTCACAGTCTCAAGGCTACGCGTGCCACCCGGGGTCTCAATCCCGAGTCCAAATCCCGAACCTAGTCCGAGCATGGCATTCTAGATGCCTGACGTCCCAGACGTCCAATAGTAGCAATCCTGCTCCTGAGTCACTCTACGGTCCGGTCCCTCCGTAGAATAACTCCTCACAGGCAATGCGCCGTGACCACTCCGTGTACCTACATCCGGAGGAGATAGAATCCTAGGGTAGATCTATACAGTGCAGTACCACAGATAATATCGAGATCCATTATACATATACACGACTCAAAACCATTCATAAACAACCAGACGGGTCTCATGCCCAAACATCGTAATACGTGCCATAAATCATACTCAAGATAAACAGATACTTTTACTTGAATCACATATAGATATAATAGAAAGTAAAACAGTTATGCATGCCGAAGTTTAGTGAAATCAAAGGCCCACTCACAGTACAATCCCGCTGCAATCCCGAGCGTAAAGCCCCGTCCAAGGGTTAAAGTACAATTCCTGTCATGCCCAAAACATACGTAAAGGTCACATTAAGTCCCTACTAAATAACTGAGAAACCCTAGACTGAAACCGGCCCTGGAAAGCCGTCCGAACATGCTTCCCAAGGCGTCAGATCCTAATTTGACCAACCTAACGATCTCCGATCGACACGAAACCACCGCCATTGGATCCGTATCGTCGAAACCTTGAAAATGGCACTGGTCCCACACAAAATACTGTTCACACGCGCCCCCCACGCGCTGGTCAACCCTCTGGTCAACGGTGCTACAGTGATGATGACGTTAGCATGACGTCACTTGCTGACGTCAGCATGACGTCATCACTGACAATGTCAGAGGACACGTGTCAACAGCCTATTGGTCCCTGGTCTGACAATATTCTGACATGATGACGTCATCATGACGTCACTGCTGACGTCAGCATGATGACGTCATCAGCTACAGTAACCGGGTCTGAGAACCGGGTCACCGCAGACCCACGGTTCGGCCCGACCAGTTCTCATCAACCCGACCACCAAAATCGATGGGATTTGTTCCTATGAACTCGTCTAATCATGTTCTATGGTTCTGTGGACTCAAAACTAGTTTTTAGGTTCAAAGATCTACCTGAAAATCGACAGAAAACCTGCTGCCCGGCTCTGGTTCGTCTTCTCCTGCGAGTCGTCAAGCTTCCAGCCGCGAACTTAGGTCTGAAACGATCGTCTAGGTCCCTTGAGTGTGTCTCGAAAACAACCAGACAAGTTTAACTTTAAAACGAACGTTTGAGACAGGGAAGGAAAATCGGTCTTCTCGGGTTTGTAGGCTTACCGCCGCCGTGGGCTGCCCAGTCCAATCCTGAGTCGTCCAGCTGTCACAATGGTCCTAGCCCTAGGTTGGTTCGAGCCCAGAAGTCATGGTTTGGTTGGTTGGACAGTTTTTGGCTGCACGGGTTCCTTTCGGGTCTGGGGGGTTTCCGGGTTGCGCCGCCGTCTGTGGTGGTGGTGGTGGCCGTCTGGAGGTGGCTGAGAGGTAGTCTGGTGTGTGGGTTGAGGCTGAGAGGTGGTGTAATCGTTGGTGTGTTTGTGCAGAGAGTGAGAGGGTGCACGGGTTTGAGAGAAATGAAAATGAATATATGAGTCTCTGATGGTTTAAGAACAGAAGGAGAAAATGGAACCAACAGCTGAGATTCAATCTGACTTAAGGATGAAGGGTGGGGATTTAAGGAAATTAAATTAATTAATTAATCACATGGCAGACCAAGATCCTGGTTCTAGGGAGTGTGGGGAATGAGTGACACATGTCACTCATCCAAGGGTCCAGAATGATTTTGGATAAAGTAATCAGATTTCGTTATTTTAATATTATTTTAATTCTGAGTCTCGGTTAGTTCGGTTTAATCATAATTACGTTCCTGACCATAACTTTTTCGTCGTACGTCCGATTTCGGCGTGCCGCCTGTCTACGGATTCGTATCGACGGGACCTACGTAACAGTCCTTGGCCCTCGTCCGTCGGACTTCCCGGGTCAAAAGTCAACATTTGGCCCCTAATTGACCAAATTACCAAAATACTCCTAGACTTCCGAACGTCACAACTTCTTCCTCGAACATCGGAATCGAACGTGCCACCTGCCTATGAACTCGTGACGTCCTAAACTACGTCACGGTCACGGGTAAAAGTCCTAGATATTTCCCGAGGCAAAAGTCAACTTTTTCCCCCCTTTCAGGGGCAAAACGGTCATTTTATAATAAAATAAGAATTACGAAAGTTCGGGTCGTTACAAAAAGAGTGATGGAAAATGCATTTGTTGTCAGGACCCGTCCCAAATATCACCTCGATACCTGGGACGAACCCTGCTCCCGTCTGACAATCACACTTTAAGTACCAAAAGAACCTCAAAATAACCATAAGCATAACTATCAGACATGGGAGTAAATATAATACAATCGTAACACAGAGCATAGTTTATACAAAACAGGCACAAAATCCTACTAGGCTAAACTCGCAACGGAAGAACGTTGTAAGCTCTATGCCTCGGTTCCTGCCTCAACGTTTACCCCAGCGCTATCACCACGACTTGGAGGGTACATTAAAACCAGAAAGTGTGAGTGGACTAAAAGAAATAAGAGTTTCAAAAACAGTTTAACATCAAACTAGGGTTAAGAAAAAAAACAATAAGATTTTTCCCTCCGTTTTAAAATAAAGTATGCATGCCTAACGAAGTATCAGAAAACCACAACATAACACAGTATAACAAAATACGCTAAGCTCATATCATCATAAAAACCCAAATCCACAAATGTCAAGTCTGATCAAACCTGCTGGGTCTATCCGAGTCTTTAAACTCAAACCAGGTCTCAAATGTAATCCGAGTCTTTAAACTCAATAGGCCTACGGGGGTAATATCGTAAATATCCGAGTCTTTAAACTGCCGAATCTTTAAACTCAATCCGGGCCCGTCCCCCGTCAAACATAATCCGGGTCTTTAAACTCAATATCCAGATCCAGCAAATCCAATCCAAACCAATTCTAAATCCATCTCCAAACCCGAATCCGAAATCACTGGTCTGATGCCCTTCCAGCATCCAGAACCGTCATTCCGAACCCAAATCCGGAATTCCACTTTTTCCGACTTTAAAACCAAATTTCGTTTCTCGAAATTCGATTTTAAAACCAAAACCTTGATTACCAAAATATTATCTCATAATCCACTTATAACCATGATAGGTCGTTAAATCAACATTATTTTATATTATTTTATACCCCTATACTTGACTTTTAATATGAAAATAATAAATAATTAGATAAATTGATTTATTTTGTGATTTTTCTATTTAGATAAATAGAGTTTGTAATTTGGAGCATTTTTGTAACGAAGAATTACGGACGAAATTCGGTTGAATTTTATAATTTAATTGTTTTTAGTTTGCAGCCCAAATTAATTTTGTGAATCCAGCCCATTCTTTTTGTTTGTGCAGCCCAGAAGAAAGAGAATAGCCCAGCAGCCCAAAATCCCAGCAGCAGCCCAATCCATTATGTTCCTGCGTAGGCCCGTTCGTCAGCTCGGCCCGCGTCTGGCAGTCCACTCGTGTCGCCCAGCCCAAATCCGCAACTCCAGCTCAGCCCGCTCGAGCCCACGATCCATCAAGCAACTTGCTTGTACAGCCCAGCAGCCCGTACGCACGCTAGCCAACTGTTTACCGCGCAGCGACCAGTCCATCACGCCAACTCGCCTGCACTGCGTCTGGCCCAGTCCGTACGCCCAACTGCCCCCAGCCCACCTGCTTTTCACCTGCCCGCCTGGTCCGAACCGTCCAACTGCACCAGCCCATTACGGCACCTGCTCCACTGATGCAGCCCGTGCTTCTGCTGCTCACCAAATCAGCCCAGTCGTCCAACTTCTCCAATTTTCCTCTATTTCTCATATTTTTCAGCCACAAATTAATTCAAAACCTTACCTAATTTCATCATTTTTCATAATTAGTCATCATTTCATTTTCTTTTATTTTATTGTAATTTTTTATTACTTTATTTATTTTTAGTAGCTTTTTCCTCCTATAAATAGGAGTTCATTTCCCTTGAAAAGGGGACTTTGTTTGGAGAAAGAACTCCAAAACACAAAATTGTATCCTTCCTTTAGAAATATCAAGCCTAGTATTTCCGTTGCAATTCTTGAGTTTAAGTTCGCATTCTCGTGTTTATTCATCCATCTTCATAAGGTTTCTTCTGCTGTCAGAAAATCTTATGAATAACATGTCATTTTTATTCCATCCATTTTCGGAATCACAAGCTTTCTTGGATTCCGAAGGTGTAACTTGTTCTTTCCTTTGCTTAAACTCTCATTGTTGTTTCGGTTTTATTTTCTTTAGTTCAATATTTTTTTGTGGGTATTTTCTTTCTAACTTTTGTAGACAAGAATATTATTATAATGTGTTCTACTTTTCAAACTTCATTTACTTCATACATTTGAGTGCTTAAGCTTCAATTTTATACTAAGTGTTTATGACCGCGTTTCGGTGCACTTAGTATAAAATTGAAGAGATTTAAATGTTTAAATCAATTTATAAGTGTTTATGACCGCGTTTCGGTGCATTTATAATGTTTATAAAATGTATGCATGAGTGAGATGGTGAAAGTAGAATTTTGTGATGTATTCAAACTTTGCAAAAGTTAGAGTGTTGGTAGATTTTTGTGTTTAAAGAAAGTCCACTTGTATATATGTTAATTTAGGAATAGAATTAGTTCATTTATGTCTTTACTTATTTTGCATGATCAAAATCCCTAAAACCCTCATCTTTATTCTTTTATTCGTTTAATTCATTTATTCGTTATTTCATTAATTTATTGATTCGCTTATTTATTAATTCGTTTATTCCTTTATTCGTTAATTCTTTAATTCTTTATTACTTGATTATTCAATTAATTAATTATGTGATTATCTAATTCTTTAATTTTTTAATTCTTCAATTCATTAATTATTCATTATTCTTTTTAACTAACATATTATTAATATTCCCTAATTTCCCCGGTTAAGAACGATCCCTACTTACCAATACTATAACTACACAAAAGGGTTTAAATTTGCATAATACTCAAATTACATGTTTAATTTAATGCGTAGTTTGGGCGTTATCAATTTTTGGCGCCGTTGCCGGGGAGATTAAAAATCATTCTTAATGTGTTAGTATGTATAAAACTGTTTATATTTGAAATGTTCATATGTGTGAATTTTCTTAAATTTTATTTATTTATTTAATTATGTTGCCATAATACTTGTTCATATTTTATTCGTTTACTTTCATAGTATTACTTGTATATTACTTGTTTACAATTACTCTTTTTTTTTTGATTATTTATTTGTTTATTTAATATTTCTATTAAAATAATAATAATAATAAAAGAAACAAAATAATAATAAGAAAATTTCGGATAAGTATAAATCAATTGTAGTAAATAAATGAACAATTTAATTTGTGCATACTTAATTTTAGATTGTGTTTTAACTATTCATTTTACTTTTATTATGTTTATTAAATGTTCCTACTTGTTTATTATTTACCTTTACTAAATTTTCATACCTTTTATTTTTGTGTTAGCATAAATAAATTGTAATTATGTTACTTGTTATTTGTCATACTTGTTCATAATTTGGTTATACTTTTACACACTTAAGTTATTTTATTCATATTTGAGTATCCATTTTTGTTCACAACTTTCATGTCTTATGCTTGCCTTATTATATTAATTAACAATGCTCATAATATGCTTGTTCATAAATTGTATTTAATGCCTTTATTGTGTTATTTCATTAATTGTATTTTATATTTGTCTATTTTATTAATTTTTAGAGCTATATATATATATATTTACATATGTGATTTTCCTAAATGTAAATATTGTTTCCTATTAAATGTTTTAGAGTTGCATGAATCTCAAGGCCCCTTTTTCTTCAAAATTCTACTTTCAGGAACAGGTAGCGCCCTTTGTGTTTATTTTCTCCTTAACCCTTCGTGATGTGTGGATTTCATCACCACACACCATAGACTCGAATCTATGGGCATGAGGTTGGGGCGGAGTTTGTAAACACTCGGGTTTGGTAATTCACCAAATCTTCCATCGGTTGGTTATGGTGTCTAGAAGGGTTATGACTGGTAACAAGTTTTGGATTAAGAAAGAGAACACCAATGGAGTATATGCCAATGCAAGCCTCGGGGTGTTCTCGAAATTATCCTTACTTCTCGCGTTACATCTATCTCAACTGGCCATGATTAACGTTGAATGATGGAAGGGTGGTTATCAGTACGCGCAGGCCGTACGCCCAGGAAAGTATTATGAGAAGCGAAGGGGAAAAGTTATTCATGACACTCTAAAGCTCTACTTATTGCATAAATAGTTGCATACCCTCCCTGAGATTTCATGATGCTCGGAATTCATCACCGGGCCCCCTAGACTAAGTGAATCTAGGGAAGTGAGATCGAAGGTGTAGGCCATTCTTTCATGAACTGTCACGTAATTCTTATGTCTTGTGCAGGTTCTAATAAATGCATCCACACCATGCTTCATGTAGATACTTTTGTGTTGCATTAGTTTAGATGCATTTGGAACTTGTGCATTTTCTTGCTATTACTGTGACTTTTTGTTAATTCTAGCTTCTATTTATGTCACACTGTATGAAATCTATACTCTCATACCCTTACTATCTCTTTTTGTGTATATGTTAATTCCAGCTTAAGTTAATACTTGTTCAAAACTCACATTTTCTTGCTAAGTGTGACTTTCTTAACGTATATTCTGAACATTAACCCTAATTCTTGTCGCAATTATTCTGTTTAAATTAACTTTCACTAGCTAAGTACTTGTATATATTTACCTTCTAACTTAGTGTTCAATTTTAATTTAGGTACGTACTTATGAATGCACGCTCATCAGTCTAAGCTTGATCGGTTGAGAAAGCAACTTGACATCTCACCAAGCAACGCAACATTCAGAGACGCACTTAAGAAAACCAGCTCATCCGGACCACCATCCCCAATACTCGGTGAATCAATAAGTGAGAAGAGTAATTCAGACGAGGAACAGACTTTTGGAACACCAGTAGTCATGGCAAGAAATCTGAGTATCCGAGAGCAGACATGTGCTAACACAAGTGGCACTGCGAATTTCTGCATCCAGTATCCCGAGCCTAGAACCAACAAGAAAGATATTGAGCTAAAGAGTGGAGTCCTTCATCAGTTACCCAAGTTCCATGGAATCAGAAATGAAGATCCACACAAACACTTGACGGAGTTCCAATTCATTATCAGTAGCATGTGTCCCGATGATGCGGATTTGGAAATCATGAAGCTGAAGGCTTTCCCATTGTCCTTGGAAGATAGAGCACGGGTGTGGCTTTTGAGTCTCCCACCCAATCATATCGACTCTTGGGAGAAGCTGGTTCAGGAATTTCTTACCAAATACTTTCCTGCCTCAAAGATTACGGTGTTAAGAAAGGAGATCACTGGAATCAAACAAAAAGATCATGATGAGAATTTCAGCCAGTATTATGAAAGGTTTAAGGAACTCTGTGCTTCATGCCCGACTCACGGAATCACTGAAGGATATCTCTTAACCTACTTCTACGAAAGACTCAAAGGTTGGGATAGAGGACTACTTGATGCTGCAGCTAACGGAAGTTTCTTAGCTCGGAGTTTAGTAGACGGTCGTGCATTACTTGAAAGCGGTGCACTCAATGATGCACAATATGAAGGTGCCGAGCCTATTCCAAGAAAGGTACATGAGGTAAGTTCCCAAGTTATTAATGATTCTAAATTAGATAAAATCACCTCTATGCTTTCGAATGTGTTGGAACTAAAGAAACAGGTAGCCCCGGTATGTTCCATATGCTCCCAAGGCCATCTTGAGGACCAATGCCCCTACACTGCAAGGGAGGAAGACCCCGGGACTGAAATGGCACATGCCATTGGTGGATTTCAAGGAGGGCCAAGGACCCAAGGCTATAGTTGGAGAGATCCGAACAATGTCCTAAACCCTCAACACATGATAACAGGCCCAACCCGTGCCCCGAATCCTCAACATTTCCAAAAGCCCACATGGCAACCAAGGCCCCCGGTTCCATTTTCTAACTTTTCTCATAATCATGCAAATAATCATATCTCTTCATCTTCTAATCCTGATTATGATAAAATGCTGGCTGCTCTTTCACAAGGACAGCAAACACTAATGGCTTCGACTCAAGCTCTTGTCACAGGTCAGCAAAATCAGCAAAAAGACATCGCTGATCTCAAGGACCAAATGGGCAAGGTCATGGACTTCATGGGTAAAATCCAAGCTAGTGTGGTTCTTCCACCTCAACCTACACCCAACCCGAATGCAAGACCTGAAGCCAATGCGATTATCACTCGAAGTGGTAAAGTGCTCGGTGAAATAGAGCCAGCTCCAGCCGTTTCTGAGGCTGAAAAGCACAAGGTGGCAACTAAGACCACCACGGCACAACCACCAGTTCAACCTACCCACACACAAGGTAACAACCCAATCCCTTCAAGTTCTGTTGTTACTAATTCCCTGTCTGTGCGTGCACCATTTCCAAGTAGGCTTGCCAAATCTAAGAAGGATGAATCCGATGAGGAGATCTTGGAAATCTTCAAAAAGGTGCAAATCAACATGCCCTTAATCGAGTGCATCAAACAAGTGCGGAAATACGCAAAATTTCTGAAAGAGTTATGCATTCCAAGGCGCCAAACGAGGGAGAAGGAGGTTGTGATGGTGAGTGAAACAGTTTCTGCTGTAATCCAACGTCGGCTACCCTCAAAGTTGAAGGATCCAGGGAGTTTTTCTGTTCCCTGCGTGATTGGTAACAAGTCTTTTGATAAAGTCATGCTAGACTTAGGTGCATCCATTAATGTTATGCCATATTCGTTATATGTTGCTCTAGGTTTAGGAAAATTGCAACATGATGATGTTATCATTCAATTAGCCGATCGTTCTAATGTGTATCCCAAGGGATACGTCGAAGATGTTCTGGTGCAGGTTAACCAGCTCATTTTCCCCGCAGATTTTTATGTCCTAGACATGGAGGATTCCCCTACAAATCAAGCTCCATTAATGTTGTTGGGAAGACCATTCATGAGAACTGCTAAGACGAAGATTGATGTATTCAATGGTACATTAACAATGGAAGTTGATGGAGAGGAAATTGGCTTCAACATTTTCGATGCCATGAGGTACCCTAGTTCCACAACTCAAACTACGTTTTCTATTGATGTGTGCACTTCTTTTGCAGAAAAACAACTTGAATCAATTCGAGAAGACACGCTCAATATGATAATCCAGGAAGGAGTTGGCCTCGCTCAATCAGGGGACGCCTTGGTTGAAGATGCGGATTATGAACTAGGGCCTCGAATTTTGGATGAAGTCATGACCCTAAATGAGGCCCCCAGAATGATAAATCCTCAGGTACCCTTGTCCCTTCCAGTTAGTACTAATGCCACTCCTCCTTCAGTAGTGCAGGCCCCCGTTCTCGAGCTCAAGGTTCTGCTGAACCACCTGAAGTATGCCTATCTTGGCCCGAACGAGACTCTGCCTGTCATAGTGTCCTCTGCACTAACCGAATCACAGGAAGATAGATTGGTACGGGTCTTGACAAAGTACAAGACAGCCATTGGATGGACTCTGTCCGACATCAAGGGAATCAGCCCTACAACCTGTGTACATCGAATCTTGCTTGAAGATGATGCAAAACCCTCTCGCGAAGCTCAACGTCGCCTTCATCCCCCGATGATGGAGGTCGTGAAACAAGAGGTCATCAAACTCTTGGACTGTGGTGTCATCTACCCAATTTCAGACAGCAAATGGGTCTCACCAGTCCAAGTAGTCCCAAAGAAAAGTGGAGTCACAGTTGTGGCGAACAGCGAAGGCGAGCTGGTGCCCCAGAGAACCGTGACCGGATACAGAGTTTGTATCGATTATCGGCGCCTCAACAAAGCAACTAGGAAGGATCACTTTCCTTTGCCCTTCATTGATCAAATGCTTGAAAGGTTAGCAGGTCACTCCTATTACTGTTTTCTTGATGGTTATTCTGGATATAATCAAATCTGTATCGCTCAAAATGACCAAGACAAAACGACTTTCACTTGTCCTTTTGGCACTTTTGCCTACCGAGGAATGCCTTTCGGTTTATGTAATGCCCCAGGTACTTTCCAAAGATGCATGCTTTCTATTTTCTCTGAATATGTCGAAAAAATAATTGAAGTATTTATGGACGATTTCAGTGTCTTTGGGGATAGTTTTGATGCATGCTTAGAACACTTAGAACTTATCTTACAAAGGTGTGTCGGAACTAATCTAGTACTTAACTGGGAAAAATGTCATTTCATGGTTAGACAAGGGATAGTCTTAGGCCATATTGTCTCTGAAAGAGGAATTGAAGTTGATAAATCTAAAGTTGATATTGTGCGACACTTACCCTCTCCCACTTCGGTGAGAGAGATCCGTTCATTTCTTGGTCACGCAGGTTTCTACAGAAGATTTATCAAGGACTTTTCCCACATTGCAAGGCCCTTGTGCCGATTGCTTCAGAAGGAGACACCCTTCGTCTTCAATGTTGACTGTCAGGAAGCTTTTGAGAAGCTTAAAACTCTTCTAACCACTGCACCTATCCTTTGTGCCCCGGATTGGTCCTTACTCTTTGAACTAATGTGCGATGCCTCTGACTATGCAGTTGGTGTTGTACTAGGACAAAGGCGGGACAAGAAGCCCTACGTCATTTATTATGCATCCAGAACTCTGAATGATGTTCAAATGAACTACACCACTACCGAGAAGGAGTTGCTTGCTGTAGTGTTTGCTTTAGATAAATTTCGCTCTTATTTACTTCGAACTAAAGTCATTATTTACACTGATCATGCAGCACTGAAGTATCTCCTCGCTAAGAAGGAAGCGAAACCAAGGCTCATCCGATGGATTTTTCTTCTCCAAGAGTTTGACATCGAGATTAAAGACAAGAAAGGTGTAGAAAATGTGGTGGCAGACCATTTGAGTCGCATAGAAAATAAACGAGATCCCGTGGAAATTCAGGAGATGTTTCCAGATGAACAACTCTTCGGAATTCAGGTAAGTACTCCTTGGTATGCTGATATCGTAAATTACTTAGTCACCAAGCAGTTACCTTCCACTCTCACCCGTGCACAAAAAGATAAACTTAAGAAGCATGCTAGGTACTATGTTTGGGATGAACCTTATTTATGGAAACACTGTGCAGATTTATTGATTAGGAGATGTGTCCCTAATATTGAACATAGGTCAGTCCTAGAGTTTTGCCATAACCATGCTTGTGGGGGCCACTTTGGATCTCGAAAAACTGCACTCAAAATTTTAGAATCTGGACTATATTGGCCCACACTTTTTAAAGATGCACATTCATTCTGTTCAGCCTGTGATAAATGTCAGAGATCAGGAAACTTAGGACAAAGGGATGAAATGCCACAACATTATGTTTTAACTGTTGAAATATTTGATGTTTGGGGTATTGATTTTATGGGTCCATTTCCTCAATCTAATGGTTATCTCTATATCTTACTTGTTGTTGATTATGTCTCGAAATGGGTGGAAGCTAAAGCCACCAGGACTAATGACTCTAAAACTGTTGCAGATTTCCTCAGAACTAACATTCTTTCCAGGTTTGGGATCCCTCGGGTCCTGATCAGTGATGGTGGAAGTCACTTCTGCAACATGACCATTGAAGCCTTACTGAAACGATACGGTGTCACTCACAGAGTCTCTACACCGTATCATCCTCAAACGAGTGGAATGGCCGAAGTCAGCAATAGGGAAATCAAGAAGATCTTAGAGAGAACCGTGGGCCCGAGTCGCAAGGATTGGAGCTAGAGATTGGATGATGCACTTTGGGCCTACAGGACGGCCTACAAAACTCCTATAGGGATGTCACCCTATAGGTTGGTCTATGGAAAAGCATGCCACCTTCCGGTGGAACTGGAGCACAAAGCATGGTGGGCTGTCAAGACGTTCAACATCAAGCTAGATGACGCCGGTTTGCATCGAAAGCTCCAGCTGAGTGAGCTTGAGGAAATCAGAAATGATGCATTCGAAAACACTCTGATCTACAAGGAAAAGACTAAGGCATTTCATGACAAGCAGATCAAGAGTAAAACGTTTGACATCAGACAGAAAGTTTTGCTATTCAATTCCCGGCTCAGACTCTTTCCTGGTAAGTTATGTTCTAGATGGGTAGGTCCCTTTGTTGTTACTAATATGTTTGCCCATGGAGCCATACAGATCAAAAGCATCGAAACTGGGAAGGAGTTCAAAGTAAATGGACACAGATTAAAGCCGTACATAGAGACATTTGGAGAGCATGATGTGGAAACAACGAAGGTGCTACGGCCTCGCATCACATGAGTTGACTTCAGCACTCCGTCAAAGCGCTTGTTGGGAGGCAACCCAACGTATTCCCGAGTCGTGAAGGAGCCATCACCGCAGATTTGCTCTCTTTAATCCCTTCACTCTCTTTTATGTTTATGTCTTTAGTATTTTTCTTAGTTTATTTTCGTAAAATCCTCTTCCTTACTTAGAGTCTTTGTTCATTTCACTTCTACTTTCTTACATTGAGGACAATGTAGAATTTAAGTGTGGGGGAGTGGTTTACAATTTCAATTGTACAATAAAATTGTTTTAAAAAAAAATTATTATAAAATCAAGTAAAAATAATAATAATAATAATAATAATTCAAAGAAAAAAATATATATTTTCTTAAGTCTTTTCGTTTTTATCGAGTCTTAAGTTGCCCCTTAACCTGTCAATGATAATAATGAAGGGAATAAGTATATTATGGCTATAAAGATGATCACTATAACTTGAATTCGTTTGTTAATATTTTGTGATTAAATGTTATCACTTTTAAGATAGTGCATGTAAATTGGTACATAAATGAGCATGCTAAGACAAGTATGAATCATTTAAACCTTATGTGAGCTTTAGAACTGTATATACATCTTTGATGAGTGTTTCATAAGTTCTTTGTTTAAATTGATAAACATATGCCTCATAACTACTTGCAGTAGATCTTAATGAACTCTAGAGTACTAGAACTTATTCGATTTGATTTTCAAAGCTTTTAAGTCATTAAACTCTCTGATTTTGGATATGATTAAGGCATTAGGTTTAACACCATAAATTCAAACATCCATGCTCCCTATTTTGTGCGCACAAGTTACGACCCCCTTAGTTTTAACCCAGTTGAGCCCGCATTAAACCTTTTCTTCATCACCATGATTACCTAAACACTTGAGCTTAGCATAGACATCTTTCACCCTTGTTCCAAAGACTTTATTGAAGACATGAAATTGGTGTGAAGAAAAATTGATGATGTTTGGAAGACTTTTATGTGTATGGATTTACTTACTCACTCAAACTTTGTATATTATGTTATTACCTTGATATTTTCACACACAAAAAAAAAGAAAAAAAAAAGAGTTGAGTCTCTATCAAGGTAATAAAGATTGATTATAAGTCCTTTACATTTGATGAAATTTGGCCTATGTTCGAAGGAATAAATTCATACTAAGATCGGGAAGTTATGTTTTGGGAATCGTTTAAGTCTTGGAACGAATTTGAGCACCACTCGTCCAATATATTTCTTGCCTTTAACTTAGCCCCATTACAACCTTCATAAAGACCTTATGATCCTTAAGATGATAAATTTTGATTAGTGAAGTCAATCACTTGAGTAAGCTTATGGTTTTGGTTCATTTGTGCAAGTATGTTTTGCTTTTATTGAGGTGTTTGTTTGAGATTTTGCAAAAGTACTTTATTTCCATTATGTGATCACTTTTCTCACATATTTTGAGTGCAAACACAAACCCTTACGAAATTGAGTGAATTTATGAGTGCATATCCTTGTGAGTTGATTCATACTAGTTTTATTCATGTTGATATCCATTTCACCATATTTACTCATTATCTTACTTGTTTAAGCATTTTGTTACCATGTATTAACTCTTGAATTTTGTATGCTTAAACGCCTTAAGTGAAAATCTTTTATGCCATAATATTTATAAAATTTTGAGACGAATGGTTAAGGGTTTACTTGCTTTGACTTCGTAGTTTAAATTCAGTTTTTGCTACGGACCAGCAAAGTTTAAGTGTGGGGGTATTTGATAGGTCGTTAAATCAACATTATTTTATATTATTTTATACCCCTATACTTGACTTTTAATATGAAAATAATAAATAATTAGATAAATTGATTTATTTTGTGATTTTTCTATTTAGATAAATAGAGTTTGTAATTTGGAGCATTTTTGTAACGAAGAAATTACGGACGAAATTCGGTTGAATTTTATAATTTAATTGTTTTTAGTTTGCAACCCAAATTAATTTTGTGAATCCAGCCCATTCTTTTTGTTTGTGCAGCCCGGAAAGAAAGAGAATAGCCCAGCAGCCCAAAATCCCAGCAGCAGCCCAATCCATTATGTTCCTGCGTAGGCCCGTTCGTCAGCTCGGCCCGCGTCTGGTAGTCCACTCGTGTCGCCCAGCCCAAATCCGTAACTCCAGCTCAGCCCGCTCGAGCCCACGATCCATCAAGCAACTTGCTTGTACAGCCCAGCAGCCCGTACGCACGCCAGCCAACTGTTCACCGCGCAGCGACCAGTCCATCACGCCAACTCGCCTGCACTGCGTCTGGCCCAGTCCGTACGCCCAACTGCCCCCAGCCCACCTGCCCGCCTGGTCCGAACCGTCCAACTGCACCAGCCCATTACGGCACCTGCTCCACTGATGCAGCCCGTGCTTTTGCTGCTCACCAAATCAGCCCAGCCATCCAACTTCTCCAATTTTCCTCTATTTCTCATATTTTTCAGCCACAAATTAATTCAAAACCTTACCTAATTTCATCATTTTTCATAATTAGTCATCATTTCATTTTCTTTTATTTTATTGTAATTTTTTATTACTTTATTTATTTTTAGTAGCTTTTTCCTCCTATAAATAGGAGTTCATTTCCCTTGAAAAGGGGACTTTGTTTGGAGAAGAACTCCAAAACACAAAATTGTATCCTTCCTTTAGAAATATCAAGCCTAGTATTTTCGTTGCAATTCTTGAGTTTAAGTTCGCATTCTCGTGTTTATTCATCCATCTTCATAAGGTTTCTTCTGCTGTCAGAAAATCTTATGAATAACATGTCATTTTTATTCCATCCATTTTCGGAATCACAAGCTTTCTTGGATTCCGAAGGTGTAACTTGTTATTTCCTTTGCTTAAACTCTCATTGTTATTTCGGTTTTATTTTCTTTAGTTCAATATTTTTTTGTGGGTATTTTCTTTCTAACTTTTGTAGACAAGAATATTATTATAATATGTTCTACTTTTCAAACTTCATTTACTTCATACATTTGAGTGCTTAAGCTTCAATTTTATACTAAGTGTTTATGACCGCGTTTCGGTGCACTTAGTATAAAATTGAAGAGATTTAAATGTTTAAATCAATTTATAAGTGTTTATGACCGCGTTTCGGTGCATTTATAATGTTTATAAAATGTATGCATGAGTGAGATGGTGAAAGTAGAATTTTGTGATGTATTCAAACTTTGCAAAAGTTAGAGTGTTGGTAGATTTTGTGTTTAAAGAAAGTCCACTTGTATATATGTTAATTTAGGAATAGAATTAGTTCATTTATGTCTTTACTTATTTTGCATGATCAAAATCCCTAAAACCCCCATCTTTATTCTTTTATTCGTTTAATTCATTTATTCGTTATTTCATTAATTTATTGATTCGCTTATTTATTAATTCGTTTATTCCTTTATTCGTTAATTCTTTAATTCTTTATTACTTGATTATTCAATTAATTAATTATGTGATTATCTAATTCTTTAATTCTTTAATTCTTCAATTCATTAATTATTCATTATTCTTTTTAACTAACATATTATTAATATTCCCTAATTTCCCCGGTTAAGAACGATCCCTACTTACCAATACTATAACTACACAAAAGGGTTTAAATTTGCAAAATACTCAAATTACATGTTTAATTTAATGCGTAGTTTGGGCGTTATCAAACCATTAGAAAACAATTATAGATTGAAAACCCAAAAGCTTAGCACTAAAATCAGAAATCCAACTTTTTCTCGAAAAACGTGTAAAAACCTGAAAATGTCTCGAAAAATGTGCAAACATATCAAACACATATAATCACCATTAAAAAGCATAAAAACATACTTAAAATCATAAAACATAAATAAAAACAGCTAGGCATGCTCGTAAGAAAAGAAAGAGTCCACTCACGAATCAGAAAGTGTCAATCGCGCTCCGTGCGCTCCTCGACCGTCTCAGGCGTCTTCCGTCCTGTCAATAAGCACCAAATAGGGTCACAATTACGTCAAATACGCTAACCCTAATTTCCCCAAATTTTCGGGAATTTATACGTAATTTAAATTTAAACCCTAAACCGTCCGGATCCTCGAACTATCCCGTAACATCATCCGATTTACCCGAAACTTGTCCTAATAGATGCCTTAGAACATTTAGAACAAAAACCATGTTGGAAGTTTGTTCAGAATCCTCCCCATGCGCCCCCACGCGCCCCCACGCGTCGCCCAAAGTGGCTGCGCGTGGGCCTCACGCGCTGCTACAGTAGCATCTTCTACCTCGAGTCACCCGGTTCAACTGTACTGAACCGGCGTGACCGGTTCTCTGTAATTCCTCCACCATTTCACTCAATCCAATCCCAAAAGCTTCGTCTAGTTCCCTGCAATCCGTCCCCGTCCTAAAACCTAGAAATCGAAGCCTAAAACCCATCGTCTTCCACCTCAAAACAAACTGCCCGTAAGCCCTGTTTTGGTCTCCGGCCACCCAGGCCTTCCCCCGTCACGGCGACCATCCTAGACGACTCCTAGGACCTCCCTGAACCTCACATCACTCACCAAAGTCCTCGACTCTAGCCCAAAGTCCACGACTTTCGAATTGAAATAAACGAGAAAAACATGGGATTCGATGCTTACCGTCAAATCGTCTTCCGCCGTCTGCACCGCCGTGTACCACGGTGTCCACTGAGTCCTCTGCAGTCGTCCTAGCTTCCTATTAGCTTGGTTTGAACCAAAACACGGCACAACCACCACCTCTGTCCCACGACCTCTCTGTTTTCCCTGAAAATCAATCCTCCGACCACCGTGTTTCCGTGCACGAGTTCACCCCCAAACTCAGTCACCAACTTCCTCTCTTCTCTCTGTCACTTTCACAACTCACCAAACTCTCACCCACACACTGAATCGATCAAACACTCCACCGCCTCACTCTCTATTTTTTGTTCTTCACAACACAAATGCACGGTTTGAATTAGAACAAAATGTGGTCATGTATACACTAAACAATCCTAGAACCATCTAGCAATCTCCACGTGTCCAATTTCTCATGGACCATCAGTACAAACTATCCAAGCCCACTCAGCCACTTGCCCTTATCTGATTGGTCCTAAGGGAAAAAGACCAAAATACCCCTAGGTTTAAAAATTACCATTTTGCCCTTCAACTTTCCAGACCCATAAGTATTCCGTCCGACGTCCGATGACAGCGTGCCGCCTGTCGTTATACTCAGGACGTCGAGGCCTATCTAACGGTTCTCGGTCTACGTGAAAATCACAAGTCCACTAAAAAGTCAACATTTTCCTCGATTAGTCAAAATTACGATAACGCCCTCAATCTTCCGAACGTCATAACTTTTTCTCCGCTTGTCCAAATCGGACATGCCACCTGTCTACGGACTCGTGACGTCCTAAACTACGTCACGATCAATGGTCAACACTCATCCAACCTATAATTCAAAAAGTCAACTTTTGACACACTTTCACAAAGGCAAAATCGTCCTTTTATACAATTCTTTTACACAATTACATTTGTACCCTTCCTGAAGGTACGGGTTGTTACATCTGTTATTAAATGCAAAGAAAAAAGAGGTGGCATTGTGGACATGAAGAGAGAGAGGTAGTGAGAAAGTAGGGAGAGAGAGGAAGTAAGTGAAAAGTTTGAGCATGAAGTTACTATTGTGCCCTTTTTTTCAGCATTATTTAGGCACTACGTCAGCTTTTTGACGTTCATTTGACAAAAGTAACAAAAAAGCATTGATTTGTAACAATTCGGACATTTCAGGGTGCACTTAACACCGATAATGAGAATATAGTGCAAAGTGTCACCTTGTTTGGAGAATATGTTGCCTTTGAAATAAAAAGCCTAAGAAAAAATCAGCCCCTTTGGGTTTTTTAAGGGCCAAATCAGCCCATCTATTTGTTTCTTGTGAAAAATGTTTACAGCCGCCGTAAAAACTTGAGATATTCTTAAGTCTACCTATTCAAAATACATGTGGCATCATGTTCTTGCTAGATGCAAGACTAGGTGACCTTTTGCTCTTCCTCACATAGCACACTAGATCCTCTCATAGAGCTCGTTTAGTACATTATATTGTACTGACTATTTCAGTCGGATAGACTAATTTATCCACCAAATAGATTTACTATAGTCGGTCATTTGATGCTCTACTGGATTAAAACGCCGACTATATTATAATGGTTGTATTATATTATAGTATGTAATATGAAACATTTATATCATAAATATTAATTTTGTATATTATTATTATTTATTATTTATTTTAATTAATTATCGAGATATATTATTATTTATTAAATAATAATAATAATTATTATTATTATTATTATTACACTTTTAAAGTTTGCTAATCATCTAACTATTTACTACAGACGATTTTAATGATATTATTTTAATATCTGAACCGTATAAAAATACTCAATCATATTAACTTATAGAGTAACTAATTAATACTAATAATACCAAATATTAGTTCCGTACTATATTATTTTATCCAATCTCTTACAGAGTAGCCTTAATTCTCTTGCTTGTAGAAGGGGGAGGACAAGACTTTTGAAAATAAATTTCCATAAATTTAATGCGTCATCTTAATATTCAATGTGTAATGTCACTTGTCAATTAGTCAATTAATATTCAATGTAGACATAATTTATAACTTGCTATTCTCTTGTCTAGCAGAACACCCTACAATACAGATCAAAAAGCCAAAATAAATTATTTTCGCCTGTACAAAAAAAGAAAACTGATTCTTAATAAGCCGGCACATTTATGTTCCTGTAGGATATATTGAAGTACATAGGACGGCTTTCCTCTCAGGCATTTCATCTCCGTGGGATTGTCATATATATGTTTATTTATTAATTATTTCTGAAAAAATAATAGAAAGTTGGGTGCTTGGGGAAAAAAGAAGATGAAGAGAGCTTGATAGGTGCAGCAAATTCTTACGTTGTAAAGAAAAACATTTTGCTCAGCAATCATTGCTAATTATAAGATTACCATTTACCACATACATATCGAGAACGAAAAACTTACCTCAAACAAAAACTAGGATGAGAATACAAGAAACGAGGTTTTACAAAGTTAATGAAATCCTCCTCCTCCCCAGCCTCTACTCCTCCCCCGTCCCCGCCCCCTTCCTCTTCCTCTTCCTCTCCCTCTCCCTCCACGGCCCATTCCATCATCCCTGTCATCATCTTTTTGGAAGTTAAACATGCTCATTTTAATATTCTCCGCATCCACATCGTGAGGACCCTTCTGCACCTGAAGTTGCAGCATAATAACATCAAGAACATGCAATGCAACACACACAAAATGAAAATGCTCAGAAAATGTAGAGACACTGACATGATAATCTTCCAAATCAAATTGATTTTGGAGCTGCCATGCAAGTTCCTCATCACGACTTCTATTTGTCAATGCACCTCCTATTGAAGGCTTCGCTCCAGCTTTTCTCTTTTCCCATTCATCCAAAGTGAAGACCACGGGCTCTTCCTCTTGCCTCCCCTTTCCCCTATATTGTCTTCCTCTCGAATGCCTGTCATCCCGGTTTTGATGACTCATTTTCTGAAGAAGTTTTTGGGCAGCTGCTTGATTTTGAACTGGGGCAGCTTCAACCACTGTATAACCAATGGATACATTGATAAGTTAAGAAATATAGAAGATAAAAGTAATACGCCAATTTAAAAGACTGTTGATCCAGACATAATTCAAAGAGGAGCAGAAACGTGGTCTTCCCTCCAGTGGACATCCCTCCACTAGTGAACATATCTAAATGTATGAACATCTGAACATCCTCCCTTCACCCCCCGAAGTGGCATAAAATGAACTTAAATCAAGTTCAGATGCAGCATCAGATGATAACAAATATAAAAGGAATTTGCATGCTGGACTTGGATGAAATTTCACCTTCTTTTGGCCTCGATGCAGAGCTACTGGGTTTATCTTGAGTTCTTTCTTCAAGGGAGTCTGTCTTAAGACTGTTATCCATGCCATTTTTTTTATAAGAGCTACCTACATCATTTGGTTTCAAAGGAAGGTTCTGCTGCCTTACAATTGACCTAGCCTCCGCACTTCTGGCAACAGGTCCGCTGCTCTTGGAGTTACAATCAGAGTTATCTGACAATGATTGCATCTAATGTAAGTGGCTGAACATGATGATGAAAAACACAAACTAATAATCTAATGTGATCAAGAGCTCAAGAATACTGACGAGCAGACTTGTCCTGCTGAGGAAACCGATTTTTGGGTGCCCCAATTTGCAACTTCTCAAATGGAGGGGGGCCACTACCTTCACCTTCCTGTGAAAGCCTTAAAGATGAACGTGAAAACCCTGCGTATTTTCTATTCATCTGCCATTCTTCATGAAGTGATTGAACTATACCTCCTAACAGAGTCAAGTCTTTAGGTTTCAAACATACTATTCCATTACGCACAGTAGCTCTACCTTCCAAACGGACCTGCCAACCAAAAGGCAGGACAAAAACTTCAGCTAACTAGAAATAGGACCTTCAGATGACCGCCAGTTTTTTCTAAAATCACTTAAGAAAGTGGGATTAGAGAGACACCGAAAACTTGATCTGAGTTGTATCAATGTTCCTATAACCAGTAACATCATGAAAAGTGCCTATTTAATGCCTACTCTAGTGTTCCACAAAAAACTGGCAAACACAAGAATTCCTCGGGGTCTACCATTGCAGTGTTGACCTTATGTAGCATCTGGGATTATTAACTGTTGAGCTCGAGGGAAATAATTTAAGCATGTTAGGAACAGAACAAATCAAACCCTAGATAGACAAAATTATCAGGTTTCGAATAGGATTTACAATTGCATACAGAAAGCACACAGCTTTAACCATTAATTTCTATTTCTATATAAAATTGTTAGGTTCATAATTCGTTACTCGTTTTATTCATTGTGTAGCTACATGGGTTTGACTACTAAACAGTTCAAGATGAATGCAAAATTTACCAAAGTTCAGTCGGTGACAGGCTCTAAATTATTTACATAGATATAAAACGCGAGTAAGCTTAGGCCAGCATGAAGCAATAGGGATTACCTTAGTACCAGGCACAACGTCGTCAGGAATTGATGGGACATGAGAGTACTCAATAGCTGCTACCTCGCTGTGGCCGTCTGTGAGGCAAAGTTTCAAAAGACGCCGGCTGCTTGAATTGATCGCAAAATCGTCTACACTGCTTTTAGTAACGTCTCGTACTGAAGATATCTGATAAAAACACAAACGAATACCACTTTATTCTTTATCTTATTTCCTAGCAACCAAACAGAGCCCAATGAAAATTCATGAGAAAGATAGAGGGTATATTGATTGCCTGGAGGACTTTGGGGCCGAGAAGATGAGATGACTTGCGAAGTGTAATGGGGTCTGGGTAGGGACTTGGCGGAGATGGATTTGAGGTCCATATTGATGAGCTCCGATTCCACTGAACTCACCACTGTACTCATGTCGTCGGCCAGAGCGGAGTGAATCAAGATCAACGCCTTCACTTGGTCCAGGTCACCAAGGCACCAGCCTCTGCTTCTTAGGGTATCGATTACGGCGTCTGAAGCACCAGAACTCCCCTCCATTTTTAGCGCCGGTTCGCTCGGCGTTTGATTTTGGGGCTTTTTTTCGTTTTGCAACAGAAAACGGCAAATGTGCGGTACAGTACTAGTCCCAAAACGTCGTCGTCCAGTTATGTGGCTTTTTGTGAGAACGAGGGCCAACACCCACCCAGTAGGACCAAGGCCAGCAGGAACCAGCAGACTATGCCAGGCCCATGCTCCTGTTGTAAAGCAGTAGGTTGGGTGGGCCATAGGCATGGCTTGGCCCATCGTGGTCCAATGGCAATAATTAATATTGACTCCATGTTATTTATGAGTGATTCTAGGGGTGGACATGAATCTATTAAAATCGTTAACCGATCCACTTCAAACTGTTATTTATCCAACTGTTTAAGTTTGACCGGATAAAAGTCAAACAGTTTGAGAACTCAAACCGTTCCGTTAGTAACGGTTTGGATTTGGATTTTCATTTTGGAAATCCGTTAAATTCAAACCGAACCGTTAAGAAATATATTAATTTTTATTAATGTTTAAATATATTATTAATACAAAGTAAAAATAATAAAAATAATTTTATTAATGTTTAAATATATTATTAATACAAAGTAAAAATAATAAAAATAAAAGGATACCTAGATATACCATATAAGTATATGTATACTTATATAAGAGTATAATAAAAAATTATTAAATAGTTGGTGTGTTTGATAAATCTTAGTATAGTAATAATGTTTGCAATTCAATACTTAACAAGCTAAATATATAAAATTTTGAATATTGAGTATTGATTTTTTTTTTTTGGTATCCTTATTTTTTCTATATCCTTATTTGTTTTTATTTCTTAACGGTTTTATTTTTAATTTTAGAAAATCCAAACTATATCGAACCGTTAAAATTTTAACGGTTTGGATTTGGATATTGTCAATATCCGTATCGAACCGAACCATGCCCACCCCTAAGTGATTCCATAAGTCAAGCTAGCTAGATATTGTTGATACCATATCGACCGACCACCCTAGCACAGGGCCCGCCAGGACAGGAAGGCCGCCGACCGATCGCCTGATCGACACCCTCACGACCTACGGTCTGCCGATCGGCACCAAATTGCAGACCCGCCACTCAGCATCTGACAATGAACAGTCGACAGCTGGCTGCGACAGTCACCTAATCAACTCTGCCATACCAACTCCCTGATGGAGGCAGGTTGGGAATCCAGCTGGCGCCTCCTCCGGATGTCCAGGGCTTGTCAGACGGCTCCCAGCCACAAAGTACCACCTGCTCTCGTAGCAGTAGCCCACCTACCGCAGTTATGGCTACTATAAATACCCCGAAACCCTTCACAAAGGTAGGACACTCAGAACCGATCCAGAGCACTGTATTTACATGCCCCTCGGCACTCAGATACTAATTTAGGCATCGGAGCCCTTTTGGCCGGCACCACACCGGTGTCTAGTCTTTGCAGGATCCCTGCCGAACCACAACACCCCCAGCGGGCCCGAGACACCACGCGGCTGGTCCTAGAACCCCCAGCGGGTCTCATCGAGTTGGTCATTTTTCAGGATCAAACTCCACTGAGATATTTTAGCATTATTTATTAGAATCAAATTTAGATTTCTCACTTATAGGAGGGTAAATAGTAATTCTTAATATTTCAGTCAAATGATAATAATAAATGAAAAGATATAAGAATAAACGGGAAGTTATTGTCTTTTGTTATTTGAAATAAGTAATTTTTCGTTGTAACTAAACCTGGTGAACCAGATTGAAGAGATTGGTTTTTTTATTATTATTTTATTTTTTAAATCAAATCGTATTTTAATTCAATTTAGTGGGTCTTGTGTATTTTAAAAGTCAAAATTCGTTTTTGGTCCCTATAGTGTATTATATTTTCCACTTTAGTTCTTATAATTTTCATTTGCACGATTTTAACCCTGTAATTTTATAAGAGCATGTTCCTCGTATAAAAGGGTATTTTTTTTTTCATCTAGATTAGAGTACGTAAAACAATTTATGCGAACCTTTAATAGCTATATTTTGAGTGCTTGAGGAAAAATATTGACCATGCTCGAATTATAAGGTCTAACCTTGTGAAAAGATTACAAGTGAAGGGAAAAGCCATGGAAAAACAAGATGATCGATGCCATTTGCCCTTAGATTCAAAACAAAATGGGGTCATTGTGCAATTGTGTCTTGTTGTATATATATATATATATATATATAAAAAATTATATTCCAACAAAATTAAATAAAGATGTATGATTGTAAGATAACGAAACTATCCTTTTCATAGGTAGAGAGTTTCTGTTAAAATAATTGGATTGAAATTGAATAATGTATACTTAAATTACTACAAGTATAAAATTAAAATCGGTTAAATTGAAATTACAGAAGAAAAAAAAATGAGAAATTGAGTAAATTACAGGAATCAAAAATAATTTTTAGCTTTAAAACCCCTAAACAAGACCAGACCAAATAGTACACTAGGGGTTCGTTCGGTACACCATATTGTACTGACTATTTTAATCGGATAAATGGACTGTTTAGTCAGGCGTTTGGTACTTTAATGAATTAAAACACTTACTATATTATATATACTAGCCAGATTATATTATAGTAGGTGATATAAAAAACTTATATCATAAATATTAATTATGTATATTATTATTATTATTATTAATTAATTATTTTAATTAGTTATTGATATATTATTATTATTATTACTACTATTTATTAAATTATTATTATTATTATTACACTTTTCAAGATTGCTAGTCATCCGACTATTTAATACGAACAATTTTGAGGGTATTATTTTAGCGTATTTGAATTGTATAAAAACACTCAACCGTATTAACTTATACGGTGGCTAATTAATATGAGTTATACCAAACACTAGTTTCGTACTATATTATCGTATCTAGTCTCTTATACAACGTACCAAATATAGACTTAGTAACTCATCTAGTTTGGCTCCATTATATATGCTTCTAATTTGAGAATTAACTCCAATGGCAATAATTAATATTGATTACATGTTATTAAGAGGAGTGATTCCATAGGTTATGCTACTTAAGTATCAAACTCCACTGAGACACTTATAAATGAGGATAAAAATTCAAACGTAATTTTTTTATCAGATGATAACAACAAATGAAAAAGTACATAAAATAATGGGAAATTGTTATCTTTTGTTATTTGAAATAAGTAATTCTTCGCAGTAACTAAATTTTATCATCTAAGTGTTAGCTAGGATTTCACATTGCGCGCAGTACAAGATGTATTTATTAATTAGGCATGTCAACGATTTTATTTATATTAGAACACTTGATATTTGGTCGGTCTTATATCATAACAACAAAAATAAATATATATAATTGTAAGATGATGAAACTATATATTATTTCATAAGTGGAGTATAAGAATATTCTGTTAAATAATTGAATCAAAATTGAATGTGTACGTAAATTGCTACAAGTATGAAACTATAAAGTTAAAATTGATTAAATCGAAACTGTAGAGACTGAAGTAGAAAATTGAGTAAATTACCGCGATCAAACCCCTAAACAAGACCAAACCAATCCATTCAGTGACTCATTTAGTTTGGATTCATTAAGCTTCTAATTTGAAAATTAACTCAAATCAATCCAAGTTGTATTACTCTATCAATTTAGTGGCTAACTTGAAAGTTGAAACGCAAACCATTCATCAACCAAATCAAATGACGCTCATTCCTTTAAACAAGACTCACTTAGCGCTAGTTTGAGATTACTAGATGTTTAATTTCTTGAAAAATTGCTTGTGTATTTTATGGAAATAAAATTGTTTCTACTTCTTTCATATAAATAACTACAAACTAAAATAGTTTTTTGTAAGAGCAGCTTTCAAAAGCTACCTACAAACTTCTTTTAAAAAATATTGTCTAATTTTTATATATTTAAGAAAAACATAATTTTTTATTTTTACGAATTTTTTTTTTTTTGTAGTATTTCACTTTTAAATGAAATATCTTTTTACGGAGAAAAAAAAAACCAAAAACGGGACCTTATTGCATATCGTCCATTATTCAAAAGCATGGAAACATTAATTTTGGTTGGGTATAGGCATGTAATAATTAAGTGGATTACGATCGCTCTTTTGTGTGTGTATGTGTGTAAAATATATATATACATATTACATATTCTTATGGTTTTATTTTCTAAGTGTACCGGTGGGTAGCTAGTTTCATGAAACTTGATAGTAATCGGCCACCAATTTGAGCTACCCTCACCAACCAGTACTAGACAAACATATCCCACAAGAAGCTTCAGATTTCTTGAGGGATACAACGTCGTCGATCTCCCAGAAAATGCATGCATGCATGCATGCAATTGCGATCAATTAAGCATGCATCGTTAATTACTTTTGATGCATTACTCTTTCGTCGTCGTCGTCGTCATCATCATCATCATCATCATGTTGTCAATTGTCTATATCTACAAATGTACGGATATTATTCCATTACGTACGTGCATTAGAAGATACACGACACAAATTTGGTCTCTCTGCATTATTTTATTTAACAAAATAATACTTCATCATATGACAATAGAAAATAATAATGTCACATATGATATAAAAAACAAAGAAAAAATTAATAAGTTAATAATATAATATTTGCAAGAACAAAAGCCGACAAATAATTAAACAACCTACATATTTGGCAAAAAAAAAAAAAAAACTGAACAAACCCACATAATAAGCAGCATGCATGATTCCAAGCGATACTGAAAGCAACCAAAACCGTAAACCCATAACCCGAAAGTACCATTGCCATCAGATGAAGCATCGTTGTCAAATTCATCACGAATGACGCTGAAGAAGTAGGCATGATGAATTCAGTTATGTGAGCTAATTTAAAATAAATTGTTTTAATAATAATATTTTTTCCTTATTTTGTTCACATTTGAGATGGGCTATGGCTCGCCTCAAAGATGGCTGGGTCCGTGATGTGAAGAAGTTATAGACAGAATATGGGGTGGATGTAAAGAAAATATGATATGTGAGCAGCATTCTAAATGCGCATAAAAATAAATAAAAATCATAATGGAATAATAACGCGGTTAGACACGGACCGAGGTGGTGGTTTGGGTGTGCTCTAGTCCACCTTAAATGGGAGAGAAATTTTTTTTAAAAAAAAACTTAAGTATAATAGTTCTCATCTAGTTTACTTAGTCCAATTATTTCGTATTAGCTGTTTAATTATTTATTTTTGTTTTATTTAATATTTGAGATATTTAATTAGACCGTATTTTGTTGTTTCGAATCATTTTAAAAGGTCAGTGTAGAATTGTAGAATTTTATTTATGTATGATACGGTGGAGAATGAAATATAACCTATAAGCATCTATAAGTTCAATAGAATATTGAAAAACGATATAAATTAAACCCTATCATTAAAGAACATTTTTTTTAGATTAGCTCACTTTTATTTTCAATCCTGAGTTTTGTAACCGAACGTATCCCCTTCATTTATTTGTTACCATAATTATCTTAGTCAATTTTTTAAAAAAATTTCAGCACAAAACAATAAATTCCATATATACGTTTATTTTCCTTGTGCATGACATGGAACTTTCTGTTTTCTGTTCATACGTATATAGTGTAAATGGAAATTCCTTATTTTCTTTTAAATGGGGCCTCATGTATTAAGTTACCATTAATATCCCAACGCCAATAATAGAGATTTTTTCCCCGATATGCATGATCTTGATGAATTTTTATTTATTTATTTGGAAAACGTTACAACTTACTTGTCACTTATAGAGATGACCATTTCCATGGATATAAATAAATTTTTTATCCGTAAAAGAGGCACAATTTAATCCCAACTAACTTCATATTCATAGGAGACTTCCAGCTCTATATATATAATCAACATTCTTGTTCACCTAATTACTTTTCACAATTGATTTTTATTTGGAAAATGCTTGTATTCTACCCTGATGGTATTTTTACTATCCTTTCGATTTATCAAATTATCTTTATATACCTGTACCATAATCCGAACAAGTTATTCTCTAAATAATTATGCCAATATTATCTTCATAAAAAATAAACAAGATTGGAGGCTGTATAGTCATTCATATATATCAACAAAATAAACAATTTGTCTAAGGATCTTAATTTGTAATAAAACAGTTGATTTAATTATCTAGTATATATAAGTGATTAAATTACCTCTAATCTTGTTAATTTTTTACAGAAACAATTTTGACATGATGATTTAGAAAATGAACTATTTCGATTATGAAATGTGTACAAAAATAATTTGATAAATTGAATAGGTTATACGAGGATATAACAATTTGCAATGCATCAGTCTTGTATTCTACCCTGATGGTATTTCCTCGATCGTACTATCCTTTCGATTTATCAAATTATCTTTATAAACGTGTACCATAATCGGAACAAATTATTCTCTAAATAATTATGTCAATATTATCTTCATAAAAAATTAACAAAATTGGAGGTCATATAGTCATTCATATATATCAACAAAATAAACAATTTGTCTACGGATCTTAATTTGTAATAAAACATTTGATTTAATTATCTAGTATATATGAGTGATTAAATTACCTCTAATCTTGTTAATTTTTTACGGAAACAATTAGAGAATGAACTATTTCGATTATGAAATATATACAAAAAAATTTGATAAATTGAATATGTTATACGAGGATATAACACAATAGATAGATGCAAATATTGTCCTTTTTATTTATGTACATAGTTTTATGGCATCGACTTTAATTAAAAAGTAGGAGATATTAGTAACTGATTTATTAAGTTTAATTTATGCGTATTCAGATATAAATTTGACACGTTGACAAGTTCGGAGTACTAATTTAAATACGTTGGTTTAGTGTCTTAGTCGTTTAGGTTAAGGCAGGAGAGCAAATTAAGCTGATCAACTAACTATATATTAACGACTTTAATTGACACACAACATGCAGCCTTGGTCGACAATTAAGGCTGACGTACGGTCACCCCAATGTTCCCACAATTAATTTTGTTGCTAACCAACACCTATACTTATGTACGTACTATGATGTTGATTATAAGACACCTATACCTATGATTGACTAAATTGGGACGAGTTTAGGATGTCCATTTCAACCCTCGTGGTTAGAAGTTAGAACTAATAATTTGTAGCATGAATCAATAGCAATTTGTTAAACAATTTCCATTCGAAGCTCAGCTCCCTTTGATTTACTTTGTGTGTTAAGAGGGTAGGATGATGTAGTAATTCGATGGTTGGGCTCCAATATGTAGTTTTACTTGCATAATTATTTATCGTCCCTCTATTAAGGTTGTTGATGCAATAAATGGATCAATTTAGACTTACCTCGCTAATCTCATTCGGATGCTCTTCTCGTTGTGATGAGACATGCAAAGAGAAGGTAAGAGTAAATGAGCACCGGTGTGATGCCGGCCGAACAGTTTTTAATGCTTAAATAAAATTAAGTGTGGAGGGTACTATAGTAATTAGGTCGCTTAAGGGTAAGCTTATTGTGACTTTTTGGAGGGGGAGGCATCCTTGTATTTATAGTAGTATTGAATTTTGTTAGTGGAATAGTTCAATGTAGGATTAATGTCGTTGTCCTAGGAGCTGATGCGTGTCCTCGTGTAGTCCTGAGCCACATTTCTGGTTTGATTGGCCGATCAAAGTGCAGGGTGACTAAGTGTGGTAGGCCTGGGAGGCATATGGGTAGCTTGAAGTGTACTCAGGGCCTTGGGTCTGGCCGAGAACGAGAGCTGATCGATCAAAGTTCGTTGCGATCAGATGTGCTTGGTTAGGACATCCTTTGTCTTGTGTTAGATTTGACCTTATATGTTCAGTCTAGCCGAGACTTGAACTTATCTTAGGTGAGACTGTTCGACCTTTAATCAATCGATTGACTTTATTATGAAAAACTAATGCTAGGTCATTTCATTTTGTCAATTGTAAGGAGTTTCTGGTTGAGTATATATGTCAATGTTGTGGGCCTCCTTTGTAAGGAAGAAAATGGGTAGAGATCTTTGGTACAAAAAAATTATTTGGGTTGGGATTGTTAACAACTCTCATGTAATCTTATACAAGACAACATGACAATTAAATGTACTCAAGCTATTTTCATGCAAAGTCACTTTCTATATATAGTTGTAATGTGTAAGAACTGTCATGCCAATATGATGAAATGAAATTCTACATATGGTGGACCAATGAAAGGATTAATCCTCACATCATGCTTCATCTGCCACAACATCATATATATATATATATATATATATATATATATGTAGTACCTGATTGTTGGATATGAAAAATATTGTCTATTATATATTTATTGGCAAAAAAGCAAATTTAACGGCGATGTATTATAAATATACGTATATTTATGTATTAAGAATCGTGAAAATATATCACTTATTACCATAACCAATAATAGTATTTACGGCTATAAACAAGAATCAAATTATTTTCGATTACTTAAGGTCGATTCTTGTTGCTCTAATTCTTGTTGAATTAGATTCAACTTTGTCGGTCTTTTGCAAAAGGCGAAACCTTGACAAAGAAGCAAACATGATTATCGTGAGTATCGCCATGGCTATGGCCTATCAGCTATGGCACCCTCCTCCACACAGAAAAAGCTATCCTCTTGTCTTGCCCGTACGGTTAAGGAAACGAAACGTCAAACTTTTGACCTCGTAATTTTGACATTTTTATCCAAAAACAGCCAACTCTACCAACTCCCATCGCCCGCCTTTTTTCTACTCCCCCTGTCGGTGAAACGGTAAATCCCCATCTTCCCAGCCGTTTCATTCAAATTCCTGATATAATCCCAGAGTCACGCGCCAAAACCAACACAAGCGCCAAACCTGTCAGCTCAACGGTCTTTCCCCTCGTTCTGATCCCAGCCGTTGGATGTAAACACGTGTTTCATATCCAGAGCGAATAGAGTTATTTCAAATAGACGAGCGAGTTTGGGTGTCGAGCAAAGCATCGTCCTTTATCTTTCGCGCGGCCATTAAATGAACACCACTCTCTCTGTTTCTCTATCCCTGCACAAATTGTGAAACTCTTTAACGTGCAAATTGTATGTTACGGTAAGAAAGGAAAGAGAGGTCTCAACTAACACAGACTATTTACAGAGAGAAAGAGAGAGAGAGAGAGAGAGAGCCATTAATGAAAGCTTCAACCACCATTTTCAGCAATCAACACACATTCAAGCTCTCCCCTTTTATTATTAGTCGCTCTTCCGTTATCTCTCAGTCTCAGCCAAGCATTCTACTTTATTTTAGAGGACGAGCCGCAGAGATAGATACGATTGGGGGTTTCCGATGTGGAACTCTGCGGAGAACGTGTTTTCGCGCTCGTCGTCGTTCAGGGAGGAGGGGGATGACGAGGAGGCGCTTCGGTGGGCCGCGCTGGACAGGCTCCCCACCTACGCCCGAGTCCGACGCGGCATTTTCAGAAACGTCGTTGGAGACAGTAAGGAGATTGACGTCTGCGAGCTCGAGGCTAAGGAGCAGAAGCTCTTGCTCGACCGGCTTGTTAGCTCCGCCGAAGATGACCCTGAGCTGTTCTTCGATCGCATGAGGCGCAGATTCGACGCGTAATCGTCTTCGTTTTTTTTTTCTTTCTGGATACTCTGATTGAGTATGTTTGGTTGCTGAGAAAATGTCGGCTACAAAAAAATATATTATCTCAATATTTGTTGAATTCAATATTTCACTATGCAATGCCAAACGCGTGTTTTGAAGTCTCTATTTTCTCAGCAACCAAACGGATTGTCTTTTTCCATTTCTAGTTTCGGAAGTACTTAATTTGGCCTTTCGGAATTTATAATTTGAATATTTCTGTGAAAATTTGGCTTTTCAGAGTAGATATGGAGTTTCCGAAAATCGAGGTTCGATTCCAGAACTTGAAAGTTGAAGCTTTTGTCCACGTTGGCAGTAGAGCACTGCCAACTATTCCCAATTTCGTCTTCAATATGACCGAGGTAGAATTTCTTCCTTCAAATTCTCACGCAATTTAGTGGCATAATTTTTTACCAAATATTAATATTTTTTTTTGCTTTGTTCTGGATGTTTCCTTAGGCTCTTTTCAGGCAATTACGATTATACAGGGGGCAGAGAAGCAAATTAACGATTTTAGACAACATTAGTGGAATTGTAAGACCTTCAAGGTAGGTAATTTACGCTTCGGTTAGTAGTCAATTGCTGAATTTTCAGTGTCTAGTGTTTTTGTCTAACAAGGTGTTTGGTGTTGCCTTCTAGATTGACCTTACTATTAGGCCCACCAAGCTCCGGCAAGACGACGCTGCTATTGGCTCTTGCCGGACGCCTTGGAACTGACTTGCAGGTATTTCTTCTATTTTTAAGTTGCATGGATAAATCAATTCATGAATTCTTTGACTTATTGAGGCAATGTTGAAGAAATGGGGTGTGAGTGTTTACATGCAGTTTAGTGACAGATTTATACTCAATGATTGCACTCTTGTTCCGAAATTTGCTTGCTTTAACTTATTTATACCTTGATCACTTCACAGATGTCAGGTAACGTCACGTACAATGGCCATGGCTTAAAGGAGTTTGTCCCTCAGCGGACGGCTGCCTATGTCAGTCAACAGGATTGGCATGCAGCAGAGATGACTGTAAGGGAGACTCTTGAATTTTCAGGACGCTGTCAAGGTGTTGGATCCAAATATGGTAAGCCTTGTGAAACCATGTATTTTGTGTATGAGCTGTGCTTGTTTAGTTGATTGCATGAATATTTTTCAGACATGCTAGTAGAACTTGCAAGAAGAGAAAAGATATCCGGGATAAAACCTGATGGAGATCTTGATATATTCATGAAGGTATACTTGCACTTCTTAGATATTTGGTTCCTTTTTATATGTAACGATTGCTTACATAGTTTTGACTCTCCTTTTTTTCCAGTTATTAGCTCTTGGGGGCAAGGAGACAAGCCTTGTGGTGGAGTACATCTTGAAGGTACTTGTTAGATGCTGGTTATTCTTGGACATGCACACTAAAGCGTAAAATTTGAGTCTTTGATTGGTTGCTATTTGTTGATGCACGAAATGTGTCAACTTAGGGAGCGAATGATGCTCTGCCACGTGCCCTTGAGTAAACCTGAAAAGCGAGAAAGCTGGTTGGTCGGTCAGAGTATAGGCACCGGTGTGGTAACAGTCCAAAGGTACTCCGACGCCCAAGTCAGTAGTCGGTCTGAGATGTAAGGGGTGTAGTAATAAGTGTACTGTAAAAGTAGTTGTGAATAGTCAATGTTTAGTTAACTTTATATGACAAATGGACCCTTTTTGTATGAGTGTGGTAAGTATAATAAATACATTCTCCCGATGTGGGACAAATGTCAACTGCTGTGGGACCGACACATGGAGGTAAAGGATGTTCACGTGTCGGTGCTGGCCAGGCCCTATTAGGGTTTGCTCGTCTGAGTGGGCCTGGACCCCTTGGGCTTATGTTGGATGGAGGTACTGGGCCTTCGGGTCGGTTGGGCCGACATACCGACCGACGGAGGCTGGGCCTCCAGAGTCGGCATGTGGCATGGTGTTGGTAGAGAGTTAGGCCTCCTGGTCGGTCTGGGCCGACATACCGACCGATGGAGGGCTGGGCCTCCGAAATTGGTTTGAGCTGATATGATATGAACACTATTATTTTTCAAATTAATAAGGACAAATTGTCACAACAGCAGCATTTGGGACCACATTTTTCAGATTGGCAAAGTGCGGTTTTGAAGTCAAATTGGAAATTGAAATAGGGATAAGAGATTAGGGAGATTTGGTTTTCAAAAAATGCATATAAACCCCTGTTTAAAAATGGGATTGAGATGACATTAGGCTGGACTATCTTAGGCTTAGTAGACATCAGGCAGAGTACATTGGTTGTTTCCTTTTTTTCACTTTCTTTCTTGTTTGGATTGCAACATAATATGTCGTATCTAGATTTATGCTTAGATTCTATTTAGGTACTAAAATACGTTTGACAAAGATTTTAGGGTTGGACATATGTGCTGATACGTTGGTAGGAGATGAAATGCTCAAGGGTATCTCGGGGGGCCAAAAGAAGCGGCTCACCACAGGTGCACACTTATGTTTTTAATTTTTGACTAGTGTGGGGAGTGTTCTTGTGGACTAGTAAATAAAGCTGTTCAGCTGATAAAACAAGTGTGATTTCCAGGTGAATTATTAGTAGGTCCAGCAAGAGTGCTCTTCATGGATGAAATATCAACTGGTCTTGACAGCTCAACTACTTACCAAATCATCAAATATCTCAGGCATTCAACTCGTGCACTTGATGCAACCACAGTTATATCTTTGCTTCAACCTGCTCCAGAGACCTACGAGTTGTTTGATGATGTCATACTTGTGTGTGAGGGCCAGATTGTATTTCAAGGACCCCGTGAAGCTGCTCTTGATTTCTTTTCATATATGGGATTTGGATGTCCACGGCGAAAGAATGTGGCAGACTTCTTGCAAGAAGTAAGTTACGGAGAGCATGATTGTGAATTTCTTTGCAATTGCATGGAATGCTTAATAATCTTCTTTGTTGCATACAGGTTATATCGCAGAAGGACCAAGAGCAATACTGGTCCAATCCTGATCTCCCATATCGCTATGTTCCACCGGCAAAGTTTGTTGAGGCCTTTCGTTATTTTCAAGCTGGGAAGACGTTGTCTGAAGAACTAGATGTTCCGTTTGATAAACGCTATAACCATCCTGCAGCTTTAGCAACTTCTCGCTTTGGAGTGAAGAGGCTTGAGCTTTTTAAAACAAGCTTTAACTGGCAAGTGCTACTGATGAAGCGGAATGCATTTATCTATGTTTTCAAGTTCGTTCAGGTAATAATTCCGTTCTTTGTTTATCCAATGGACATATTTTCCGTGATATCTGATAGCTTAGGCGAGTAAAATTCAATCTCCATGCTGGCTTGTAGGCTACATTATTATCTGGTACTGATTTTCTAAGTACTGTATTCTGCCTTCCAGCTTCTTTTTGTTGCTTTGGTCACAATGAGTGTTTTTTTCCGGACAAAAATGCACCACAACACAATTGATGATGGAGTCATATATCTTGGGGCACTATACTTTTCCATGGTTATTATTCTTTTCAATGGTTTCATGGAGGTTCCCATGTTGGTGGCCAAGCTTCCGGTGCTTTACAAGCATAGGGACTTGCACTTCTACCCAAGCTGGGTCTATACTATTCCATCTTGGGCATTGAGTGTTCCAAATTCACTAGTAGAATCTGGTTTCTGGGTGGCAATCACATACTACGTCATCGGATTTGATCCTTCAATTATTAGGTAAATCATGTTTCTTTGGAATTTTGCATCAATTGTGAAAGTTGGCAAGGGATGAAATTCTTAGATTAATTTTTTATTCTGCAGATTTTTTGGCCAGTTCTTGGTTTATTTCTTACTGCACCAGATGTCCATAGCTCTCTTCCGTCTTATGGGATCCTTAGGTCGGAATATGATAGTTGCAAACACTTTTGGATCTTTTGCTATGTTGGTTGTAATGGCTCTAGGAGGATACATCATCTCAAGAGGTCAACTAAGATTTTGTCAGTGCCTTTAAGTGTCCAGTTTGATCTTATTATACCCTTATTCATTTCCTCCTTCAATTATCACAGATCAAATACCAAAGTGGTGGATTTGGGGTTTCTGGTTTTCTCCCTTGATGTACGCTCAAAATGCAGCTTCTGTAAATGAATTCCTGGGACATTCCTGGGATAAGGTACATTCCATTTCCTAGTCATGGTAGCATAATGGGGGTTTTTCTTATTAGAAATTACCATAAATTATAATTAAGAGTTTAATTCCTTTGGCAGTAAAAGTGAATATGCTATCCTTTCATTTAAATAGTTTTCCTGAATCATATTACAGTTAGCGAATTCCGAAATTATGAGTCGGTACAATGATTTATGTCACAACAGCTATTTAAGATAGTGTATAGGATTTCATTTTGAAACCTCTAATTCTTGTCACCTGTCATAAATGTAGAGAATTGGGAACCAGACCAGCTTGCCATTAGGTGAGGCATTGCTAAGAGCACGCAGCTTTTTTCCAGAGCGCTACTGGTTTTGGATCGGTGTTGGTGCTTTGCTTGGATATACAGTTTTGTTCAATGCCCTATTCACGTTCTTCCTTGCTTACCTTAACCGTAAGTCATTTCATAAAAATAAACGATTTTCATTTTCCTTAAAGAAAGAAAGCTAATTGAGTTGAGTTTCAATATATACAACAGCCTTGGGGAAGCGACAAGCTGTAGTCTCTAAGGAAGAGCTTGAAGAGAGGGAAAGAAGAAGAAAAGGAGAAACACTTGTTATTGAGCTTAGACAGTTCTTGCAACATTCGAAGTCATTAAATGGTTTGTAACGTAATTTGGAAACTGAATCTGTTTCACTACGCTTCTTTCTAAATAGTATTGTTTATGCAGGAAAATATTTTAAGCAGAAAGGAATGGTGCTACCGTTTCAACCTCTTTCCATGTCTTTCAGCCATATTAATTACTACGTGGACGTCCCTCTTGTGAGTCTTTTAACAATCTTAACTTGCGTCATCTATTCGGGGAAACATGTTGACTGTATACTTTTTCTGATCCAAGTACAACTGCAGGAACTGAAGCAGCAGGGCATTCAAGAAGAGAGATTGCAGTTGCTGGTTGATGTCACCGGAGCATTTAGGCCTGGAGTGCTTACGGCACTGGTTGGAGTAAGTGGTGCAGGAAAAACCACCCTCATGGATGTATTAGCTGGTCGAAAAACTGGTGGGGTCATAGAAGGAAGTATCCATATATCTGGTTATCCAAAACGACAAGAAACTTTTGCAAGAATTTCTGGTTACTGTGAGCAGAGTGATATCCATTCCCCTTGCTTGACTGTTGTGGAATCACTTCTCTTCTCAGCTTGGCTTCGGTTGCCATCAGATGTTGACTTGAAGACACAGAAGGTATTCCAATCAAATCATTACTCGTTTTGTATGTTTTCATTATAAGATCAATAAATCCATCATCTGAAAGTTTCAAAAACATCCAGGCTTTTGTAGAGGAGGTGATGGAACTAGTGGAACTCACTTCATTGAGTGGGGCGTTGGTTGGTCTACCCGGGGTTGATGGTTTGTCAACAGAACAACGAAAAAGGCTAACGATAGCTGTTGAGCTGGTGGCCAATCCCTCTATAGTATTCATGGATGAACCCACATCGGGGTTGGATGCACGGTCTGCAGCTATAGTTATGAGAACTGTGAGGAATATAGTCAATACTGGACGTACCATAGTCTGCACAATCCACCAGCCTAGCATAGACATCTTTGAATCATTCGATGAGGTACTCACTATCTGTCTGTGCATAAATACATTTATTTATCTATGCATCGAACCTTTAGATCCAATATAAGTTCTGAGGGACTCATCTGTCATTACAGCTTCTATTTTTGAAGCGTGGAGGAGAGCTCATATATGCCGGTCAACTTGGTCCCAAGTCTAGCGAACTCATTAAGTACTTTGAGGTTGATCAGATTATGCATCTCCCTATTTCTTGTCGAAAATTGTGATTGGGGTGATGGTTATGATTGCAAGCAGCTTAACCTATAAATATTTCGTTCTGCAGGCAGTAGAAGGAGTGCAAAAAATCAGGCCTGGCTACAATCCTGCTGCATGGATGCTTGATGCAACTTCTTCAATTGAAGAAAGTCGTCTCAGGGTGGATTTTGCAGAAGTTTACCGGAGATCAAACTTGTTTCGGTATGACTTCTTTTGCAAATTCCATCTTCTTGTTTATTTGCATTTACGGAAAACTATCTCTCTCTTTATTTAACAACCTATCTTCATCTGTTTCAGACACAACAAAGAGTTGGTTGAAAGCCTAAGCAGGCCAAATACAAATTCCAAAGAACTAAACTTTCCAACCAAATACTCCCAGACATATTTCGAACAATTCCTCACCTGTCTCCGGAAGCAAAACCTGTCCTACTGGCGAAACCCTCAGTACACTGCAGTTCGCTTCTTTTACACCGTCATCATCTCAATGATGTTAGGAACAATATGTTGGAGATTTGGAGCTAAGAGGGAGACCCAGCAGGATTTACTAAATGCCATGGGATCCATGTATGCAGCAATCTTATTCAGCGGAATCACCAATGCCACTGCAGTCCAGCCCGTTGTTTCTATAGAAAGATTTGTTTCATATAGAGAGAGAGCTGCTGGGATGTACTCAGCTTTGCCATTTGCATTTGCTCAGGTTTCACCTTCATCATCTTACCTCTTTTAACACGCGATATGCCCGTATCCTAAAATGTGATCATTGGTTGTGTTATGTGCAGGTTGTTATAGAGTTCCCTTACGTGTTTGCACAAGCGATTATCTACTGCTCAATTTTCTACTCCATGGCTGCATTTGAGTGGACGACTTTGAAGTTTGTTTGGTATCTATTCTTCATGTATTTCACAATGCTATACTTCACATTATACGGGATGATGACAACTGCAGTCACTCCAAATCACAATGTGGCTTCCATCATTGCTGCTCCATTTTATATGCTCTGGAACCTCTTCAGCGGCTTCATGATTCCTCACAAGGTAATGAACTTGTTGTAGTAGAACATAGAGTTTGCTTAATATGATATGCGCATTGTGTGTGATATTCTAAAGATTATAATCTTATTTAGGTGGTGCAACTCGGGTGGGTCGGAAGGTCAACCCAACCTTCGTAATTTGAATTTGAGTTAATTCGGGCTGGTTTGGTTTCTATGGGTTTGGGTTCAAGCTCAAATTTCAAAATCAAACATTCTCATACATACTTTATCATGAGAAGCTCAAATAGTCTCATTTTAGATAATTCTCGAATGATTATCATGATTGTTTTTACACAAAAAACAAATAGACGAAGACTAATCAATATAGGCTTAACGATTATTAGAACAAACACATATTTTGGTAGTGAATACATAAATGGAGTCGATAGGATTATAATTATGTGTTTCAATGAATTCTTGATATTAGAGGGATAGAATTGGATGGGTTAGAATTTGGGTTAGAGTTAGCTCAGGCTTGGGTGAGTTCGGATTTCAACCTAACCCAACCCAACCCGACCCGACCCGACCCGACCCGACCCGACCCGACGAAGGTCAAGTTGAATTTAGGAATTAATTGCACCCCTAATTTACCCTCAATTCCTTCTAACACAATTGCACTTGCACAGAGAATTCCAATATGGTGGAGATGGTATTACTGGGCGAACCCTGTAGCCTGGAGTCTGTACGGCCTCTTTATTTCACAGTACGGCGAGGATGACAGTCTTTTGAAGCTAGCAGATGGAACTCATACAATGCCAGTAAAGCAGTTTCTCAAAGTCGGGTTCGGGTTCCGGCACGATTTTCTGGGTTTCGCCGGCATTATGGTGGTCGGTTTCTGCATCTTTTTCGCCATAATTTTTGCCTTCGCAATAAAATCATTCAACTTCCAGAGGAGATGACCAGTATACGTCATTGCTTGCGTGACAAGTATATCAGCTTCTGGTAAATGTTGAAGTGTATAGCTACATGATTGACTACATAAATATAGGGCCAAAGCCAACTGATTTGTTTGCTTTAGATATGGAGTGCAGATCGATAACAGTTTTTTTTTTTTTTTAACCTTGCGGAACTAAAAGTTGTTGTAAATTTACATATTTTTGGTATGAACAATCTTCACTTAATTGAATAAAACGTTGGCCGCTTTATTTCATGTTATCTAAATTCTTTGGTTCCTCTTTGTATTATTGGTCTCACTTATCTGCGTAGAGATCAATCAATAAAAAGGCCATGCGCCCATTTCTACAAGGAGAAGAGAAGGATTGCGGCATATGTATGCATATATATTGGTTTTCAAAGTTTAGGACACCCTCATTATTAAATTCTCAAACCGACTTTACCATATGATACTAGCCCTTTCACACGAGTTTGATTCCGGTATATAAGAATGAAGCTCTCATATTATGCTGGAAAATTTGAATTTGATGTGAGAGATTCTTATACGTGGCAAATTGAGAATGGAATTCTCGTGTTATGTTTGGAAAAGTTGAATCCAACAAGAATGATTTTTATATTGCTCTCTTACGTTTGATTTGCACAAATGGTCTCTCGATTGCTGGTTTGGGAACTACAATTGTGGCTCTGCAACAACATGAAATGCATGTCGCGCGCGGTGCAAAAATAAGGGTACATATTATAAGTCCCAACATTAAAAGATAGGACTCACTAACATCTCTATTACATTCATTACTGGTGGGAACTCAAAACTCAAACTCGCACTATTGATAGAGGAGTAAAATTCAGATAACCCTATATCGAATCAAACTCGCCTAAATTACTGTAAAAAAACCTTATAATAACATACCAATAACATTCTTTTTTATCAGGCAGATAAGAATTTCATTAATAAGAAAATATTACAAAGCAATGGAAGCCCATCAACAAAAGAATTTAAATGAGATATAAACATAAATTACAATTAACATTAAATCAATGTGAAGAAAGGTCGAATAACATAGAAATATACAGTCCAAAAGGAACTCTAGATCTAAAAAATGGAAAGCCTTCAACACCCAACCCGCTGCATTCAGCCGTCGCCCGAGCTGTCGTGAACCTTCACACATATATTGTAACACTCCGGAAATTCGAGGATTTTAATATTGTAATTTAATGTATGAATTGACGTTTTTACCCTTGTGAATGGTATAGCCAAATTATTGACTTTTTGATTGGTGGGTCAAATTGTCAGGACCCACCCCGGTTTCACCCCGAAACCCGTGGTAAATCCCGCTCCCGTCTGACTCCCCGACACAACACCCAAGTAAAACTCACTCAACCCAGTCAGACGCAGGAGTAATTAAACAAAATATCCCAAAGTTATCGTTTACAGAGCATAGTACGAAAATACAAGAAAAATAAAAACCAAGAAAGTACACGCACACGGAAGACTTTAAACGATTCCGGGATCCCTCACGTCTATGCCTCAGACTCTGCCTCGACGTCAAGACCCAGCACTCGCTCCACAACCTGGAGGGCAATTTAAAACAGAAGATGTGAGTGGACCATAATAAAAGAAAAGTTCTAAAACCATTTATCAGAAAACTGAGTTTAACCCTCCGTTTTGAAAACCACATGCATAACCCATTTTAGGACACAGTTATAAACCAAGTTACCGTAAATCACATCATAAGAAACAGAAACACTATAAAACAGTTAGAAAAACCACAGCATGTGAATCATAAAACCGTATCAGAAACCATAAACATCAAATCATCATTTTCCGATCAAACCTGCTGGACCTATCCGAGTCTTTAAACTCCCGAGTCTTTAAACTCAATCCAGGCCTTACTAATATCCGAGTCTTTAAACTCAAAGGCCTACGGGGGAAATCAATATATCCGAGTCTTTAAACTCCCGAGTCTTTAAACTCAATCCGGGTCTTTAAACCCAATCCGGCCGGTCCCCCATCATATAAATTCGGGTCTTTAAACCCAATATCCAGATCCAGCAAATCCAATTCCAAAACCATTTGAAAACCATTTACCAACCCACATCCAAACCCGAATCCGAAACCACTGGTCCGATGCCCTTCCGACAGCCAGAACCGTCATTCCGAACCCAAATCCGGAATCCACTTTCCAACTGTAAAATCCAATTCATTTAGTTACCAAATCATGTTTCAAACCAAATACCGTATTTTCTCGAAAAACGTGCAACAATGTAAAACCAACCAAAACATATTCAATAAACATAGAATCATAATCAAAATCATAAAACAATTATAGAAAACAGTTATGCATGCTCGAGTTTAGAGATAGGGTCCACTCACAGTACTGAGCCCTACTCGCGTCCTGAACGTCCAGCACGTTCCTCGGCTTCCTCGGGAAATCCCGATCCTGTTAACAATCACCAAAATACGTTACTAACACGTCTACGAAGGTTCACCTAAATTTCCTCAAAATTCCCCGAATCCTAAACGTAAGAACCCGGGACCCTAAACTTTCACCCTCTCGGAACTAAACTCAAACGACGTCCGATTGACCCGAAACCAACTCCATTGAACTCACCATAACTCCTAGACCAAAAACTATGTTGATCGTTTTCCCCATCGCCGCCGCACGCGCCCCCACGCGCCGCCCAAAGTGGCTGCGCGTGGCCCTCATGCGCTGCTACAGTACCACCTCCTTCCTCGAGCAAACCCGGTTCGCACCAGAACTTGAACCGGCCGCTGCGACGTGGACCGGCGAGACTGGTTCTCCTTCTTCCGTCCACCAAATCGGCTCCTTTCTACACCAACAGCATCGTCCTACTCTAGGCTACCTATTCCCGTACTTCACTCACCTCGACTCACCCTAAAACTCGTCGACTGAAACGCGAAACCAGACGGCCAAGCTCCCCTGCTTCACAATCCAGCCACTCCGGCCACCCCCCGTCACGGTGACCGTCCCAGATTCTTCCTTGGACCTCACTGAACCCAAACCAACCCTCCTAGACCTTCGACTCAGCCCCAAACTCGACGACTCGCCGTTTGAACCCACGGCCAAAACAGAGCACCCAATTACCCCTGTCGTGCCATCCTCCGCCGTGTACCTCCCCGTCACGGCAGCACACTCAGTCGAAGCTTGGGACCTCCCTGAGTCTCACTCTAACCTCCAATTCCCTCGACTCGACCTCTAGACTCACGACTCTCAACTTGAAACTCAACGGCTAAACAGAGCAAGGAAACGGGGGTGTGGGTTTACCTGTCCTCCTGCCGCCGTCGTGAGCTCAGCCGCGAGGTAGTAGCTCCTCCTGCCTTCCTCCGTTCTCTGAGCACGTCCGTTGACCTCGAATGATCGATCACGGCTGCACCTCCATCCAACTCTCTGTTTTCCTCTCTGAGTTTCCCCCTGAACTCTCAACTCACACACACCACGATTCCTCACCTCCCAACCTTCTCACTAGCTTCCCTTCGACCTCCCGTCCCTCACTCACTCACCAGAACTCATCAGCACACACCATCTGACAGGACCCATCCCAATCCCCCCGGGATTACTGTGGAATGTGCCTTGCTCCCGTCCAACAAGGGGTGTCAGACAAGGGATAACTAAGAGCCACTGCCCAACGGGGCATCCAGAGTGCGCAAGGATCGATGGAGGAGGTGTGCAATGTCCCAGTCTCTGCTGCAATCGCATCCGTAATCAACCTGAAGGGCATTAAAACCAAAAGCTGTGAGTGGACAAAAACCAATAAGTTTACCAAATACATTTATAAGACATTTATGCCCTCCAATAAAAACGTATGCATGCCACAAAAACCAGTAACCAAAACGTTTGCTCAACCGAGCCCTTAGGGCCTTAGCCCAAAAACCGTTAACCAAAAACCAAGTGTGGGAACTCAGCCCAAAACTGTGGAATACCACCACCATACATATTAAAACCATGTGGGTCACCACCCACGACCATAAATGAACATCAATTCAAAAATCCAAAACCATTTAGGATCCCCGACCCTACATACCATTTCATAACCAATAATCCATTTTATTCATTAATCCATATTTTACCATTACCATCACCAGCATCCCAGATGCTTAGCGTCCCAGACGCTAGACGTCCCTGACGTCATATCTCACGGTTTCATAAGCTACGCGTGCTGCCCGGGGTCTCTCCGGGTCCATATATCTGACATCCCTGATGTCTGACGTCCCTGACGTCAATCATAGCAATCCTGCTCCTGAGTCATCATACGGTCCGGCTGCTCCGTATAATGACCCCTCGCAGGCAATGCACCGTGACTTCCCCAGTGTCCCAGACATCTGGAGGAGACCATCATATATCCTTGTGTCCAGATGGTATATGGAAAACAGTTTTATTAAATCCTTTTATCACATTATTACCATTGGGCCCTGCCCGAAATTTCCATAAAACCACATAATTCCATTTAGGGTCCTTGACCCAAAATCACAATTATTAAATATAGGGTCCTTGACCCGAAATCACCATTATAATCCAATTGGGCCTCATGCCCGATTTTATGAACCACTGGGCCCACGGCCCGATTTGTAAACCAACTGGGCCCGCAGCCCGACTTTATAAACCCACTGGGCCCACGGCCCGAATTCACAAATCAACTGGGCCCCTGGCCCGAGAACATAACTCAAATGGGTCTCAGCCCGATTTCATACCAACTGGGCCCCTGGCCCGATTCTCAAATGGACTCCAAGTCCGAAATTTCCAAAACAAGTGGGTCTCAAGCCCGAGTTCATATTTCCAATTTCAAAACCATTTCATCATATTATATCCAAGTCATAAATATGGAAAATCCATGTAAAACCGGAAAACCTTGATTTACGTGCAAGCACGTAAATCGCCTCGAAATACGTGAAACCGTACAATTTACCAACAACCAAACCAACATCATACAATCACAACCATAATCCATATAAAACATTTAAGCATGCATAGAATTTATAAAACCAAAGTCCACTCACAGACCGTTTTAACCGTGTGCCTCGATACGCGTGCCACCGGCCCTCCCGGGCCACACCACTATCACCGGGACTCCCAATCCTATCCAAATCACATTAGAGGGTTACTAACCTCATCATTAACATCCTATCAAAGTCCCGTAATTTTCCCGAATTTTTACTTATTTTTAAACTTAATTTAAAACCTTCGGATATCCCGAACAATATCGAGACGGTGTCCGATCGACACGAAACCAATTCCAAAATGTCCGTTACATTAAATAGGGCAGAAGTCATGTTGACCTCACCTCGAGATTCATGCCCACGCGCCGCCGTGAGTGGCTGCGTGTGAAACCCACGCGCCTGCTACAGTGCATCGTCCTAACCCGTATGTCTGGTAAACGGGTCCAGTTTACCCGCGAGACGACCCGGTTCCAATCCTGTCAATTCGATCCTAATTCCTTCAATTGATCATTCCATTAGTTTCGTTTTAAGTTAAATTAGGGTTCTGTAACGTTGATTACACAAAACATTACCTACAATTCCACGATTCAACGATGATCCACGAAGAACACCCGGTTACTGTGCAATCATGGAACTCCCTCAATTGCTGCAGGTTTCATCCAATTGATGATTCCAGAAGCATCAACGGACCCTGAGGAACAATTCCCCCACATCAATTGTATCAAACCTGTGCTCAAACGTCACGACTCAAGCTCGAGCACCGTCACTGTTCAACAATGGAGTTCTGTCAATCTCGATCGGTTTCCTTCAATTGATGAACCCAGAAGCATCGTGTGATCATGGGAAGCAGTTTCCCCACCTCAATTTCATCCAATGAAGCCTCCAATTCCACGACTCAACTTCGAAATTCCTCCTCTGTCACCAAGTGTGATCAGAGCCAATTGGTGGCCAAATCCCTTCGTTCCTTCGACAAAACTGATCGTGGCACTCCCAGGAAGCTGAAGGTAATCTCCAATTTGATCCTCACGGCTCAATTCCTTCAATTCGAATTTTCCCTCTCATTTTCCCGAAATCAAAAATCCAAAATTCAACCCACACTCAAACCCTCGTGTTTCCCAGTTAAATCAAACATCTTAGTCTCTCATTTTTCTCTCAGGAACGGCAGAGAGAGGGAGCCAATTCTCCCAATCTGATTCCCCCAATTTTGTGCACGGTTTAGGAACAAAGAAGAGGAAATTAGGGGAAATGGTGGATTAGATAATGATGATGTAGCAATGATGGTGTTGGGAGGGAAACATGGAGCTGGAAACAAGGGATGGGTGACACTTGTCACTCATCCGGATGTGCACAGTCAAAGGTCACTATTCATTATTATATTATATTTTAATCCGAGCCTCGGTTCGTTAGTTCGTTTCCTTGACCATAACGTTGTCGTCGAATCTCCGATTTCGGCATGCCGCCTGTCGTTGGATTCGTATCGACGATACCTACGTAACGGTCCTTGGCCCTCGTCCATCGGACCTCCCGATCAAAAAGTCAACATTTGGCCCCAAACATGCCAAATTACCAAAATACCCCTCAACTTCCAAACATCACAACTTTCTCTACGAATGTCGGAATCGAACGTGCCACCTGTCTATGAACTCGTGACGTCCCGAACTACGTCACGGTCATCGGTCAAAGTCTGTTTGACCGCCCGATCAAAAATTCAACATTTTGCCCACGACTAGGGGCAAAACGGTTATTTTGCACAATTTGTCTGATCCCGCCCTACTAACCACCGTTCAACCTCACTAATCAAGATTAGTCACTAAACTAATCCTGGAATTCGGGACGGGTCGTTACACCATCACCCTCGATCACCCCTCAATTTCCCTCACAATCTCCCTCTGTTTTCTGAACCACCACGAACACACACATACGGGTGCACCCCAATTATTTGGGCCGTGCACACACTCGAACTCACCAGAAGCCACTCCACCTGAAACACGTGTCACCAATCCTCCTCACTCTCTCACCAAATGGCTCCATCCCAGCCGTCCATTTCCTTTCTCTGTGCACAAATCCCAATGTGCAGAAAGACCAAATTACCCTTCCTTTTAACTCATTTTTACAGTTTTACCACAACTTCCTAGACCCGTATCTCTCGCCTCGTAAGTCCGATGAATACGTGCCGCCTGTCACCGAACTCAAGACGACAAGAACTATCTAACCATCCTAGGTCAACGTACCAAAACTCGATTCTACAAAAAGTCAACTTCTCCCCCCTAATTTACCCAAATTACGATTAAGCCCCTAACCTTCCAAACATCATAACTTCCTCCTCGGATGTCGGAACCGGACGCGCCACCTGCCTATAGATTTGTGACGTCCTAAACTACGTCCTGGTCACCGGTCAACACTCATTTGACCACCTGAACTAAAAGTCAACGTTTTTGCCCGAACCAGGGGCAAAATCGTCATTCTACACTTACAGACCTATCGGAACCACCTAACCGCGATTAACCTCACTAATCACACCTTAATCACTCTACTTATCCCGGCTCTCGGGATGGGTTGTTACACAAATGGACTTTGACCAATGACCGTGATGTAGTTTGGGACATCACGAGTTCATAGACAGGTGGCACGTCCAATTCGGACGATCAGGGAAAAAGTTATGACTATCGGAAGTTCAGGGGCATTACCGTAATTTGGACATTTAGGGGCAAAAATGTTGACTTTTCATTTGGCAACTAATTTTCACATGACTCAAGGACCGTTAGGTAGGTCTCGGTGTCCTGAGTTCGTAGACAGGCGGCACGCCGAAATCGGACTTCGTACGAGGACGTTATGGTCAGAAACGTGAAATCGGGAGGTTCGCGTCTCGGTTATCGTGTCGAATATTTTATTCTGATTTTCTGATTGGAGGACACCTGGTGAGTGACACTTGTCACTCACCCATTGGTTAGATTGGATCAAGCTCCACTAAGCATTTATTTAGGATTTAATCTACCTTTTAATCTCAGCCTTTGATCTGAAACCTCCAGATCTAATCTCAACCATTGATCTCATCCCTGAGATCTAATCTGGACCGTCCATCCCTTTCCCTCAATTTCTATATATTTTCCTACCCGACACCAACCTTCTTCCCATTTCAACCATCACACCTCCACATTGCAACCTTTCTCTGTGTGCGTGTGAGTGTGACTGGGACTGAGAGACGAAAGGGGGGGGGGGCAGGAACGGCGGTGGAGTCACGGCAGGTGAGTAACCCGTGAGCTTTTTACTTTCAAAATTTGGAAGTCAACGTGTAGTCGAGTTTTGTTCCCTTTCTTGCTTCTCATGAGACCTAGGGACTGAAACAGACCCAGTAGGCTTGACTTCAAGGCTCGAGGTGGCCGGAATTGACGGAGAGGATAACCGGAAAATCTGAAGCTTCGGGTTTTGGTTGCAGGTAAGGATCTAATTATGTTCTCTTGTTTTTGATTCCATAGAACCCTTTCTGGGATTGAGACGAGCATGTAGGAAAAAACTAGAACAAAAATGGTTGTGAATTGATGAAATGGTGACCGGGTCATGATCGCGGGTCTGATCGACCCAAGTTGCAGAGAAACGGGTCGACCCGTCTGAGGACAGAGGTGATGACGTGGCGCCCTATCAGACCTGTCAGGTGACGTGGACCAATCGTGAGCCAACACGTGTCACATGTCAGTGCACAGTCAGCACTGACATGTCAGTGACGTGGCCCAATCTGGGACTGCCACGTGTCACTGACATGTCAGTGACGTGGACCAGTACCGTACTGACACGTGGCCTGACAGATCAGTGACGTGGACCAATCATGTGTTGACACGTGGCACCTGTCAGAGTCTGACATGTCAGACCTGATAGCTGTCAGATGACGTCAGCAGGGACTGTTCCTACGTTGACCGACGTGTTGACCGGCGCGTGGGGGCGCGTGTGAACAGTGTTTTTGGTGGGACCACCACCATTCTTTAGGTTTCGACGATCCGGATCCAATGGCGGTGGTTTCGGGTCGATCGGAGATCATTAAGTTGGTCAAAATGAGGTTTATTGCCTCAGGAAGCGCGTTCGGGCGGCTTTGCCTGGCCGGTTTCGGTCTAGGGTTTCATGGTTAAATGTTAGGGGTTTGTATTGACCTTTACGTATACTTTGGACATGACAGGGATTGTACAATTGTACCAGAACGAGGGTATACGTTCGGTTTTCAGCAGGATTGTACTGTGAGTGGGTCGTTTTTCTTAAACCCTTGCGTGCATAAATGTTTTCTGGTTTATTATACATATTCACATGCTAAAAACAAATAATGGTTTTGATGATATGGAAATTATGGTTATGGCACGTTTCACGGTATTTGGGCTTGAGACCCGTCTGATGAAACGTAACGATCGGTTCGGATTTTACCTATGTATACATATATGTTTTGCATGTGGATATCAATAAAATGTATTTAATACTGCACTGTATAGATCCATTCTTATGATACTGTCTCCTCCGGATGAGGTACCCCGGAGTGGTCACGGACGTCTAGAACGTCCAGCGTCTATGACGCTAAGCATCGGGGATGCTGTACCCGAACGGGGTTCGGGGATTGAACTCGGAATTGAGACCCGAGTGGCACGCGTAGCCTTGAGATTGTGACCTTATTGGACGTCAGGGACGTCAGACATCGGGGATGTCAAGATCGGAATGTATAGTGCAGTGGCTAAAATTATATTTATGGTTTTATTATATGCCTTATGATACATATTATATGAATTATGGTTTAAAATTCTGATGCATGCATGTTTGGAAAACGGAGGGGTAAATTATATGTTTTACTTACTAAACGATTTTATAACTTGAGTTTCGGTCCACTCACCCTTAATGTTTTGGTAACCCCTCCAGGTCGTGATACTGAGGTAGAGGAGGAACTTGAGGCTGAGGCATAGATCTACTTCTGCGTACCTGAACCCCTGTTGGGTGGTTTACCCGCAGGTTTATTTTAGAGTCGTGCTCGCAACTTGTAATTTTGGATTTCATCCCTTGTCTGACATCTTTTTAATTCGGATTTGATGTATAACTTTAATTTGGTTATTTATGCATTTGATGTTCTAAGGTTAAAATTGGTATGAATTTCGGGTGTCAGACGGGAGCAGGGCACGTCCCCTTATGGTCCTTGTGGGATCGGGGCGGGTCCTGTCATATATAACCACTTGAAGCAAGAAAAGTGAAAGTGAAATCGAAGAAGTTAGTGGAAAATGGGGGTGAGCGTGTCACTTGCGCAAGAAGCGCTCCTATAATTCATTTGACGAGTGCAAAACGTACTTTGAAGACAATCCAATGTCAAAACAGTCACTAGATTGAGAGACGAGTTTCGGTGGCGGAGTGTTCAAAGTCTAGCACTGACAAGGACAACGGATGAGGGAAGAGGAAGGTATTGAAGCATGGTAGAAGGAAACTAAAATGGAAATGGGAAAATAAATCAAAGAGGACTTCGGAAGTCTCCAAGGGTGGAGAAATAAAAACCTTCATAGAGAGAGGGGACGGAGGAGCGCCACAGAGGACAACGGAGAGCATAGTCGAAAGAAAAGGGTGAAAAGGTAAAGGAGGGGAGAGGGAGAGAGGGGCTAGAGAGATGGTGAACCCGAGCCCTCCCGCCCTCGCCCCACCTGCCCAGTCACAAGAGAAACGAGGGAGGGGAGAGAAAAGGAAGAAAATAGAAAGAGGGAGAGGAGAGGAAGGAGGAAAAAAAAGGGAAACATAAGGGGCTGCCGCCGTCTCCAAAAGGGAGCAGCAGCTAGGGTAAAGGAGAAGGTTTGTTTTTTTCTTTTAGAAAGAAGGTAGAGATAAATTTGAGAGACAGAGGGGGTTGCAGCAGGGAGGTGGGTTTTTTTTATATGGATTACATACTCAACAAAATTAATCCCAATAACAAATTTGAATCGTGAACAAAAATAAAGATTGTATTTCAAATTACTAAAATTAAAATTACTGAGAGAACAAAGCTGAAGATATTACCTAGAAATCTCAAAGTTGTGGGTGAATGCAAGAATATGGGCAATTGATGGCCAGTGGAGGTCCACGAAATCTAGTAGAAATGGGAGTCTGAGAGAACAGCCCATAACCAGATTAGCATTGCTAGGTACGTTGGTACCACTAAATTCAGTCTTTGTTTGATTAGAGTTTGTCTTCTCTCAAATGTCCAAATCATTTTCCTCTCCTAGAGACGGTCATGCATGGATATAAGAATACTGGATAGTTTAAGTGTCTAAAAACTACTGAAAGAAAAACAAGGTGTCAAACAAATAAAGAAGCATCTGTCAACTAAGAACAAATCAGGGGTATTTTGGACAGAAGACTATACAAACACTAAAAGAAGGAAACATAATGGAGGGCAAAATTGGAAGTTTAAAATTTGAAGGGTAAGATGGAAATCCACTATCCATGAAGATGATGACTGACGCCCTTTTAGTATATAGATAGTTGGCCTTCCCCTAGATAATTCCCCTTCCCCATTTCAACATCCAATATGGTGAATTTTTTGTTAAGATTGTAACACTTAGCCGTACCATATCCTTAAACACTTGCCCTACACCAACATGGTACATGTGAACTTACAACCCACACCCTATTCCAAGCATCTGAACCCAATTCACCAATCGCCATATTTACACACCAACAAAACTTCTCAACAAACCCACAATATATACATCCACTAGAGTCCCATAAAACTTTGTCAAAAAAAAAAAAAATTACCCATAAAACAATAAGACAACCTAGCTATCTATCTACCTGGCTATCATCAAACACCTCTCTCTCCATTTCCTCTAGTTTACATTCTCAAAAAAGTAGAAAACCCAAAATATATGTGTATATATATATGTATATATGTCCACAAGGATCAAGCAAAGTCACAAATTAGCCTAAATCTAAATGCCCATTACCCAAATCTTCATCAACATTATGAATATGAACTCATCATCATCAATCTCAAAATCCTTCAAAATCATTCCACTAGACTTCAAATCCACCCACACCTTACCCGACTCCCACACTTGGATTCCCTCTCCCTACTCGGATCATCATGCCTCCCCATTTCTCGACACATCCGTACCCGTCATTGACCTATCCGAGCCTAATGCCGGGTCCGACGTCCTCCGTGCCTGCGAGAAATTGGGAATTTTTCAAGTCACCAACCACGGCGTTTCCAAGAATGTGATCAAAGAAGCCGAGCGTCAGACCCGCCGGCTGTTTTCCCTCCCGAGAGAACAGAAGCTTCGTGCCCTCCGATCACCCGAGGGCACCACGGGTTACGGGTCCGCCCCCATTTCCAAGAACTTCCCGAAGCTCATGTGGTCGGAGGGCTTCTCCATCATGGGGTCTCCGCTGCAACATGCATGCCAACTTTGGCCACGTCGCCACACCAACTTCTGGTACGCCAATATATGCATGACCCGCTTGTGTTTCAGCGTTTTCTCTTTTTTATTTTGACTGCCACGTAGGATGTAAGGGAGAGGATTGTCATTTTCAAATGTTTGCAAAGGATTGTCTTTTTTAGTACCTATCTTCTGATCGATGGAAAGAAGGCCGGCATTTAGCTCCACGTGTATGTACTGGCTAGAGTGCGCGCACCATATGCTTTGTTCTTCACAACGCATACTCATTATAAATAATTTTTAATATTATAATAATTTTTAACACGTAATATTTCCTTTTTAATAAAATAATTTTTAAATACTTAAATTTTTTGTCAACTATATGTTCATGCAGCAATATAATGGAAGAGTACCAAGAGGTGATGAAGGGACTAGCTACAAAAATGATTGGGCTCATGATTGGATCATCATTGGGCTCAAACAATGATGTAAAATGGGCCAAGCCCAAAACAAGATGCAACAGACAACCTCAGGCCTTACTCCAACTAAACTCCTACCCGGTCTGCCCGGATCCTACCCGGGCCATGGGCCTAGCCCCTCACACAGACTCTTCATTGCTCACTTTGCTAAACCAGGGCGCTACAAGCGGCCTACAAGTCCTTGGGGACGGGAACCAGTGGGTGCCGGTGCACCCGATCACCGGTGCACTCGTAGTCAACGTTGGGGATTTGATGCACATTCTATCCAACGGACGTTACAAGAGTGCAGTGCATCGTGCGGTTGTCAACAAAACTCAACACCGCATCTCAATCGCGTACTTCTACGGCCCGCCACGGGATGCGGAGATCTCACCGATGATGAAGTTCGTTGATCACGATCATCCTCCGGTCTTCCGGTCGGTGACCTGGAAGGAGTACCTTGATCACAAAGCAACACATTTTAACAAGGCACTAGACATAATCCGAAGCAATGTACACCACCATCACCATTAACAAAGCCCTACTAGCTTTAGCTAGCTACATCTTTGAAATGGCAAAATATCATAACTTTGGCTCTCTTTAAACGCCTTGATTTACGATTCGTCTGACAAGATAGCATTTACATTATAAGCCTCTGTAAGTTGTTGGCATCAAGGATGCTTGGTCGGTTCAACAAAATTCTTCTATTGGGCGGAGGGGGGGTTTTAACTGAGGCTGGGTCAAGATCTATAACCCTTCAACTAACATAACTAATTTCCGACTCCGAGAAGAAGAGACTTAAGTATTTCACTTCCAGAGCTTGACCAAATTGTCATGGCTAGCTGAAGCAACCAACCCGGTAGCATTCGATGCAGCCAGCGAAGATACTAGCTTCTCATGAGCATGTAAAGTCATTGTCTTGTTCTCAGCCATGTTCCAAAGCTCCAATGTCTGAATTTCACGCCAATTCACATCATAACAAGAACCCATTTTAGTCATCGTGTAACAAGTTCATAATGAGGGAAAACGAAAGGGGAAGTAGCGATGATTTACCTCGTAACAGCCAATGACCAACAATGAAGGACATGTCGGGTGGAACACGCTTGTATTAAATTTGTTGCCAGAACAGGCCAACTCATGAATGCATTCCCCCTTGACGTTGGAGCCAATTGCCCACACTCTAACCAAGTCGTCACTTACAGATGCTAGATACTCGCCAGAAGGATCCCAGCAAACAGAATGGACAAGGTTCTTGTGACCCTACAATGGAAACCACGAAAAGAAAATAAGCAAGCATTCATTGTAAAAGAAAGCACGGGGCTAGAGAACGAGTAACAGTAAGATTTCGATCGGTATTTTTATTTTGTGGTTATAAGTATAAATATAGTATAAAAACCTGTAGTTTAAGCCTGCAAGCTTGTGTCTCGACATCAAGGATGGACACCAAATTATCTGCTGCAGCCGCAAGGTTTCTTCCAAGGCGAGGTTGAAACCTGATCTGAGTTGCACCGCCCTGAAAAGACAGTAATGACATCAAATGCGAACGGATTTACTAAACGGAGAAATATAGAGGACACTAAAGAACACAAGGGTTGTGATACCTTGAAAACTCCAGCACAACTGCCATTCCTGATACTCCAGTATCGTATCTCACTGTTGTTATCACAAGAGCAGAGAAGGTCCTCTTTACTAGGGTGGAAGTCCACTGACATAACAGTTGTCATATGTCCCCCGAAAGAACGAAGTGAATATCCAGGCTGCACGAGCAATGAACATTTTGAAAAACAATTCATTTAATTATACTCTCACATTTTAACGTACAAGTATCATGGTAGCATTCACTACATGCATGAATCTAAGAAATGATGCAATCAATGGACAGGTTGAAAATTGAATATTCACTTGCAGCAACAATATTGCAGCGAGAAAAGAAAAAAGGAATATTTTGACTAACATTATCGGCATCCCAAACCCTGACAGTTCTGTCGGCAGATGATGTAGCAAGCCTTGACATGCTAGGACTAAAACGAACATCTGTTATCCATTGCGAATGCTCTTCAAGTGTAGACTTTACAGAATAGGTCTCAGTGCACCACAATACAGCCTGCATGATAAGTAATCCATAAATTATGACCATTTTGTGATCTATACACAGAAGAGTAATTGAAACAGAACCAAAACTTCCAATATTCATATTTGCAGCACTTCAAAAGAACATAAATTTATGCCGCTCACGCTCAGTGCCTATAAGAAAATTTTAATCTATCGAGGCTTACCTTTCTGTCATGCCCACCAGTGGCAAGTGATTTTCCATCCGAAGAGAAATGACAGCATTCAACTTTGCTTGTACTCGCTCGAATATGCTGGACTTCTGTAAAAGTGAATCCTAATTACATCCACAAATGTTGGTCTTTATTATATTAGCATAATACAAAGCTAGACAGACATCGTTAGATATAACTAACACGTTAATCAGTGTCAGACCAAAAAGTTGGTATTCATCGTACCTTTGATAACATCCGAACACCGAGCAACTCTACCTCCAGGGTCCGCATCATCATGTGATAAGAATGATTCAACATTATCTTCTAGAGATCCATCATCCACAAAACGGTCCACGTCAGTCTGCGGGAATAAATAATTTAATTACTCACTGCCAACGAAGCTCTAGGAACAATATCAGACAAGTAAATACTCTTTGGCTTCTCTCAAAGCCACTAAAAGCATGTTATACCCACTACTAGTGACTTGGGGAATAAAATTCTGGATCTAGCAACAGGGACAAAATTGGAAATGAGGTTAAACTTCCTCCATTCGATGCATTATCCCAAGTACACTCAAAGACACTATAGTTCTCGAAATATAAGTTACTAAACGAAGCAGGGACATAGCAAGAGAAACAAATTGCAGCTTTCTTAAACCCCAAGGAGGTAAATTTCTCTGTTATTTTCCTTCTCAGCGGTGGCATTTTTTTTTTATGGATTCAAGAGTTAGAGAGAAAAACAACTGAACCTGCAAAAACAAATAGTAATCAAGTTGAATAGATGACGCACTTACAAGTGGAAAGTTACAGATGGTAAGTCCAATCAAATCGCCCCAAAGGCATCAATGGTTAATATAAGGAAGTAAAATAAGATAATAAGTTCCTCACCAATTTATTTGGTGCTGCAAGTGAGCTCAATCCATCAGACCCAAACATAAGTAGAGACTTTGATGAACCACCATTATGGGGTAAAGTAGGCATAGACATCACATCTCCTGGTGTGTGCGTAGAAGGCGTTGAAGGAGAACTGGGAGATGGTCCTGTGGTATTAACAGTCCCTGAACTATTGGCAGGACCGGATGAAGACACTGGCTGCTTTCTCTTTCGCCCAAGTTGAATCTTTGCAGCCTTAACAAAGAAAAACTAAATGAGAAAATCAACCTGAATATAATAATTTTCTACTCATCAACTTCACAGAGAAATACACACTAAAAACAATTGACTCTGTAAAAACAGTTCTACTGATATCTGAAAAGCAAAGCATATTATAACCCTATGTGAAAAAAGCGATGTGAAAGATCAGGTATCAGTAAAATTGGATTATAAAACCCAGCAAGACATGTGAATATATTTCTATCATTTGACTCTGCAAATCCAAATCAAGTTGAAAAGAAAACAACAAAAAAGAGATGTAGCTAAATGAAACATGAATCCGATAGCCAACAACAGAAACCTGATCATTCCCTTGTAAGTTATTAGACATGCTGCCATCTGCTGCAATGCCTCCAATCATTTTTTCTTGCTGCTGGAGGTGTTGGCCGGAACTCTGAGAGTGCTGACTTGAAAGAGGATGCTGTGAATACTGTTGCTGCTGTTGATTGTTGTTTTGCATCTGTTGCTGCTGTAACTGATGCGTTAGGAATTCATGAAAGAAAATATTTCTATAAAGACCAAATCTAATGATAATAGCTTTATATTGAGTTTTCTAAAATCCCAATGTAAAAGAAGAAAAGATACCTTCATAAGGATATCGGCATCTGAACGTGGTAGTACTGGACAACCAACTTGCACTGGCGATCCAACATTAGGTACATCAACAGGATTCAGTTGACCATCCTTACCAAGAACCATATTTCGATTATTGAGAAGCATTCTCATCCTTCTACTGTCCAAGTCATTGGCCGATGGGGAAGCCAAATTTTGTGCCTGAAGCATAAGTTGCTGCTGTTGCAGAAGTTGATTGAATGGCTGAGGGGACTGCATCACAGAATTAGGCTGCTGAAGAATCCCAGGTCGAAGCCGATCAAATCCCTAAAAAGAGTGAAATTCTATCAGACAAGAAAACATAAACTCAGCAGATGACAAAAAAGCCAGTTTCATCAGACAGTTGCAAAGATTGTCGTACAAGAACCACTATTTATCCAATTTGGAAGGAACAAACAGAAAAGATAAGTAAAACCATATGAAGTGGGAATGCAAACTAAAATCACCACCGTAATCAATCTTACTGTTAAAGGCCACCCTTTCAGAGTCAAGTTGTTACTGCCTTGATTTGACCCTAAAATGAACATATGAATCATCAGTAAGAGAAGAACAAAGTCAAAGTTTACTAGTTTCTTGTTTGATTTCTCAAGTTTCATATCCAAAATTCCCAGTAGGGAAAAAGAAACAATATAAATCAATACCATGAGCTCCAATCAATGATCCTTCTGGAGTAGCAGCTCTGGGGTTCATCATTTCACTTTTTATGTCCTGTTTCATCATATAAAACATATGCAAAATAAAACATAAAAATGTAAAATTAAAATATGAAAGAATCAGATCACAGATAATAATCACCTGTGTAGAACCAGGAAGTTGCTGACCCCGACTCTGTGCTTGTTGAAGATTCCCCAGCATACCTCCAGGTGTACCATGCAGCATTTGACTGTAAGAAAGGCGTTCAACCACTTACATATTAAGTACCAATTACATACAATCAGCGTGTTAAACCATAAAGCTAAGGCATGATAATATGGAATGTTAAGAGAAATACCCTGGAGGCTGGCCACCTGCAGTGGAGGCTTTCAAAACTGAGGCATGAGTAGAATCCATAAGCTGGTTCATATTATCACCTAACCTTTGCTGCATGGTGTATGCATTGTAAGTTAGTAACTAGACCAAATCTACGAAAGATTTTGTCAAAATGATTTTTTAAGACAGAAAGTAAGTAGGTTTGAATCTACGGAAAAACTTGTTACCTTCATAGCTGCATCATCCAAAGCATCCCTCTGTATCGGAAGCTTTAATCTATCCTCATACATTTTTGTTACCATCGAATTTGCAGTTCCAGAGTTCTGCCTCAAAAGAGGATCATTGCTAACAAGCCCATTGGCAGTGCCATTTAGAAGCTGAGTCCCATCTCGCCGCTGCTGCTGATGTTGTTGCTGTTCTTGTTGTTGCTGTTGGGCATGCCTTTGTAACAGAAGCTGCTGCATCTGCATTTGCTGCTGAGGCTTCTGCTGCTGATGCTGATGCTGCATCTCCCTAGCCTTCATCACTTGAGTCTAATGCATCCAGACAAACAGTTAACGACTTAAAAATAGACAAGTCCAAATAATGCCATCTATATGATGAGTGCAACAAAGACGTTAGAGATAGTAATGGATTCAAATTTAAGTCCACACATCAATGTAAGATGCAGCTGCTTCTGAGTGCTTCTCATTTGTCCTAGCAATAAATATGTCCCAGAAGACAGACCACCACTCGAAAAGAAAGCCACCAGGTGCATCAATAGCTACAGAAAATGTAAAACCAATGGAAAATATATAAGTTCGGATACAAGATTCAAAATAAACACTCAACCTCTTGTTTTTGGCACATTTAAGTATTTTCTTACCCACAGGATCTGTAGAAACTTTCCCTTCATCTTGAAACGCCTTTGCAGAAGCATGTAATTTTCTCTTCATAAGGTAATCGTATATATACACATCCAACCTATGATCCAAACGAATACAAGAACAAAGTGAACTTTTGAAAATCTGCTAAAAATTAAATTGACACGACCAAAAATGAAAAAACATTAACTCTGACATGATGCTAATACACCAAGCCAGTGTCAAAAACTGAATGAAAGCATTAGAACTTAATCTTAGAGACCTGAAATTTCAAATTAGTTAAAACGAATTATTTACTTTTGAAGAAAATCATAAGCGTAAAAGTAAATGATGCTTGCTCTATTTCTCGCTAAAAAAAAGTCCAAAAACCTCATCTTTTGAATCTCCAATACCCCATAAATCTAGGAGGAGAAAACAAGGAGCTACCCTCAGCTCAGCTCGTGTTGTTATGGAAAAGTCCCAACCTTTCCGAAAAGCAAAATAATACAAAATAGAAGACCGAATAGTTAAATTTGTATGTTCCTTCCTTCTGGAGAGGGGGGAATGAGATAACCGCAAACACAAAGTTTCACCCAAAAAACACCACATCTCAATCCTCAATCAAAGCAAATAAAACTCAGAAACAAAAACTTACTAGTTAAAAAAAATAAAGAAAAGAAAACCTAAACCCAGACAGCTAATACATTACTAGCAACAACATACGAAAGATATCTCAATACAGCCTTTCTCAAAAACATTTGAAAGATCAAAGTACCCATTACCCGAATAAGAACCATGGATTCCAAACAAACCCCACAAAACAAAGACACAATTCTGCCCAATCCAATATAGAAAGGCAAAAACTTTCCCAACGACAATAAACATGATTCTTCAGAAACCATCACGGGAGAAGAACCCTAGACCCAAAATTTCACTACGGAGCCCAGAAGTCCAAGGGACGACAGGAAAAGCAAGGAGAAACAGAATATTTTAGACCAAAAACAACGGAGAAAGAAACAATATTTGAGACACGATAACTTACATCTTATCAGCTTCCCAGTTGGTCTGACTCTGAGACATGATTACAAATTCACAATACTAATAGCAAGTATAGTTTGTAACCAAATCTGAAACCTTGGACACACTTAGCAGAAAAGGAAGTCGAATGTCGGAGAAACTGTGTTAAAAATGAGTTCACAGATCCTGTCTTGTGCGCTTCGGAAGGCAAAATGGAAGTTTTTTCCTTTTATATTCTGTCTCTCAGTCTAGCTGAAAGTTCGAAGACGATTACCTCCTCATTTAAGTCAATACTAAATAATATTTTCCATTTCCATTTTTCTGTCTTCTTCCTCTCCCTTTTTTACTTTTCTTTTTTTCCTACTTTCCTACTTTCCTTTTCTCATTATTATTATTATTATTATTATTATTATTATTATTATTTTATTTTTCCAAAATTATTATTATTTTTTGGGGTTTTCGAAAAATGCAGATCTTTTTTAAACAAAAAAACTTATGAAATTCATTTGCTTGTTTCCTGAGGTTTAAAAAACTCGCACGTTTTAAGTTTAAGCCCTAAGTTAAATCATCCCCGTCCATATCTATGATCAAATGGCCTCCATTTCAATAATTCATGTGTTTGTATGTTATGTATTATTTTTTAATTAAAAGTAATATTATTGTACATCATAAAGAAAATATACAATCATTATTATTTAAAACAATTGTTTCCTAGTCTGTCTAAACCCTAAAAATTCCAAGGTGAGGAACTGACTAGACTTCACCTAACTTCTTAAACGCAAGGCTCCTATCAGCTGCCCTATAAGCGCCCAGTGTTGTTTTGAATATTGACAATCATACTATCAAAATCAAACTATAATAGCAAAACTCATAAATCAATATGACAATATAGCGCTAATAAAGTGGCACTAACAGCTAGTAATTCCACATCACTAAAAGTATACAAAATAACAAATTAAGTTCACAAAACCCAAAACAACCAAAATCATAATGACACCTATAAGCCTAAATAAACTACTTCATTAAAAGAAATAGTCACCGTCGACAAATTTATTATATATGATCTTGAAGAGCATAGCGAATTTGAAGAAAACTTGATCTCCAGTTATCTAATTAAGCATAAAAGTATATAAATGACAAAAAGTCATAATCTAATCATTGTAACTAAAACCAATTTAAGATATTGTAGCAAACTCCTCTACAATAAGGCACAATAAGATTTGGAGAAAAAATAAATTTTAAAAAAGATTTTGGATAAAAGGATTATTGAAAAAATAGTGAAATAATATAATATAAAACTCAAATTCGAGTATAACTCAGATCATCAAATCACGACTCTTATAACTAACCAACAAAAATTAAGACATTAAGGTTTCATTTTTCCTTTATGTTTAAAAAAAAAAAAACTAGGATGAGAGAAAATGAAAGTAAAAATTGTTTACACATATATTGATTAATAACTAATATCGTATCTTATGTATTATTAATCCAAACACAAGGTAGTTTTTTCTCCAACAAAAAAAATTAAAAAAATAGGTGAGCATTAATGATCACCAATGTTCAATTTTTCCAAATCACTATACCATATATTTTCAAAGAAAAAAAATTACAAAATCGATAACCACGTCGAGATCTTTTGCTTGTGAAAAGGTGTAGTGAATCTGCCATTGAATGGTAAATGGCAGTGGTAAAGGATTCGATGGTCAAAATTGGTCAAAGAAGATGAGAACAAATTTTGGCGTGGAGCTCTCTTTTTACTTGCATGATTGTAAAGTTTGAATATGACTATCACAGATAACAATGGTGTTGATAAAAGATTTACTGCAAAAGTCTTCATTGTCGCCAGAAAAAAAGAATAAAGAAAGCTTCACAGGCTTTGCAGTTTTTGCTGCAAGGCTCCAACAAAGTCAAAGACAGGTGGTTGGCAAAATTCCAAATCTTCTTCTTCTTCATCTTTTTTTTTTTTTTAAACCTACCCATCTCATCATTATTTAATAATAATAATATAATTATCATTCATGACCCTTTATTTTATTCCTGCATTTTGTTGATCAAATTATGGATGATTAATTTGGAAGCATCATTTGCTGCTGCACCAAATTTGACATAAAAGTAGAAAACACGTGTTTTTATAGAAGCACTTTTGGAAAACAAAGGACTAGGAGGGGGATTCATGTCACTTTATTTCTGCCTCATTTCACACAAAAGTTGTGAAAAGTTAACTGTGATGGTGCTTGTCCTTGAGAATGCAGGGTTTTGGTTGGCTTGCCAGGTCCTTGGAGGTCTGTTTACAGACCGGTGGAGCGATGGAGGGCACACCATAGGCTACCATGTCTGTGGAGTCTGCAACCTGAAACTCTTGGGCTGCGGGAGGCTAAGGCAGCAAGTGTGGGGGAAGGATATAGAAAGGTTATCATTGAAAATTATTCGAAGATCGTGGTGGACTATGTCCTAAGTGAGCACACAAACGATTGTAATATTCATGAATTACTTCACGACATTTTTGGACTGCGAAGAATGTTTGAGCTGATTAAGTTTAGTTATATTCCTAGAACTGATAACAAAACTGCCCATGCTGGCCGTTGTGATGGCACCCATCATTCGATTGGCCTAGAATCTTATTGGTTGTTTCATGTTTTAGCTTCTTATGTAGATCCATCAATTTGTCTTTAATATGATGTACTCATTTGAAAAAAAAAAAAAAATCACACAAAAGCACGAAACTACTGTCTATTGTCTAATGCAGGTAATGAAAAATTAATCATCTCTAGCTACAAATTATTGAACAGCAAAAATATTACCCAGCATTTTATTGTTTTTAAAAGGAGGCCAAGATTTCTCATTCTTTGAAATCATCCTTGTCGTCAACAGGAATTGGCCTGTTTCTCCAGAAGACAGCAAGACCACTTCCACCAAGCTGAAGAGGACAAAAGTTATTACAGTAAAGGTTGAGGCTTGATGAGGTTAAACTCAAAGGATTGGTAAGAAAGAGAGATTTTGGGAAAGTCATACCGCCATGCAGACAACGCTAACAGCAGAAGGAACAGCAACAAGAGGGTTTGTAAAATGCTTTTGAGCAAGTAGAAATCCAAGTGCTGAGCTCTGCAGATGATATTATCATCGCAGTAAATTAGAGGGTGATTTAATGTACTTAACAATTTCAGGTGAAATCGGTCTAGATATGGAAATTATGATTTGCAGGACACCAGAGATGAGATTACGTTGTTTACCTGCATTCCACACTCAATGGATATGGTACGAGAAGTAGATTCACCGAATGATATTTTTGAAATCCAATAACCAATAGCAAATGCAGCAAGATGTAGAGCAGCCACCGGGAGTATTAATTGTGCTCCTTGTGTTTTCAAGACTTCAGAAACTTGTCCGATCTTCAAAATTTTAAAAATTTAAGTTATCCAATGAGATGCAATGCAACTTCAATGAATTTACTGTGATAGAACACAAAAGTTATACATGTGGAATAGTCAATTCAGTTAATATTTTGTGACGTACCGGGCTAGCACAGAGTAGAGTGGTGAGAATTACTCCAATCAAAGGTGTCACAGAGGCAATTTTTGAAGTGAATTTGGGGAAATACTCGTTTGCAAGTACTGTCACATAAAGCAGGGACCAGAGTATAAATGTAAGCCCAGATATCGAAAATGAGCATAAGTTTGTAGTAATTGATTTTCCGATTCTGATGATAACTGTTAAACCTTCAAGTTACCTCCAACAATTGTTGGCATTAAAACAACCTGGAAAGTACTGAGTGCTAGGCCCTGCAAAGATGACAAGAAATGTTAATGTCATAAATTAAGGACATTGATCGATCATCAGTTTTGCACTGCACAAGTTCATGTGTTACCAATCAAGATTATCAACAATGTTTCAACTTACCGCAGCATCAACTGGAACAAGCTGGCCAGCAAGAAGCTTGGTAAGAAGTGGTGTCATGATAATAGCTCCTATTGTTGAACACCTACAGAAAGTCCACAAAATAACCATTGATCTAATATGTGATATCAAGCTACAATAAACATTGTTGATTTTGATTTCTAGTAGTTCGTAAGGAATACTATGATAATAAATTCAGTAAAGATTTTCCAGGACCTACTGCAAACATAAGCATTTAAGTGCATGTAACTTACGTTGTCATGAGGACAGAAAGTGCAACGTTTCCCTTAGATATATAAGTTGCAACATTTGACGCCTGACCACCAGGACAGCACGAGACCAAGATAAGACCAGTCGCAATCGGTGCAGAAAGTTTTAGTGTCTGAAAATCAGAAAAGTTTAAATAACCATAAATATTAGACTATTTATATATAATTGAAAATAATGCTCTTCTAATCCTGCTATCATGATCGTGAATGGCATAAAGGCCAAACTTTATAAGAAAATAATCCATTCAATTGTAATAACATGACAGCAAACGATATTTTTTGAAGAAATACCAAGGCAATGACAAAGCCTAGCAGGGGTTTGATCATGTACTGTGCAAGAAATCCTACACCAACCTGCAACAAAAAAATTTAATTACCATTTTATAATAGAACATCCTGTTTAGATACTGGTGTAGGACATAACTTTGAAAATGTGAGTAGATGTTACTCACAGTCCAAGGGTTACGCAAACATCGTCTGAAATCCTCAAAGGTTAATGTCAGTCCCATAGAAAGCATGAGAAAACCCAGGCCAAGTGTGAAAAGGTCTGTTTCCAACCAAGTTACCTGTAGGAAGCCGAATTTAAGCTAGTAAATACACTAGTTGATATGTCACACATTGAAGTATCAGGCAAAGAGATCTTACAGCAGATGGCTTGTAGATCCCAAGGATGGTGCCCAATATGACCTGGCCATGGAAAGAGATTTAGACGTTGCAACTTGCAAGTATTCCAGGAGAAAGCTTAGAATAAAGCAATTAAAAAATACTGAAGATTCAAACCAGAAAAACAAGATATTGAAGATGAGAAGATGGATAATGGTCATTCTATGTGCTATAGATGAAATGTGGCACCTACCCACAGAGGAAATAGAGTTGTCAAAGTTTCAATAATTTTCTCATACGTGCTCATCCCACTTGGAGTGCTGCTAGGAAGATTTCCAGATAAATTTGTTGCAGCTTTGCACAGAACTTCAGATTCCCTACATAGAGCAGCAACAAGCAGATCATAATAAATAGATAAAGTACACTGAGTGTTCATCAACCAGGAGATATTATTAAATAGAGATACAAAAAATGGACGAAGAGGGAAACCATTTAAATAGTCAGCTAAAATGAGGACAAACTCGACAGTACATAGTTTTGAGCATTACAGTCTTTACAGATAAGACATTCCACTAGGGGAAGATAAAAGAAAAGGTAAAACAAAATAGAATTCTAAATTGCGAAACTAAGTGTTAAATTAACTTGAACTGAACCACATAAACAAAATAGTACACCAGACCAAACCTTTAAAACTGTATTAGTACTCGAGTAAGACTGCAATATTATTCCATTTTCCAGGGAGGCTAACTTAGCTTCAGACCAGTTCTTCAATTACGTAAGGGCTATCACTTCTCCTACTGGTTTAAATCACACCAATGCGTACTCTTCCACATTCCCTCCAACACTAGATATACCTTATTTATATCTTCATACAAGTACAGTATGAGACCATTATTGTTACCACCGGAAAGTAAGATCACATTGATATATTAATATATATGCTCATTTCTTCACCTATCAAAAACAGTAAAGAAGAAATATAAAGTGACAGGATCACTTTGTTTAAAAAGAGGGGAAAACACACCTTGATTTTTGAATGATTGAAGAAGACCCAGCCACGATGGGACTCCATGCCTCGCTTTGGATTGCACGGCATCTTACATTCTTCTCATGCACAGAAATTTCACCTCTTAGATCTGAAAAACAATCTCCCCACAAAATGGGAACACGAAAGCGAGCAAATTTGAGGTCCTAAGCACACAAATTTACAAACAAACCAACAAGATACACAGTACCCAGCTGCCAAAAAGCGCGAAAATCACTCCCCACAAAGAAAAAAATTGAAACGAATTGGCTCAAATTTACCCAGATGAGATTGCAGCCTCCTTGCAGATAACGAAGAGCTGGGCCTGTAGAAAGCGTCGCATGGTTTTAACTTCAAATCCTTGAGAGCAAATCTCGACATGGACGACATTGACTCAGACTTTCTGATTCAATCAAAGGGGAGGATGAGATCAAATTAAGGAGAAATGGGTTTAAGCTCAAAGTTCAAATCATGGGTTTCATGGGTTTTTGGGAGTGTTAAGTGAGGGGGGTTTTGGTTTTCACAGCGAGGTCGGCTCCAAAATGATTGGGTTGGCAGTCGTGGAAACCGATGAGCCACACATATGATATATCTATCTGCGCCTCATCCAAATCTTTTGGCAACACAACGAAAAATAATTGGCTTGTTGCCGACTGGAAATCACAGATTTCATCCTGAGTCCAAGTAGAAAATAAATGTAGAGGGAAGAGCTCGCACAACTTGAGGTCCAAGTTTAACAGAAAATGAGAGCTTTTGGCTTTCACTCGTGTCCCGTTAAATAAAAAATAAAATTACCACATTTGACCCGAATTTTCAAACGATAGAATTTAGAATTCAACATTTACTGTATTTTTATTTTCTTTCCCCAAATATTATATTTCTTAAGATTTTCTAAATACATTTCTTGAGATATCATATTGAATAAAAAAAGTTAAAAGACTACTAATTCTTTTTATGGAGCCAAATTTGTTCTAAATAATTAGAACACAAAGGAATAAAGCTATTATGATCAATAATTTTTCTATTAACGACACACTTCAATCTGAAAATATTAACCTATATCGAGTATACTTCCATTATAATATTCATATGGACTTTTCAAGTAGGATAGTAAAAAAAAAATTGGCCTTGTGAAGCCTGCAAATTGTTAACAAGTTTATTACAAGTGAAAAATTAAGTAGTAATTCGAAATTGCAATGTGGGCCTATAGCGACCAATCTTGTTGAGTTGCCAGCGTTGGGAGTTGGGTCGTAGTGAAATGCCTACCCGTAATATTGAAGCGGGATTCTTCCTAGGACCAATCTTTTTCTATTGAAGTGGGCTTTAGGCTATCCCTCCATGACTTCAAACCACAGACAATATACTTAGCTGGGCCTCTGACATTTCAGAGTGACCCATATCTGCTCCACAAATCATAGATAATATACTTAGATCTCATCTAATACTGTCATATCAACTTAATTATTTTCTATGCATAACTGGAGTCAACAGTTTTTCCCACAAAACAAGAAACACAATCACTAAGTAACTAACCATAGTATTTGTATTTTTGGTGATATCTATTCGTATTATCCGTTTGATGTTGAATAATCCGTGTACATCATCGTAATTAGAGTCGCTCAACTCCTGTGTTCTTGTGCATAAAAGAGAATAAAGAGACGAAGTTTTTGTTTGTAGCTATTTGGAAAATTGACACGCGCATGTTGACGTGACGATTTGGTTGGTCATAGACAACGGTCATCTAACCTCTCTGATACAATTCCCACTTGATTTATCAAATTTTCGTGTGCGCTATGGGCTGGTAGCTGGGGAAAGTCTGGGTGAGTGAACCACAGTGGGGACCGATTCCAGGGCAAAAGGAAGACCATTTTTGTTTCCCTGGTAAAAAGCTCGCTTCTCTCTCAAGGCTTAGCTCCCAAATCTTCTCAATTTTTTTGTTTATTTTTTTCTTATACATAATTTAAAGATACCTATTATTAACAATAAAATTTAAGAACAATAATTAAAATTAGCATAAAATTAATTTAAAGACGATGATATCAATTTTCCCCTTATACATCAGGGACAAATTTGCAGAAAGTGTATGATTTGTGCCATATGCCTTCAGTGGACTGGCTCCAAACATAATGAAAATGGAACCGTGCCGGTTATGATTTGCTGCACCTGGTCCTCAATCCTCATATATTTTGAGATATTTATGCTTTCTGCTGGCCCTATATCTATGCACGCGTTAGCTGGCTGCTGCTTTATTCTTTTCATCAGATTTAACATTTTAAAATTGGACTTCGGGTGCAATTTAGGTTGGACCAACCTCAGTTTTTTTTTTAAATTGTAATTATGTTCGTATTTCAGTCCGGCCTTCACTAAACTATTTGTTTAAGTAGGTTGAGTTGAGAAAGTAACATGTTCGAACTCAACCCGACTCGAAATAACTCAATTTCACTCGGTTGTGTATATTTTGAACTAGAAATTAAATACGTTCGCAAAAAACCTCTTGATTTCTACAAACATCAAACAAGAAGTCATCGTCATTAAAATCGAAATCTCAGAAAGTTGTTCAATTAAAAACACTTTAATACTTAAGTTAATTTGAAAAAAATCACAAAAAAAAATTAAAAGTAATAAATTGACTATTGTTATTTATAATAAAACTTTGAGAATTACAAATATCATTAATTAATTAATTTTGAATAATAAACTAATTTAAAAAATGTGTATATGAGTAAAAAAAAAAAAAACTTATAGGAATCATAAATCAGATGACAGCAGCATTTGTTGGCTATGGTGTGTCTGGGATTGAATTTGACTGCTGAGAGATAGGATGATTACAATATGATCAATTTTATGGTCTTGGAATGTTGGAAAAGTTGTCTTATGCAGCAGCACTGGTTAAAAAAGCAGCTTCTCCAAAACCTACTTTCATACATCACTTTGTCATGATGTGCTTGATTTATACTGTGCTGGTAAAATGTCCTGTGGTGTTTTAGCATCAACTATATAGTTAATATATACTTCACTTTGCAAAAAGTAGGCCTTGAAATATCAGCTTTTTTTTATTTTTTTATTTTTTTTATCACCTTTTCTTGATCAGCATCCAATGGAAAAAACTAGGGTATAGGTTAATATTTTTATTTACCATCGATGATATTATTCAGCTATTTTTCTTAATATGTAACGTAGTATTATCGTTAATCTAGTGTGTTATAATTTAAGTTAAATTGTGAAAAAATTTCCTGAATTTTATTATAATTTTAATAATTATATCTATACTTCAATATTAGTGTGTATCGCCTCTAAATTTTACTCTAATATTTTTGTCATTTAAACGAGTTCTTTTTAAAAAAAGGTAAACTTGTAAATTCATGTGTATTTTACGTTATTTTATTTTTTAAAAAAAATCTCTGCATTTCACCCTAACGGTGCCTCATAGTATCACCATTTCAGTTTATCAAATTATCTATGTACATATATCATAATCAGCACCGTTCATTCTCTAAATCATCATTTGAAATTCATCTTTGTAAAAAATCAACAAGATTGAAGGTCGTTTTGCATTTGTATATATCAAATAAATAACGGTTTAGGTAATAATTAATAAATTAATGTGAACCGTCTATTTATTTGATACATATAAATGACTAGCTAAACGACCTCAAATCTTGTTCATTTTTTTTTTACGAAGATGATATTGGCATAATGATTTAGAGAATGAACAGTTATGATTAAAATATATGTACAAAAATAATTTAATAAATACAAATTGTGGTACGAGGAAATACCATCATGATAAAATGTAAGTATTATTATTTTTTTCATCGAATTCGTTTGAAAAATAAATGAAGAAACTAACGAAAAAAATTAAGTAAAATTATAAGGACCGCTTATATTGAAGTATAGAGACACTTAAGAAGATTTGCAACAATATACCCTATGATTTAAATAGCAACATTTAATATAGCGTTGAGATTTTGGAAATCCGAATATTACCTGCCACTTTCATGTGTTTTTAGGACACATTTATTATTGATTAGGTGTAGATAATAAAAGTTTTATTGAAATAAGTTAGATTTGTCTTTATTTTTTGTTGGGAATTAATTTTTGAGAAACAAACAAAAACAGTGGCTTTGCCTTATTGTGATAAGAAAGGGCACACAACTACACAAGTGCTTACTCGAGTTGGTGAGCTGGCAGTGGCAGTTGAGAATAATTATTTGCTTCCAAATTAAAATCTATCATCAAAACATCAATGAAGAGAAGAAAAAAAAATTGTTAATTTAAGCATGCCACTCAATTGCCAAACCAAACATACATGGAATGGCAAATGCTCCCTAAAACGTGAAAACCCAAGGAACAATCAAATCATGAAAAAAAACATAGCTACTCAACTAATAATTTAAGTACAACAAATACTACATTTGAAATTAATGATGAAAGATCCCTCAGAAGGAGGACACAAATTAACCTTAACCGAGTCTATGCATCATTGTAACGAGTAAATTTTATCGTATTTGATTCTCTTTAATTTTACCAATCTAGATATTTTTTTTCTCATTTTTAGTTCAATACGAGTCTAAATAGGGTTGATTTTTTCTTATTTTCGGTTCAATACGAGTCTTAATAGCTTGGTCGATAACTCTTAACATACGATTAATGGTACTATAGTTTTTTTTTTTTCCGGAAAATACCACAAAATTTCCCCATCCGAACGGTGCGTTTAATTCCTATTAGGGATGCGACAATGCAACTTGCATTTGGTCATAAAGTGATCATAGCAAGTTTTGAACTTCTATGCACAAAGTGCTCTTAGCGTTAGAGTTAACAATGAGTCGTGTGTTTTATCCAAATTTATCTAACCCGAACCTGACCAGTTTAATAACCGTGTCAAACATATCCAACCTATTAATTATCTAAATAACTCGTGTAACCCATTTAATAAACAAGTTGTACTCGAAATTCAATTAACTTATGACTCATTTAAACTATAATATTTAATATGTATATAGGTAGGTAAATGAGAGATATATGTATTAATAATTGACATGCTTATTAAACAGATTAATATACAAACTTAATATATAGGTTAACAGGTTTACCCGAAATCGACCAGTTTATTAAATACGTCAATAGGTTGACCCAAAACTCATCAATTTATTAAACATGTCATAACTGGTCGACTAAAAAATTATTCAAAATTTTAATCAGAAAAATTGATCTGGATAAATTTTGTGAATGTTTTAAGTCGTGTAAAAAATTATCGCCCTTACTCAGTGTTATGGGTTAGAAAATTCACCATCTTAATATATTTATTAGCAGCACCACACATTGTGGTTATATATTTCTTTTGATTACAATTGTATAAAAAAAAACTCATTTATATGTGAATCATGAGTTTGTGGGAAAATTAGAGAAGTACTTAAGTTTAAAGTTTAAACACAAGTAAGTGACCAAGGTTTGTTAATTAAGGAATTGAGCACCAAAGTTTGTAATCAATCAAAATTACATCATTTGCTTTTCTCCCCGAGTGACTACTTGTTCATCTATCAAACAAGCAATCTAAAATCCACTAATTTCCTTTCGTAACAAACTAACACATATTAATTAATCACAGCGGTAAAAGTAAAACCATCTATGTTAATTTATGACATTTTTAATAAAAAATGTAGATCCAGCAGATGTGACAGTTAAAACAAATCAGGAAATCTGAACCGTTCGATTTAACAGATGGCCCACCATTTATAGTTACGTGTGAGAAATGTAGATCCAGCGCGCTATCCTCGGCTTTCTTTGCTCACATGCAAGATGCACCCAATTTTAGCCCTTCTCCACATGCAGTAAAAGCTTAACCTACGGCCCCTTTACTTTTACCTTCACAAAACGAAACTGCTGTAAACGGCGCGTGGAAGCCGCTCCTACCTCGTCACACTCAAAGATTTCTACGAAATTTGAACAGTTCGAAAATTTGTTTCCTTTTATTATTCAAAATTTGTGAAAATAAAGAAAAATAATAAAAAATTTGAAAAAATTCAGAATTTTAAATTTCTATTTATTAATTACTTTCTTTGAGTAGATAAAATTGAAATTTTAAAATTTTTAAAAATTAAAAACAAGGAATTTGGATATTTTGAATTTTCAATTTAAATTTTATATAAGAAGATGTCATTTCTCAAATTTCATCTTTATAGTTATAATTTATGTATAAACTTTAAATTGTATATTCAAATTTCATTATATTTTTATATTATCTAAATAAGAAATTTTACAAATTGAATAAAATTAATTGCCGTCTATTTATATTCCATCATTTTATAAATTATCATTAAATTTCTTTATCCAAACACACTTTATATTTTTTTGGGAGAATAAATCAAATAAAATGTGCAGTACCTTATTTGTTTAAATTTTATGCCATTCCTCATTTCTTATATTGTCAATATTAATTAATTTTTTATGTTTTTAGTAAAAAAAAATTCTTATATATTTATGAATTTTAATAATCCTTCTATATATAATTTGTAAGATTGAATTTTTTTCAATGGTGACGTATGTCCCGATCCTCATTCTCATAATTTCTAATAAACAAACAGTCTTAATATTTATTTTCTTTTTTCAATAACGTCACTAATGATTTGAATTCGTTAAATAAAGGCGCGACCAGCTAAATATACGAATTTTGAACTGTTTTCCACCGTTTTTCTTCTTCACGCAGGCCAAAGCGAAACGCAGGCGCCAAACTGCCGTCAGTCGCTGCCGCTAAGCTCACGCGCGTACTAGAACAATGCCGGCGAAATCGAAATACGTCATTTTCGTATTTCAATTAAACATTCCCGAAATTTTGTATTTTAAAAGATTTAATAGATTATTAATAAAACGCTTCGTCTGCTGCCAGCATAGCAAAGCACAGCACAGCACAGCAGCATATGGACTGCTTCTGTTTTCTCTCTGCTTTATTTTCACTTTTTTCTCCCTCGTGATACCTTCCAACCCTCCTCGTCTGCTGCAATACAAAACCTTCTCTCTTCATCTCCTCGCACAAACAGACACAGACTCTCTTCTTTCGTCTCTTATGGGTTTCCGCCGGAAAAAGCCTCCATTGAAACGCTGCTGCTCCGCCGTATAGGACGTAATTAGAAAGAAAAACGATCGCCATTGTTGTTAGTTTTTTTTTTTTTTCCCCATGTCTTTCATGAGGTGCAGAAAAATGGGAGTGACTGGTAGTGGGAGTTTTAGCCTGTTTAGGTGTGTTATTGGATTTTTGTTTGGGTTACTGACACTGAGTGGCGGGCGAGTCAACTCGGAGCCGACTCAAGACAAGCAAGCGCTCCTTGCTTTCCTGTCTCAGACCCCACACGCCAATCGCGTGCAATGGAACGCTTCCGATTCAGCCTGCAACTGGGTCGGAGTCACCTGCAACGACAAGCAGTCCTACGTGGCCACTCTTCGTCTCCCGGGAGTCGGCCTTGTGGGACCGATTCCGCCCAACACACTCGGCCGGCTGACTCAGCTCCGAGTTATGAGCCTCCGCTCGAACCGCCTCTCCGGTCCAATCCCTTCAGATTTCTCCAACTTAACCCTGCTCCGCAGCCTCTACCTCCAAGACAACAAATTCACCGGGGAGTTCCCACCCGGTTTGACGAGGTTGGACCGGTTGAACCGGCTCGATCTCAGCTCCAACAACTTAACCGGTTCAATCCCATTCGGCGTCAACAATCTGACCCACTTGACCGGGCTCTTCCTTGAAAACAACGGATTCTCGGGTCCTCTACCCAGCATCTCCGTCAATCTGGTCGACTTCAACGTCTCCAATAACAAGCTCAATGGTTCGATCCCCACTTCCTTATCCAAGTTCCCAGAATCCGCATTTGCTGGAAACTTAGATCTATGCGGCGGCCCACTGCCACCGTGCAACCCGTTTTTTCCAGCACCCGCTCCATCGCCCGTTACCCCGCCCGCATTCCCCGTCCACAAAAAGTCCAAAAAACTCTCCACTGGCGCCATTGTCGCGATTGCCGTAGGGTCCGCTCTGGCTTTGTTTCTCTTACTTGTTCTCTTGCTATGCCTTCGGAAACGGCGGAAGCAGCCGGCAAAGCCCCCCAAGTCGCCTGTCACGACGCGGTCGGCGGCAGCGGCAGAGGCGGGAACGTCATCGTCTAAAGACGACATCACGGGTGCTTCCACGGAGGCGGAGAGGAACAAGCTGGTGTTCTTCGACGGCGGAGTGTACAGCTTTGACTTGGAGGACTTGTTGAGAGCATCGGCGGAGGTTTTGGGGAAAGGAAGCGTGGGGACGTCGTACAAAGCTGTATTGGAAGAAGGCACGACGGTGGTTGTGAAGCGGTTGAAGGAGGTGGTGGTGACGAAGAGAGAGTTCGAGATGCAAATGGACGTTCTGGGTAAGATTAAGCACGAGAATGTGGTCCCTCTTAGGGCCTTTTACTTCTCTAAGGATGAGAAATTGCTTGTCTCCGATTTCATGGCGGCTGGTAGCTTGTCTGCTCTTCTTCACGGTACGATTTCAATTATCAATTCCCATTTATTCCCCATTTTCCTTTTTTTATAAATCAATTGCGTTGTCGTTAGAATTGTTAGATTAATTTTTAATTGGACTAATCGGAGTTAAGATAAATAATTTCAGCTTCAAACCATCGGATGTATGTACCTGCATTGTTAATTTGTTATTTCTTATAGTGTAATTAAAGCATATGTGAGCATTCATGGCGGCAAATCGTAATCCCAGAAAACCTGAGTTTTTAATTTCATTTTCTAATCACCGCATTCTGCGCTGATTCCACTGCAATATCATTGCCATTTCTGTGCGAACATTCTTAGTTTGCAAGCTACTCATGGATGCCATTGTTTTTTCTAAAACAAAAAAAAAAAAGGAAAAAAACTGGTCGTGATGATTCATCATGGTGATCAGTGGTCAGTCACCGATGTCATATTACTTTCACTTTCTCTTTCTCTTTTATTTCATTTTGTGTGTAAAAGCTCGCTCTTCTTTTTAAAAAGTCCCAATGCGAAAAGAGACTCCACCACATTTTAATTTTAATTTTAATTTTAAATAATAATAATAATTTGGGATTTTAATTATTTGATTGCTCGCAGGAAGTAGAGGCTCAGGACGAACGCCGTTGGACTGGGACAACCGTATGAGAATAGCGCTAAGCGCTGCAAGAGGGATATCGCACCTCCACGTGTGGGGCAAGGTGGTCCACGGCAATATAAAATCCTCCAACATCCTGCTCCGACCCGACCAAGACGCCGCGGTTTCGGACTTTGGGCTCAACCCGCTATTCGGAACCTCCACCCCTCCGAACCGGGTTGCGGGTTATCGCGCGCCAGAGGTAGTCGAGACTCGAAAGGTCACCTTCAAATCCGACGTGTATAGTTTTGGTGTGTTGCTGTTGGAGCTATTGACTGGGAAGGCACCCAATCAGGCGTCGCTGGGGGAGGAGGGCATCGACCTGCCACGGTGGGTCCAGTCGGTGGTCCGAGAGGAATGGACCGCCGAAGTTTTCGACGTGGAGCTCATGAGGTACCACAACATCGAGGAGGAGATGGTTCAGCTTTTGCAGATCGCCATGGCCTGCGTCTCCACCGTGCCTGATCAAAGACCCGCCATGCAGGAAGTGGTCCGTATGATTGAAGATATGAACCGGGCCGAAACCGATGATGGGTTACGACAGTCGTCCGATGATCCGTCTAAAGGATCGGACGGTCATACTCCTCCAGCTGCAGGGTCAAGGACCCCAACCAGCGTCACTCCCACACCTTAGAAATATCCCAACCAACCAAGAAAAAAAAAAAAAAAAGATGTAAAGGGACCGCAAATGGGACAATGACAATCTGGGTTTATTGTGGCGGGTCTGAGTCTGGTTGGTCCAATATCTGTTTTTTTTTTTTTTTTTAAACTTTTAATTTGGGTTCTTTTTTCCTTCCCTTGTTTTATTTTTAAAAATTTTTGCATTGATTTTTACCGGTGGATGGAGAGGGTTTGAATTGTTTATGAGAATGGGAGGAGGAATGGGTTGGGAGTGTTCCATGAGCTGATTGGAAGACCATTTGATGGACTTTGTGTTTATTTAATTCTTTTTTTTCCTTATAATTCTATTATTCATAATCTCTGTCTCTCTACACGTGGCTTTTCTTGCTTTTATCTAATTTTTTTATTTGCTCTTTTAGTTTTATAAAATTTTCATTGCAATCCACCTCTATTCAACTGGTTATTTATTAAAAACTCAAATTCTAAGTGTACTAGTTTTTTGATAGGCAAAATCTTGAACAGCACTCTTCCACCAAAGAGTGGAGCCTGTGTTGTATATTGGATGTGCATGTGATAATAACCAAAGGAGCTAAAAAAATGATCGAAGATCCGGGCCGTCGAGTCCGGGATCACCGGTGCAGAATGTAGGTACGGTAGGTCTCCTCTGTGGGGGGAATGATTTGTGAGAATGAGGAGCAACGGCCACATGGAGGTATCTTCGTCCTTTTATATATGGTGCGGTGGGGAACAGCCTGGCCGCCTTTTTTTATGCGCTCTACGCACTCTTTTTTCTCTTTTATTGTCTGAGGAACAGAGAAATGAGACAGTTTGACCCTGCGAAGATGTCAGCCGTCCGATTTAAGCCACTAATGGACCCCATCTCTCACAGCCTCTCATCATCCATCCGGGTTGTGGGACCCTCCCAGCATTCTTTAATTCCTTGCAGCGGTTCCTTTGAGCTTTGATAAGTATTTCTATTTTGAGCAATAAAAATTACTCCAAATATTTTTTTTTTGACAAACTCCAAATAAATTAATTCATTTTTTAATCTTTGTTAAAAATTTTAAAAATAACTACCTGAGTCCATTATCCATTCATTTCTTTCTTTAAAAATTAATTTTTAACGTTTAATTTTATTGATTGGTAATTTCACCAGAAAATTTTAATGAAATTTTTTGACATTTTATAATAATAAAGATGTCTAACTTCTAATTTTCGTTCTCTTGGGACAAAAGAAAGAAAAAAGGCTTCTAATTTTCATCAATGCATAATGTCCAAGTATGGTGTGAAATCCAGGCACGTGGCTCGTCGAAAAGCGACCACATTTTCATAGTTTGATGCACCGAAAGGGGAGGATAATAACCTCTATGGTCATTGCTCAGACATAGATTTGACTATTTTTTTTCTTTTTCTTTTTTACTGTGGCATTATTTGTCATTTCCGTATTACCAAACAAAAACTCCCTTCTCTTCAGTTTTGTCTGGTTTAATCTTCCCAAATAGAAGTACTAATCACCTTACCAAAAGGTTGTTTATTCAACTAATCATTTAGTGAACTATTTAAACTATGATACCGTCGAATTTCTTACCTATTGCCACCTAATTACCAAATCTATTTAGACCAATACACAATTACAACTCCTCTTTCTCCGTAAATCAAAAACACTTAACGACGTATCTTCATAAATGTATTTTGTAAAAAGTCTCTTACAAATAGAATACTGATTACAAACAGTGTGTAGAATTATCCATTTTGATATGCCGCATGTATAAATGTGAGTAAGTTGTGGACCATCTTTGCTTGGATTTTGGGGGCATGACATTGACTTCCTACCTTTAATTTATCCATGCTTTATTTTTTTTCCTAAGGTATTCATAACACTAGAGGCTTTTTTTATAGATACTTGAAAGATTAGATGCTTGTGTTCGTGTGCATAAAGCTAAATGAGATGGGTAAGACATGACTCTTTGTTTACTTCTTGTTGTTGTTAATATCAAATTTGACCATATTTTTGAAGTGGGTTTATGCAAACTACTAATTCCTCTCATACTTTAGCCAGATATATACCCTCGAATATCTTGCTTCCTATGACAATTATGGCCCAATTTTATTTTCATTTGCTTGGAACTTCCTTCCTCCTTTCATATCAAGACTTCGAGTGCGGCAAATTAATAGTAACAAAGTACGAATCCGTATCTATACAAACACTTCAAAATACTTCATTCGTCGAATCATCACTTCTTAATTAATATTAATTAACACCTTGTTAAGACGATGGACGGAAGAAAATTATGCTACTTAGCAAATCAATGTAAATTATGAGTATTCATAAGGAATGATCTAGTTGTTTAAGTACTAGTTTGGTTTGCTCTCAGAATTTTGTGTTCTTATCTCATTTGATGCGTACCTTCTTATAGTCACTGAACGGCTATGGCACTGAGTGGTATTACCCTTTGGTTACATCTTGTGGCCATTGAAGGATGGATGTAAGCAGGGTCGGTCCAATAAATTGGAAGCTTAGGGCGAAAATTATAAAATGCCCCTATAATATATATTTACATATACAAAATTAATAATTTTTTCAAATTTCAATCTTTTTTTCATCCTCCTAGAAATATACCAAAAAAATTTAAGAATTTAAACACATCAATCATACATAGAAAATATAGTCATTTTTGCAATATTATATTTTTAAGAAATGGTGAAATTTTATCAAAAAATTTAGAGTTGAAGTCTTAATGATTTTATAAGACAAACTAGATAACTATATATTAATCAGAATAAATCTTATAATATTTCAAGAATATGAGACCAATTTTTTAATAAAATATTTCTTCAAATTCAATTTAAATATTTTCCAAAATTTTAAATATTCTTTTACTTTCCATAAAAATAAGACAAATTTAAAAATTTTGAGCCCGCCCTATTCGTGGGTCCAGGACAGCCGCCCTAGGCCATGGCCGGTCCTGGATGTAAGGGATTTATACGTATTCGATTATTAATGTATTTTCACTGTTTGTGTTAATACTGTGACGTATCGTATCGTGAACAAACCGAAAAAAGAAAGAAAATTCTTCAAGATAAGAGGTGTCTGTGTTGCAGGTAAAGCATGGTTAACCTAATTGCAGAAAAATCTATCATTAAAACAAAACCATATTCCTATTGAAATACACTACCTGACTGCTACCGGCTAACCTATTTCTTCATATAACAGTTCACCTAAATTTTACCATTTACACTTCAAGGCCCATTCACGAACTTACAAGAAATATCTTGACATACTCGTTGTTTGGTGGATTTAGAAAGCGAATTTTTCGATTATGGTGAAGAACTTCTAGGTAAGTATGTAGCAAGAATAAAAAAAGGATGTTCGTCACAGTTAGTTGCCGAGATAAGACATTGCAAACTTGCAATTCAAGTTGCTGATGTAGCAGTTACAAATTGGACATTATATGATTTGTCGGTCACGTATTTTTCGGTGATTTTGAGTTCCATCCGAATCATTCATCAATTATTGTTGAAATGATAAAAAGCGTTTCATTGATCCAAGAATATGAACCCTCGGCAAGACATTGCAAACTTGCGGTTCAAGTAATTCATAATTTTTTGTTGAAATGAAGAAAATTAAGGACTTTGTTGGTGGAAGAATTAAGCATTTCATTGATTAAGATTTGAATCCTTTGAAAGAATGAGTTAAGTTGAAGCAAAATCACATCAGGTACAATACACCTCCCTGCCTAACAAACCCAAAGTCAAATAGATTTCTTCAGTTTCAGGGTGAGATTTGTCACCGGCGACAAATGCATGAACTACTTCTCCGATTTCAATCCAGCTGCGTCCCGGAATCTTTTTCAGGCCATTTCGTTTCATCACTTGCCTCACATTCGTAACATCAGCCCATCTTCCTGCAGCTGCATATGCATTCGAAACTGCTACATAATTTCCCGAATTTTCTGGGTGTAATTTCAGTAGTTGATCGGAAACATACTTTTCTAGTTCTATCTTATTTTGTTCTCTACAAGCAGCAAGTAATGATCCCAATATCTGTGCATCAGGCTTGTGAGGCATTCTCATCACAACCCGAAAAGCTTCATCCAAATTGCCCCACCTACAAAGAAGATTAACAATACAGCCATAATGCTCAATGCTTGGGTTCATATTGTAACTCGATACCATCTCAACGAAAAGCTCCAAACCTTCACGCACCATCATGGCATGGCTACACGCATACAAGGCATTCGTAAACGTTATGTTATCTGGCTTCACGCCTTCTACCTTTAGCTGCTGGTATAATGCAAGAGCTTCCACAGCTTGACCATGAATTGCGTAGCTGGAAATCATTGCGTTATAGACTGGTAATTCCTTGTCCAAAATCATATCAAACACCTTCTTTGATTGATCAATATGACCACATTTCGCATACATGTCCACTAAAGAGGTTGCAATTGGAGTTGACAAGTAGAGGCAATGCTTCGTTAAGTACCCATGTAAGGCTCTTCCATTTTGTAATGATGCCATACTTACGCAAGCCAGGATCGCAGAAACAATGCTCACAACATTGGGTTTAATTCCAGCTTTTTGCATCTGCTGGAATGTTAGAATTGCTTCGTGCCCAAAACCAGATTGTGCCAGGCCTGAGATTAGGGTTGTCCAAGTGACCAGGTTAGGCTGCACTCCAAGTGATTGCATCTGCAAAAATATGTCTTTAGCCTCATTGACTTGACCACTTTTCAGAAACCCTAAAATAAGAGAGTTCCATGATATCACATTTGGTGGCACACTTTCTAGCTGCATCTGATAGAACAATTTCAGGGCCTCGCCGCTATGACCTAACTCAGCGAAGGCAGCCAGCATTGTGTTCCACAGTACAAGATCTGTCACTAGCGAAGAATTGAACATTCGTTTTGCACAGTCAATGTTCTCACATTTGGCATACATGTCTACAATGCTACTCACAACAACTACGTCAGATTCAAGGTTGTTTCGTATACAATAGCAATGTGCCTCTTTACCAAGTTTCAAATTTCGTGTATCCGAAAAGGCAGACATTAGCGTTGCAAGAGTGACAGAATCAAACCTCAAGTTTTCAAGTCTCATCAGACGGCACATATTGAGTGCCTTGTCAACCTCTCCAATTTGTACATAACCAGATATGAGTAAATTCCAAGTGACCACATCTTTCTCAAGCAACCTACTAAAAATCAATTCAGCATCCTCAATGAAACCAGCCTTTGAATAAAAGTTTAAAAGAGAACTGCCCAAATTGGTATTCAGTTCTAATCCACTAAGAACAGCTATTGCATGCCCATATTTACCGTCTTGTAACGAGCCTAAATTAGCTGAAGCAGAAAGGAAGCTAGATAAAGTAACTTGAGTGGGTTCAACACCCTCCTCCCTCATATCATAAAACACCTTAATAGCTTCCTCATTCAAACCATTTTGTACATAACCTACAATGATCGAATTCCAAGTGACTACATTTCTTTCAGGCATTCCATCAAACACCTTTCTTGCATCCTCTACAACCCCACATTTTCCATACATATCCACAAGACTACTAGCAACAAAAACACACTCAATGCAACCCAATTTCACCACATACCCATGAACCCCTTTCCCAATCCCAATCCATTCTAAAGCTCCACAAGCCTTTAACACATTCGGAAAAACAAAATTATCAGGCAACAACCCATTTTCTTGCATTTCCTTAAACCCCAGCAAAGCCTCTTGATAGAAACCCTTCCTACAATTCAACCCAATTACAGCAGCCCATGAAAAAACGTTTTTTAATCTCACCCTTCGGAACAAACGATTCGAAGCCTCCGGCACATCGCATTTGGAATATAAAATCACTAACTTAGTTTCAATGTACTCATTCATTGCAAAGACTTCACCTTTCTTGATGATCCGACCGTGAATTTGCTTGCCCGTGTGAAGATCTCGCTCGTAGACACACCCCTGAAGGAGCTCGCCGTAAATTTCATGCTCAATATCGAGGTCTTTGAGCTCCATTTCGACGGCCAAATCTACAGCCTCTTGAATTTGTCCTTGTTTGCATAAAGAGGACATGCGGCTGGAGTAAGATTGGTACATAATCTGATGGCTTGTTGCATTTTCTTGAAGCTTAGTGAAATGAGTGTGAGTAAGTTTGGTGGGCTCTGTGGGTATGGACTGCTTGGAACGAGAAAGCTGTGGGTTTGGGATTGTGGTGTAAGGAAGAGAAGCCATAGCTAGGCATGAAGCAGAGGAAGCAAATAGCAGGATATGGCTGGTCGTTAGCCACACATAGCGGGAAGGGCATTGTCGTCAGTAAAAAAAAACTGTAGACTTGGGCCTTTTGTTGGGCTTAGGCATACATTAATCATCATAGACTCTTGGCCCATAAGTTTTTTTCGGGCCCTTGGCTCATGAACGTATATGAACAATTGAAAGCTAGATACTACTACATTGTGTTCATATATATACCAACAGACAATTTTTTTTTTTTTTTTTAAGAAACATCAAATATTAATGAAGAGTTTTCATACATAAATTTAATGTCAGATACATTTTTTTTATTTATTAATATTAGTGTTAAAAATGATTATCTTACACAAAAAATTGTTATAACAATAACCGACTACAAAATTATGTGATAAAGTCTCGTTAACATTTTTTTTTTCTATCTTCAAATTAAAAGAACAGAAACCGACTATAGAATACTTTTGTGTTGAATCTTAAGAATATAATATGTCAACAACATAATATAAATTTAAGATTTATATTCGAAATTCATTCGTGCCTTCATAAACACTCTAAGTGTGGCTTTTTTGATTAAGTATATAAGTTGATATCTTTTCTTAAGAGGCCGACCAAAGTGATTCTAATTCCATACTCCACTCCCTCCTGCTTATTCAGATGCTATATGCACTCACTTAATAATTTTGCTCAATTGAATGAAACTTATTCTCAAAATTTCAAGCAAAGAGCAAAAGATCTTTCAAATACTTCGATGGCGGATAATTTTTCGCTCTAAATAAGATACCGGACAAATCTCATGAATCAATAATCACCTTAAGATTTATATAGTGGTGGTTCAAATAGATTCGTAATCACAATTACGAATAAAAAAAACAAAAAAGAATTATAAATGGAGAATAAAAACATATGTTATAAATATGCGTACTATAAACTTGACAAGAGAAAAAAATTGCGTACCTTGTGATTGTACAAAGAGAAATCTGATCATCAAGAGAGCACAACTTTTGGTTAAGATAAGTATGACTTTGAATTGAAGTATATATCCAATTAATTCAAGTGATTCCAACAGCTAGCTAGCAATGATGAATAATATACACATTTATGAAATTCCGATGCCAAAGTTAGGAATCTATGATCTTATTATTATAAATTGGATTGGAGAATGTACAAGAACAATCCATTTTTGATGCATTTTTAGGTCATAAGAATGGGATGATTCTTATTGACAAACAGCCTTACAACCCCTTAAATTTAGTGGCCATGCGCGCCCTTTCCATATATAAAGTTAATTTGGATATATCAACATGTCAAGTCCGAGAGTGTTCTAACGGTATATTTGGACTAGGATTGAGGAACTTCGAGAATTTAAGTTAAATTAGTTAAAAATCGGGAATTCTAAAGTTTCAGCGGATTTCAAATGATTAGATGCAAGACATTTATATGTATGTGTGAACTATAAGAAGCTTACAATGACATGATCATTGCACTAGAATAAGTTTGATATTGTTTTACGTTGGAATGTAGAAAAACGATTAACAACCGTGAGTTGTAGCTCACAACTTTAATTATGAATAATACGACTATTGAAATTTCATAAAATATTTTATGTACATTATCAACCGTGAGTAGTTTTATATTAATTATATGCATGTATAAAGATAGTTCGATAAATCAAAATAACTATATATAAAGGTATATTGGGTAGAATGTAAGTATTTTTTTTTAATATTTAATTACCACAATAATATAGCATCAACATGACAATACCATTAAACTCAATGTTATTTTTTTTTTCGAGCAATTAAGTAAGTATAAAACTCATACGTACGTACGTACTACGATGAAGTGAGCACCAATTTTTGATTAAGATAAGTATGACTTAAAAGTGAAGTATATATCCAAGCAGCTGTAAAAGTAAATGCAAATGATCCCAACAGCTAGCTAGCAATGATGAATAATAATAATAACATAACAAATTTAATTACGAAATTCCGATGCCAAAGTTAAGAATCTATCATCTTAATTAACAAGTATTATATGAAAAAGTAGTACTGAATTGGAGGTCGGGTTTAGAAGAACAATCAATTTTATACTTCGTGAGATATGAAGTACCGATGCATGATTCTTGTAATTGACAATCGTCCTTAATTAATTAATTACAGCCACTAAATGTAGCTTTCATGCCCTTTCCGCAAAGTTATTTTCGTCTATACATATATAATCATATATATATATATATCAGAATATTTCCCATAATGCTTCCTAAACATCATTCGATATCCATTCAATATGGAACAATTTGCAGCAACTTTGAATTATTTTATACATGATATGATCAATCGATCAGTTCCTGGTGGAAGTAGATTGAGATCAATTAGTGGATAGAACGGAATAGAATCTGAATTTTTCTATTGATCAGACTGATCGAGGACTCACAGTACTAACTCTCTACTCGATCTTCTGTCGAATTTGAAAGCACATACGTGTGTGTATATATATATATATATATGTTTGTATCCAATTTAAATAATCTGATAATGGCTTATCAGTAACGTCAAAATTAACCGCAATCAGTCCTTGACTCAATAGAAACGTAAGAACACATATTCACAATATAAGATACATTCCACTAGCCTAACCATGGACAAGGACACATAAGGTCGACTAGATCGGAATCAGATATAATCACGTGACTCAGGACCACTAGGATACGTGTCAGCTCTAGAAGTAGGGACATTTATCGGATATCGAACTGCTCCACCTAAGTACAACATTCAATGCCACAATAAATATATGGGCACATTCCCTCCAAAATGTAATGATAATTTTGCTCTTACGTTGCCTAAACTATTATAGTATTCTTCTCACTTAAAATTGATTTAAGCATTTGAGACTATTAGGTTGGCACTATACTCGTGCCCTTTTACTCTTATCTTCTCCCTACAAATTTTACTATCATAAAAAAAAGCGAGTTAAACAAACTCAGCGATCCAATTCTAAATTGGAGTACTATTTTTGGTATCAAATATATATGTACACACACATTATATTTTAAAAATGACACCGAGGCTCAGGCACTGATCGAGCATGTAATGCAAAGAAACACCTTTTGAAATATACATGCATGGGAATTGAACATAATTCATGCAAGGGAAAAGTTGAGCCCTGGAAATTACCGAAAACATAAAAAATAAAAGATAAACAAAAGAACAAGTTGATCGTGATGTAGCTATGTTTGGAGTGGATGGGAGGGAATTTTGCGTTGAAAAAAGGAGTGGTGATTGGTGAGTGGTCCTGATTCCTGAACTAATATATATAAGTAGGGTTTTTTTTCAGAGTAAAGTTTGTTTCCAAAGGATTGTGAAAAATACAAGATAGGCTATTTTGGATCGAGGATCTCACTTTTCGTCCATGCGAAACCAACCCATTCGAAACCTACACCCAAAATATGTATAAAAGCATAACTTAATTACAAAAAAGATGGGAATTATTGGTGCATAATTAAGGTTCCATTCATAATTTTTTAATGATCATTTATCTATATATATATATTCTAATGGTCTTTATAATTTGTTATATTATGGTTGAGAAATATAGATATAAACATAAATGTCATTATTTATGTAGGTTTTAAACAATTAAATATGTGTATAATTAGGAATGATAATAAAAATCGTGAATGCAGGTCTTTTCTCTGAATACCTCATCTGACTTGGGAGAGTATGGAGGTGAGGAAACGGGTCAGTGTGGGTAGCGCACACAGGCACGGGCCTATGCTATGGGTATGGGTTAGGGTGGGTTTCAATCCATCTGAAATTGCTAATTCAAAAAAAAAAAAATTATATTGGTTAGTATTTATAGCTCATCTAATTAATTTGTTCAACACTTAAATACAATAAAAATGATGTTTTTGAAGATTATATAATAAATTATTCAATTAAAAGGGTATTTGTTGATATAATCGACATCAACTTGATAATAAACGCATTTAATACCTTAAAAACTAATAAAATACAAGTTTAGACTTTCATATTACATGATATTGCACAGATTTTTTGTTTTTCCTCTGCTTTTCATATATAATTATTAAATTTTAAGATAAAATTCACCAGAAATATAATTTTTTTTTCTTATCAATAAAATTCACTTGTACCGAATTTTTGATAGATAGAGTAAAAGTATGAAGTACTAGTAATTAGTATTCAACCCCGACCCTCCCTATTACCATTCGTACGTATATAACTGTTTAATACTAGCTGCCTAGTCTCAGAGATTATTAGTGTAATTAACTTCAAAGTTGAAAGTCAGATCAATATGAATCAAATTAAATAATTTAAAGGTGCAAGTTGGTTGTATATGCTATAGAGAGTGCATGGATTTCAGCAAATATAATGTCATGATCATCAATGGCTGAGGCTTAGAGCTTTAACCTAGCTAGTAGCTACAGATCCACCACCTCGGTTTCCGTTTCCCTAATTCCGTTTCTGCTTAATTACAACAAAATTTTAATGAACACAAGTAATCGTAAATCGGGAAAGCAAGCCAGCAAATCAAGGAGATTGGGAATATTCCTTTGTTTTTGCGCCAGACAAAAGGGATATTCAGAAGAACGATATGTAAGAATATCACAACACGTGTTACGAGGAGAATCTCTATCATTTCCTTTTCTTTTCTTTTCTTTCCTTCCCGGCCAATTTCATTGTCTTCAACGCCAGAAGAATAAAGAATGAATTGGAGTGAGAGAGAATCTGCAGAAAAGGTTTGGCTTGGAGCCTTGTACTAGACGACTGATTTTAGAAAGCGACCAACCATCATTATTATTGCCAATTGCCATCTCTAGCTCTCTCTCTCTCTCTCTCTCTCTCTCTCTCTCTCTCTCTCTCTCTCTCTCTCTCTCTCTCTCTCTCTCTCTCTCTCTCTCTCAATTCTCAAAGACATATATCATATATAAAAGATGATAATTTAAAGAGAATTCGATGCAACACATGTCTGAGTATAATGAAAAAGAAGGTATATATACATTCACCAATTCGAAATTGAAAATAAATTAAGGTGAATTGATCTAAAGTTAATTTTTTTATTAATGATATTTAATATAAATTTATTAAAAGTTTTGCTTTTTTCGTTGATGTTTCTAGTTTATATTCCATTTTCGATCATAGTATATGTAAATAAAATATCATATTAGATTATTAATCTTCTAAAGTGATGATAAACAATAAGACGTGAACTAAATATATTTCGAACATTAAATGAGACAAAAATAAATATTCAAACTGATACGAAATAACGAAGCTGAATAAGCTAGAAGAGAACTATTATAACTAAGTTTTTATTTTTATTTTTCTTACTCATACTATAGCTCACCCTAGCCACCTCTGGGACAGTGCCTATACATATATAAACAGTAACAGCCACAATTTTGTATATAAGCAGTGATTCTCAATGCAAGTGTGTGTAACAATAGTCAAATAAATATTTGATTAATTCTTTGTCTTCTTTGAATGACGATTATAAAACTGATAATTCAAAATTAATGAACAATTAAGATTATTACAACATTAAATTGTGACCTATATAATTCAATATAAGATTATCAACTGATCAAGAAAGTGGATATATTTCTCATCCATACCCTATAATTTGATGAGTTTCGATCAGCTATATAAATATTTATATATTATTATTGAGTGTAAGGAAGCAACATCAAAATTGGAATTTGGGATTAATTGTTAGGGAGGTTCAGAACCCTAGAAAAATTCCTTTTTTTTTGTTGAAGGAATCTTTGTTACCTTCCAACCCACTTCATTAAAGTGAGTAGCAGAAGAAGATTCCCATCCTTTATCATTCTTTTGAAGGTGCCTGCTGCCATATATTCTGCTAATATTGCCGGTAATGGTTTTCCAATTCCCCTTTAAGCCGCTTTAAGCCCTTTCAGCTTTGTGAATAATTGTGGGTTTAATTTGTTCCCTTCATTTTCAGTCGCAGAATTCGAACCCAGATATTCCTTTCCCGAGACCCTAGCTAGCTAATTAATTACCAAAATATATTATCAATTATTTATTAAATATTATAGCTAGACTAATTAATATATTCTTTAACATGAATGTTTCATATACCCTCCATCTTTTTCTTAGATATTCTCTCTTTCTAAAATTCACAGCAATCGATTATGCAACTTTTGGAACCAATTAAAAAGAAAGTTAATTTCATTCCTGCATGCAATTGTGCATATGGAATAATATTATTGATATATATATATTATATATCATATCCCATTTGAATATGTCCTCTTTTTCCTCCATCTTTTTTCGATTCTCTTTCTCCAATTTCCAATTCCAATTCGGTGGTATAAAAATTCTCTGCAATCTGGTTGCAGCGCGCAGCAGCAGCTTTGGAGTACACGTACCTGGAATAACTTTCGTGCGAGCAGCTAATTTAGCTAGCTTTCCCAAGTGCTTACACTTTGAATTGAATGTGGGAATGTGATACATCGATCAGTAGTACGTGATATCAGTACTGATCACACCCATGGAATCAAACCACCACTAATTAATTAATTAATGGATCAATCCTTTTTTCTTTTGAAGGTACCCCCTTTAAACCCCTTTAATGGTAGTCACTGACTATATCTATATCTATATGTACGTATATATCTCGAATATACATGCATCTCTGATCTCTCTACCCAAAAGCATGCCGGCCTGCAAGTGCACCAGTAGGATTTTGGGAACGAATTTCATTAGGATATGCCTCATATTATTGATTAATTATTATTATTAATTGCAGTCAGAGATGATCTCGCTAGTAGTTATCTAATTATTAGCGTCTTGTATGTGTATATATATATATAATATGTGAGTAAGGCGAGTACTATATATTCATGGTCTCGTTAATTTCTTATAAGATTAGATCGTAATATATATATATACTGGTGAAATTTATAGGGAGTTTCTTAAGTATTTTGTTTTTAATTAATTTTTAACCTTATTTTGTTGTAGGAGAGAATTAATGAATGGGAGTAGATGCTTTCATGTATTTTCCCTTGTCTTTTGTTCAACTAAAAATAAAATTTAAATTCAAATAGCATATATTACACAATACGTACATATAAGCAGTCATATATATATATATATATAATATATGTGTATATACGCATCCCATGCTATGTGGTTATGTGTATGCATGCATGAGTTCCTTTTAATACATGGATGTATATATAAAAAGGAAGGAAATGATTATTAAAGAAAGAAAGCTAGGTAGTTAGCAGGGTAAAAAAGGCACAACACAGTGAGAACGGATGAGAAGAAGAATCACATTTTATTTCAGTGAATTTGAATTCCTACACATCATCACCGCCCTCATCATCTTCATCTAAAAGAGTGAGAAGGGAAAGCGAGAGAGAGAAGAGACAGGAGCGAGAGAGTATCAAGCCCAATTAAGCGAAGGCCCTAATAAGAACATGACCCTCTACTGTCAGACACCTTGATTCCTTCTCTCACATCCAAAGACAGACACACATAGAGAGAGAGAATGTGTGAGTGAGTATCAAACCCAATTAAGCGAAGGCCCTAATAAGAACATGACCCTCTACTTGTTAGAAACGATTAGGTTAAAACCAACTGAGTAGTTATGAAATTATCCAGCTGGCAGGTTGTTATGACTGTGAAGCTGTTAGAAAGTTTGTTATGAACTGTTGTAATCGTTAGCAAAAGCATGTGCGGCATTAGGGTTGAGTTAGTTAGTAAAGGGTCATGATATAAAGTGACAGGACCCGTCCCAACTGGACCTCGATAACCGTGTCCGGTCCTGCTCCTGTCTGACAAGTCAACTGAAGTCCCGAAACAATCCTTCAGCACCTATCAGACAAGGGATTATCGCCGCTTATGCCTCCGCCTCTCGGTTAGCCCCGAACGTTGTGTCACGGCCTGTAGGGTCATCAAAAACAGAAAAGTGTGAGTGAACAAAATATATTCGTTAAAACACATTTTAAAAGACATCATTTACCCTTCAGTAATCAAACCTGCATGCATAGGGAAAAACATATGAATGACAATCACCGGCTTTCCAGCCAAATCACATAACAAGTCAAATCCCGGCTCTCAGGCCAAACACATGAAAACATAGTCACCTGGCCACACATACCAGAACTCGTACTCAATACCAGTACGTAATCACAATCAACATCAAACAATACAACCACAAGTGCACAATCCATTACTCAATCAATCAATCAATCGATCCATCAAGCAATCAACACCATTTACAAGTGCACAAACCATCACACTGTCACATCTGCACTACGAGTAGGCCAACCTCGGGAACTGCACTCAGGCACCATCCGAGTCATATCTATCATGTCTGGGAACTGCACACACATCCTATAGACGTCTCATACCCGGGAACTGCACTCACGCAACATCCGAGTCACGTCTAGGCACTGCACTCGCATCATCCAGCATGGTCCAGTATCCAGTAACCACAATCACAATCACAATCCATACCACAACACATATCAATCATATCCATGACCCCAAATCAAGTCATAAGCATTCCCGACAGAGTTTCAGGCTCAAATACCAATTATACGTAAATCCGTGAAATCACAATGAAAACATTAAAATAATACAGAAATCATCCTTGACTTATCAATTCATCAAAATATCCATTTTGAAATCATTTGACTCCGGGCCTAGCCCAAAATACCATTTGCACATTTCCTCGAAAAACGTGCCGAAAGACCGACTAAAATATTCATTAAATCACACATAAGCATGTCACATCATCAAGACATCATTGCAAGCCAAATCATGCAATCAATCATGTAAAACATTTAAACTATGCATGCATATCAATTTAGTCACTCACACACCGTCCAACTTGCTCGCTTCCCGCGCTGCACGCGTTTCCGTAATTTCCGACACTTGCTAGGAATCTCGAAGCCTGTCCAAAATCATTATGTAGGGTTACTAACAAGTCAATTTACATCATATCAATTCCCCATAATTTTCCGGGATTTAAATCTTATTTTAAAATATAACATAAACCGTCGGACCCTCGAAACATTATTGAGACGGTGTCCGATCGACTCGAAACCAATTTTAAAATGTCCGTTACATTACATAGAGTAAAACACCTGTTGAAACCTTCCTCAGAAAACCTACCACGCGCCCTCACGCGCCGTGCTACAGTACCTGCACAGTCGTCCCTGTCACCCGTTTACATGGTAAACGGAGCTTATGACCCGCGATGCAACCCGATTCATTCCTAGCCAATTCAACATCATTTCCTTCAATTCAATCATCTATTAGTATCATTAAGGTCTTCATTTCGGGTCTGTTACCTCAATTTGATGAAACCATGCCCTAAAGCCCACGACTCAACATCGAAACCCGACGGGTTTCTACCCAAAATCGACCTATATCATTCAATTGATTACACCAGAAGCCTCTAACAGTCATGCTAAACACGAAATCGAAATCAATTTCAAGAATCATTACCTCCAAGTAATCGAACTCAAGCTCCAAATTTTCAAACAATCACAGAGTCCGTTCGTCGTCAATTCACCCTCAATTGATCACCCAATCAACCTGGTTCGAGTCGTTTAGCTCCCAGGAAGTTAAATAGCTACTCTATTTCACTCGACACGGTTTAAAAACCCAAAATCGAATTTGTGTTCTTCAATGGGTTTTCGGGTTTCTGTGTTTAGGTTTTAGGAGGGTTCAAAGTTCATCACCTTCCCATTTTGTTCTATAATTCTTCACGAATTTAACCTCAGTGACAGCCAATTCTCACATTTTGGTTACCCGGAAGGATTGATCAAACATGAAGAAGATTTTTGTGTGTTCTCTGTTCTTTATATACTAAATTATTCAAATACTAATCCCTTCAATTCATTTAATTAATCAAGTGCCACTAATTCCATGTATATAAGTGACATGTGTCACTTCAGGATGCCTTGAGTCACCAATTACATTGACTCATCAAAATGGCTGAATTATCAAAACGTAGCCGAACCAAAATTACCATTTTACCCCTACCATTAAAATTACCAAACTGCCCCTTATAGTTCTAGATCCGTAACTTTTTCGTTCGGACTCCGATTAACGCATGCCGCCTGTCTACGGATTCAGCGTCCCGAGACCTATCCAACGGTCTTCCCGGAAAGTCTAAACAAGGTCCCGGAAAAAAGGTCAACAAATGGCCCCTGTTGACCCATTTACCAAATTACCCTCAAACTTCCGCACGTCATAACTTTTTCTTCGGATGTCGGAATCGGGCGTGCCACCTGTCTATGAACTCGTGACGTCCCGATCTACGTCACAGTCATTGGTCAACATCCGTTTGACCGCTCGAATAAAAAGTCAACCATTCGCCCAATTCCAAGGGCAAAATCGTCCTTTTCTTCAAAGTTTTCTAAATTTTCGTTTTTTGAATTTTCGGGGCGTTACATAAAGTGCAGTGTATAGAGTTTGAGTAAGTTAAGTGAATGAAAAAATCTTCCATGCATGAAATCTCTCTCTGCTCTTCTTCTTCTCTCGTGTTTTTGACCTTCTTCACTTGAACCCTCACTTCTTCCTTCTTCTTCTTGATTTCAATATAATGTTTGTCGAATACCATAGATTTCTTTGATGGTATCAGAGCTTCTAATGCTCATCGCTTGATATCCTGGTGTATTGCATGTTTGTTGTGAAGAGAGTTGCGACGTTCTTTTTGAAGTGGTCTTTTCTTAATCCTCTGTTCTTGATCTTTGATCTTTTTCTACTCCTCAGTTCTTGATCTTCGACCTTCATCTTCTATGTCCTTGAAATCTCGTAGTATCAATTTTGTTTCTTGTTTGTCTTGAGAGTCATAGTTCACTACTCCCGATTTCTTGTCCAATCGCACCTTGTATGGATCTTCTTAAGCATGCGATAGAATTCATGTCCATGAAATTGGACGATACGAACTATATGTCCTGAAGTGTTAAGATTCAGCGTTTCTTGAGAGGTTTTCACCTCTTTGGTTATCTGGATGGTTCAAAGCATGTCCCGCACCAGATGATGCATCCTATCAAAGCTGGATTGACATGGATACAACGCTTCTCAATCTGCTAATTGCTGTTATATCTGAGGATGCATTTACTAAGATAATCAACTGTGAATCAGCTCGAGAGGCGTGGCTTACCTTACAAGAAAGGTTTTCGTCATTTTCTGAAGCTGACCTGATGCAGCTGAAGACTAATCTTCAGACCATACAGAAGGATTCCGATTCAATTGCGACTTATCTGAGTCAAATCAAAGCTGCTAGACAGCGATTGGCGAGTGCTGAAATCGTTTTATCCTGTGATCCTGATCACCCTCAATGGTTTGCATGCTGAGCATTTTCCTTTCAAGTCTCACATACATGCAGGTTCTATCCCGCTCACTCTCTCTAAGCTTTGGACACTTCTCCTAGTGGAAGAAGCAGACCTCACTAAGGCAACAACTCATCTTTTTGCACAGACTTCAGCTCTCACCGCTATGGTTGCTACCAAGGAAGGTGAGACTCCTTAGGTTCAATCTACTCAATAACAGTCTGGTATTTTTAATCAATCTTCCTCGAACAATTCAAATTATTCGATCTGGAATGACTCTAATTGGCATGGGGGAGGACATAATAATTGAGGTCGTGGAAGATGGAATAATGGAGGTTATCGAGGTCGTCGAGGCTGTGAACCTTGGAATAACCAAGGCTGGAACTAAGGGTGGAACAATCAATGCCAGACTAATCAAGGGTGGATTAACAATCAAGGATGGACCGGTCAAAGTGGTGGAAGTTATAACTGTGGATATCCACTCCAAAATGGCAATTATTATCAGTCTCAAGCTATGTTACCAGGAGGCTATACTGCTTTCATTCCACAACAGATAGTCAGATACAACAAGCACGTGTTTTTCCTTTTACTCCTTATCCTGGTTCTGGTGTCCAAGATCCCTCACTACTCTAGTTTGCCAACTATGCAAGTCAGCTAGACATCGATTAGCGAGTGCTGAAATCGTTGTATCGGACAGAAATGTGATCCTGATCACCCTCAATGGTTTGCATACTGAGTATTTTCCTTTCAAGTCTCACATACATGTACGTTCTATCCCGCTCACTCTCTCTGAGCTTCGGACACTTCTCCTAGTGGAAAAAGCAGACCTCACTAAGGCAACAACTCATCTTTCTGCACAGACTTCAGCTCTCACCGCTATGGTTGCTACTAAGGAACGTGAGACTCCTTAGGTTCAATCTACTCAATAACAGTCTAGTGTTTTTAATCAATCTTCCTCGAACAATTCAAATTCCTCTGTCTGGAATGACTCTAATTGGCATGGGGAAGACATAATAATTGAGGTCGTGGAAGATGGAATAATGAAGGTTATCGAGGTTGTTGAGGAGGTGGACCTTGGAATAACCAAGGCTAGAACAAGGGTGGAACTATCCAAGGTGTAACAATCAATGCCGGACTAATCAAGGGTGGATTAACAATCAAGGATGAACCCGGTCAAAGTGGTGGAAGTTATAACTGTGGATATCCACTCCAAAATGCCAATTTTTATCAGTCTCAAGCTATGTTATCGGGAGGCTATACTTCTTTCAGTCCACAACAGATACAACAAGTACATGTTTTTTCCTTTTACTCCTTATCCAGGTTCTGGTGTCCTAGGTCCCTCACTACTAGGGGTGTTAATCGGTTATTCGGTTCGGTTTTTTTGCCGGAACCGAAACCGAACCGAAATATAATTCGGTATCGGTTCGGTTCGGTTTTGGATGGTGATACCGAATTGTACCGAAACAGAATAATTCGGTTCGGTTCGGTAATTATTCGGTTTTACCGAATCTTTCGGTTCGATAATTATTCGGTTTTACCGAATCTTTCGGTTCGGTAATCCGGTTCGGTATTGCGGTTCGGTCCGGTTTGCCCCATTTCGGTAATCCAGTTCGGTTTTTTAATCGGTTCAGTACCGAACCGGTTCGATTTTGCCCCCATTCCCTACTTAAAAAACAGATTAGTTTCTGCCCAAATTTAGGCAGTTTCTGCCTCATTTCATCATTTGTATCCTAATCTTCTAATTTCAAGTTTTCATCCACATACAAAATACAATACAATGCAAATTTCAAACGTCAATTTATCGGAGTCCATACTCCATAATACAAATTACAACCCTTAATGGAAAATACAAATAAAAATGAATACAAAGTTCCGAACATTAAAACAAATTACAACCTTGAAGTCTTCTAAGGATTTGATTTTGGAGGCAACATAGCTCCACCGGTTGACATTTCTACATATAACACAAAAAAAGTTAGTCATTTATATAAATTCATAATAACTACTAAGTACTAATAAGCACAAATTAGAAATTATATAGAACATTTACCTTGTGCTATTGCTTGGTAATGCTCTACTTCTTCAATAGTGGGCTCCAAATTTAATGCAACATTAACACTTAAAAGCCAGTTTTGAGTACAAATCAAAGCTTCCACCACTTGAGGACTCAACGAGCTTCGATATGAATTGATCACCCTCCCACTTGTGCTAAAGCATGACTCAGAAGCTATTGTGGAAACCGGTATGGCTAGAATATCTCGTGCAAGTAGTGACAAAATTGGGTATTTGGGGACCCCAAGCAGTTTCCACCAAGCCAAAATATCGAACTTTGAATCCTCCACATCTTCAATAGGATCTAATAAATACCTATCGATATCATTAGAAATCCTACCAATATTTACTGCTTTTCTCATCTTTAACCTTTCTTCAAATTTCTTGTCCATAGTTGAAGAAACCGTTCTCTCTGTCACTATTGAAGTAGAGCTAGAGCTACCACCACCAACTCCTGAACTTCTTGTCCCATTACCACTCTCGCCTTCATATATGCTATAAAGACTAGTCAATAATTGCTTTACTTGAGTGATGATGTCTGCAACCTTTTAGCATTTTCAAACAACAACTCCAAAAAATCCTCAACCCTTTCCAACTTATGGCGGGATCTAGAATAAGAGCTATGAAATAATATTGATTCAAATTCTCCAATTCCCCCAATACTTGTCATATTTGGCTTGCATGCTACATACAATGCCAGATAACAACATACTCGTCTCATCATGCAACAGACCATAAGTTTGAAATACATCTTGAAAGGCACTATGGATGGTAGGTGTTTTGGAGCAACATACTCTCAAAGTTATTTCATAGAAGGGTTTCAAAAAATCAGCAAACACTTTTGCTACTTCCCAATCATAATCTCCTGGTGGTCCTACCCTTTTATCACTATGAAAGTGAGCTACATAACTAGGATCATCATCTACTAGTCTTTCAAAAGCTCTACGAAACTTAAGAGCTGTTTCCAACATCAAATAGGTGGAATTCCACCTAGTTGGGACATCCAATACCACCAACCCTTTGTTGTCCACTTTGACCTTCTCTGCACACTTTTTAAGCATTTCGAGCCTACTAGGGGAAGATCTTACATATCTAACTGCATTACGAATACTCTGAATACAGCTATTCAACTCATGCAATCCATCATTGACAATCAAATTCAGAATATGAGCAATACACCTAACATGCATATTGGACCCATTATTCAAAATTGCCATAGGAGATTTCCATGCATTCATTCTCCTAAGCAGATAAGACAGCCCTGAGTCATTAGCAGAAGCATTATCAACTGTAACAGTTAGCAGCTTCTCAATACCCCACTCACACATGCATTCCTCCAAAAGCCTCCCAATTGTATCCCCCTTATGGTTTGGAATCACACAAAAATTTATGATTTTCTTATGCAAAACCCAATCAACATCAATGAAATGAGCAGTAACAACCATGTAATTGATGTTTTGAAGGGAAGTCCATGTATCAGTAGTTATGCAAATCCTATAAGACTTCATCAATTCTTTAAGGTTTTGCCTTTCAGTATAATACATGCTTAGCACATCTCTAGCAACTACTTGTCGGCATGGAACTTTCCATCGAGGACTAGCTTTTGACATGAAGTTCCTAAACCCTTTACCATCCCCAAAGGAAAAGGGCAACTCATCTACAATCACCATCTCAACAAATGAACTGGTGATATCCTTTTGACTAAACCCAACAGCCATTTCTGTGGGCTTTTCAACAGACAAAACTTTCTGGTTTTTCTTCGCTACCATATTAGGGGGATATTTAAGACATTTCTGTAAGTGAGTAATCAAACCCCTAGTTCCATTCTTAGCAGAATCAGCAGCATAGTTACGGTCTACACAATATTTACACCTAGCCCTAATTTGACCGGAGGGAGTTTTGTACCTTTCGAAGTGCTCCCATATATTGGCTCGCTGCCTTTTCTTAATAGTATCCAGAGGATCAAGCTCGGTAGCATTATCATCAATTGGAGTGCTGCCTTCCAACCCTTGGTCAGCTTCTTGTGATGATAACTCATCAAAAGGGTCCACCTACAAAATAAAACAGATTCAGTACACTATCATGGACACTAAAAAGCACAGCAGAAAATATTGCATAACAACATATAAACAACAATCTGCCCGGATATTAGAAACTAATTTTATTCAAGTAGGTGTTCAATGTTGAGTACGTCAATCTCAATATTGACAGTGAAATAAACACATGTATTAGTATTTATTTAGAAAGAAAAACAAGCCTAAAGCACCAAATAGGCATCGAGATCTTCCAATATAGTTAGCTACTGCAACAAAAAGTAGATCATCTACATTTGGGAGAGTTTAATGGTTTATGGCCAGCCTCAAAAGTCAACATATAAAATCGAAATTTATATTTCTAGTAACAATTTTTATGAGAAATAATGTAAAAGCTCTAAAAAAGAATCATCCCCACAAACACTTAGACCGCAACAAACATACATTGACCAGAAAACCTTCTGCAGTGCATCTAAACAGAGCAGAAACAACGCATAAACAAAGCAAAACACAGCATAAACATAGCAGAATGTCAGAAACAGAGCAGCAGAAGGCAGAAGCACCTAAACAGAGCAGAACCAGATTTAAACCTACCTCCTCACGATTTAAACCCGCAGAAGCAGCAGCACTAGCAGAAGCAGTAGCAGTAGCACTAGTACTACCACTAGCACTAGTCGAACTGGAAGCCATCTTCCCACCAACAAAGCTTTGACTAAGCGGCATTCTTAATTTCTTCCTAATCTGTCATAATCAAATGATAACTAATTATTATGTGAAGAAATAGAATGTTACATCATTCAAGGCCTCAGCAGCAGCAATGCAGCATCGATGTCTTCATCAGCAAACACATTCAACTGTGATAGCACCTACGAAGAGAAAAAGGGCAAGAAATTATGAATTTCCATACAAAGTCAATTTGTTCAGACAAAGAAAGAAACTGGCCAGCCAAGTATTTTGAAGGATTTTGAAGGATTGCAATCAGGAACTAAAGACAGGCAAGAAACTGGCCAGCAAGAACGCCAACTCTAGTCGTTCTCCCACAATGGCCAGCCAAGTATTTTGAAGGATTGCAATCAGGAACTAAAGACAGGCAAAAAACCAGTATATAAATTATTAGAGTAAACTCAGAGTTTGAAAGTGCAATTCCATATACAGTTCACTTCCATATTACTAAGAGTTCATGCAATTACAGTAATAATTCACATACAGAACTGGAATGCAAGCATAAGTCAAGACTCAAGTTCACTGAGTCATTTTGTCCTCAACGTTACTTTCCAACTAGAGCATTTTTTAGAGAACGTTGCAAGCCCTTATTCAAGAAAAAATTTGTTAAAAAGACACCAGGACCAGAACACAGCACAAATTCGAGAGTGCCAATGCCATTCACTACCGACTAGTCTACCAATCATCCTGCAAAAAGTGTGCATCATCTCCATGAAGAACTGGCTGCTAAAACAAGAAACCGCTAAAAGTTTTTAAGTGAGAGAGATCATATCGGCTCCATTAGATAACATCAACAATAAATCTCAGTTATTTCATAAACAGCTGCACCAAAGAAACTGATGCTCTAGGTTGACAAGTCTACTACAAGTCATCTCTCCCCTTAATTTCTATTGATCCAAGGTCCAATCCTTCTAGCAAACGGCATGTGCTCCGCCTAATATCTATCGATAAATAAACAGTCAAAATTGGCTGAAGGTTTTGATTTTTGGATGATTCTTTGTTTGGGGAGGAGACATCCACAAATAAGAATAAAAAAATTGACAAAAACATAAACTACGCAGATATTAGCATTCATTAGAATACTAAAACTTCGTTTCAACCATGCACGGGCTCTATATCCATTGTATATTTAATTCTTCCCAAAATTATGCCCAAAATACTCATATCAATTCATTAACAAGTATAGCTTCCAGATATTCGGCCACACTGCTATGACCAAATCAAATCCAATGTGGCTGTAGATGCAGATGCAGATGGAAAGTCTACCATGAATAATTGAGTGAACAAAAATCAAACTAATTGACTTCTGCCTTTTTGTATCTTCAAACTAATTAATTGCAACTGGACCTTTAAAAATAAGAGATAACCAAAATCTATCTTAACTCTCATTTTCCCAATTTAGTTTTACTCGAACAAATCCTTTGGAAAATAATAATCATGAGTCTAAAAATCCCACCGCACCCAACAGTGTACTTTTCTGCTTGAGTTGCTCGACAAAGACCAAGACCAGAAATTTAAAGACTAAAATAAACATTAAACAAGGCCCCAGTTCGAAGTGGATTGAAGGAAATGCATGCAATTTCCACAAGAAAATGCCAACTACACGCCAATTTGTTCAGACAAAGAAAGAAAATTATACCGTGAGCGGTCGTGCCGCGTGCGCGCTTGATGCCTTGATGCAATCGCCGCCGTGAGCCTTCAATGGAATCGGCGACAGAGACTGCGAAACGCCGATGACGAAACGGAGACGCCAAGACGGGACTGAGGCCTGAAGACAGAAGGTCCGGTTGTATTCGATACTTCGATGGAATCGACGTTAGGGTTTCGAACTTTGGTTTGGATTTTGGAAGTAGACTCGACACTCGGGAGTCGGGGGCCGGGGTACTAAGGTAAAGGTAGGAGATCAGAAAGTCTAGGGTTAGGAAAGTAACCCCCCACCCCCCAAAACGACGTAGTTTTAATAAATTTAGGGAATTCGGTTCGGTTCGGTCCTATTCGATTCGGTTCGGTTAGGGATATTTTCGGTATTCGGTTCGGTTCGGTTATTCGGTATTATGGGTAGTGAAAACCGAAACCGAACCGATTCCTTTTCAGTTCGGTTCGGTTTTTTTGTTTCGGTTACGGTTTTATTTGGTACGGTTATTTTTCGGTACAGTCCAATTCGGTTCGGTAAAATGGTCGGTTTTTTCGTCCCGATTAACAGCCCTACTCACTACTCCAGTTTGCCAACTATGCAAGTCACTAGGTCATGAAGCCTTGGAATGCATCACTGCCAAGTCTGGTACACCACCACAACCCTGTGCAGCTGCTGCCAATTATGAATACAATTATCCAAGCTTCTGGTTAGCCGATACGGGTGCAACAAATCACATGGTGACTGATTCCACTCATCTTCACACAACACAACCCTATACCAAAACAGGTATCTCAATAGATAATTGTGCTATTTTACCAATTACTAGTGTTGGTTCTATGAATCTTTCCATACTTGATCATGTTTTCCAATTACCAAATGTCTATCATGTGCCAAAACTTGTTCACAATCTGCTATCTGTCCATAAATTTTGCTTACATAATAGGGTCCAGATGTTATTTGATGCTTCATATCTTTAAATTCAGGATTGTTGTTGCAAGAAATGGATCAACTTAGTCTTTCCTCACTGAGCTTCTTTGTTGCTCCTCTTGGGGATGAATACTTGCACAAGGAGAGGGTGAGAGCAAAGGGACACTGGTGTGGTGCCAGCCTAACAGTCTCAGATGCTTAAGTCAGTTTTAAGTGGGGGGACACTGTAGTAATTTAGGCAGCGTGAGGGTAAGATTGTCATTGCCTTTTGGAGGAGGACGCTGTAGTAATTTAGGCATTGAATGTCTTTGTTGGTGTTTGTTAATGTGAAATAAATGTTGTGGCCTTTAGGAGCTGATAGGTGTCTTGTAGTGGTCCTGGGTAACATTTATGATTTATCAGTGGGCCCGATCGACCAGATGTCCTCAGCCTAGAAAGATTCAGTATGTGGTTGGCTCGTAAGGAGATCGACTGGTTGTTAGGCCAATATACGGGATGGTCAATCAGATATGATATTTCTGGGTCGTCTTGACCTTGTTGGCATGATCTGGGGTTACCTGGGGGCTAACTGATCAGACATGGTTGGTTATCTTTGAGTAAGGCAAGTCAATTTGGTCTTAAGTTAGGCTGACTAGTTTAGGTATGAACAGAAGTCCCCCAACTCGTTGATTGATGTGGATTACCTCGATTGAGGGCTTGTATTGTTCCTGTCGGCCTGTCTAGGTGTACACTATTCCAGTCCCCAGTCGATCAAAGCTTACATGGATTGTCAGCTGGCGCGGACACTAGCACAATGAGGGGCCGATCGGCTTAGGAGGTGTCCTTAGGCCGATCTAGTGCCCCCGCCAAGGTGAGTATATGTTAACTCGATTGGTCAGCTTGTGTGGATCCTCGTATCGACCTAGGAGATGTCTTCAGGCCGATCGAGTGTCACCTTGGTCGATTAGCTGGCACGGACCCTCGCACGATGAGGTGGCTGGTCGGCCTATGAGGTGTCTTCAAGCTGATCAAGTGTCACTTGGTGCTAAGGTGAGTGGATGTCACCTCGTTCGATTAGCTTGCGCGGACCCTCGCAAGATAAGGTGGCCGATCAACCTAGTAGATGTCCTCAGGCCAATCGAGTGTCACCTTGGTTGGTTAGCTGACGTGGACCCTCGCACTATGAGGTGGCCGATCGGCCTAGGAGATGTCCTCAGGCTGATCGAGTGTCACCTTGGTCGGTCAGCTGGCGCGGACTCTCGCACGATGAGGTGGCCGATCTGCTTAAGAGATGTTCCCAGGCCGATCAAGTGTCACTTGGATGCCTAGGTGAGTGGGATGCCACCTTGTTCGGTTAGCTAGCACGGACCCTCGTACGATTACGTGGCCGATCGGCCTAGGAGATGTCCTCAGGCCGATCAAGTGTCACCTTGGTCAGTCAGCTAGCGCAGACACCCCTCGCACGATGAGGTGGCCGATCGGCCTAGGAGGTTTCCTTAGGCTGATCAAGTGCCACTTGGATGCCAAGGTAAGTGGATGTCACCTTGGTTGGTCAGCTTGCGCTGACCCTCGCACGATGAGATGGCCGATCGACCTAGGAGGTGTCCTTAGGCCGATCAAGTGTCACTTAGATGCCAAGGTGAGTGGATGTCACCTTGGTCGGTCAGCTTGCACTGAACCTCGCACGATGAGGTGGCCGATCGGCTTAGGAGGTGTCATCAGACCGATCAAGTGCCACTTGGATGCCACCAGGTAGTGCGTTTTTAATATGCACGGTAGTCAATGTGATGATTTCGCTACCCGAGATTGTAACGACCCATCTCGGGAGCCGTGATTAGCAAAAGGATTAGTAACGAATTAGTGAGTCTAATCAGTGTTAAGTTGGTTACGTTTGGCTCGTTAGCGTAGAATGACGATTTTACCCCTAGGTTGGGCAAAATGTTGACTTTTAGTTCGGGTGGTCAATTGGACATTGACCGATGACCGTGATGTAGTTCGAGACGTCACGAGTCCGTAGACAGGTGGCACGCCCGATTCCGACATCCGAGGAGGAAGTTATGATGTTTGGAAGGTCGAGGGTGTTCCCGTAATTTGGGTAAATGAAGGAGGAAAAGTTGACTTTTTGTGTAACGAGATTTTGACACGTAGACCGAGGACCGTTAGTTAGATCTCTTCGTCCTGAGTACAACGACAGGCAACATGCTTTCATCGGACATTGGACGAGTAAGATACGGGTCTAGAACGGCGAAGGGCAAATTGGTAATTTCTGACTCACATGGGCATTTTGGTCTTTTTGCACATTGGGATTTGTGCAAAAGAGACGAGGAAAAGTGTACAGGTGCAATTGGATATTTTGAGTTGGGCCATGGGATTGTGGACACGTGGGGGTGCTCTAGTGGTTTCTAGTGTTTGTACACGGTTTAACTTAAATTAGGCTGTGTGTGTGTGGCCGTGCAATCGAAGAAAACAGACGGTGAGACAGTGAGAGGAATTGATCAAATTTCAGAGACTAAGTGAGTGTTATGAGGGTCAAAGGAGTGTCAGGAGAGTGAATGATCGTGGTTGTGAGGTGTAGGCGTGACGGTGTGTGTGTGAGAATGGAGGAGGAACCAGAGGACAAAGAGCCGAGAACCACCGTGCACGGTTGTGCACTTCCAGTGATCAAACCTTCAAATTGAACCCGTGGTGGCGTTGAGAGGACTGAGGAGAGGCGAACAGACCCAGCAGAACTCACGGTGGTGGTCGGAGCACAGGTAATTTCTTGAATCCCCTCTGCTTGCTCTGTTTTTTCCGTTTTGAATCAAACGGTTAGTCGTGAAGTTAGGGGTTGAGTCGAGGTGTCTGGTAGGTTCTAATCGACTCCTTCGGTCCTTAGGAACCAGTAGATGTCGAAGCCGTGATGGGGGGTTGCACGGGTGGTCGGTTAGATAAACAGGGGTTTTGTTGGTCACAGGTTCGAGTTTGGGACAACGAGTTAGAGGTAGGAATGTTGTGTTTGGTTGAGGGGAATAGGTTGCTTAGGACAGGACGAAGCTTCTGGGCTTGGAAGGAAGGAAAATGGTGGACGGACGGCGGAGAACCGGCCACGCCGGTCCAAAACAGTGCACGGTCTCAAGGTAGGAGATGAATAGTGATTGTGTGCAGGCGCGTGAGGCCCACGCGCGGCCACTTTGGGCGGCGCGTGGGGGTACGTGCGGCGGTTTCCGGGGAAGTGTTCAACTAGGTTTTTGGTCTATGTGTTACAACGAATCTTTTGGGATAGGTTTCGGGTTAATCGGACGTCGTTTTAGGTTAGTTCTACGGGATCGAAGGTTTAGGATCTCGGTTAGTTACGTTTAACGTTTGGGAGATTTTGTAGGAAATTAGGAGAACTTTAGTGGACATGTTAGTGACGTAATTTGGTGATTGTTGACATGATCGGGAATCCCCGAGGCGGACGAGGAACGCACGGGACGTACGGGACGCGAGTGACGTGCCCGGGAACTGTGAGTGGACCCCTTCCCTATAATTGAGCATGCATAACTGCTTTTAATTACTTGTTTTATGGTTTTAAATGTTATTTCATGATGATCGAATATGCCATAACTGTTTTACATAATTGCACGTTTTACGAGAAAGTACGATTTTCAGCACGTTTTACGAGAAAGTACGATTTTCAGTACGTTTTACGAGGAAGCTTTGATTTCTGATTTCGATGCCATGATTTTGGGATTTCAAACGATAAGTGATTTTCAATGATTATAAGTGGATTTCGATACATGATTTGACAAACAAGATTTTCGGTTTTAACATCGGATTTCGGGAAACGGAATTTGGTTTTAAAGTTGAAAAGTGGAATTTCGGATTTGGGTTCGGAATGACGGTTCGGGATGTCGGAAGGATTTCGGACCAGTGATTTCTGATTCGGGTTTGGATACAGATTTAGAAATGGTTTTCAACGGTTTTGGATTGGATTTGCTGGATCTGGTTATTGGGTTTAAAGACCCGGAGTATATATGACGGGGGCGGGCCCGGATTGAGTTTAAAGACTCGGATATATTGATATTTTTCCCCCATAGGCCTGTTGAGTTTAAAGACTCGGGAGTTTAAAGACTCGGATTATATTGAGGCCTGGATTGAGTTTAAAGACTCGGATTGATCCAGCAGGTTTGATCGGATGTTTATATTGGTATTTTATGTTTTACTGTTAATGTTTTATAACGTTATCATACCGTGTTTATGTTACTATGGTTTCCGTGATAAAAATAATGTGATTTATACATGTTTTCAGAAATTGGGTTATGCATGCATGTTTTCAAAACGGAGGGCTAAACCCTGGTTTGTTTGATAAATGGTTTTTGAAACTTTTATTCTTTTTGGTCCACTCACACTTTCTGGTTTTTAATTGCCCTCCAGGTCGTGGAGCTAGCGCGGGGGGTTGACGTTGAGGCAGTGTCGGAGGCATAGAGTACTCGAGAGTGACCCCAGAGTGGTTTCAATTTTCTGTTGTGCGTGTGCTCCGCGTGTAGCTTTGTTTTACTTTGTTTTTGGTACGATGCTCTGTATAACGGTTGACTTTGGATGTTTGAAATTCTCCTGCGTCTGACAATGTAATTTGTGGTTTTTCGTGTGGGTGTTTCGGTCTTTTGTTTTGGGTTGTCAGACGGGAGTAGGGTTCACCTCGATTTTTGGGGTGATAATCAGGGTGAGTTGACAGGACCCGCCCCGATCCCACAGGGACCACAAGGGGACGTGCCCTGCTCCCGTCTGACACCCAATAATTCATACCAATTTTTAACCTCAAACATCAAATGCATAAATAACCAAATTAAAGTCATACATCAAATCCGAATTAAACGAATGTCAGACAAGGGATGAAATCCAAAATTACAAGTTGCGAGCACGACTCTAACATAAACCTGCGGGTACACCACCCAACAGGGATTCAGGTACGCAGAAGTAGATCTATGCCTCAGCCTCAGGTTCCTCCTCTACCTCAGTATCACGACCTGGAGGGGTTACCAAAACATTAAGGGTGAGTGGGCCGAAACTCAAGTTATAAAATCATTTGATAAGTAAAACATATAATTTACCCCTCCGTTTTCCAAACATGCATGCATCATCATTTAAAATCATAAATCATATAACATGAATCATAAGGCATGTAATAAAACCATAACCATAATTTTAGCCACTGCACTATACACTCCAATCCGACATCCCTGATGTCTGACGTCCCTGACGTCAATAAGGTCACAATCACAAGGCTACGTGTTCCACTCGGGTCTCAATTTCCGAGTTCAATCCCCGAACCCTGTTCGGTTACAGCATCCCCGATGCTTAGCGTCGTAGACGCTGGACGTTCTAGACGTCCGTGACCTCTCCGGGGTACCTCATCCAGAGGAGACAATATAATATGGAAGGATCTATACAGTGCAGTACCAAATACATTTTATTGATATCCACATGCAAACATATATGTATACCTAGGTAAAATCTGAACCGATCGTTACGTTTCATCAAACGGGTCTCATGCCCAAATACCGTGAAACGTGCCATAACCGAAATCTCAATATCATCAAAACCTTTTATAGATTCCAGCATGTGAACATATAAGTAAATCAGAAAACATTTAAGCATGCAAGGGTTTAATGAAAACGGGCCCACTCACAGTACGATCCCGCGGTGAACCTGCGCGTACGAACTTGTACCGGGATTATCGTACAATTCCTGTCAGTCCAAACCACATGTAAGGGTCACTACAAGTCTTAAACGTTTAACCACAAAGTCCGAAATAGAAACCGGCCCGGGGAAGCCGTACAACACGTTTCCCGAGGTAACCGGCCCTAAACTGACCCATCAAAGCTTATCTCAGATCAACATGGTTAATTCACCAAAAATGTTCAGAATGATGAGAGGAACAAAAGTCATGTTGATCGTGATCGGAGATAAGGTCCAACGCGCCCTCACGCGCCGCCCAAAGTGGCTGCGCGTGAAAGTCACGCGCCTGACACTGTAGCTACAGTGTCACCTCCTTCACCCGTTTGTCTGTAATACGGGCCTGTCACCCGCGGCTTGACCCGGTTGAATACCCACCAATTCTTACTCGATTTCAATCCAATTTGATCCTAACATGTTCATTAACTATCCAATTTAGGTTCTGTGACAAAAATCAACCTCGACACATCCCCAAACGACCCATCGACCCGCGATCAACCAATCGGGTCAATCACCAGAACTTCCTGGTTTCAAACCCATTGTCCAATTAACTTCACAGGAAGCATAATAGGATCAAAATGAACCAAAATGAACAATCAATTGTGTCTGAAAGTACCTGAAGGTTGTCATCCCAAGCTCTGCAACTTCCCTGAAAACAGCAGCCTCCGTCCTAGCTCAACCGTGGCTGTTAGCCTTCAATTTCGATGTGGTTGAGTTCCAAACACTCCCAGAAGACTAAACCAGGCCTTGGTTTGGTCCAACACTCACCAGAAATTAAAACCCGATTTTCCCTCCAATTTTGCCCGAAATGGTTTCTCTGGTTTTCTTCATCAATTCTCAGTGTTCTTAATGGCAGAGTGATGCTCACACATGTTCTAACTAGTTTTAAATAACCTCAGCTGTCCCAGAGGCTCGTGGAAGTCCAAATTGTCCACTGAAATTTGTCCCCCGAAAGCTTCGAATTTCAATTAACAATTTGATCGTGCAGGCTGGACGGTTCAGGCCACGTTCAAAAGCAAAAGACAGCCCAGACTTTCCAGCACATATTAGCATAATCAATTGTGCACTGAACCACCGCACATGGTGGTGCCGTCCATGGTTCCCCCGCGGTTGCTACAGTAACCAGGGCAAAAGACCAAAATGCCCCTGGTTCAATAATTACCAAAATGCCCCTCACTTCCTAGACCCGTAACTCAGCCATACGAAGTCCGATTTCGGCGTGCCGCCTGTCTACGGACTCAGGATATCGAGACCTACCTAACGGTCCTTGGGTCATGTGAAAATTAGTTGTCAAACGAAAAGTCAACATTTTCGCCCGTGAAGTCCAACTTACGGTAATGCCCCCGAACTTCCGATAGTCATAACTTTTTCCCTGATCGTCCGAAATGGACGTGCCACCTGTCTATGGACTCGTGACGTCCCGAACTACGTCACGGTCACTGGTCAAAGTCCATTTGACCCACTAATCAAAAAGTCAACAATTTGGCCATACCATTCACAAGGGTAAAAATGTCAATTCACATATTAAATTACAATATTAAAATCCTCGAATTTCCGGGGTGTTACATGAGTCCTGACAAATTGGTATCAGAGCATAGGTTTGTGGTTTGTATCGGTTGCGAGGTTATGTTTAGGTTGTTTGACTGATTCTATGTCTCTTTCAGCTTGCGGTTGACCATGCCTTCGAGACGTGAACCCCATCCACGACCTGAAGATGAAGCGGCGAAAGGAACAGAGAGTGCTACGATTGAGGGAGCCCAGCGGCTCGGGGCTATGACTTTTAGTGGTGGGGCAGATCCTGAGGAAGCCCAGAGGTGGATTACGAGACTTGAGCGGATTTTCGCAGTGATGCATTGCCCACCGGAGGATCGAGTGTTACTGGCTACCTTTTTACTGGACGGTGCGGCGTACGAGTGGTGGTACACCCTCGAGTTATCAGGCTGGGATGCCCACACAGTGACCTGGGAGACGTTTAGGGAGCGGTTTCTGGATCAGTACTACCCCCGTTCTTTCCGTGATGCCAAGGAGGCTGAGTTTCTGCAACTCCAACAGGGGAGTATGAGTGTGGCTGAGTATGAACAGAAGTTCTAGATGTTGTCTCGATTTGCTCCTGTGTTTGTGGCTACGGAAGCCGAGAAATGCGGTAGGTTTGAGTTGGGCCTACGAGGTGAGATTCGAGCCATAGTGATGGCCGGATCGTTTGCTACCCTCTGAGAGTTGACGGATGCTGCGGTGAGGGTTGAGGCTAGCTTGTCGGTACGATGCCGAGAGCTACCTTTTTCTGGAGCTTCGAGTCAGAGGACACCGAAGAGGGGCAGCTACAGTGGAGCATCGTCGGCGGGTGATGATCGTTTTGGCAGACCTGGTAGTTTCCAGAGTTCAGGATTTCGTGGTTACCGAGCACATCCGACTCCGCAAGCTAGTGCGACGTCTGTTGCGTCTACAGGGAGACCGGGTTCTTCTGGTCGGGATGTGTGTTACTACTGTAGGGAGCGAGGTCACTTCCGACGTGATTGTCCATTGTTACCATATGAGGGTGGTGTAGGCCGAGGATCGGTAGAGCCCGGACGAAGCACATCGTCAGCATCAGGGACAGCATGCACCAGAGGAGGTGGTGGTGCCACTCGTGGGGACGTGGTAGATCTTCAGGACCCCAGACCCGAGTGTTTGCGATGACTCAGTAGGAGGCTCAGTCAGCACCCGGTGCCGTGACATGTACTTTTACTATCCTTGGTTGTGTTGTACATAGTTTCGTTTGGTTTCGGGGTAGAGTCTAGGACTTTCCCTAGGTGACTTGGAGTGATGAGGTTTAGGACTGCGGTGAGTTCCGTTGAAGGATGACGGAAGGAAATGGAAAGGAGTGACTATAACTGATCGATATGAGGTTATTGAGAGAACCCACAATCTAGAGAGTACCTTTAGGACTTTGTTGATTTATTCCGACAAGGTGGTTGGAGCCGTTGAGGAGGTGAGCCGGTAAGTAGGATTCCCTTTTGGAATAGATGGCTTCTGGGTTAGGACTTGAGTTGGGTTCCGGAAGGAGTAGGTGGTTGTACGTGATGATGTACTCTATGAACTCTGTTGAGGTATTCTACAATAACTTTGTTTCTTTTATGTTCGCAGAGTTTCCCTTGCGTACACCATGAAGGTCTAGCTGGTAGTACCGAACGGAGGTATGTTTGACTGGCGAGAGTGTTTGGCTTGTTGAGCTGGTATTGGGGGTGTTGCGACGTACCCAAGGTGGAGATGATAGATTGGAAACTTACAGGAGTAGTTGTTGTTTAGGTAGGAGTTTAACCACCGGGTAGGAGACCCAAGTGTAGGGTTCGAGCTGTGGAATTTCGGGGGCGAAATTCTTTTAAGGAGGGTGGATTGTAACGACCCGTCCCGGGAGCCGGGATTAGCAAAGGGATTAGTAACGAATTAGTGAGTCTAATCGGTGTATAGTTGGTTACGTTTGGACTGTTAGCGTAGAATGACGATTTTGCCCCTAGGTTGGGCAAAATGTTGACCTTTAGTTCGGGCGGTCAATTGGACATTGACCGATGACCGTGACGTAGTTCGGGACGTCACGAGTCCGTAGACGGGTGGCACGCCCGATTCCAACATCCGAGGAGGAAGTTATGATGTTTGGAAGGTCGAGGGCGTTCCCGTAATTTGGGTAAACGAAGGGGGAAAGTTTACCTTTTGTGCAACAAGATTTTGACACGTAGACCGAGGACCGTTAGGTAGATCTCGTCGTCTTGAGTACAACGACAGACGGCATGCTTTCATCGGACATTGGACTAGTAAGATACGGGTCTAGAACTACGAAGGGCAAATTGGTAATTTCTGACTCACAGGGACATTTTGGTCTTTTTGCACATTGGGATTTGTGCAAAAGAGATGAGGACAAGTGTACAAGTGCAATTGGATATTTTGAGTTGGGTCATGGGATTATGGACACATGGGGGTGCTCTAGTGGTTTCTAGTGTTTGTACACGGTTTAACTTAAATTAGGCTGTGTGTGTGTGGCCGTGCAATCGAAGAAAACATAGGGTGAGACAGTGAGAGGAATTGATCAAATTGCAGAGACTAAGTGAGTGTTGTGAGGGTCTAAGGAGAGTCAGGAGAGTGAATGATCGTGGTTGTGAGGTGTAGGCGTGACGGTGTGTGTGTGAGAAGGGAGGAGGAGCTAGAGGACAAAGAGCCGAGAACCACCGTGCACGGTTGTGCACTTGCAGTGATCAAACCGTCAAATTGAACCCGTGGTGGCGTTGAGAGGACTGAGGAGAGGTGAACAGACCCAGCAGAACTCACGGTGGTGGTCGGAGCACAGGTAATTTCTTGAATCCCCTCTGCTTGCTCTCTTTTTCCGTTTGATTCAAACGGTTAGTCGTGAAGTTAGGGGTTGAGTCGAGGTGTCTGGTAGGTTCTAATCGACTCCTTAGGTCCTTAGGAACTTGTAGGTGTCTGGTAGGTTCTAAACAAGGGTTTTGTTGGTCACGAGTTCGAGTTTGGGACGACGGGTTAGAGGTAGGAATGTTGTGTTTGGTTGAGGGGAATTGGTTGCTTAGGGCAGGACGAAGCTTCTGGGCTTGGAAGGAAGGGGACGAAGCTTCTGGGCTTGGAAGGAAGGGGACGAAGCTTCTGGGCTTGGAAGGAAGGAAAATGGTGGACGGACGACGGAGAACCCGCCACACCGGTCCAGAAAAGTGCACGGTCTCGAGGTAGGAGATGAACAGTGACTGTGTGCAGGCACGTGAGGCCCACGCGCAGCCAATTTGAGCGGCGCATGGGGGAGCGTGCGGCGGTTCCGGGGAAGTGTTCAACTAGGTTTTTGGTCTAAATGTTATAACGAATCTTTTGGGATAGGTTTCAGGTTAATTAGTCGTCGTTTTAGGTTAGTTCTACGGGATCGAAGGTTTAGGATCTCGGTTAGTTACGTTTAACGTTGGGAGATTTTATGGGAAATTAGGAGAACCTTAGTGGACGTATTAGTGACGTACTTTGGTGATTGTTGACAGGATCGGAATCCCCGAGGCGAACGAGGAACGCACGGGACGTACGGGACGAGAGTGATGTGCCCGGGAACTGTGAGTAGACCCCTTCCCTATAATTGAGCATGCATAACTGCTTTTAATTACTTGTTTTATGGTTTTAAATGTTATTTCATGATGATCGAATATGCTATAACTGTTTTACATAATTGCCCGTACATAATTGCTCGTTTTACGAGAATGTACGATTTTCAGCACGTTTTACGAGGAAGCTTTGATTTCTGATTTCGATGCCATGATTTTGGGATTTCAAACGATAAGTGATTTTCAATGATTATAAGTGGATTTTGATACATGATTTGACAAACAAGGTTTTCGGTTTTAACATTGGATTTCAGGAAACGAAATTTGGTTTTAAAGTTGAAAAGTGGAATTTCGGATTTGGGTTCGGAATGACGGTTCAGGACGCCGGAAGGGCTTCGTGTCAGAACCCATCCTAAATATCGCCTTGATACACGGGACGAACCCTGCTCCCGTCTGACAATCACACCTAAAGTACCAAAATAACCTCCATACTACAATAAGCATAACTATCAGACGAAGGAGTGAATATATACAACTAGAAGTCAGAGCATAGTTCTACAAAATGGGCACAAAATCCTACTATGCTAGTCTCGCAACGGAAGAACATCAAAAGCTCTATGCCTCGATATCTGCCTCAACGTTCACCGCAGCGCTATCACCACGACCTGGAGGGAAAATTTAAAACTAAAGTGTGAGTGGACTAGAATAACTAAAAGTTTTAAAATCAGCTTATCACCAAATCAAAGTTAAGGAAAAATAATAAGAACATTTGTTCCCTCCGTTTTAAAAACTGGCATGCCCAACCAAGTATTAGAAAATCATAACATGAAACATCATAAGAAACAGAAACACTATAAAACGGATATAGAAATCAGGGTATGTATATCAGAAGAAAACCATAGCATAAACCATGAACAGCAAATCATCATTTCCGATCAAACCTGCTGGACCTATCCGAGTCTTTAAACTCAACCAGGCCTCAAATATAATTCTGAGTCTTTAAACTCCCGAGTCTTTAAACTCAATAGGCCTACGGGGGTAAGATCATAAATGTCCGAGTCTTTAAACTCCCGAGTCTTTAAACTCAATCCGGGCCCGTCCCCCGTTAATCAGAATATCCGGGTCTTTAAACCCAATAACCAGATCCAGCAAATCTAATCCAAATTCAAAGTAAAACCCAATTCGAAATCCATCGCCAAACTCGAATTCGAAATCCCCGGTCCGAAGCCCTTCCGGCGTTCAGAACCGACATTCCGAACCCAAATCCGGAAATCCATTATTATACTAAAAACCACAAGTATCACAAATCATATTTCATAACCCATTTATCATCATCAGAGAATATTCATAGATTTAAATTCTTAAATATGGCATCAAAGTCCGGAAACCAGCTTTTCTCGAAAAACGTGCAAAATCCTGAACATGTCTCGAAAAACGTGCAAATACATCAACCACATATAATCATCATTAGAAAGCATAAAAACATAGTTAATATCATAAAACATCCATAAAACAGTTAGGCATGCTCGAGTTTAAAGAAAGAGTCCACTCACAAATCAGGACGCGTCAATCGCGCTCCGTGCGCTCCTCGACCGTCTCAGGTGCCTCCCGTCCTGTCAATATGCACCAAATAGGGTCACAAACACATTAAGGATACTAACCCTATTTTCCCCAATTTTTCGGGAATTTATTAATATTTTAATCCTAGACCCTAAACCGTCCGGATTCCCGAACAACCTCCTAACATCGTCCGATTCACCTGAAAACCATACCAATGAACTCCTTATGACATTTAGAACCAAATCCATGTTGGAAGCTTGGCCGGAATCCTCCCCACGCGCCTCCACGCGCCGCCCAAAGTGGCTGCGCGTGGGCCTCACGCGCCTGCTACAGTGCTCCTCCTACCTCGAGCCACCCGGTTCAACACAGTTGAACCGGCGTGACCGGTTCTCCGCCGTTCATCCATCAATTCCATCCAAACCAATCCTAATAGCTTCGTCCCATCCTAAGCAATCTAACCAAGTCCTAAGATCGAAGAATCACGGCCCAAAACCTCACGACTCTCCCTCGAAAAATTGAGCCCGTGGCCCCTGTTTTGGCCGCTGGCCGCCCAGGTCCTCCCCCGGCACGGCACCACAACCACACGACTCCTGGGACCTCCAGGAGTCTCACCCTGGCCTCCAAATCCCTCGACTCTAAGCCCAACTCCACGACTTTCTATTTGAAATTCACGGGAAAAACAGAGGAAAGAGTCTTACCCTTCGATTCAGTCTCCGCCGTGAGCACCGTCGCGTACCACGGTGCTTGTTGGACTCCCTGCAGCCACCTGAACCTCCCACGGTCTTGGTTTGAACCACCACACGGCACAACTGCCACCCCTGTCTCACAATCTCCCTGTTTTCCTCAGAACTCCGCCGCACCACCACCGTGTCTCCAGGCACGATTCCTCCACCAAAACACGATCACCAGCTCCGCCTTGCCTCTCTGTCACTCTCTCAGTTCACTCTTCACTCACTCTTGTACGGAATCGATCGCTGTCTCTCCAATTGCTTCTCTCTGTTTCTCTGTGTGTTCAAGCACGGTTGCACGGTTTGAAATCGTGCAAAGTGTGGCCGTGCACACGTTAGTACTCCCTGGAACCATCTAGTGTCCCCTACGTGTCAACACCCCATGGTTCAGCCAAAATATCCCTGCCACTTGCCCTTATCTGATTGGGCTGAGGGAAAAGACTGAAATACCCCTCCTGCACAAAATTACCATTTTACCCTCGTACTTTCCAGACCCGTAAATATTTCGTCCGACGTCCGATGACAGCGTGCCGCCTGTCGTTGTACTCAGGATGTCGAGACCTATCTAACGGTCCTCGGTCTACGTGAAAATCACAAGTTCACCTAAAAGTCAACATTTTCCTTACTAATCAAATTTACGGTAACGCCCTCGATCTTCCGAACGTCATAACTTTTTCTCCGATTGTCCGAATCGAACCTGCCATCTGTCTACGGACTCGTGACGGCCTAAACTATGTCACGGTCAAGGGTCAACACTCATCCAACCGGTAAATCACAAAGTCAACTTTTGGCCTACTATTCACAAGGGCAAAATCGTCCTTAATATACAAAACTTTTACAAAATTACATTTATACCCTTCCCGCAGGTACGGGTTGTTACACTTCGGACCAGTGATTTCGGATTCGGGTTTGGATACGGATTTAGAAATTGTTTTCAACGGTTTTGGATTGGATTTGCTGGATCTGGTTATTGGGTTTAAAGACCCGGAGTATATATGACGGGGCCGTGCCCGGATTGAGTTTAAAGACTCGGGAGTTTAAAGACTTGGATATATTGATATTTTTCCCCCGTTGACCTGTTGAGTTTAAAGACTTGGATTATATTGAGGCCTGGATTGAGTTCAAAGACTCGGGAGTTTAAAGACTTGGATTGATCCAGCAGGTTTGATCGGATGTTTATATTGGTATTTTATGTTTTACTGTTAATGTTTTATAACGTTATCATAATGTGTTTATGTTACTGTGGTTTCTGTGATAAAAATAATGTGATTTATACATGTTTTCAGAAATTGGGTTATGCATGCAAGTTTTCAAAATGGAGGGCTAAACCCTGGTTTGTTTGATAAATAGTTTTTGAAACTTTTATTCTTTTGGTCCACTCACACTTTCTGGTTTTTAATTGCCCTCCATGTCGTGGAGCTAGCACGGGGGTTGATGTTGAGGCAGCGTCGGAGACATAGAGTACTCGAGAGTGACCCCGGAGTGGTTTCAATTTTCCGTTGTGCGTGTGTTCCGCGTGTAGCTTTGTTTTACTTTGTTTTTGGTACGATGCTCTGTATAACGATTGACTTTGGATGTTTGAAATTCTCCTGTGGCTGACAATGTAATTTGTGGTTTTTCGTGTGGGTGTTTCGGTCTTTTGTTTTGGGTTGTCAGACGGGAGAAGGGTTCACCTCGGTTATTGGGGAGATAATCGGGGTGGGTCCTGACAATAGTGCGCGACTCCTCGTTTGACCAATGATGGTTGATAACGGCTAGTTTTAACCCTGGTTACTTTCTTGGTGGTATAAAAGGGGTTGTGAAAATTCACTTTTCACTTTTGCATCTGATTGATTTTGATTGTGATTGAGAGAGACATTAGGAGATTTCTGGAAAGCATCAAAGAGATTTCTGATCGAGGCATACGGTGGTTGCTACGGTGAATTTCTGAGGAAAAACAAGGTATGCTTGTCGTTTTTGTACCCTTTTCGATTCAATATGTGTTTTAGCATGAACTTGGATCAGCTTAGTCTTACCTCGCTAAGCTTCTTTGCTGCTCGTCTCCTGGATGAATACCTGCACAGGGAGAGGGTGAGAGCAAATGGACACCGGTGTGGTGCTGGCCTAACAGTCTCCGATGCTTAAGTCAGATTTAAGTGAGGGGACACTGTAGTAATTTAGGCAACGTGAGGGCAAGATTGTCATTACCTTTTGGAGGAGGATGCCCCTGTATTTATAGTAGCATTGAATGTGTTTGTTGGTGTTTGTCAATGTGGGATAAATGTTGTGGCCTTTAGGAGCTGACAGGTGTCCTGTAGTGGTCCTGGGTAACATTTATGACTTGTCAGTGGGCCCGGCCGACCAGATGTCCTCGGCCTAGAAAGATTCGGTCTGTGGTTGGCTCGCAAGGAGATCGACTGGTTGTTAGGCCAATCTACGGGATGTCTAATTAGATATGATCTTCCTGGGTCGCCCTGACCTTGTTGGCATGATCTGGGGTTGTCTGGGGGTTAGCTGATCAGACATGGTTGGTTAGTTTTGAGCAAGGCAAGTCAATTTGGTCTTTAGTCAGATCGACTAGTTTAGGTATAAACAAGGATCAAATGGGGAGAACACTATACAAGCTTCCTAGTGTTGCAGGTCTCTATCTGCTTCCCATGTCTTTGAGTCATGCTTCAACACCTCTGTCTCACTCCATTACTGCTCATGTTGGTCAAAAGGTGCCACATTCTCTCTAGCATCACAAATTAGGACATCCTTCTAATCCAATCCTATCCACTATGCTCAGTCAAGCTCATATTTCATGTTCTTCTAATTCCATCTCTCATGTTTGTTAGCCTTGTCAGGACCCGTCCTCCGTCGAACGTTCTATTTTGACGTCCCCCGCCCCTGTCTACGGACTCGTGACGTCCCGATCTATGTCACGGTCATCGCTCCTTGTGCATCGGCCCTCCCGGGTCAAAAGTCAACTTTTTGCCCTCGTTCAGGGGCAAAATTGAAATTTCGCCCTGAACGTCCGATAATCCGCGGTTAATCCTTGATTAGTCTCGCTAATCCACAATTAATTCTTAATTAATCCCGATAATTTGGGACGGTCGTTACAAACCTTGTCTTCAAGGAAAAGTATCAAAACTATCCTTTCCAGTATCTGAACATAGGGCGTCTATGCCTTTCTTTAAGATTCATTCCGATGTCTGGGGACCTAGCCTTTATCCTTCAATACTTGGCCACAAGTACTATGTAGTGTTCATTGATGATTGTATTAGATTTTCCTCGATCTATCCTTTAATAAAGAAATTTGATGTGTATCTTTGTCAAGTTTTATACTTATGTTAAGAACTTCTTTGATAAGCCTGTTAAAATTTTCCAAAGCGATGGAGGGGGTGAATGTAAGGACCCGTCTCGGAATTAGGGTTAAGACGGTGATTAGTGAAGGATTAGTGAGTTTAAGTAGTGCTTAGTTGGGTACTTTTGGACTTTAGCGTAGAATGACGATTTTGCCCCTAATTTGGGCAAAACGTTGACTTTTAGTTCGGGCGGTCAATTGGGTATTGACCGATGACTATGACGTAGTTTGGGACGTAACGAATCCGTAGACAGGTGGCACGCCTGATTCCGACTTCCGAGGAGGAATTTATGATGTACGGAAGGTTGAGGGCACTTTCGTAATTTGGTTAAATTAGGGGGGAAAAGTTGGCTTTTTTTACGGTCGGGTTTTGACACGTTGACCTAAGACCGTGAGATAGATCTCGTCGTCCTGAATGCAACGACAGGCGGCACGTGTTCATCGGAGATAGAATGTGTGAGTTACGGGTCTAGAAAGGTAGTGGCATTATCGTAATTTGGACTCAAATGAGGGGCATTTTGGTCTTTTGCATATTGGGAATTGTGCAATAGGATAGGGACAGGTGTACATATGAGATTGGGACAATTGTGAGAGGGTTGAGAGGATTGTGACATGTGGCAGGGACTTAGTGGCTTCTAGATGGGTTCACGGGTCCAAATAATTGGGGGTGTAACCGTGCATTCGAGAGAAACAGAGACAGAGTGAGGCTGAGAGGAAATCAATCGATGGCCGGAAAGGTGTGAGTATTGTGAGCTGGTGAGAGTGAATAGAGTTTAAGGGAGAGTTGAGGAGTGAATTGGTGGGGTTGTGTGATCGTGAGTGAGTGAGGAGGAAGGGTGAGCTCACGGGGAAAACCAGAAAAAAAAAAAAAAACTGAGGGAGTTGGTGGTGGTGTGGCCGTGTGTTGCTCCAATTGGACTCGAGAGGAAGTTGAGACGGCTGTGTGGACTCCAGGGAACGCGGCGGCGAGCACGGTGGTGGACGGCTGCAGGTAATTCTTCATCCGTGTTAACTTGCTTTGTTTTGCTGTGAATTTCAAACGGGAAGTCGTGGGTTTTGAGTATGAGTCGAGGGATTTGGTGAGTTGTGTGTGACTCAGTGAGGTCCTAGGAGTTGTCTACGGTGGTTGCCGTGACGGGGGAGTAGTTGGTTGGCCGGGAGAAAAAACAGGGGACTGATCGGGTTTGTTTCGAGTTAGGGACGACGATGTATTGACAGGACCCACCCCGATTATCGCCGCGATAATCGGGAAGCATCCTGCTCCCGTCTGACAATCGAATCTAAAAGACCGGAAAACCAAAATAATATTACAACACACCCATTGTCAGACCAGGGAGATTAAACAAATACAACCGACTGGACCTCAAGTCCTTAGTTTCACAGAGCATAATAATACAAAACAGGTTAAAGAACAAATCCTACTCTGTGAACTAACTACTCCGCAACGAAAAACCTTATGCCTCTGCCTCTTCCTTGGCGCTAGCCCCCAAACTTGTACCACGACCTGGAGGGTAGTTAAAACAACAAAATTTGAGTGGACCGAAACAAAGGTTTGCAGAAAACAATTTAAGGAATTCGGGGTTCGCCCTCCAGTTTTACAACACGCATGCATAACCAGTTATTAAAAAAAAATCGCGTATTAAACATTCGAAAACCCTTTTCTTTCCGAAACACGTGTAAAACATGACAGAAAACCATCATAACTCATGTAAAATAATATAAGATTACCATAATCCATTAACCGTCAATTTGGAACCTCAATTACGCAAATCAAGTAAAACGTGAATCAACAATCACAATTAAACCGTTGGATCCATCCAAGTCTTTAAACTCAATATCAGGCCTTCTCGGGATATCAACGAGTCTTTAAACTCAAAACATAATCAATAGGCCTCGGGGGTATCACAATAACCGAGTCTTTAAACTCACGAGTCTTTAAACTCAATTTACCGGGCCCGCCCTCGTCATTAATCAACCGGGTCTTTAAACCCAAAATCAGATCCAACAATCAACCGGGTCTTTAAACCCAAAACCATTTATAAACACAATAAGCCAGGATTCAACACGATCCGTTTCCCAAAAATCATTTCGAAATCATATCTTCTAATAATAGGACTTATGTCCGAATTCACATGCAAATTCCAAAACATGCAATTCCCGAAAGTCACTTCACAAATACAATCAACACATCATAAATACGTAACATGCATAATCATATCCAAATACTTCATCAAAACATCATTCATTCATGCATAGGCGAAAACCGTAACCTCGAAATGCGTGAAATACGATATTTATCTCGAAAAACGTGAACCACGTAAAACCGAAATAGCATATTTATCATCATATAATCATAAGTGAAAACACAAGATAATTAGGCAAAATATTCATGCATGCACAATTTGGAAATCAAAAGTCCACTCACGGTTTTAGGACGCGTCAATCGCGCCCCGTGCGCTCCTTCGTAGCTTCAGAAATGTCCGGGCCTGTAAAAACGTACAAGGAGGGTTACAAACATCCCCAAATAACTCGTAAGATTTTCCCTAATTTTTCCAGATTTTTCCGCGTAATTAACCCTAAGGACCTAAACTTCCGAACTCCCGAAATTATCCCGAACAACTTCTGATCAACTCGAACCCTAAAGATAAAATGTTAAAAACATTAAAAGGAAGAAAACCTCAGTTGAACGTGATCGGAAAAGACCTCACACGCGCCATCACGCGCCGCCCAAAGTGGATGCGCGTGAAGGCCACGCGCCCAGCTACAGTGTCTTCTCCCTCACCAGAATAGCCTGTTAAACGGGTCTATTACCCGCGACTCAACCCGACCAACTAACCCTCAATTCTCCATCAATTCCTCTCATTTTTTATCCTAACTTCTTCTCTAATCCATTAATTTTAGGTCTGTATTGATGATTAACCTCGACTGTCCCTAGATCGATCAAACCCAGACTCGAACAGTCGAACAGGTCGACGTCTGGAACTCACCCAACCTAGCCCCATTTTCAAATTAACTTCACCAGTAGCTTAAGGGAACTTAGACGAACACAATGGCACAATCAATTGAACTCGCCGTTACCTGGAAGTCGTCGTCCTCAACACTGGATTTCCTCTGCACACGGCGGTCACCGTCCCAGCTCCTCTGTGGCTGGTTGCCGTCGAGTTCGATATGGATGAGTTCCAAATGCTCCCAGAAAGCTCAAACAGTGATTAGTTCTGTCCAATAGGCCGTATAAATCAAACTTAGTTTTTCCCTCCAACTGGTTTTTCTCTGAACTAGAACTTAGGTTCCTGAGCAATCCTTGCCCAAATCTCTTCGACTCTTGCACGATTGTGTTTCTGTAACTCCTAGGAAACTCCCTCAGTGTTTAGATTGGTCCCTTAACCCGTAGAAATCGAACGCTGAATTTTCCCCCCCAAAAACCCGAACTGGTTCTTCACGATTTCTCTCAATCTCATCCCTCACAACTGATGCACAATTGACCCCAAATGAAACCTCTCTCCACTCCCATACACGGTTAATCGATTCAAACGGCCAGAAACTCGTGGGAGACCAACTGAGGTCTCTGAAAATGGTTCCCCGCAAACACAGAAACCATGGCCGTTATTTTAACCCAACTCGTGCTCTGGACTCTGATCAGTCACTCATGTGTGCTTCCCACTGCCTCAAATCCCATAAACAAGTCCTATGTTCAATCCACTAAAGCCATAAACAATTGCACGCACAAAACACCACGGCATGGCCGTGCACTCTGTTTTTCACGATGATGCTACAGTAACCGCCGTGAAAATGACCAAAATGCCCTCAGGGCAATAATTACCAAAATGCCCTCCAACTTCCGTGACCCGTAACTCGGTCATCCGATGTCCGTTTCACGCGTGCCGCCTGTCGTTGTACTCGGAGCTTCGAGACGAATCTAACGGTCTTCGACTCGTGTGAAAACAAATTGTCAAACAAAAAGTCAACTTTTTCCCTTATAACGTCCTAAATTACGATAATGCCCCTGAACTTCCGAACGTCATAACTTTCACCCTGTTCGTCCGAATCGGACGTGCCACCTATCTATGAACTCGTGATGTCCCGAACTATATCACGGTCATCGGTCAACGTCTGTTTGACCCTCAAATCAAAAAGTCAACAAATTGACCAAACGAATCACAGGGGTAAAAACGTCATTTTATTCCATATTTTACAATGTTACATTTTCCGAATTTCCGGGCCGTTACATGTAGGGGCTGTGTCGAGCTGTGAGAGTAAGGGGGAATAGGTTGCTTAGGACTGGACGGTGAGGATGGTGAAGAGAGGAGTCGAAACGGTGCAGGAACGGCAGAGAACCGGGTACGCCGGTTCAGACCGGTTCGCCCAAGGAAGACGATGATGAACAGTGATCGTGTGCAGGCGCGTGGGGGCACATGAGGAGGTTTCCTGTGAAGAGTCCAACTGAGTTTTTGTTCTCAATGTCGTAACGAATCCATTGAATTAAGTTTCGGGTTATTCGGACGTCGATTCGAGGTAGTTCTACGAGGTTGAATTTTTAGGGTTCCGGTTTGTTAAGCTTAGGACTCGGGGATTTTTGTGGGAAATTAGGAGAGTCTTAGTAGACATGTTAGTGACGTTTTTTGGTGACTTGTGACAGGATCGGGAGTTCCCGAGGAAGCTGAGGAACACGGGAGGTAAGGGGCGCGAGTGACGTGCCGGTGACTGTGAGTGGACGCCTTCTCTAAACTCGAGCATGCATAACTGCTTTTAATTACTTGTTTTATGGTTTTACATGTGATTTCATGATTGTTGAATATGCTATGTTGGTTTTACAAAATTGTACGTTTACGAGAAAAGGTGGATTTCTGATTATGATGTTATAGTCTTGGGATTTCAAATGATAAATGGTTTTCAATGATTTTAAATGGAATTTGAGACATGATTTGATAATCGAAATTTTCGGTTTTAGAATCGGATTTCGGAAAGCGGAATTTGGTTTTAAAGTTGAAACGTGGGATTCTGGATTTGGGTTCCGAATGACGGTTCTGGACGCCGGAAGGGCTTCAAACCGGTGATTTCGGATTCGGGTTTGGATGTGGATTTAGAAATGGTTTGGATTGGATTTGCTGGATCTGGTTATTGGCTTTAAAGACCCGGATATTGTGATTGACGGGGGACGGGCCCGGATTGGGTTTAAAGACCCGGATTGAGTTTAAAGACTCGGATATATTGATATTTCCCCCATAGGCCTGTTGAGTTTAAAGACTCGGGAGTTTAAAGACTTAGATATTATTGAGTCCTGGATTGAGTTTAAAGACTCGAGAGTTTAAAGACTCGGAAAGGTCCAGCAGGTTTGATCGGATAATGATTGGTTGAAATTTATGTTTTATGACGTGGTTTTTATGATTCTTATGACATGATTTCTATAATTGTTTTTATGATGATTCTGCAAATGTTTTTATGACAATCTTTATGTGATCTATAACTGATTTTTTTTTCCAGTAAATGGGTTATGCATGTGTGTTTTCAAAACGGAGGGCTAAAACCCTGGTTTTATTATAAAATGATTTTTTTGGAAACTCTTCTTTTATTTATGGTCCACTCACATTTTTCTGTTTTAAATTGCCCTCTAGATCGTGGAGTTAGCGCGGGGGTCGGCGTCGAGGCAACGTGTCAGGACCCACCCCGGTTTCACCCCGAAAACCGAGGTAAATCCTGCTCCCGTCTGACACCCCGACACGCAACTAAAGTAAACTCACTCTAAACCACCAAAATACACAGTCAGACGCAGGAGAACTATATAAAACATTCTGAGGTCAGAATTTACAGAGCATAGAACTACAAACCAAGGAAATAAAACCGATAACCAGTACACGCACACGGAAAACATAAAACACTCCGGGGTCGCTCTCGAGTATTCTATGCCTCCGACGCTGCCTCGACGTCACAACCCTGCACTAGCTCCACGACCTGGAGGGCAAGTTAAAAACAGAAAAGTGTGAGTGGACCATAATAAGAAAAGAATTTCCAAAAACCATTTCATAATAAAACCAGGGTTTTAGCCCTCTGTTTTGAAATCACATGCATAACCCATTTACTAAAAACAATTATAAATCACGTAAAGCTCATCATAAAACAGTTGCAGAATCATTATAAAAACAGTGATAGAAATCATATCATGAGCATCATAAAACACAAGTCTCAACTAATCATTATCCGATCAAACCTGCTGGATCTATCCAAGTCTTTAAACTCCCGAGTCTTTAAACTCAATCCAGGCCTCAATAATATCTGAGTCTTTAAACTCCCGAGTCTTTAAACTCAACAGGCCTACGGGGGAAATATCAATATATCTGAGTCTTTAAACTCCCGAGTCTTTAAACTCAATCCGGGCCCGTCCCCCGTCCATCAGAATCCGGGTCTTTAAACCCAATAACCAGATCTAGTAAATCCAATCAAAACCATTTGAAAACCATTTCTGAATCCATATCCAAACCCGAATCTGAAACCACCGGTCTGAAGCCCTTCCGACGTCCAGAACCGTCATTCCGAACCCAAATCCGGAATTCCACTTTTCCGACTTTAAAATCAAATCTCGCATCTCGAAATCCGATTTTAAAACCAAAACCTTGATCCTCGAAATCATATTCCAAAATCCCTTTATAACCATTGAAAACCATTTATCATTTAAAATCCCGAAACTATAACATCATAATCAGGAATCAACCGTTTATCGTAAAACGTGCCAAATACGTTATTTCTCGAAAAGCGTACAATAATGTAAAACCAACATCACATATTCAATAATCATGGAATCTCATGTAAAACCATAAAGCAAGTAATTAAAAGCAGTTATGAATGCTTGAGTTTAGAGAAAGGGTCCACTCACAGTCACCGGCATGTTACTCGCGCCCCGTACGTCCCGTACGTTCCTCAGCTTCCTCGGGAAATCCCGATCCTGTCAACAATCACCCAAGAACGTTACTAACACGTCTACTAAGGTCCACCTAATTTTCCCCAAAAATCCCCGGATCCTAAACGTAACAAACCGGAACCCTAAACCTTCAACCTCGCGGAACTAACCTCAAACGACATCCGATCAACCCGAAACCTATTCCAATGGATTCGTTATAACATTTAGAACAAAAACTCGGATGACACCTTCCTCAGAAACCACAGCACGCGCCTCCACGCGCAGCCCAAAGTGGTTGCGCGTGGGCCTCACGCGCCTGCACACGATCATTGTTCATCGTCGGCTTCCTCGCGTGAACCAGCCTGAACCGGCGTTCCCGGTTCTCCGGCCAGCCGTCTCCGTTTTCCTCCCTCTCTTCACCATCCTCATCGTCCAGTCCTCAGCAATTTATTCCCCTCGCTCAAACACCTCGACACGACCCCTGGATCATCGTCCCAAACTCGAACTAAAACCCGATCGGTCCCCTGTTCTTCCTCCCGGCCAACCAGCCACTCCCCCTTCACGGTAACCACACTAAACAACTCCTAGGAACCTACTGAAACTCACCCAACTCACCAAATCTCTCGACTCATACTCAAAACCCACGACTTCCCGTTTGAAATTCACGGGAAAACAGAGTAATCTAATGGGGGTGAGAAATTACCATGCTCGCCACCGTACTCCTTGAAGTCCTCAGGGCCGTCCCAACCTCCTCTCGAGTCCAATTGAACCAACACACGGCCACACCACCACCCAACTCTTCTCTGTTCTCTCTGTTTTCTGTAACTCACACCTCACACACACCGATTCCCTCACAACTTCTCACTCACCTCCACTCAGTAGCTCTCACTTAAACTCTCACACACTCAACAAGTCACACAAACACCCCACACCACCTTCACCTGCTCGATTCCCTCTCAGCCTCACTCTGTCTCTGTTTCTCTCAAAGGCACGGTTAACAGCCCCCAATTATTTGGACCCGTGAGAGATCCTAGAAGCCACTCGACCCTTAGTACGTGTCACCATCCCAAAGCCCCTCTCACAAAAGTCCCAATCTCAGCTGTCCACCTGTCCCAATCCAATTGCACAATTCCCAATGTGCAAAAGACCAAAATGCCCTTCTTTTGAACCAAAATTACGATTGTGCCACTACCTTTCTAGACCCGTAACTCACACATCCTAGGTCCGATGGACACGTTCCGCCTGTCGTTGAATTCAGGACGATGAGATCTACCTAACGGTCCTAGGTCAATGTGTCAAAATCCGATCGTACGAAAAGTCAACTATTCCCCCTAGTTTAACCAAATTACGGTAATGCCCTCAACCTTCCGAACATTATAACTTCTTCCTCGGATGTCGGAATCGGGCGTGCCACCTGTCTACGGATTCATGACGTCCCCAAAATACGTCATGATCATCGGTCAAAGTCCATTTGACCCCCCGAACTAAAAGTCAACTATTTGCCCAAACCAGGGGCAAAATCGTCATTCTACCCTAACGGACCTATCAGAACCAACTAACCACCAACTAAGCTCACTAATCCCATCTTAAAAAAGGTCTTAATCCTAATTTTCGGGACGGGTCGTTACACAACGTCTGAGGCATAGAATATTCGAGAGTGACCCCGGAGTGCTTAACATTTTCCGTTGTGCGTGTATCTTATTTATCGGTTTTCTTTCCTTTGTATTTTTGGTATTATGCTCTGTACATACGTTTGACTTCGGGATGTTTAATTTTTCTCCTGCATTTGACTGTGTACTTTGGCGTTTTTCATTTTTCGTGAGGTTACTTTGGTCTTGGTGTCAGACGGGAGCAAGATTTACCTCGGTTTTCGGGGTGAAACCGGGGTGGGTCCTGACAATTGGTATCAGAGCATTGGTTTGTCGGGTTTGTCGGTTTGTGTGGTTGTGTTTAGGTTGTCTGACTGATTCTATGCCTCTTTCAGCGTGCGGTTGTGTAAGATCCGTGTCCTGGAGGGAACGGTGAACAATCCCACATTCCTGCGATGGGGGAATGGTCTGGGAGAGGATGATGGTGTGCCTTAAAGGTGTAAGCACACACCTATCTAGCGTGAGGCCTTCCGTGGTCGCGTTGGTTAGAGGCTTGCCTTCGAGTATTGCTCTACCACGAGGTCACGGGAACAAAACCCAGTGGGCGCATTGGAGGGAGATTCCCAATGGCGTGCCGATCTGTGGACAATATCATGCTAGATAGAGCGTGTCGCTGCGCCACTCTGATTTAGATGAGGCCTTTTGGGAGCTTAGTGGCTTTGGGGGGGATTGGAACCCCAAAGTTAAGCAAGTTGAGGCTGGTGCAATTCAATGATGGGTGACCCCCTGGGAAGTTGCACCGTGAGCTCCCGAAAACAAAACCTTGAGGGCGCAGGCTTGCCGTTGAGTATTACTGTGGCCCAAAGAGGAAAATATCGTGCTAGATGAGTCAGGACCTGACAGAGGAGGGTCGGGTCCTAACAGAATAATACTTGTCAAGACCGGTCCCAAATCCCCCGGGATTAACGTGGGACCCGCCTGATCCCGTCTGACACGAAGTGTCAGACCAGGGAAGATTCCATCTCTGCCCTCGCCGGGGCTATCAGAGTGCATCAGGATCGTAGAAGGAGGGGAGTGATGTCTTGTCTCTGCTACAGCCCACATCCGCGATCAACCTGAAGGGCATTAAAACACGAAAACTGTGAGTGGACAATTTAAACTTTTCAATTGGAAACCTTTTCAAGTAAAGACTTTTATGCCCTTCATAAATACATACGCATGCATTCCAAAAACCGTTTAGTAAAACATTCATAAAATCAATCAATTTATCAAACATATTTTTGAAATCATTCAAGGGTTCATGCCCGGTTCCCATAAACCGTCATGACCCACAAACACCTTTCAAAGGTTCATGCCGGTTCCCATAAACCGTCATAAACCATAAATCCATTTGGGTCCTCGACCCGAAATCACAATAAATCAAAACAATAGGGACTCAGCCCAATTCACATCACGTGGGTCTCAGCCCAAAACCATTCTCAAAATATCAGAAACGGGGTCTCCGCCCCAAATCACTTTCACAATTTCAAATACGGGGGTCTCCGCCCCAAATCACTTTCTAAAACATAAAACATAGGGTCTCCGCGCTCAAATCTCGTATACGGGGTCACAGCCCCAAATCACTTTTATAAATCATAAAACATAGGGTCTCCGCCCTCAAATCACTTTTCCATAAACCACATACGTATCGACATACGTATAACTCATCCGAGGCACTTCCGAGAAGATGCCAACTCGGGACACACAGCCCCTAGGGAACACATCCCCGATATAGACACGATATCAATCTCTATACTAGTGTGCACACTACTCGGGGTCTCACTCCGAGTCTTCTCCCAGGAATCTCCATCTGGGAGGCTCAATCACTGGATCTAGTCCGAGCTCTCTCTCTGGATCTAGTCCACATATCTCACCGGAATCTGGTCCGGGACCACAACATAAGTAACCTCCACTCTTGGAACGGGATCCCTATGGGGATACCCATTCTGGTCTGTGGATCATGACTCTCCAGGTCGACGCTGGAGGAGACCATATAATCATATGGAGGGTTCATTCATTTTCAAATACTCTTTCTTTCTTTCTCAAATACTTTCTTTCTCAAAATTCATTTCTTAACTGGGTCTCATACCCGATTCATCTCAATAGGATTCCTCGAATCCGATTCAATTCCATTTCACAGGCCTCAGCCTAAATCCTCAGTTCAACTGGGTCTCATGCCCGAATTCTCATTTCATAAACTGAACTGGGACTCAAGCCCGATAGTACTACTAACTGGGCCTCAAACCCGAATCGTAAACCAACTGGACCCCCGGCCCGATCGTATAACACAAATGGACCCTCGGTCCGATTCCTCATCATTTCAAATGGACTCCAAGTCCGAGAGTTCATAAATCAAATGGGTCTCGTGCCCGATTTCACATTTCTAAATTTGAAATCCATTTCTTAAACCCTCGTTGAAAACCTAGAATGTATATGCATCATATAAAATCGTAAATCTCGAAATACGTGCAAATACGTAAATCCTAGGCTACCACAAACAAATGCACTCATGGCATCACAAAACATATATTCAAACAATTATAAAACATTTATGCATGCATCAATTTCGAAAGAAGGGTCCAGTCACAGACCGTCCGAAGCCACGCCTCGATACGCGTGCCATAATCGTCTCCCTGGTCAAACGTCGCCTCCGGGATTCCCGGACCTGTCCAAATTCATTTAGAGGGTTACTAACTACTTATATAACCCCTCACTAAAGCCCCGTAATTTTCTGGATTTTCTAACTATTTTTAAACTCGAACCTAAACCTTCAGACAGCCCGAACTATATCGAAACGATGTCCGATTGACATGAAACCAGTCCCAAAATGTTTGTTACATCGAATAGATGAAATTACATGTTGGAACCTTGCCAAAAATCTCCCGCACGCACCGCCTGAAGTGGCTGCGCGTGGGAGCCACGCGCTTGCTACAGTACCCGTCTTCAACCTCTCGACGACCGGTCTGAACCGGCGTGACCGGTCCAGCCCATTTTCTTCCTATTTTTCAGTCCGTTTTCCTCCATGTCAATCCCTAAATTCTTCTTAATGTCCTAGGAACCTAACCTAATTAATTAGGGCTCTTAAAACCCACGAAACCCGACCAGCCCAATTTTTCCTCTACGGTTCAATTTTCCAATCTCCTCCCAAGGCTTCCTCGACGTCCAAACCTTCACCAAAACATCCTAAAAACTCCCTAGGAACCTTATTATCTCAGCCCAAACATCCACACAAGCCCCTACAATCGAAATCGAAAAATGGAATTAAAACGGGTAAAACCAATTACCCGATTGATTTTTCCTCCTCCGCCGTGCACGGCGGCCCTTCTGGGCCAGCCACCACGTCCAGCCCGTCCTCAGTTCATCCCCTGTCCTCTCATCCATGATCATGGGGTCAAGGGTTTTGATTGGAGTGAGCATGGTGATCAGGTTTTGGGTTGGGAAAAATGGGAAAAATGATCGATGAAATGGAAGGGGAGATGCATGAATGGGAACTAAGGGCCAGTGGATGGGTGACACTTGTCACTCATCCATTGGTCCACTGAAAAGTAACTGGGCCCACTAGAGACAAAACTGCCCTTTTGTCTCGTAAAACGTGTCACCATGAATAGTATCTCGAAACTTCCGTGAACCGTAACTTCGCCGTCGAACGTCCGAATTCGACGTGCCGCCTGTCTATGGATTCATATCGTCGTGATCTACGTAACGGTCTTCGGCCCTCGGCCATCGGACCTCCCGGTCAAAAAGTCAACTTTTGACCTCCTATTCACCCAAATTACCAAAATGCCCTTGGGCTTCCGAACGTCATAACTTCCTCCTCGAACGTCGGAATCGAGCATGCCACCTATCTATGAACTCGTGACGTCACGAACTACGTCACGATCATCGGTCAAAGTCCGTTTGACAGTCCAAATGAAAATTCAACGGTTTTCCCATTCTAGGGGCAAAATTGTCATTTCGCCCGAACGTCCGTTAATCCTCGTCTAATCTCTGATTAGTCTCGCTAATCCGAAATTAATCCTTAATTAATCCCATTAATTCGGGACGGGTCGTCACAGGTTGACTATGCCTCCGAGACGTGATCCCCATCCACGACCTGAAGACGAAGCAGCGAGAGGGACAGAGAATGCTACGATTAAGCGAGCCCAGCGGCTCGGGGCTACGACTTTTAGTGGTGGGGCAGATCCTGAGGAAGTACAGAGGTGGATCACGAGACTTGAGCGGATTTTCACCGTGATGCATTGCCCACCGGAGGATCGAGTGTTACTGGCCACGTTTTTACTGGATGGTGCGGCGTACGAGTGGTGGTATACCCTCGAGTTGTCTGGTTGGGACGTCCACACTGTGACCTGGGAGACGTTTCGGGAGAGGTTCCTAGATCAGTATTACCCTCGTTATTTCCGAGATGCCAAGGAGGCTGAGTTTCTGCAACTCCAGCAGGGGAATCTGAGTGTGGTTGAGTACGAACAGAAGTTTCAGATTTTGTCTCGGTTTGCTCCTGCGTTTGTGTCTACTGAAGCCGAGAAGTGTCGTAGGTTTGAGTTGGGCCTGCGAGGTGAGATTCGAGCCATAGTGACGGCTGTATCATTTTCTACCCTCCGAGAGTTGTCAAACGCTGCGGTGAGGGTCGAGGCTAGTTTACCGGTACGACGCCGGGAGCCACCTTTTTCTGGAGCTTCGAGTCAGAGGACACCGAAGAGGGGTAACTACAGTGGAGCATCTTCGTCGGGGGATGATCATTTTGGTAGACCAGGTAGTGTCCAGAGTTCAGGATTTCGTGGTTATCGAGCACAGCCGACTCCGCAAGCTAGTGCGATGTCTGTTGCGTCTACAGGGAGACCAGGTCCTTCCGGTCGGGATGTGTGTTTCTACTGTGGGGAGCAAGGTCACTTCCGACGTGAGTGTCCACTGTTACCACATGAAGGTGGTGTAGGCCGAGGATCGGCGGAGCCTGGATGGAGTATAGCGTCAGCGTCAGGGACAGTAGGTACTAGAGGAGGTGGTGGTGCCACTAGTGGTGTAGGAGAACGTGGTAGATCTGCAGGACCCTAGGCCCGAGTGTTTGCGATGACTCAGCAGGAGGTTCAGTCGGCACCAGGTGCAGGGACAGGTACTTTTATTTTCCTTGGTTGAGTTATCCATAGTGTTATTTGGTTTCGGGGTAGAGTCTAGGACTTTCCCTAGGAGACTTGGCGTGTTGCAGATGGAACTTGGAAAGAAGTGAGATTATCGATCGATATGAGGTTATTGAAGAGAAGAGAACCCACAATTGCCTTTAGGACTTTGTAAATGTATTCCGACAAGTGGTCGAAGTAGCAGTCGAGGGGTGTGACAGCGAGGGAGTGAGCTAGTAGGTAGGATTTCCTATTTGGACTAGATTGTTCTGGGTTAGGATTTGAGTTGGGTTCTGGAAGGTGAGGTGGTAGTACGTGAGGATGTACTCTGTGAATTCTATTGGGTACTCTATATGAGGTATTTTAAAATACCTTTGTTTTCTGTTCATAGAGTTTCCCTTGCGTACACCATAAAATTTTTGTCGTACTAAGAGAGGGTCAGGAGTGGTGAACTAGTAGTTGGGGGTGTTGTAAAATACCCAAGGTGGAGATGATAGATCGGAAACCCAGGAGTAGTTTTTGTTGCACCAGTGTGGATCACCGGGTAGGAGACCCCTAGTATTGGGAACGAGCTGTAGAATTTCGGGGACGAAATTCTTTTAAGGAGAGTAAGTTGTAAGGACCCGTCCCGGAAATTAGGGTTAAGACGGTGATTAGTGAAGGATTAGTGAGTTTAAGTAGTGCTTAGTTGGGTACTTTTGGACTTTAGCGTAGAATGACGATTTTGCCCCGAGTTTGGGCAAAAAGTTAACTTTTAGTTCGGGCGGTCAATTGAGTATTGACCAATGACTATGACGTAGTTTGGGACGTCACGAATCCGTAGACAGGTGGCACGCCCGATTCCGACTTCCGAGGAGGAAGTTATGATGTCCGGAAGGTTGAGGGCACTTTCGTAATTTGGTTAAATTAGGGGGGGAAGTTGACTTTTCTTACGGTCGGGTTTTGACACGTTGACCTAGGACCGTGAGATAGATCTTGTCGTCTTGAATGCAACAACAGGCGGCACGTGTTCATCGGAGATAGAATGTGTGAGTTACGGGTCTAGAAAGGTAGTGGCATTATCGTAATTTTGACTCAAAGGAGGGGCATTTTGGTCTTTTACACATTGGGAATTGTGCAATAGGATAGGGACAGGTGTACAGCTGAGATTGGGACAATTGTGAGAGGGTTGAGAGGATTGTGACATGTGGCAGGGACCTAGTGGCTTCTAGATGGGTTCACGGGTCCAAATAATTGGGGGTGTAACCGTGCATTCGAGAGAAACAGAGACAGAGTGAGGCTGAGAGGAAATCGATCGATGGCCGGGAAGGTGTGAGTGTTGTGAGCTGGTGAGAGTGAATAGAGTTTAAGGGAAAGTTGAGGAGTGAATTGGTGGGGTTGTGTGATCGTGAGTGAGTGAGGAGGAAGGGTGAGCTCACGGGGAAAACTAGAAAAACAGAGAGAGCTGAGGGAGTTGGTGGTGGTGTGGCCGTGTGTTTCTCCAATTGGACTCAAGAGGAAGCTGAGACGGCTCTGTGGACTCCAGGGAACCCGGCGGCGAGCACGGTGGTGGACGGCTGCAGGTAATTCTTCATCCCCATTAACTTGCTCTGTTTTGCCTTGAATTTCAAACGGGAAGTCGTGGGTTTTGAGTACGAGTCGAGGGATTTGTTGAGTTGTGTGTGACTCAGTGAGGTCCTAGGAGTTGTCTACGGTGGTTTCCGTGACGGGGGAGTAGTTGGTTGGCCGGGAGGAAAAACAGGGGACTGATCGGGTTTGTTTCGAGTTAGGGACGACGATGTAGGGGCTGTGTCGAGGTGTGAGAGTAAGGGGAATAGGTTTCTTAGGACTGGACGGTGAGGATGGTGAAGAGAGGAGTCGAAACGGTACAGGAATGGCGGAGAACCGGGTACGCCGGTTCAGACTGGTTCGCCCAAGGAAGACGATGATGAACAGTGATCGTGTGCAGGCGCGTAAGGCCCACGCGCAGCCACTTTGGGCGGTGCGTGGGGGCGCGTGCGGCGGTTTCCGGTGAAGATTCCAACTGAGTTTTTGTTCTAAATGTCGTAACGAATCCATTGAATTAAGTTTCGGGTTATTCGGACGTCGATTCGAGGTAGTTCTACGAGGTTGAATTTTTAGGGTTCCAGTTTGTTACGCTTAGGACCCGGGGATTTTTGTGGGAAATTAGGAGAGTCTTAGTAGACATGTTAGTGACGTTCTTTGGTGACTTGTGACAGGATTGGGAGTTCCCGAGGAAGCTGAGGAACGTACGGGACGTACGGGGCGCGAGTGACGTGCCGGTGACTGTGAGTGGACCCCTTCTCTAAACTCGAGCATGCATAACTGCTTTTAATTACTTGTTTTATGGTTTTACATGTGATTTCATGATTGTTGAATATGCTATGTTGGTTTTACAAAATTGCACATTTACGAGAAAAGGTGGATTTCTGATTATGATGTTATAGTCTTGAAATTTCAAATGATAAATGGTTTTCAATGATTTTAAATGGAATTTGAGACATGATTTGATAATCGAGATTTTCGGTTTTAGAATTGGATTTCGGAAAGCGGAATTTGGTTTTAAAGTTGAAACGTGGGATTCCTGATTTGGGTTCAGAATGACGGTTCTGGACGCCGAAGGGCTTCTGACCGGTGATTTCGGATTTGGGTTTGGATGTGGATTTAGACATGGTTTTTCAAATGGTTTGGATTGGATTTGCTGGATCTGTTTATTGGGTTTAAAGACCCGGATATTGTGATTGACGGGGGACGGGCCCGGATTGGGTTTAAAGACCCGGATTGAGTTTAAAGACTCGGAGTTTAAAGACTCGGATATATTGATATTTCCCCCGTAGGCCTGTTGAGTTTAAAGACTCGGGAGTTTAAAGACTCGGATATTATTGAGGCCTAGATTGAGTTTAAAGACTCGGGAGTTTAAAGACTCGGAAAGGTCCAGCAGGTTTGATTGGATAATGATTGGTTGAAACTTATGTTTTATGATGTGGTTTTTATGATGCTTATGACATGATTTCTATAATTGTTTTTATGATGATTCTGCAAATGTTTTTATGACAATCTTTATGTGATCTATAACTGATTTTTTTTCAGTAAATGGGTTATGCATGTGTGTTTTCAAAACAGAGGGCTAAAACCCTGGTTTTATTATAAAATGATTTTTTTGGAAACTCTTCTTTTATTTATGGTCCACTCACACTTTTTTGTTTTAAATTGCCCTCCAGGTCGAGGAGTTAGCGCGGGGGTCGGCGTCGAGGCAACGTCTGTGGCATAGAATATTCGAGAGTGACCCCGGAGTGCTTAACATTTTTCGTTGTGCGTGTATCTTGTTTATCGGTTTTCTTTCCTTTGTATTTTTGGTACTATGCTCTGTACATACGTTTGACTTCGGGATGTTTAATTTTTCTCCTGCGTCTGACTGTGTACTTTGGCGTTTTTCGTTTTTCGTGAGGTTACTTTGGTCTTGATGTCAGACGGGAGTAGGATTTACCTCGGTTTTCGGGGTGAAACCGGGGTGGGTCCTGACAGTGAATATGTGAACCATTCTATGATCGACTTCTTTGCCTCTAAGGGTATCATTCATCACAAATCATGTCCTCACACACCTCGGCAAAACAATCTTGCAGAGAGAAAACATAGTCACTTGATTGAAACCACTATTACTCTTCTTCAAACTGCATCTATGCCCTCAAAGTTTTGGTTTCATGCTTGTTCCACTGCTAATTATCTTATTAATCGCATGCTTACTCCTATTCTGCATAGGAAATCACCATTCTTTGTGTTGTTTGGAACATTTCCTTCCTTGTTATCTTTGAAAACTTTTGGTTGTGCATGTTATCTATATCTTCGACCATATAGTAAGCATAAGCTGGAGCCTTGAACTGTCCAATGTGTGTTTGTAGGGTACACTCTTTATTACAAAGGTTACTTTTGTTATCACATTCCTACTCATCGAACCTTTATTTCCAGACATGTTATTTTTTATGAAACAATGTTTCCTTTCCTAACTTCCCAATCTCATTCAAACACTACATCTGCACCATTCACTTTGTCTGTCCAGAACCAACCTAGTAGTTGTATTATATTGTCTACTGTGAATACTTCAATTGGCTGGTTGTCTACTCATACTTCATCCTCAGTCCGCTCAGGGAATTCAATCACTTCTCTTGTGCATGGTCAGTCATCACAGCCTGATCCTGCAGTCAATCCAACATTGTCTTCCACGATCACACTTGATGTTCCACAACCAGCTTCTCCAACTTCTTCACATCATGATGCTCATATCTCTCCTCCTGCTGCAATAGAAACTCCTCCAGCTTATAAGGTATCTTCTCAGCCTCCGTTGGTTCTTCCATTTCACTCCATGGTGACACGATCGAAAGATGGCATTTTCAAGCCTTCCAGGAAAGAGTTTCTTGCCCTTCACGCAACTGATCACCTATTTAGTCCACTAGTTGAACCGGTTCATTACAAGTAGGCTTTATACGTCCCATGGTGGTATAATGCCATGAAAGATGAATTTGCTGCCCTTCAGCACCAGAATACTTGGAATTAGTGCCTTTACCACAACATCGCAGTGTTATTGGCTGCAAATGGGTCTTCAAGCTTAAACGGCATGCCAATGGTTCCATAGCTCGACATAAGGCTTTATTGGTTGCCAAGGGATACCTTCAAGAAGCTGGGATCGATTATGACGAAACCTTTAGTCCTATCGTCAAGCACACAATGGTTCGGCTCGTTCTTGCCTTGACAGCACAATTTTGCTGGAATCTGAGACAACTCGACGTCAAGAATGCCTTTCTCCATGGTTTACTGCATGAGGAGGTATATATGGACCAGCCACCTGGTTTTGTTGATTCTTCTCATCCTCATTACGTTTGCAAACTTGAAAAATCCCTCTATGGCCTTAAGCAAGCTCCATGGGCTTGGAATGCTTGATTTACCACCCATATGCTTTAATTGGGTTTTGCCCAGTCTAGTTCTGACTCAGCCTTGTTGTTCTTCAATAGGGTGCTACCTTACTCGTTGTCTTGTTGTATGTTGATGACATTATTGTCACTGCAAATAACATTACAGCTATGAATCGTTTAGTCACTACCTTGGGCAAGGAGTTTGACATGAAAGATGTTGGTGTTCTCTCCTATTTTCTTGGTGTTGAAGTCTGTCATCAGGATCATGGTCTCTTTCTGAATCAACGTAAGTATGCATCTGAATTTCTCGCCAAGGTTGGCATGTCCAATTGTAGCTCGGTCACTACTCATATGGTTCCTTACCAGAAACTAATTCTCACTGATGGTGTCCCTTTTTCCAATCCATTTTTTTACCGAAGTGTTCTTAGAGCTTTGCAATATATTACTTTCACTCGGCCTGACATCACCTTTGTTGTAAATATTGTCTGTCAGTTCATGCATGCTCCTTCAGATGCTCACATGGTTGCAGTAAAACGCATTCTTCGTTACATCTGGTACACTTGATCTTGGTATTCAATACACCTCTGGTCAACTGCATCTTCAAGCATTTTCGGATGCCGATTGGGGGGTGACCCTAATACTCGACGATCGACTTCAGGCCACATTGTTTTCCTTGGCCGCAACCCTATTTCATGGGGTGCAAAGAAGCAAGCTACCGTCTCCATATCTTGAGCTGAAGCTGTATACAGATCTCTTGCCATTACTGCTTGTGAAGTACATTAGATAACCTATCTGATGCGTGATCTTTGTGTTTCTCTTCCAAGATCACCATTGCTTTGGTGTGACAGTTTATCTGCTATTTAACTGGCTCACAACCCAATTTTTCATGGTCGAACAAAGCACGTGGAGATTGACGTCCACTTCATCAGTGAACGTGTTCAAGCCAAGTCCCTTCGGTTAGCTCATGTTCCTTCGCATGATCAACTCGCAGATGTCATGACCCATGCGTTGAACTCTCCCAAGTTTATCTTCTTTCAGAACAACCTTATGCGTCGTCCAGCCAACACGAGTTTGAGGACGGATGTCAGAAACGATTAGGTTAAAACCAGCTGAGTAGTTATGAGATTATCCAGCTGGAAAGTTGTTATGTCCATCGAGCTACAGCTGTGAAGCTATTAGAAAGTTTGTTATGATCTGTTATAATAGTTAGCAAAGCATGTGCGGCATTAGGGTTGAGTTAGTTAGTAAAAGGTCATGATATAAAGTGCAGTGTATGGAGTTTGAGTAAATTAAGTGAATGAAAAAATCTTCCATGCATGAAATCTCTCTCTGCTTTTCTTCTTCGCTTGTGTTTCTGACCTTCTTCACTCGAACCCTCACTTCTTCCTTCTTCTTCTTGATTTCAATATAATGTTTGTATAATACCATAGGTTTCTTTGACTATTGTCAGACACCTTGATTCCTTCTCCCACATCCAAAGACAGACACACACATAAAGAGAAAGAACCTTACTCACCACCTCTCTCTCATTTTGAGCTTTTTGGTGTTGTTATTTTTGCCTTTGTTCTTAGCAAGAAGTTACCAACCTTCTTTATCAATATCTCCTCCTTGCTTTAATTTTCTTTTCTTCTCTCTCTCTCTCTCTCTCTCTCTCTCTCTCTCTCTCTCTCTCTCTCTCTCTCTCTCTCTCTCTCTCTCTCTCTCTCTCTCTCTCTCTCTCTCTCTCTTAAGTTGATCCCTTGAGCTAAGTATAGGTTACTACTTTATTCCCTTTCAAGTTTGAAGCCTGTTAGCTACCTAATTAAAAACAAGTCCATCCTACCTCCATCCTCCTTGTCTTCACAAACCAACATCTCCTCCCTTTCTCTCTCTCTTTTAAAAAACAAACCCTATTACAAACAGCCAAACACCCTCTTTTCCTCTCTTTGTTTCTTTCAGATATTCACCATATACCAACTAAATTCCTTTCCCATCAAATCCATATCTCTTGTTTCTTGCCCTTCATTCCCCAATGGGATCATCATCCCCTTCCGAACTCACCCTCGACTGCAAGCCCCACAGCTACTCCATGCTCCTCAAATCCTTCGGAGACCTCCAAGCCGCCGCCTCTTACCACCACGACCAAACTCAAAACCACACTCAAAAGCTTGAAGACTTCCTCTCCCGCCTCGAAGAAGAACGCCTCAAGATCGACGCTTTCAAGCGCGAGCTCCCTCTCTCCATGCAACTCCTCACCACAGGTTAGCTTCCCCCATATTCCAATATCATCGATCATCACACTCTTTTATTATTTCCCTTCTAATTACTAAAATTTTAATCATCTATTTAATTAGAATTTAACTATCAAAAGTACCATTTTTCGTAGACATATCGAGAATTAATTTTATGGAAATATCGACTTTAATTTCGATTTTGATATTAATATCGACTTTAATTTCGATTTTGATATTAATATCGACTTTAATTTCGATTTTGATATCAATATCGACTTTAATTTCGATTTTGATATCAATATCATTCATGCACAATAAAAATTTTAATATCAATATTTAAAATACTGATACATCCATGAAAATTTTACGGATATATTTGAATCGATGCTATCCCCCAACCCTTTTTCTTTATCTCTTTTCATTTATAGAAGCGAGAGCTGACTCCCATTTTTATATGTAAACACTGATACATATTTTTTAAAGAAGAAAAGCCAAAGCAGCCATTTTAATTTACTTATTTTCCTTTTCCTTTTTTGGGTTGTGTACTTAGCTGTAGAGGCTTCGAAGCAGCAGCTACAAGCTTTCAGAGCAAACAACGAAGGCCCAAACAGACCAGTGCTTGAAGAATTCATACCTCTTAAACATAACCCTAATTCCCATATTGAAGGCTCTGAAAAAACCAGCAACACAATAATCACATCTGACAAGGCCAATTGGATGACCTCCGCCCAACTCTGGAGCCAAGCAACTCATCTCGATACTAACAATAATAACGTAACCAAGCCCGATCATCAGTCCTTAACATCTCCCAACGAGACGTCCACCGACATGGGTTTCCACGTCAGCCCCAAGCTAGCCCTATTAGACTCGAAGCAACATAGGCCGTCGTCAACGGCATATGTTGGAGGAGGAGCTTTCCTTCCCTTCTCCAAAGACCACCGCCCCAGCCCGACGCTGCGGCCTCTTCCAGAGCTGGCTCTTGCCTCTCCAGATCAAAATAATAATAATAACAACAACAAAACAGCAGAGACATTATTGGGGGACAAGATGGGCAACAGCAAGTCATTTTTTGACTCCGAGGGAAATAATAGTTGCGAACAAGGTGATAAGTTAGGAAATGGGACCATTCATTCGAGTAATATGCCGGAGGGACAACAAACACAAGCCAACACCGCGGCCGCCACCGCAACCGCCGCCACCAATACGAGTCAGACTCATAGGAAGGCGAGGAGGTGCTGGTCCCCTGACCTGCACCGCCGGTTCGTCAATGCCCTTCAAATGCTTGGCGATTCTCAAGGTGTACCGGCCTAGACCTAATTGTTTATTATGATGTTATTATTTGTTATATATATAGTTATTTCATTATTAGATATTAATTTACGTACTTTTTTGTTTTCTTTTGGTCAAAATTGACAGTGGCCACACCGAAACAGATCAGAGAGCTGATGAAGGTTGACGGTTTGACCAACGATGAAGTTAAAAGCCATCTCCAGGTACGTACCGTCTTTCTTTTTTGCTGAATCCATGCAGGCAAGCAACAAATGCCTCTTTGCCTATTTTGTCCGTATTATAACATGTTCTTTTGTTTCTTGTTGTTTTTTAATATTTACAGAAGTACAGGCTCCACACAAGGCGACCGAGCCCAAGCCCACAAGGAGGCGGAGGCCCAACACCCCAGCTGGTAGTTCTAGGTGGCATTTGGGTCCCACCGGAGTATGCCAGCGCTGCCCACAGTGGGCCCACGGCACTCTACAGCCCGCACCCAGGCTCCCATGCACCAACTCACTACTGTGCGACTCCAATGCCACAAGACTTCTACACCACGCAGCCTCAGCAGCAGCAGCAGCTGCACCACCATACTCTCCACCACCAGCTCCACGTTTACAGGACATCCACCGGCTCACACACACAGAGCTCCCCTGAATCCGATGGTCGTGGGGCGGGTGGCCGGTCGGAGAGCATTGAAGATGGGAAGTCGGACAGCAGTAGCTGGAAGGGCGCAGATAGTGGCGGGGATCAGATTCAGATGAATAATGGCGCATTGGCTGGAAGAAGATCGGAAGACGGTGACGACAATAATGGAAGTCAGATCACTCTAAAATTCTGAAAATGTAGAAGGTTTTTGGTTAGGGTTTAGGACTAATGAATTAAGATTAGGGCTACTACCATTTGTACGTTTCATTTAAGCTTAATTCTAATTTACCATTATTTAATATTTGTGAGATTCATATATTAGCTAGCGCCGAGAGGGTAAAAATGTCATAAAGGGAAAAGTGAGCGTTTGTTTTATTTTTCCTTTTCCTTTTCCTTTAGATTGATTCTATTTACTGGCTTCTATAAATGTGCTTGCCAATCCCACCTGAATAATAATAATAATAATAATAATAATAATAATGGTAAAAATAAAATTACAGAAATGGATAATCTTATTGGTCCTATCAAATATCAATTATACAACAAAGTTTCAATAATTCAATTTGATTACAAAAATGATAATAGAGAACAAAAAAAAATGAAAAAGTAAATAACGACAAGAGACACCGAAAGTGTAAGGTGCCACTCGACTTCTTTCCAACCTGCTCATATCTCAAAGAGCTTTTCACAAACACACAATACACAATAAGGCAGAAGCAAGCGCTTTAGTAAGCGCGCCTTTCTCTTCCTGTTCCCCCTGCTTTAATGAGACCTAATTATCCATACAAGTGGGAGATCTATAGTTATACTAGCAGGCTGCAAATTTGTAAATCAACATGAGTATCAGACCGATCCACCGGCTAATCGGGAAATATGATGTACAATATACATCTCAGACAGAATCAGCTGAATTCGTGGTAGATATCTACAACAGCTTCAAATCCCCCACCACCCCAAAAAAATAGATTACCGGTATGCCTTACAGTCTTACAGAATCACTCTTCCGAAATTTATCATGGATTTCCGATAGTCAAGATTTCATCCCGTAAGCCAACATCATCACTACCGTACTCCAGCATTTCTGCGTCAACAAGCAACTGCAAGAAAAAAGATTTATGAGTTCACTTTACCCCTATCACATTGTGGAACAGAGATAAAAGTTATCCAATTTGCCCATAACAACAAAGGAAAGTTTTTGAGATGTTTGCACTCAACAAAATTGCTAAGCATGCCTAACGTCAATGAAATTGGTTTAACTTTTATAACGGAGAATGAACAATCAAAATAGATCCAAGAAAAAGACACAAGCAAAGCTAGATAGTTTGACTCCAATTCACCGATATAACTCGAGAAAAATGTTCTTTCTCATTTGCATATTTCAAACGGTTCATTAATTTACTCAGTATAAGCATAAAGGCCAACGACATATATCAGAATTGTTTTCATGTACAACATTAAGAGAAGAAAAGACACCAACCTGAAGTTCATGTTCAGAGCTTTTAAGTCTCTCACTATAATCTTTCACTTGCATAAAGGATTTATGAAGCTGCAAAAAAAAAAAAAAAAAAAAAGTGAACAAGCGTTAATTTAACCCATGTCGGAGTTGATTAACAGCCAATCTAAACAAACTGGAAATACCTTGGTTAACTTCATCTTGTGGTGTGAAGTGTTCTTCTTTGCATTTATCAATGCATCCTCCAATTTCTGCACAAACAAATTCCCAGAGAGACATGAAATATGTTTGACAGGTAACCAGAAGACTAGGAGTAAAGATGTGGATCCAGATCAAAGTTAAAAGACCACAAGAGATTAAAAAAAGATCTTTAAACAATCTGAATAGGAAGTATGCACCTTAGATTTCTTCTGTAAATCCAAAACCAAATTTTCTTTTTCTTCTAAGACCTTCTCCATCTGATCAGTCTGACAAAATATAAAGAATCTTAGCATCTCCGCACAATTCCAGTTTAAATTCATGCACTAGTTCAAACTTCAAATGCATGAAACTCTGCTGAACTACCAGAAAATGTGTCGCTTGTTTACTGAAATCAGACAAACTAATGGTTGCCTAATTAGGTCTATCTGAAACAATCAGACAAACAAAGGGTATATCATTACTTTATTTACTAAAATTCTTTAGGGAACCACAAACCTCTTTTTTTATTTCTTCGCGCCTTTGCATGGATCTCTCAAGCTGTTCTTTAACCTAAAATTTTTAACAGAACAAATGAAAGCAAAAAAACCTTTAATTAACATGACACAAACTTATAAATGCATGGCTTTTTCTAAACAAGAAAAGCTGAAAGTGGTGACTTACCTGCTCATCATAATCACCACTTGGAGGGGATAAGAGATCCCTATGTCGTTGTTCAACAGAACTGGAACTGCATAAAGGATACCATGACAAGTGAATATATAGCGACGAGTAATCAAAACCTGTTAAAATGCCAATGCCAATGCCAATGTATTAAACGTATGTGACATATCTTTCTCCTGATCATATCCCTGATAACATGAACACAACAAGATCATCATGGAAACAACGTTTATACAGATGACATGGTTAACTTCTCAAAGTATATGCAACTCTATCAACTTGTTATTGAGATATGTACTTTCGAGACTACTTTTCTAGAAGCCAACATTCAACTTACATATCAATATAATTCTGTCCCAATGCTGTCTTTGGAAAGGCCAGTATACTCAGGATCAAGTTAAATGCATTAACTAAAGTATTTTATCAAAATTAGACAAGGTAACCTATACATGAATGACTAGACAGATATTGAGAAAAAAAAAACGATTGCTACCAAAGTGATCCCTGGCTTATGCAATCTAAAGTTAAAGCCTAGGTCCACAGTGTTTAATGACAGCAACAATAGGAAATAAGAAGCATGTCTTACTCGTTCCTTTTCCTTGACGATTGATCTCCATCCTTGACGGAAATGTTATCATGGTCGCTGGTATTTTCCATCTCCCTAACTCCATTCCTATCAGAGTCCAATTGTCGCTCTCTTTCCCAACCCTGATCATGGTTCCTGCTCGGTCCTTGCTCTTCATCTTCTAAACCTCTATCTTGATAACGATCTCTATCCAAGAAATGGTCTCTTACTTGATCGAAATCACGTGCACTCTCATATCCTCTATCCCTTTCTTGATCATCCTCTTGATCATCCTCAAGGGATAGGCCACGGTCCCGCTCTCTTGACCTGTCATTGTACCGATCCCTATACCGGTCCCTATCATGATCATAATCCCTTTCAATATAACTATCTCTATCCCAGTTCCTGCCCCTATCAACATTCCTCCGGAAACCTTCTCTCTCCCTACCAAAACTTAATCTTGCACCTCTGCTCCTCACTTGATTCACTCTGATAATTCTTCCGTCAACAGTCTAATTCACAGCTCAAAAAAATTCACTCTAGGTATGAGATAATAAACTAATCACAGATACCATAATAACATACCTATTTAAATTCAATCATAACGATTTAAAATTAAATTAAATTAAATTATTAGAAAAACTAATTTTACATACCCTTCCATCCATCTCATTGATGGCATGGATTGCGGACCGAGGGTTTCTGAAAGTAACAAATCCATAGCATTTTCCTCTGGTCGCAGCATCATTGATAATCTATAAATTGAATATTTGAAAGAAGCAGCAGACGAGGTCAAGAAAACCCCAATTGCTTAAAACCCTAAAAAGTAAAATGGAGACGAAAGATACAGAAGGAATGGAACCTGACCTTAACGGCAATGACGGAACCGTATAACTCAAAAACTCTGCTAACGCTACCCTCCGTGGCATCGTACGGAAGGCCTCCAACGTAGACGGAGCAGTCGTCGTCTATAGTCATCTCTCTCGGTCTAACTCTTCCAGGCTCCAGCTTCCAATTTCTTTGCTTTTTCTTCGCAAGATGACTAACGACATGTCGTTCACCGTAAATTCCCTACACCGGACGCGTCCCAAACGACGCCCTATGAAATTAAACGACGCCCTTATTGTGCAAATTGATTTCAAACCTTGCATAGATTTCCCAGGGCTCGGCCCCGTCAAATTAAACGACGCGTTCATGTTCAACTTTCATACACGAAATTAACAAATGGGAATAACAGGAAATTGAATGGCTGAAATGACTTGATGTATTGACTTTATTTTTTTTAGGAGAGTTAATCCCGCGATTCTCGATTACAAAATAATAAAAATAAATATCATTAAATCATAATATTAATAATAAATACATACTCTTAAAACTACAAGAAATTCCGTTCGGAATTTTTCAATAGGTTGGAAGGGAGTCACATGCGCTAAAGCCCGGGTCACCTCAAGGGCTGCGATATGCTCCAACCCACCGAAAATTAATTGGTGAAAGCAAAGTCATTTTAACGCTAATGTGTATAGCCCTTCTCATAATTTTTTTACCTTTAAATAAAAGAAATAATAAATTATTAGATATTGCGTGATATATTATCCATAAAAAAAGAAATTTGTTATAATTTAAATATTTTATATTGTATTGCATGATTAAAAATTTACAATTTAAGTATTATTTACTATTTTCATGCATAAAATATTTATTTTACCTATATATATTTTTTAATAACAAAAATTCACTTCTATCGTCAAAATTTAATAATTATAAATTTTACATTAAAATTTGATCGATCACATTTTTTATTCATGAATTTGTGCTTACGATCTTTCTTCGTAATTTGCCCTTTTTAACCGTCGATTGACTAGTTTTTTAAACGATTACGTTGATGCGTATCTATTCTAGCCATTGTATCTACGTGGATGTTTCCTAAATAAAAGGTCGACATCATGGCGAATGCGTTGTGGGACTGGCATGTTGATGGTTCATGATCACATAACGTGGACCTTCAATTCAAGAGTCGCCCTCCGCACCAGTAAAATTGACCTCAGAAAGATCGTAAAAAGATCATAAATCGGGAGGTGAGATCGTTGTCAACACGTGGGAGGTAACTAACACGTGAATATGCTGGCCCCCAGCCCCTGGCATGGGTTACGTGGTGGTCCATTTGAAAGAGAAATGAAAAGTGGGCCACTAGGCCCACTTCCCACAATTTGCTTTGGAGGTTCCATAACGGGATCACGTGAAACCAAAACACCAGGCCAAAACAGTGGGCCTGTACGGCTCTGCTGGACTGACCCGCCCGTTTTAACGGTTCCTCAACCGCTCGGCTAAGTGGCTCCTTCAGGCTTCACCCCTCCAACTTCAAATTTATTTTCTTTTTCAATTTTCCATAATATTTAATAAATCTGTATACTTTATATAATTTAACTCTAATGGAAAAAACTTAAATGGACAGTTTTTTTTATTAAAAGAGATAATATTGTATATCATAATTAGAAATGGTATAATTATATTATCACAATTAAACTATGACAATAAGATCCACGAGCCAAAATGACAATATTAGTGCAGACAAAGTCGTACTAACAACTAACAAATTCGTATTACTAAAATTATACAAAATTACAAATCAAACCCACAAAACTCAAAACAATCAAAACTCTAATAGTGTTTATAGCCCTAAACAAACTACCATCCACGAAAAGAAGCAGGCAATGTCGTCAAACTCATCACATCTGTTCTTGAAGAATTGAAAAGTATAACGGATATGAGAAATGCTTGATTTCAAACAATCAAATTGCGTATAAAAGCAAATAAATGACAAAAAAAAATCCTAATATAACTGCTGTAATAAAAAAAAAATAGCGAGAGATATTACGGCAAAATTCCTACAATATCAACGTAGAAGATTTGAAAAAAAAAAATAGCAAAATAATAAAATAAACAGTTTATTAAAAATGAGGAGTATGTACGCAGGCCATGTCAAATGATCCGATAATTTGATTAGTGAAAAATGGTTGGGTATGAGTCAGCGAAGGCCCCTTTGGATATCAGGGGTGGCTAAAGGCAGAAGCAGTACATGGTGTCATGTGTGTGAGCCCCGTTTTGATTGTGCCTTTTCCCATTCTTAGCAAACCCCACATGCACCCATCTACAATTTGCATGATTCATTAACACCAACACTCACTCTCGATAGATGCACTTATTTGGTAAATTGTATTGCAATCAACGGCTCAAATCGAAGCCAACAATGCATTGCACAAGCCTAGGGTGGTGTTTGTGCATTTAAGATGCTATGCTTCAAAAGTTGGATCCCCTACATCCTATGCTTCATCATGGCCCCCACCCATCCTCCATGTCTATATTTTTAGTAACTCTCAGTTCTCACTTTCTTGCGTAAATTATAAGTTCAGAGTTCGCGAACCACGATGACTGATTCTCTACGCATGATGCATAATTGATCTTATCCCTTTCCAATTTCATTTATGTTTTGAAATCTTTTTTTTTTTTTGTGGATTATCTAAAAGTGAAAAACTCAGAAACGACAGTTATTATCTACCTTAATCTCTTAAATACCCAAATGATATCATTCTATCACGTACTCACGTCCCAATTTCATTATCTGCAAGTTACAGATACATTATAATTATGAATATACTTAAGTTATACACGAGGGCATGTACTTAAAATTATAGTGAGTTCTCTGAAGTTTCGTAATGTGTAATTTGTAAAGCCACATCTCTATCAATGTTCATGTAGAGAAACCATAAAGAATTGGTCTCTTCCTTTTCCACGGAGTTGGTGATGAGTTAAATCCTGTAATTGATATTTCCTTTGAAAATGACATCTCTTGATGTAATTCGCATAATGCGAAGGGTCCGTTTGGATTGGCAAAACGTGAATTCCACTTGCATTTTTTCTGCCGTTTTGACAAATTAGGAAAAGAAAAAAAAAGACATGATGAAGCACGATTACAGTTCCGAATCCCCGAATCATTAAAATTAAGACAAAGAAAAAACTAATCATCGAGAAAATTAGCTTTGAATTTTGTGACACCAAACGGGTAGGCATAATTATTAGTGTTTGGTTGCAGGTAGCAGTCGATAGGCTAGACCTAGCACAAAATAGGCTGATAGTGTCGTGTAGATTGGACCCGATCAAACGGTCCCCGTTACGGCAAACGTCAGCTACCATTGTGCTTTCTTTTTCCAGTTTCTTTTATTTAATACATGCTCCTCTTATTTTTCTTTTTCTACAAAATCAATATTGGAGGCATGGAAGAACAGTATCTTACAGATATGATATCAACAGATTCCATTCACGAAGAACAGTGTTACAAATAAGTGATCCGATTAATTAAATGTTAACATAATATTTCAAACTTAAATGTTGCTGGTGACGTGGCGGAGGATCCAATTTTCTGATGGAACATCAAGCGCGGCCAACATCAAGTGGCTCTTAGAAGTACTTTTTGCACTGTATAGCATTATGTCGTACATTTTACCGTGCCTATCGACACGAGAGGATATAGATAGTTGCATTCATGGACGGTGGATCAAGTTTTTACCATACTGGAAGCATTTCTCTCGATAATTAAAGTAGAAACATGACTAAAGGGCAAGAAATAACTCGTGACAATTAAAAAAGTTTTAAGGAAAAAACAAAAAGGTAATTAAAGTGAAATTTAGACATGATTCGGAATATTCTGATTAACAATCCCAACTGGATGATTGGGAATGGCGGTTGCGTCGGCCGCGGGCATGACCTGCCAAGCCGATGCCGCGATGAGAGGGCGGCTGTGCCAGCCAAGTGTCAGGCACCCTTCGTTCTCTTCCACTCGGTACCCTTCCGCCGAAAATAGAGTCAAAAGCATACTCGCCTGCTTAAAGGCATTGGATCCTAAATGTAGAGGCCTGAACCCGGCTTCTCCGAGCCGGGTCCTCCACTTACCAAGTGGTTCGTGTCTCTCGACTCGAGCCGACCCCTCACAGCACACCACGTTGCATATCTCCCGCTGTATGTACATCTCTGCTAAGGCCTTCTCCGGCTGCATCGCGCAAGCCTCCAGCGAGTCGAACATGGTCGAGTAGTAGTACAACGCCTCTGTGAACCGGTCCAAGAAACCGGGTTTGTTATGGTCCGCTTCTTGCTCCACAACCGTCACGATCTTTGGGTTCAAGTTCCGGATCCAACCTAGCATCATCTCAATTGGCGAATTTCGATTCGGGTCGGATCCGAGTAAGCGATGTAGCTGCATGATTGAGTTCACTGCCACCGCTTCTTTCGGGCTGACCTGGAGCATCCACGGCTTCACATCCTCGAGCCTTGAAGCCGCCACGCCTCGAAAGGCGAAACGGACGTTGACTGACCTAGCCAACTCGGCGAGTCGAAGACCGATTTCTCTGAGCGAGTCTCGTCCGTCAGGTGACGGGGGCCCAATGCCAGTCAGACGAAGCAACGGGGGCCCACCGGGCCGTAGAGCGAGGGCTTGTATAAGCGCAGGCCATTGCAAGCCGTGCATTAAGTTGAAGTCGATGACGTGGACGCAATCGTGGCCGTGGAAGGCTTCGAGGATGGCTTGATTGGCGGTAAAGTGCGCAAATTTGAGATAGGGGCAAACCTCGTAGAAGTAATGATAGAGAAGCTCGTTCTCGTGAGCCGAGCCGGAAGCCGCGCCGACACTCTGCCGCGTGAAGACACAGCGACTGAGAGCGTCGATGAAGTAGCCAGCGACCTTACCGATGCCGCAACCGGTGTTGACACGCGCGAGAAGGGCCTGCATGGTCTCGATGAGCGAGCCAGCCAATGCGAAGTCGCCGCGCTGCACTGATTCGGCGCACGTGACAAGCAAGTGGACCAGCCTAATACCTGAATCTTCTTCCATGGCGGTGACGCCAGTGAGCTGATGATTTTGCTGAGGCGCTGAAGCAGCGACGGAATTGTCGGTCCAGATGTCGCTTTGGAGGGCCGCTGGATTGGTGATGGCGTCGGGGAAATCGAGATCCGACGGAAGAGAGATGAGGGGCTGGTTGTTGAACTCGGAGAGGAGCGAGTCGACCCAGGAGGCGAGGTCAGTTGGATTGTAGAGAACGGCATCGGACGCGAGCTGGGAGAGTTCGTTGGGGGAGTTGACCATAACGGTTTCGAGTCGCTCAAGGCGCTGAGCGACATGTCGTAGGTCGGTGGAGCGGACCTTGTATCCCGCTTCCGCCAAACAACCATCGATCTCGGTAGGCGATTTGGTGACGGAGGAGGAAGAGGAGGAGCTGGCGCTGCTGCTGACGCCGGAACAAGTGGTGGAACCGTACGGCCCCATAATTACGCTAGGGTGGATTAATCAAATTGAAGGGTGGGTGTGGGTGAGAGAAGGGTAACTATAGGAGGTGGGTGTCTATGGTTTTTTGTGTTTGAGTTCCATCGGGAAGAGGATAGAGAGACACAGAGAGAGAGAGGGGGAGAGAGTGCGTCCGTGAGTGAAGTGAGGGAGCGAGTGAGTGGGAAAATTGGGTTAGAGATGGATGAAATTGGCGTAAATGAAAGGAGGAACTTTTTTATACGAGGGGAGAGAGAAAAAGAAGGGCTGACTGCTGACATGTTTTCGTGGTCCACCACCCACCAAGTGTATAGTGTATATACTGCTGACCGCTCCTATTTTACTTTATTTTTTCATTTTCATTTTCATACTATCTAAATTTTCTAAATTTAAAAATTTATTTCCACCAGAAAATTTAAAAATTTATTTCCACCATTTATCATGGATTAGTTGCAGCAGTCTTAATGCGTAGATCGCAATGGCAAATGCGTAATTACAATAACTAAATTAATTAATTGGACGTATGGGAAGATCCGGCGATGGACATGAAGAGCCGACAGTGGGTCCAAATCAGCCGGCAAGCGCAATATAAGAGAGAGTGGGTCAACTTGGCTTCAACGTCGCTGAAAACTTCACTGCCATGGCAATTACGCACAAGCTGAAGACGAATTTCCACGCTTTCTTTAATTATTGATTTTCTATCAATAATTATGGGTTTAATTAATTACATTAGGATTAGGATTACCTTTAAAAAAATTATATTTTTGCTTCGATTTGATAAGATCTATATAATTCTTAAATATTTTTCTACTTAATTACATGTGCTTGGTGCAGAGAGAATAGATGAATGGAATATAATTAAGCCCGATGAACCAAGATTCGCTGATTCCATATTAACTAGCTAGGTATTGATCTCTGTTGTTGTTACAGCTGCAGATCATAAATTATATAATCCACAAGTAAATTAATTAATGAAGCAGATTTATTAAAATACTGGTTAACCTAAGTAGGAATACGCCCTACATGCACACATTTATTCCAAATGGATCTTTTCAATTTTCAGTATATGATTGAGGAGTTTAATTTGCAATTGTTTTATTTCTCACAGATCATTCATGTATTTGGTACCAATATCTCAAATATCATATTTTTCCAATTTTTAAAATAGAGCGAGGCGTTCCTAAGTCGATTAATAAAGATCTAAAATCAAATAATTTTAATAAATAAATAAATAATATAATAAATAGTATCAAATAAATTAATTAATAGTATAATGAATGTTATCAAATAATTTAATAAATAGTATAATAAATAGCATAAGAGAGCTAGGTGGGGCTTGATGATTTTTTAAAGCTAAAATTTAATAAATAAATAATATAATGAATAGTATCAATTAATTGTAGAATAAAATTATAAATAAATAAATTACATTAGAAATCATAAATTTTGAAAATATAATTTTTTTTGTTAATTTTATTATACAACATTTTATATTTTTTAATTTATTATCTTTATTTTAATTAATTATTATATTAAGTAAATATTTAATAAATAAAATAACATATATAACTATATATATATATATATAAAAGTAAATCCATCTAGTGGCTTAACTAATATACCGAACAATTTATCACCTTTAAGAACCCTAAGTGCCCCTTAAACAAACTAAATAGCCGCCATTTTGAACAGTTAATTTTTCAAAGTTCGACTTTCCATGTGTACATGAAGACTATATGTGAATATGTATCGTATACAAACCGCATTTTATAAACTACTTGCTTAATTAATTCCTATTATCACTTGATTGGGTCAAATCCGCAAGTTCATCTTCGATGTTCCCCTTAGCGATCGCTTTTATCATCGACCCTAATTAATAATTAAAAATCACTAGCCCCTTTTAAAATGAATTATCTCTTAATCTCCACAGAGTCATTGGGTGTATTGAGAGGTACATTTTGAGTTAATTATTAAACCACCTAATTAGCATAAGAATTATACAATATTAAGCATCACTAATGCTCTCTTATGCACATAATGACATCAATGATTGGCTCCCAATAGCAAAAACTCCTCAAATGGGGGTCCTCTTCGATGAATGTGAGATGAGAAAGTACCCTTCCCATACTCTCAATAATTATTAATCTTCTGAAAATTTAAGCTTCAAGAGTGAAAGAAAATCTTCTCTAATGTCAAAAGCCCTACAAGTACAAAGTTTGATTAATCATTTCATACTTGCACTTGAGATTCACCATCAATATTTTTTTTTTCTTTTTACGTGACTTAATTTCTATATGGATGAGTATGATTTACTAATAACCACAAGGTACTTTCAGCGAATATCAAACTCTTGTCAATTAGAAATTAGAAAATTCACCATCTGAAGTAACAATTTATCAATTATACCACATTTTGTGGTTCACATTCGATAGTTTTAAAATGATGTTTGAAGACAGACAATGGTCGTTTATGTTGGCTTACAAATATTGCTTGTGCCCATGAAGGGGCCTCATCAAAATCAAACAGATTAAGGGTTTCATAGATTTTTTTTTTTCATTGAAAAAGAAAAACTATCTAGAGCACGGCTGCATATTGTGTATCAAGAACTTGTGGAAAAAGCAGGAGAATCGTACAACTAACTTCTGGGTTTATAACTGGTTTTATTTTCACTTTTAAATTAACATTGTTGTGTTCCTGCATGCGATTTATTGTATTTATCTATAAAAAGAAAAGGAAAAATATGAATGCACCTTGTTATAGGTCCCCTACATTGACAGTAACTTTATTATAGTTGCGGTCATTTTTATGCCGAATATTCCACATCGACATGACATGTGTCCTATCAAGACACTAAAGAGATGTCATTGTACAATATATTATCGTGTTTTTTAATTACGTGATAATCAAGACAATGAAAGATTAAATTTTGATCCACAACTTGGGTATTAATTAAAGATTGATCAGACGAGGATTTTTTTATTTTTTTTTATAAAAAAAATTGACAACTAATAACTAATGTGTATTTGGGGTTAGAAAGATCCACATACACATTACAATATATCTCAAAATTGAGTGTTGGAGGTCGATTACCCGTTGCCTAGTCACCAAATAACGCGTGTCCTTTTTCGTAACCTATTAACTAGAAGAGTAGCAGGTCTTTCGTTCGTACGGCACATGTGTGGTATCGGCCAAAGGTTCTCCGACGGTCAAATAAGTAACTTTATTCGTAAGAGAAACGAAAAATAATAAGTTTGACAGAGTAATAGTAAATAGTAAATATTTGTTACCTTTATTAGAAAATGTGTACCTCATGTATGGGTAAGTGGGATGTTCGATTCTCATAATTTCGATGTGGGACAAATGATCATCGATTTGCTTGCTGACACGTATTACGCAGATCGAAGGTGGAAGTGTTCCCACGTGTCATCCTGTCTTAGACCCATTGTTGGGGCTATATGGGGATATGGACCTGGGTCGTGCTTGGTGTTTGGGTTTTAGGTATACGGTTCAGTGAGTCTAGTCAGATATGGTGTCAACATTAAGAATCAACGATCAATGTACACTGGAAAATGAGAAGATCCGCACAGGTGTTACAATGCATTTCGAACTCATAACTATCCATGAAGAACTTACGAACGCCATAATCATTGGACCAAAACATTGGGTATGAACATCTAAATTCAAGTGCGTAAATGATCTCGGAAAATAAAACTACCACTTTTTGTTTTTTTTTTTTATTGTGGAGCAGCTGCAACATCTGATCTGCGCACGCTGGTGTTTGTAAGCAGACAAAACTCAAGCAAAATAGGGAAATGGCAATGGCCATTGAAAAGCTCAACGAGTCAAATTCTAGACATGCATGCGCCTCTTCATAATTCTTAGGACTGTGAACTTCGTGGCCATCAAGGCAAAATCACTGTATAATATTTCAACACTGTGTACAATAAGATTATCGAAATTTACAAACCATTAAAATTAATATATTTATAATATATAAGTTAATATCAAAAAATGCTTACTTCAAAAATAATTCTTAATTATATATACTTATTGATTATTCACGGTATAAAATTTGTCAAATTTAAATATAATTTGTGAATTAGAATCAGAGAATATTAGAAATTTATGCAAGAACTCGCTTTTAACTTTTTTAATTAAAGCAAGTATACTTATCACTCCTTCAAAGGTCATCCACCAAAGGTTTATGGTTAAAAAAAAAGGCAATTATTGGGGGAGGGAGTGGGAAGGTAGATGATTCAAAATTTTTGCATGAAATGTGCAAAAAGCTTTACCTAGTATATATTGGCGTGGGGTTGAGATCCATTAGAATCTAGATTATGGAGATTTTTGGGGACCATTTCTCAAGCCAAAAAGGCTCTATATATAACTAAGAATCTAAGATCACTAGGGGTTTTAGTTATGAGTGTGTGTTATATATGCTTACATTCATTTAGGGGGTGTTGATTTATATAAATAATTACAGAGCTGTTTATATAATTAATTTTTATATATTTAGCAAATTCTTATCGATTCACATTAACTTTTTATAGAGTCAAAAATGAAATTGTATAGAATTTTGTATTAATATTTACGAGTTTGATAAATTTTTACAGAAATCTAGATTGAGTGTTATAGAATTTGATAGTTTTTATTTTATTTTAATTTTTTATAAGAAATTTGAAGAGTTTTATAAACATATCATAATAATTTAATCAATTATTTTTGAAATAAAAATTATAAGCAAGTAATAGTTTTATATAAAAAAATCAATATATATATATATATATATGAAGAAAAAAAAAGATCATTAACACCAAAAGGCTAACAATCAATGAAAGGTTAGCCATCATTGTGATGACATTTGATAATTTGACACTTTTAAAAATAGTTGGTTCTCTAGATAATGATCATAAATTCATAATTGATGTTTAGGTCCTAGCTAGTTAGAACTATACGATACAGATATTTCCAAAAGGCTAAAGAAAATGAGTATATATAAAAATATGAGTGTATATATATACATTTGCTCACGAACTCAGCAATATCCTTCTTCATTCCTGGCCACCAGTAATGGTTCCGGAGGGTACGGTACATCTTTGTACCTCCCGGATGCATAGCATAGGCCGAACTGTGGGCCTCCTCAAGAATCTCGGCCCGTAACTCTGCCACTGCAGGTACGCACAAACGGCCCAATTTCACCAGTGCTCCATCGTCTCGGATGGTAAAATCCTGCCTGCCATCCGCATCGACTTCAATTCTGTAAATACAGAGTATCGGATCCTGAAGTTGTGCTTCGATGATCCGATCAATCAGTACTGGTCGCACATGGAAGCTGGCCAACAAAGCTCCATGCGCATCCGTACCCAAAATAATTCCCGTCTTCCGGAGTTCTACCAGCAAGGGAAGATACACCATCCCCAGGTGTGCAATAGTTCCCGCAGATTTCCTGCTGAGTGCATCCGCCACCACATTGGCCTTACCCGGATGGTACTCGATCGTACAGTCATAGTCCTTCAGTAGCTCCAACCATCTCCGTTGTCTCATGTTGAGCTCCTTCTGAGTGAATAAGTATTTAAGACTCTGGTGGTCGGTGTATATTCGACACGTTGCGCCGAACAGATAATGTCTCCAGATCTTGAGAGCATGAACCACCGCCGCCAACTCCAAATCATGGGTAGGGTAGTTCAACTCATGAGTCTTCAGCTGCCGGGATGCATAGGCGATAACCTTGCCAGTTTGCATCAACACGCAGCCCAACCCTTGCAGTGAAGCATCACTGAAAACTACAAACTCTCCACTGTCGTCCGGCAATGCAAGGACAGGTGCAGTGGTCAATCGATCCTTCAACTCTTGAAAGCTCCGATCGCACTGCTCGTCCCAGATAAACTTTACTCCTTTCCGAGTCAGATGAGTCAATGGTGCAGCAATTTTGGAGAAACCCTCCACGAATCTCCGGTAGTAACCTGCTAATCCGACGAAACTCCGCACCTCGGTCACCGTTGTCGGTCTAGCCCAGTTGGTCACCGCTTCTGTTTTCTGGGGATCCACGCAAATCCCATCCGTCGATATCACGTGTCCCAGAAAACCAATACTGCTCAGCCAAAACTGACACTTGCTCAGCTTGGCATACAATTGTTCTTGTCTCAGTTTCTCCAAGACCAACCGTAGATGTTCTTCATGTGCACGGGCACTCCTCGAGTATACCAAAATATCATCGATGAACACAATCACGAACTTATCCAGGTAGGGTCGGAAGACCCGGTTCATCAGATCCATGAATGCTGCTGGAGCATTCGTCAAACCAAATGGCATAACAAGGAACTCGTAGTGCCCGTAGCGGGTTCGAAAAGCAGTTTTCGGAATATCCTCCTCCGAAATCCTCAGTTGGTGATACCCAGACCGCAAATCAATTTTCGAGAAGCACTGAGCTCCCCGCAACTGGTCGAAAAGGTCATCGATCCTGGGTAGAGGATACTGGTTCCTCAATGTCACCTTGTTGAGTTGTCGATAATCAATACATAAACGGAGACTTCCTTCCTTCTTCTTCACGAACAACACCGGTGCTCCCCACGGTGAAGTACTCGGTCGGACATATCCCAAATCTACCAACTCCTGTAATTGAGTCTTGAGTTCTCGTAACTCGGCCGGCGCCATCCGGTATGGTGCCTGGGATATAGGTCGGGTACCCGGAAGTAGTTCAATAGTAAACTCAATCTCCCGCGATGGTGGCAATCCAGGTAAGTCTTCCGGGAATACATCCGGAAACTCACAGACCACCGGTATTTCGTCGATAACCGGAGTATCGACCCGTTCCGACACGACATGCGCCAGATAACCCTGGCATCCCTTCCGTAGAAGTTTGGTAGCAGTAAGTGACGAAATCACTTCAGGAGGCGAACCAACACGTTCCCCCTGAAAGATAACTTCCGGCAAACCCGGGCTCCGCAAAATTACTTGCTTGCTACAGCAGTCGATGAGCGATCCGTGCTCCGACAGCCAATCCATCCCTAGGATTATATCGAAGTCGTGGATATCCAGAATAATTAAGTCTGCTGGTAAATCCACATCCTCAATTCTTACCGGGCACCTCCGAATCACCTGATTCACAAGGTACACGGTACCCATCGGGGTGCCAACACCCATTTCGCAATCTAAGGCTGATACCACACAATCAAGCAAACCAGCACAACTCTTCGAAATAAAAGAATGTGTAGCCCCCGCATCCATCAATACACGTACAAGAAAATTAAAGATATGTAGTGTACCTGTGACCACGCCTGGAGCAGTCCTCGCCTGCTGCTGGGTCATTGCAAACACTTGGGCCCTCGGCCCTCCGTTCCGTCCGCGCCCGCGCGCGCCACGTCCAGCACCACGGTCGCCTCCCTGACCGCGACCTCCGTTAGTGTGGGACGCCGTGCTCTGCACCACACTCGAGCCCCCAGCGTCGTTGTTTTTGGACAACTGCGGACAATCGCAGGCATAGTGGCCTTCCTCTCCGCAAGCAAAACAAGTTACTGGCCTTGGCCTGCCCGAATGCCCACCAGATGCACCACTCCAAGATGAGTGCTGCCCAGAGTTGTGTCCAGATCCTCTGCCCTGAGAGCCTCCACGTCGACCCGACCAGCCACGACCCTTGAAGGATGAGGGTGCTCCCCTGTAGCTCCCTCCCCTGTTGTTCTTCCGGCCCGATGGCCCATGGTGTGGGCGATCCTGACGTCGCCCCTCCCCCGAAGGTTGTCGTGATTGGTGTGCCGCCAGACTGGCCTCGACACGCACTGCTGCGTCGACCATATCCCTCAGAGAAGCATGAGTGGTAGCAGTCACACTGGCCCGGATCTCCCCTCGGAGTCCAAGCTCAAACCGCTGGCATTTGTCCTCCTCCGTGCTTACGAATGAGGCAGCGAACCGGGAAAGTCTCCCGAATGTTTGCTCGTAGTCTGAAACAGACATGTCACCCTGCTCCAGCCGCAGGAATTCCGCCTCCCGCGCCGCGCGAAAGGATCGCGGGTAGTACTGGTCCAGAAACCTGGAACGAAAAGCTTCCCAGGTAGTGGTATGGACTGACCACCCGGACATTTCGAGTCCATGCCACCACTGGTAGGCTCCTCCCTCCAGTAAGAAGGCCGCTAGAGTCACTCGTTCGCCCGGAGGGCAGTGCATCACCGAGAAGATCCTCTCCCACTTGGTGATCCAGTCGTGAGCATCCTCGGGGTTTGATCCCCCGCAGAAAGGAGTGGCTCCCAAACGTTGAGCCCTTTCGATGCTCGCGCATTCCATCTCTCTTTCTAGATCCTCGTCCGTTCGAGTATGCGGAATTCTCCTAGGAGGCATAACCAACTGTCAAGAGGCATAGATCAGAAAACAATATTCTTAAAAGTCGAAAAGTAACTAGTACTAATCGCTAGTCTAGCATGCAGACCAATACCCTAGTACTGACCACAACCTAGTGCTCTGATACCAAGCTGACAGGACCCGCCCCGATCCCACAGGGACCACAAGGGGACGTGCCCTGCTCCCGTCTGACACCCAATAATTCATACCAATTTTAACCTCAAAACATTTTAAAGCATAAATAACCAAAATAAAGTCACACATAAAATCCGAATTAAACGAATGTCAGACAAGGGATATAATCCAAAATTACAAATTTGCGAGCACGACTCTAAAGAAATCCTGCAGGTACACCGCCCAGCAGGGGTTCAGGTACGCAGAAGTAGATCTATGCCTCAGCCTCTGGTTCCTCCTCTACCTCAGTTTCCCGACCTGGAGGGGTTATCAAAACAGTAAGGGTGAGTGGACCGAAACACAAGTTTATGAAATCGTTTGATAAGTAAAACATATAATTTACCCCTCCGTTTTCCAAACATGCGTGCAACATAATTCCAAAATCATAAACCATATAATATGAACCATAAGGCATATAATAAAACCATAACCATAATTTTAGTTGCTGCACTATACACTCCAATCCCGACATCCCTGATGTCTGACGTCCCTGACGTCCAATAAGGTCACAATCACATGGCTACGCGTGCCACTCGGGTCTCAATTCCGAGTTCAATCCCCGAACCCCGTTCGGGTACAGCATCCCCGATGCTTAGCGTCATAGACGCTGGACGTACTAGACGTCCGTGACCTCTCCGGGGTACCTCATCCGGAGGAGACAATACAATATGGAAGGATCTATACAGTGCAGTAACAAATACATTTTATTGATATCCACATGCAAACATATATATACATAGATAGAATCCGAACCAATCATTCAGTTTCATCGGACGGGTCTCAAGCCCAAATACCGTGAAACGTGCCATAACCATATTTCCCATATTATCAAAACCATCATTGTTTTAGCATGTGAATAAGTATAATAAAACCAGAAAACATTTATGCACACAAGGGTTTAAGAAAATGGCCCACTCACAGTACAATCCTGCTAGAAACCGAATGTATACCCTCGTCCTGATACAAATGTACAATCCCTGTCAAGTCCAAGTATTCGTAAAGGTCAAATTAAACCCCCAACATTCAACCATGAAAGCCTAGGTCGAAACCGACCCGGGAAAGCCGCCCGAACGCGCTTCCCAAGGCAATAAACCTTATTTTGACCAACTTAAGGATCTCCGATCGACCCGAAACCACCGCCATTGGATCCGGATCGTCGAAACCTAAAGAATGGTGGTGGTCCCACCAGAAACACTGTTCACACGCGCCCCCACGCGCCGGTCAACGCGGCGGTCAACGGTGGAACAGTCCTGCTGACGTCATCGCTGACGTCACTGCTGACGTCAGCATGACGTCATGCTGACGTCATCTGACAGCTGTCAGGTCTGACATGTCAGACTCTGACAGGTGCCACGTGTCAACATCATATTGGTCCACCCTGCTGATCTGTCAGACCACGTGTCAGATCTGACATGTGCCACGTGTCAGCACGGCACTGGTCCACGTCACTGACATGTCAGTGCTGACTGTGCACTGACATGTGACACGTGTCGGCTCACGGTTGGTCCACGTCATCTGACAGACTGACAGGGTGCCACGTCAGCACCACTGTCCTCAGACGGGTTGACCCGTTTTCCTGCAACTCGGGTCGATCAGACCCGCGATCATGACCCGGTTGCCATTCCTTCATTTCTGAATCATTTTCATTCCTTCCAATTCCTAATTACTCGTCTGTGTCCCTAGATTAGTTCTATGAAATCAAATTTGAGAGAAACGGATTGAATCGAGGGCCTACCTCGAAGAACAGCTCTGGCCTCCCGTCGCCGTTCAGCCACCGCCCTGAGCTCCACCGGCCACGAGTTCGATTCCAGAAGGTCCTGGGAGTTCCTAAGGTTGATTAGGAATCATAATGGACTAAATTGAACGTGGGAAAAGGATTTATCAAAAACCTGTTTTTGAAACCGTTTCGGGTTTCCCCTGGTTCCTTCCTCGCCGCCGTCCTCCGCCGTGGTCACTGCCGCCGTTCAGTCACACCAGGAAGTCCCCCACTATGCAGACACAGTGAGTGGAAGGTTGGCTGGGAGGTTTGATCGAAATGGGCAGAATGTGCACTGCGGGTATGAATTATAAAGAAATGGAGGGAAGGAAATGGACGGCTCAGATTGAATCTCCAGATTAGATCAAGGGCTGAGATCTGATCTGGGGTTTCCAATCCAAAGGCTGAAATTTAAAGCTGATTCAAATGTTAATTAATTCAATAGTGGATCTGATCCAATCTAGCCAATGGGTGAGTGACACTTGTCACTCCCCAGGTGTCCTTCAATCAGAATTTCTGAATATAATATTCGACACGAAAACCGAGACACGAACTTCCCGAATTCACGTTTCTGACCATAACTTCCTCGTACGAAGTCCGATTTCGGCGTGCCGCCTGTCTACGGACTCAGGACGTCGAGGCCTACCCAACGGTCCTTGAGTCAACTGAAAATTAGTTGCCAAAAGAAAAGTCAACATTTTCCCCCGGAAGTCCAAATTACGGTAATGCCCCTGAACTTCCGATAGCCATAACTTTTACCCTGATCGTCCGAATCGAACGTGCCACCTGTCTATGAACTCGTGACGTCCCGAACTACGTCACGGTCATAGGTCAAAGTCCATTTAGTTCATAAATCAAAAAGTCAACCTTGACCATACCAATCACAAGGGTAAAATCGTCAAATCACACATTAAATTACAAAATGAGAATCCTCGAATTTCCGGGGTGTTACAACCTTCCCCCCTTAAGAAATTTCGTCCCGAAATTTCAAAGAAACAAATGAGGAAATTGTTCTCGCATCTGAGCCTCAGGCTCCCATGTGGCTTCTTCCACATCCTGGTTTCTCCAGAGAATTTTCACGAGAGGGATCGTCCTTCGACGTAGTACCTTGTCCTTCCGATCCAAGATCTGTACTGGTTGTTCTTCAAAGCTCAAATCCTCCCGCAGTTCGACAGGTTGTTCCCCAAGTACATGAGAAGCATCACGTACATACATCCGCAACATCGATACGTGGAAAACATCGTGAACTCTAGATAGTTCTGGAGGTAGCGCCAATCTGTATGCAACTCTGCCAATTCTCTCCACGATTTCATAAGGTCCGATAAAACGCGGACTCAGTTTCCCCCGTCGGCCAAAACGGATAATCCCTTTCCACGGAGACAACTTCAGGAAGACAAAATCTCCCACTTCGAACTCCAAGTCTCGAATCCGTCGGTCGGCATAACTCTTCTGGCGATCCTGTGCCACCCTCAATCTTTCCTTGATCACGCGAACAGTTTCCATGGTTAAGTCCATTATCTCCGGCCCTACAGCCGCTCGCTCTCCTACCTCCGTCCAGCAGATAGGTGTCCTGCACTGTCGGCCATACAGTGCCTCATAAGGTGCCATCCCGATGCTTGCCTGATAGCTGTTGTTGTAAGCGAATTCCATCAATGGCAAATGAGTATCCCAAGAGTCTTGAAACTGTAGTACACATGACCTCATCATGTCCTCCAAGGTTTGAATGGTTCTCTCAGACTGTCCATCGGTCTGTGGATGGAAAGCAGTACTGAAACGTAGGTTTGTTCCCAAAGTAGCTTGCAAACTTCGCCAGAACCTGGAAGTGAAACGCGGATCACGATCGGACACGATCGATTCCGGCGTACCATGAAGTCGTATGATTTCCTTCACAAACAACTGAGCCAGTCGGTTAGGTTTATAGGTTTCCTAAACTGGCAGAAAATGGGCTGATTTGGTTAACCGATCCACGATCACCCATACTCCGTCCACTCCACTCTGAGTCCTCGGTAACTTAAAGACGAAGTCCATGGTGATGTGATCCCACTTCCACTCGGGAATCGGAAGTGGCTGCATGGCCCCATACGGTCTTTGCCGTTCCGCCTTAACCTGCTGACAGGTTAAGCATTTGCTCACGAACTCAGCAATATCCTTCTTCATTCCTGGCCACCAGTAATGGTTCCGGAGGGTACGGTACATCTTTGTACCTCCCGGATGCATAGCATAGGCCGAACTGTGGGCCTCCTCAAGAATCTCGGCCCGTAACTCTGCCACTGCAGGTACGCACAAACGGCCCAATTTCACCAGTGCTCCATCGTCTCGGATGGTAAAATCCTGTCTGCCATCCGCATCGACTTCAATTCTGTAAATACAGAGTATCGGATCCTGAAGTTGTGCTTCGATGATCCGATCAATCAGTACTGGTCGCACATGGAAGCTGGCCAACAAAGCTCCATGCGCATCCGTACCCAAAATAATTCCCGTCTTCCGGAGTTCTACCAGCAAGGGAAGATACACCATCCCCAGGTGTGCAATAGTTCCCGCAGATTTCCTGCTGAGTGCATCCGCCACCACATTGGCCTTACCCGGATGGTACTCGATCGTACAGTCATAGTCCTTCAGTAGCTCCAACCATCTCCGTTGTCTCATGTTGAGCTCCTTCTGAGTGAATAAGTATTTAAGACTCTGGTGGTCGGTGTATATTCGACACGTTGCGCCGAACAGATAATGTCTCCAGATCTTGAGAGCATGAACCACCGCCGCCAACTCCAAATCATGGGTAGGGTAGTTCAACTCATGAGTCTTCAGCTGCCGGGATGCATAGGCGATAACCTTGCCAGTTTGCATCAACACGCAGCCCAACCCTTGCAGTGAAGCATCACTGAAAACTACAAACTCTCCACTGTCGTCCGGCAATGCAAGGACAGGTGCAGTGGTCAATCGATCCTTCAACTCTTGAAAGCTCCGATCGCACTGCTCGTCCCAGATAAACTTTACTCCTTTCCGAGTCAGACGAGTCAATGGTGCAGCAATTTTGGAGAAACCCTCCACGAATCTCCGGTAGTAACCTGCTAATCCGACGAAACTCCGCACCTCGGTCACCGTTGTCGGTCTAGCCCAGTTGGTCACCGCTTCTGTTTTCTGGGGATCCACGCAAATCCCATCCGTCGATATCACGTGTCCCAGAAAACCAATACTGCTCAGCCAAAACTGACACTTGCTCAGCTTGGCATACAATTGTTCTTGTCTCAGTTTCTCCAAGACCAACCGTAGATGTTCTTCATGTGCACGGGCACTCCTCGAGTATACCAAAATATCATCGATGAACACAATCACGAACTTATCCAGGTAGGGTCGGAAGACCCGGTTCATCAGATCCATGAATGCTGCTGGAGCATTCGTCAAACCAAATGGCATAACAAGGAACTCGTAGTGCCCGTAGCGGGTTCGAAAAGCAGTTTTCGGAATATCCTCCTCCGAAATCCTCAGTTGGTGATACCCAGACCGCAAATCAATTTTCGAGAAGCACTGAGCTCCCCGCAACTGGTCGAAAAGGTCATCGATCCTGGGTAGAGGATACTGGTTCCTCAATGTCACCTTGTTGAGTTGTCGATAATCAATACATAAACGGAGACTTCCTTCCTTCTTCTTCACGAACAACACCGGTGCTCCCCACGGTGAAGTACTCGGTCGGACATATCCCAAATCTACCAACTCCTGTAATTGAGTCTTGAGTTCTCGTAACTCGGCCGGCGCCATCCGGTATGGTGCCTGGGATATAGGTCGGGTACCCGGAAGTAGTTCAATAGTAAACTCAATCTCCCGCGATGGTGGCAATCCAGGTAAGTCTTCCGGGAATACATCCGGAAACTCACAGACCACCGGTATTTCGTCGATAACCGGAGTATCGACCCGTTCCGACACGACATGCGCCAGATAACCCTGGCATCCCTTCCGTAGAAGTTTGGTAGCAGTAAGTGACGAAATCACTTCAGGAGGCGAACCAACACGTTCCCCCTGAAAGATAACTTCCGGCAAACCCGGGCTCCGCAAAATTACTTGCTTGCTACAGCAGTCGATGAGCGATCCGTGCTCCGACAGCCAATCCATCCCTAGGATTATATCGAAGTCGTGGATATCCAGAATAATTAAGTCTGCTGGTAAATCCACATCCTCAATTCTTACCGGGCACCTCCGAATCACCTGATTCACAAGGTACACGGTACCCATCGGGGTGCCAACACCCATTTCGCAATCTAAGGCTGATACCACACAATCAAGCAAACCAGCACAACTCTTCGAAATAAAAGAATGTGTAGCCCCCGCATCCATCAATACACGTACAAGAAAATTAAAGATATGTAGTGTACCTGTGACCACGCCTGGAGCAGTCCTCGCCTGCTGCTGGGTCATTGCAAACACTTGGGCCCTCGGCCCTCCGTTCCGTCCGCGCCCGCGCGCGCCACGTCCAGCACCACGGTCGCCTCCCTGACCGCGACCTCCGTTAGTGTGGGACGCCGTGCTCTGCACCACACTCGAGCCCCCAGCGTCGTTGTTTTTGGACAACTGCGGACAATCGCAGGCATAGTGGCCTTCCTCTCCGCAAGCAAAACAAGTTACTGGCCTTGGCCTGCCCGAATGCCCACCAGATGCACCACTCCAAGATGAGTGCTGCCCAGAGTTGTGTCCAGATCCTCTGCCCTGAGAGCCTCCACGTCGACCCGACCAGCCACGACCCTTGAAGGATGAGGGTGCTCCCCTGTAGCTCCCTCCCCTGTTGTTCTTCCGGCCCGATGGCCCATGGTGTGGGCGATCCTGACGTCGCCCCTCCCCCGAAGGTTGTCGTGATTGGTGTGCCGCCAGACTGGCCTCGACACGCACTGCTGCGTCGACCATATCCCTCAGAGAAGCATGAGTGGTAGCAGTCACACTGGCCCGGATCTCCCCTCGGAGTCCAAGCTCAAACCGCTGGCATTTGTCCTCCTCCGTGCTTACGAATGAGGCAGCGAACCGGGAAAGTCTCCCGAATGTTTGCTCGTAGTCTGAAACAGACATGTCACCCTGCTCCAGCCGCAGGAATTCCGCCTCCCGCGCCGCGCGAAAGGATCGCGGGTAGTACTGGTCCAGAAACCTGGAACGAAAAGCTTCCCAGGTAGTGGTATGGACTGACCACCCGGACATTTCGAGTCCATGCCACCACTGGTAGGCTCCTCCCTCCAGTAAGAAGGCCGCCAGAGTCACTCGTTCGCCCGGAGGGCAGTGCATCACCGAGAAGATCCTCTCCCACTTGGTGATCCAGTCGTGAGCATCCTCGGGGCTTGATCCCCCGCAGAAAGGAGTGGCTCCCAAACGTTGAGCCCTTTCGATGCTCGCGCATTCCATCTCTCTTTCTAGATCCTCGTCCGTTCGAGTATGCGGAATTCTCCTAGGAGGCATAACCAACTGTCAAGAGGCATAGATCAGAAAACAATATTCTTAAAAGTCGAAAAGTAACTAGTACTAATCGCTAGTCTAGCATGCAGACCAATACCCTAGTACTGACCACAACCTAGTGCTCTGATACCAAGCTGACAGGACCCGCCCCGATCCCACAGGGACCACAAGGGGACGTGCCCTGCTCCCGTCTGACACCCAATAATTCATACCAATTTTAACCTCAAAACATTTTAAAGCATAAATAACCAAAATAAAGTCACACATAAAATCCGAATTAAACGAATGTCAGACAAGGGATATAATCCAAAATTACAAATTTGCGAGCACGACTCTAAAGAAATCCTGCAGGTACACCGCCCAGCAGGGGTTCAGGTACGCAGAAGTAGATCTATGCCTCAGCCTCTGGTTCCTCCTCTACCTCAGTTTCCCGACCTGGAGGGGTTATCAAAACAGTAAGGGTGAGTGGACCAAAACACAAGTTTATGAAATCGTTTGATAAGTAAAACATATAATTTACCCCTCCGTTTTCCAAACATGCGTGCAACATAATTCCAAAATCATAAACCATATAATATGAACCATAAGGCATATAATAAAACCATAACCATAATTTTAGTTGCTGCACTATACACTCCAATCCCGACATCCCTGATGTCTGACGTCCCTGACGTCCAATAAGGTCACAATCACATGGCTACGCGTGCCACTCGGGTCTCAATTCCGAGTTCAATCCCCGAACCCCGTTCGGGTACAGCATCCCCGATGCTTAGCGTCATAGACGCTGGACGTACTAGACGTCCGTGACCTCTCCGGGGTACCTCATCCGGAGGAGACAATACAATATGGAAGGATCTATACAGTGCAGTAACAAATACATTTTATTGATATCCACATGCAAACATATATATACATAGATAGAATCCGAACCAATCATTCAGTTTCATCGGACGGGTCTCAAGCCCAAATACCGTGAAACGTGCCATAACCATATTTCCCATATTATCAAAACCATCATTGTTTTAGCATGTGAATAAGTATAATAAAACCAGAAAACATTTATGCACACAAGGGTTTAAGAAAATGGCCCACTCACAGTACAATCCTGCTAGAAACCGAACGTATACCCTCGTCCTGATACAAATGTACAATCCCTGTCAAGTCCAAGTATTCGTAAAGGTCAAATTAAACCCCCAACATTCAACCATGAAAGCCTAGGTCGAAACCGACCCGGGAAAGCCGCCCGAACGCGCTTCCCAAGGCAATAAACCTTATTTTGACCAACTTAAGGATCTCCGATCGACCCGAAACCACCGCCATTGGATCCGGATCGTCGAAACCTAAAGAATGGTGGTGGTCCCACCAGAAACACTGTTCACACGCGCCCCCACGCGCCGGTCAACGCGGCGGTCAACGGTGGAACAGTCCTGCTGACGTCATCGCTGACGTCACTGCTGACGTCAGCATGACGTCATGCTGACGTCATCTGACAGCTGTCAGGTCTGACATGTCAGACTCTGACAGGTGCCACGTGTCAACATCCTTTTGGTCCACCCTGCTGATCTGTCAGACCACGTGTCAGATCTGACATGTGCCACGTGTCAGCACGGCACTGGTCCACGTCACTGACATGTCAGTGACACGTGGCAGTCCCTGACTGGTCCACGTCACTGACATGTCAGTGCTGACTGTGCACTGACATGTGACACGTGTCGGCTCACGGTTGGTCCACGTCATCTGACAGACTGACAGGGTGCCACGTCAGCACCACTGTCCTCAGACGGGTTGACCCGTTTTCCTGCAACTCGGGTCGATCAGACCCGCGATCATGACCCGGTTGCCATTCCTTCATTTCTGAATCATTTTCATTCCTTCCAATTCCTAATTACTCGTCTGTGTCCCTAGATTAGTTCTATGAAATCAAATTTGAGAGAAACGGATTGAATCGAGGGCCTACCTCGAAGAACAGCTCTGGCCTCCCGTCGCCGTTCAGCCACCGCCCTGAGCTCCACCGGCCACGAGTTCGATTCCAGAAGGTCCTGGGAGTTCCTAAGGTTGATTAGGAATCATAATGGACTAAATTGAACGTGGGAAAAGGATTTATCAAAAACCTGTTTTTGAAACCGTTTCGGGTTTCCCCTGGTTCCTTCCTCGCCGCCGTCCTCCGCCGTGGTCACTGTCGCCGTTCAGTCACACCAGGAAGTCCCCCACTATGCAGACACAGTGAGTGGAAGGTTGGCTGGGAGGTTTGATCGAAATGGGCAGAATGTGCACTGCGGGTATGAATTATAAAGAAATGGAGGGAAGGAAATGGACGGCTCAGATTGAATCTCCAGATTAGATCAAGGGCTGAGATCTGATCTGGGGTTTCCAATCCAAAGGCTGAAATTTAAAGCTGATTCAAATGTTAATTAATTCAATAGTGGATCTGATCCAATCTAGCCAATGGGTGAGTGACACTTGTCACTCCCCAGGTGTCCTTCAATCAGAATTTCTGAATATAATATTCGACACGAAAACCGAGACACGAACTTCCCGAATTCACGTTTCTGACCATAACTTCCTCGTACGAAGTCCGATTTCGGCGTGCCGCCTGTCTACGGACTCAGGACGTCGAGGCCTACCCAACGGTCCTTGAGTCAACTGAAAATTAGTTGCCAAAAGAAAAGTCAACATTTTCCCCCGGAAGTCCAAATTACGGTAATGCCCCTGAACTTCCGATAGCCATAACTTTTACCCTGATCGTCCGAATCGAACGTGCCACCTGTCTATGAACTCGTGACGTCCCGAACTACGTCACGGTCATAGGTCAAAGTCCATTTAGTTCATAAATCAAAAAGTCAACCTTGACCATACCAATCACAAGGGTAAAATCGTCAAATCACACATTAAATTACAAAATGAGAATCCTCGAATTTCCGGGGTGTTACAGTTTCTCCAAGTTTCGGCCTGGTTATTGTGAGTCTTTAGGCTATTTGGTTGGTGGTTTTGTCCCTTTAATATAATTTGTGATTTGTCACCCAAAAAAAAAAGCATGCTAATGCAGCCCTCATAGTCATAGCCGTATGTCTCAATTACTCATACAAAAACCTCAATTCCAAATTTTCAAATTGTCATAACTAAAAAAAAAAAAATCAAATTTCCAAAGTCAAAACTCTTCATTCAATTTATATTTAAAACTAATATTAGAAAGTAATACTTTGTGCTTGGAAGATTTAATAGTAGATAAGTATAATAAAATTTTGAAGAAAAAAAAAATTGTGAGATGAATTTGAAAAAAGAAAAAAAAATGCTGAAATGAGATGTATAGTTTGTTGATGCCTACTTTTCACTTTGATTTTGAACTTTTGAGGTTAATATAATATTATTTAATTATGTGTTCATTTTTGTTTCTTTCTAAAACCTAAGTTAATTGGGCTAAATATGTATTATTAAATAGGCAAGCCCAATAATAATCAAGAGAGATACTCCGGGTGGGAAGGGCTATAGCCCTTCCAATCCAAAGCAGCCCCATCCCTGCAAGCATAGTGCTGATGGTGACGGTGGCGCTGCGGTTGCGGGGCGACGGCTGTGTGGAAGGAGTGAGTCTCATATGCAGAAAAATAGGGACCAGAGCATTCCTGTGACTCTGAGAACATGTTGTGTTTGGGACAGACATCTATTGGGTGTGTCCCATTTCCGTTGTTTTTGCTGACGCAATCACGTTATTGCACCCTTCACAGCATAATCATGGAGATCCCATAATCATGTATCAAATAGTTATTAGTCGGCTAACCAACTAATTATCGATTATGTGGGTGATTTGATACTGGTATTTTCCACGTAATATATTGAATCTCTAGAATTTCTATAAATAAATAAAAATTATTTAATCTCTAGCGAAAAGCAAACAAATGATTGATTATGGCCATATTCTTATTTTTAAGATAATATTTGTAGCTTATTTTGATGATAGGTATTTGTTGCTTATTTTAATGATAGGTATTTTTTCGCATATCATATTTTAATAATATGTATATTTTTTGTATCATTCTTTTAATTTATTAAAACTTATTAGCTCAAATGCACCATGAACTCATAAATTAGTCACATTTAGCACCTTAAATTTGTTATTGTTTCACTTAGCATCTTGAAACATTCGAGCTGACCCACTCAGCTTAATTTCTGTTACAACTGTTTCTTTTTCACGTTAAAGTGTATATATGACGGTTACATAGGTTAAAATATAGTAAATTAATAAAGCGTAATTGTGGAATTTCCTAATAATGAACTTTCAATAGTTTTCTTCTCTTACGTCTCCGTCATCAAACTCCATCTTCATCTCACTTTCTGGGTTCCTCTCAATTTTCAGTTTTTATGCCATCAGCATCAATTTTTGCATGCTCAATTAAAATTGTCGAATGTTTGTATCTTTTGTTTGTTTGGTTGACTAATTATTAGAAATTGGCAATTTTGTTCCTAATCTTGCTGAAGAAATGTTTGTTCTTAGATCTGCATAGATCTCCATTTCAGAATATCCATCTCTTATTTTTTTTCTCTTTCTTTTTTTCCATCACCATCAACCTGAGTATCCTGGGCTTGCTCTGTGCTGTTCAAAACCATTGACGCAAATCACCAATATAATCAAAGACAAGCAAAGCAAACCCAAAGTAGAAAAAGAAATGATTTTGATTTGAATGATATAATCATATAACGAAGGCATGAACTTGCTGAAGGAGATCGCCATGGGTTTGGAAAGAAGCAACACGCACACTCTCACATGCCCAATTTATGAACCAATCTATCTCAATCCACAATTTAATTACAAGCGCAAAATTAATCGCAACCCATAATTCAAAAAAGAAAAGAGAGCATCAGAGTCATCAACATTATTATCCTCCACCGGACCCATCTGTGGCTTCCACCTCCGCTGGCGACTGTGGGAAAAGTTCGAGTAAGATGTGGGAAGATGAAGTACACTAGGCAGGATGGACGAGCTTCTCGCGGTGTTAGGGGTGCAAGGTGAAGTCGTCGGACATGGTGGAGGTGGCCCAGAAGCTTGAACATAAACTAATGCAGAACCAAGCCTGTCAATTTAAGCTCTCCCTTTAAACTTTCAAGGATCTCTCAACCATTAGAGTAGACTCCTACCAAAATTTGGGCAATCTCTCCCTTTACATAGGTTACTTACATCGATTCACTCGTAAGAAATTCCATACCGATAACATCAAAGGCATCAAAGGCTCGTCTTAGATTGTAAATCTTTGAATAATGTTACACATGACTCAGCAGAGGTTACAAACTAAACTTCTCACACACAAAATATATTGCCAAGTAACAGTCTTTATTCCTCATTATCTTCCCCGTAAAACAAATTGATTAAAAAATAATCAAAATATATGTCCTCTAACAGTGCCTGGTCAACTTCTGTCATATTTTTCAGCTTTTCTTCAGGCCCCTTTTTTTCCTAGAGCTTGGCTGAAATATTTATGCACAAGAAAACTCTTACTCATAAACAAAATAAAAAAAAAACCCAACTCTTTTTCGTCACTCATTTTCCCATCTATATAATCTTTCTGTTAATTTTGTATCACATAACTTAATTTTAATTTGGGTTTCTTATTATTCTTTCTATTACTTGTGTGTGAAACTATGGATAATAGTGTTGATGCAATGCTCTACCTGGTAGGGGAAGAAGATGGGGCAAGTATGGAGGGGAGGGTTATCGAGCAAGAAGAAGGACTAATTATATGATATAAATAATATTTTTATAAAATAAAAAAATTAATTTCCCAATCATCAAATACGTAGAGTCTTACATGGCAAAAATGTGTCAGCGTATAAAAAATCTCAATTTTACCCTTACTTTTTACGGCCACTTAGCATATGTGATAGAAATAGAGCTAAGTGGTTCAACTTGGTCGTTTTAGGGTTCTAAGTGAAGCAATAACGAGTTCAGGGTGCAAAGTGTTACTAATGTGTAATGTGCGAGTTTCAGATGCATTTAAGCTAATAAGCCATTTATTAAATTGTTTTTGTACATATGTCATAATGAGATTTGTTTATTCTCTCTAAATTATTATTTCAAGATCATCTACATACAAAATAATAAAATCGAAATTCTTTTAGCCATTCTTAAAGACAATTTCGGTAACAATATATTGAACTCTTCATGACGAACCGTCCATTCAACTGGTACATATGAATGTCTAAACGATCTTCAATTTCATTGATTTTTTTAGTAAATAATCTTAAAAGGATTATTCAGGGAGTTAAACGATTGTGATTATATATATATAATTGAAAGTAATGTGCAAATATTATAGTTGGCTAACTCATGAACAAATTATCAATTATGTGGTTGATAGTACTAATATTTTCTACGTAATATGTTAAATTTCTAGCGAAAATCAAAGAAATTATTGATTATGTCACATATTATTATTTTTAGGATATTATTTGCTTCTTACTCTCGTGATAGATATTTTTTTGTACCACTATTTCAATTTATTGAGTTGTTTTTGTGTATATATATATCATAATGATAACTGTTTATTTTATAAATTATCATTTCATATTTTCCCATAAAAAAAACTAACTAGATAAGAGATTTGGTTTAGCAATTCATATGTCTAAAAAAAATCAACGATTTCGTTAATAACCATCGTCCATTCAATTGATACATATATGAATGGCTAAAAGATCTTTAATGTGGTTGTTTTTGTGTGTGTAAATAATTTTGAAATAATGATTTAAGAGTTGAACGGTTTCGATTATCATACATATATAATATACAATGAAACTTATATAAATTGAAAAGGGTGATACCACCAAAGAAGGTATTCTTATTTTTAATATAATCATTAATTCGTTAGCATCTTGCATCTAGCATCGAATTGTTGATTATGTGTCGATATTAGATTATAAAACTGTAAGAGCATCCACATCAAACTAGCTAAATTTTTGTGAAAATTTATTTTAAAATGATCCAAAAGTTATAACTAGCTAGCTAGTTTTTACAGTTACTAAAATCGAACTCTCTATATTTTCACCAACATTAAGTATTAAATTATTATTATTATTCAAATTTGAATATATAACAACATAATTTGCCTACAATGGTTAATTTTTAACCTAGTTTTTTGTAAGCTCAAATAAACATGTTTATTTTGGATGTAAAATCGATCCAACTCATAATTCGAGCAATTCATTACATATATATCTAGTTTTTTTATCGATTCAAATATATATGTCAATTTTAACAGTGAAATTAGATAGAAATGATCCAGAGCCAAATGCAATAACTAAAATTTCAAATGAGAATCCATCTCAAAAGTAAATGAGAATAAAAACCCTAAACTTCAAGTCTTTATTTGTGAGACGATATCTGGGGTGAAAAATATTTTTTTACCTCTAAGAAAATAAGGAGCATTATTTTGCTTAATGTTATTACCGTAGTTTATGATAAAGCTTCCAATTTTTCCTTCTTTCTCTTTTCTTCTTAACTATTGAATGAGTTAAAATTATCATACCCAAACTCTATTTACGTTAACTTGGCGTTCCTGATCGTCACCTCAAAGCGAAACATCAAAACCTTTATTTCCCAAATACCAAAAAAAAAAAAAATCAAACTTTTCACAATCTTATACGAAAAGTCTGGGTCAATTAATGACCCACGAACATAATTTGGAAATTTTCTTTAAACTTTGGATAAACCATAAAAATTTAGAGCTTGTTAATACAAATAATGAATTTTGGGAATGAAAAAGAGAGTTTGTGAATAATATAGGATGAAGAGTATGAAAGAGAGATGATAGAGAAATAATACGAAGAAATAGCTTGCGAGAGACCGTTAACTATTAGTAACTAGTCCCAATAGAGGATGAAGAGTATGAAGGAGAGATGAGAGAGAAACGAGATAAAGAAATAGCTCTCGAGCGTCAACTAACTACTAATAAATAGTTCCAATAAAAAAGGTAAAAATTTATATTAAATTTATCTAATTTACCGGCTTTTTAGTTAAATTTATCTAAAAATTTAATTTAACAACTTTGCCGATAGGACTCTAATAGAGTGACATCAAATGATTTAAAAAACTTATGCTTATGATGACCGTCGGTTATTTAATCATTTGACCATATATCTAAGTTGTTTACAAACCGAATCAAATATAATCGTTTCCGTGTGAACAAGGTTTGAATCGGTGTATGTTGTGCATCATCATTTGCTGGATAAGATTTGAGGTTTCAGAATTTTGTTTTTGAAACTATTTATGATAAACAAATACTTGATGTATTTATATCGGAAAGGGAATGACAATTGAGAATTGACAAGTGATCGGGATTGACAAATCACGGACGTGTCACCACCACAAAACCCTAATCCAAGACTTTGATGAGTAGCCTGCGTAGGTTCTTCGTAGATTCTCCATATATTCTCTGGTTCATTGTTTTGACATTGGCCACCGAACTAACGGCAGAAACTGGCTGCTCAGTTTCGAGGCAAAGAGATGAACATTATCACCAAAAAAATGAGTTATTGTGATGGAACAAAGGCAAGGAAAGGCAAGGAGCAGAAGACGAGGCCAACAGACATGTCATGTCATGTCATGTCGTATCAACGGTCAAATAGTCACCACAATTTGTTGCTAAAATAGCATTATCCTCCATCAACAAACCAATCTCACCGCATTAAACCACTTTTCTCTTCCAACAATCCAATCTTTCACAACAAACCCTCCGCCAACTGCACCGCGGCTGCCTACCACCAAAAACCCAACTGAGCAATGAGCAACACCCATATCTCACATTACTGAACAAATGCCCTTCCATTTCCAACTACTTCGAACTGGGCTCTTCTTCAACTACCAGTAAAGTTGTCACCTTTGCCGCTCTGCAAGGGTGGGGAAGTCTCGGTTATGCCCGTCTAGTGCTAATCCAGATCCCCAATCCCACGACTTATAATTGCAATTCGGTAATTCGAGGGTACACCAACAAGGGTTTGCACCAAGACGCCATTTTTTTCTACCAAAGAAATGGTACACCAACAAGGGTTTGCACCAAGACGCCATTTTTTTCTACCAAAGAAATGGTTTTGCAAGGTTGGGTACCTGAGAGGTTCACATTCCCGTCTTTATTCAAGTCGTGTGGGGATTTATGTGTGGGAAAACAGCTGCATTGTCACTCCACCAAGTTGGGTTTCGCTTTGGATTCGTTCATTCAGAACACTTTGATGAATATGTATCCGAATTGCGGGTGCAATTTGGTTTCCGCACGCAAGGTGCTCGATAAAATGACTGAGAAGAGTGGTTTGTTGGGCGACCCTGTTTGACGCTTATGTGCGGTGGGATCAACATGTTGAAGCTTTGAAACTATTTGATAAGATGGAGAGTCAAAATGTGGATCCAAATGAGGTTACTTTGGTTAATGTTTTGAGTGCTTGTGCAAAGGCAAGGGATTTCGACATGTCCGAAAGAGTGCACCGGTACATTGACGAGTATGGCTTTGGAAACCATTTGAAACTCAACAAAGCACTTTTGGATGTTCATTGCAAGTGTGGATGTGTGTCTCTTGCTCACGATTTGTTTGACAAAATGCCCGATAAGAACTTGTTCAGTTGGAACATCATGATCAATGGACATGTTGAGGAAAGTACTACGACGAAGCATTTTCACTCCTGTGAAATGCAAGCAAAAGGAGAAAAGGGGAACAAGGTGACTATGGTGAGTTTATTGCTTGCTTGCAGCCATTTGGGTTCCCTAGAGGTTGGGAAGTGGTCACATGCCTACATTGAAAACGAGAAGATTGAAATGGATGTGCCCTCGGGACGGCCCTCGTTAACATGTATGCAAAATGTGGGAGTATGGACATTGCATCTGAAGTTTTTTGGAAACTTCCCGACAAGGATATCAGGACATGGACCGCTTTGATTTCTGGCTTCGCCATGTCCGGACAAGGTGACAAGGCTTTGGTTCATTTCCATGAGATGCAAATGGGTGGGATAAAGCCAGACGCTATAACCTTTGTTGGTGCATTGGCTACTTGTAGCCATGCCGGCTTTGTGGATGAAGGAATCGCACATTTTAACTCAATGCACGAAGGTACGGCATTCAGCCGATCATTGAACATTACGGGGGTATGGTTGACATGTTAGGGCGCTCAGGTCGGATAGAGGAAGCAGAGAAATGGGTACCGGATCCTTTTGTATTGGGCTGGGCTTCTTGCCGCGTGCAGAGTCCACGGCAACGTTGAGGCTGCAGAGAGGGTGGCTCAGAAGCGTCTGGAGCTTGATCAAGACGATGATGGTGCGTAGGTGGTTCTATTGAACTTATACAGCTCTATGAAAAAATGGGACGAGACCAAAAGAATTCGAGAACTCATGAGAGAAGGGAATGTGAGGAAAACTCCTCGTTGCAGTTAGACAGAGGAGAAGGGAGTTGTTCACGAGTTTGTTAAGGGTGACTCGTCTCACGCAGGATCTTCGAACATATACGAAATGCTGGAGGATCTGATCAGCCGGTTAAAGAAAGCAGGCTATGTGCCGGAGAAGTCAGAGGTGTTGCTAAATATAGATGGAGAAGAGAAAGAGACTGCATTTAGCCTTCACAGTGAGAAGCTGGCAATTTCATTTCGGCTCATCAGCACAAAACCAGGGACGACAATAGAGTTGTGAATAACCTCCGTGATTGCAGTGATTGCCACACTGCAACGAAGATCATCTCCAGAGTTTACGACAGAGAAATAATCGCGCGGGACAGGAATCGATTTCATCGGTTTAAGGATGGATCTTGTTCTTGTAAGTATTTCTGGTGATGTAGGTTTTACTTTAAGAAAGATCAAAATTCTTGTCTATTTTAATCAAAGCATCCCCAAAATGGCAGATGCTGCACGTTCTAAAGCATCTGAAGTATCGCTGCACTACATTTAAAGACACAACAAATAAAATGATAGGTTTTTTATTTAAAAGACAGGATAAGGAATCAGAAGTTCCTTAACCAACACGATATGTAGAAGATGACTGGACAAGTATTACTGGATTTAACGGAACAAATTTATTTCAGTAAGAGAAACAAGAATTTAGCAGATGACACTGTCTAGAGAAAAGAAAAAAAAAAAGGAAAACCCATGAATTTTTTTTGGCATACATCATATTCTTGGTTCTAGTACAGTACTATAATAGAAATAAATTAGGCATCAAACAATTTCCACACAAGAATATCGGCATTGCCATTAAACGCTGGTGAAAACGTCAGTTGAAGTGCTGTAAGATCGAAATTATAACATAGTACTTGTTCAGACCAAAATACATAAATTTTCCTGAATTACTAAATGCTAAAGATAAAAACCACGGACGATTGCTTCAGCAGTGGCTCTAAAAAATGACAATGCAAGAATGGAATTCTCATATAGAAGTATGTTTACCAGAAACTGCCCTTCCTGTGTTTTCTTCCGAAAACTCATCGTCATCATTTTCACTGAGAGGCTGCTTAGACACTGTTGATTCTCTCTGTGATGGAGCACTGGGAGCTCCAGTTACCGACTGCTGATAAAGAACACCACCTACAATTGTTAAAAGGAGGCAGAGCAGACCAAAAGGACTGGCATGCTTGTCCCAAATCAGCACATTGATGGCAACTGTAAGAAACTTATTAACAACACCAGTCACAGTAAATGCTGTTGCGGTAATTGCCTTCCTTGCTGCAAATCCGAAGAAACTGATGAGCAATCCAAACACACAGGACAGTGACACCGCGAAAAGTGCACCAGGTTCAAAGAAATTCGCAGCATTCGATCCCAAAGCAGCAAACACCTCAGCATACTCTCCCGTAATGATCCAAAACGGTGGAGCCATCATCAGCGACAACAGATTGTTGTACAAGACAAAACCCCAGGTATTCAGCCCAAGATTCGTGACCATATGCTTAATATAAACCATCTCAGTTGTAATGGTCACCAAATATGCAAATGCCCATGAATATGCAGTCAATGTGAAACCCGAATCAGTGGCCACATAGCCAACAGCTCCACCCAAAATGATCAACAACGACACGAAGGTAAGCTTAGACGGGATTGGCTGTTTCCTAAATGCAGTGTCCGCTAGAGCAACCAAAAGGGGCGTACAGGATCTAAACACTATAAAGGTATCCACATTGGCATGGCGGAGAAGATTGGTGTTGGTAAAGATTGCAAGGTAAAACACAAGGGCGGCAGGAAAAAACTTTTTGGCAGTCTGGAATGTGAAGGGATCATGGTGCAAAAATCCAGACTTTCCCAGAGCCCAAACTCCTAAAGCAGAAGTGAGGTATTGCAGTGCGGTCAAAAGGCCAGGGTAATTGAATTTGGTTATGGCAAACTTGTTTATCACAGCTAACAAACTAGAGCAAAGTGCATAGCCAATCACGAGACTGCTCGTAGCGAAGTAGGGCTTAGAGGAATCAACCCTAATTGTAGACATTGTGAAATCTAGCAGATAGTCAAAAGTTACAAGAGCTAAAAATTACAGTGAAATGATACCCTAAGAAAGGTAAGTGAATGAAAATGAAGAGGTGAGAGCTTCATAGAGAAATCTAAGACATGGGTATGGGAGAGTAGCCGATCTACTATATAGGGCAAGAAATTAACAGATAAAACGAAGATGTATTGGATTAAAATGTATAGATAGAGAAGAAATTGTACATCACCGACACGTAGAAAAGGACGGATCTTGTCATCTTGAAGCAAAACAAAGCAGAGGACGGCCTTAATGCGGCGGCTGCGATCTCAGAGAGAGCCTAGAGAGCCAAGCGAGGCGAAATGGGGAGGAGGAGAGAGAGAGAGCTTTTGCAGTACGGAGGAAGAGAGTTATGGACGAATTGAATTTCTATGGCGTCCAATGGGACAGGACGATGGCGTAACTATGGTGGCGTTGATTTGTCTCAATTTTATTATATATCTTATATCCAAAAACACTATTATCAACCGTGTTCTTCCAATTTTACCTTCTTCTTTTTTATCTCTCCTTTGTGAACAGTGAGCTTCGCCCTCGAGACTTTTTCACTTCCTCCTTTTATTATTATTATTATTTTTTAATTCAATTAGAGCTTCGTTAATAAGAAAGGAGGAAATACATTGGGAGGCTGCACCAGAGTCAGTACTTGAAGCCTCATTAAAACTCTAATCATAAAACTCAAATAGTCTAAAAGAAATTCGATATAAAAAAAAGAGTACCCCAAACAAAACCAAGAGAAAACATCAATTATCCATCAATGTCCCTAGCTAATAGTGGTGTCAACCAAGGGAGAAACATAGAACCCCAACCTGTTCGTTCATGAGTTCGTCTCCCCCTCTCGTGCAAGGTGGTGGGCAACAAGGTTCACAGTTTGGGACACACAAGCAAGAGACTCAAGAGGAATCCGGATAGCCTCCATTTTGGATTAAACCTCCCGAGCTAACAACCCCACCGGTGTCCAAAAATGCTGAGCTTTATTTGATGACACTAACTACACATTCTGCAACTGCAACCACTATACTTGTAGAAGACCATGAACGATCACCTCAATCTCAGTGGTAACCACAGATCCACCTGGAGGTCCTGACCCGGATAAGCTAGTCACCATCACGCCAATTGAGTCCTTGAGCACCCCTACTCCCCATTGAAAGGTGCCATACTGACCGCAACATCACAAATAAGTTTTCAAGTCCCCTCCAAAAGCTTAACCTGTCAGGACCCGTCCCAATCCCCCCGGGATTAATGCAGGACGTCCCTGATCCCGTCTGACACAGAATGTCAAACAAGGGAAATTCCGACTTTAGCTCTCTCGGGCTTCAGAGTACGCCAGGATCTGGAGGAGGTATGTGATATCTCGGTCTCTACTACAGTCCACATCCACGATCAACCTGAAGGGCAGTCAAAACATTTAAAAGCTGTGAGTGGACAAAGCAAATCATTTAATAAAAACATTTTATCGAAGACATTTGTACCCTTCACTAAAAAGTATGCACGCATTCGAAAACCATTTACAGAACCATCAGGGCCTTAGCCCAAAATCGTAAATGAAATACACGGGCCACTGCCCAAATCCATGTGGGACTCAGCCCAAAACTTGTGCACATCACATATCATATAGTATATACATATAAAACACATAACCAACCTGTCACGGTTTCTAAAGCTACGAGCGTGCTACCCGGGTTCTCAAGCCCAAGTCTCTTAGGGTCCACCCAGGTCAATGTCCGTAGATCACTAACCCTGCCTGAGGTTATGATCCAAGCCCTCCTGAGAGTAAGGTACCCAACGAGGGCGACTCCACTCAGTTAGTTCTCCGTGAATACTCCGGGGTCCACCCAGGCCAACGACCCTCCCCAGAGGAGACATTCCAAATAAGGAAGGTATATGAATATATATATATATATATATAAGGAAAACATCCTTAAAATCTTTCAACGGATTCATGTCCGGTCCCCATAAACCGTCATGAACCATAAAAACCTTTCAAGGGTTCATGCCGGTCCCCATAAACCTGGAAATCCATTTAGGGTCCCCGACCCGAAAACATAAACGTAAAATAACTGGGTCGCGTGCCCGAACACATGACTCAACTGGGCATCGTGCCCGATGACAGGACCCATACACAGGACCCATCCCAATCCCCCCCGGGATTAACGCGGGATGACCTTGCTCCCGTCTGACACGATGTAACGACCCGTCCCAAATTTCATGATTAGATTAGTGACTAATCACGATTAGTGAGGCTAATCCGTGATTAGTAGAGCGAAATCGGACGAACGATGCGAAATGACCATTTTGCCCCTGGTGGTGGCAAAACGTTGACTTTTCAATCGGGCGGTCAAATGGACTTTGACCGATGACCGTGACGTAGTTCGTGACGTCACGAGTTCATAGACAGGTGGCACGTTCAATTCCGACGTTCATAGAAGAAGTTATGACGTTCGGAAGCCCAAGGGCATTTTGGTAATTTGGGTGAATAGGAGGTCAAATGTTGACTTTTTGACCGGGAGGTCCGATGGCCGAGGGCCGAAGACCGTTACGTAGATAAGGACGATACGAATCCATAAGCAGGCGGCACACTGAAATCGGACTTCGAACGGGAGAGTTATGGGTCACGGAAGTTCGATTTCACTATGCACGAACTTCGAGACGGGGACGTTTTGGCGAAATCTGATTGGGTAGATATTTTAGTGGGTCCCATGGATGAGTGACAAGTGTCACTCATCCTATTGGTCAATACCCTTAATTTGTGGATCTAATTAATAAAATATTATTATTTTAATTATTTTATAATTAATTCTAACAACTATTAATCCTAACCATCCATTTCAACCCTACCTTTTAATCCTCACCCTTCATCTCTCATTCTCTCATCTGATCATCTCCTTCTCCCTTCTCTTCCACGGCATCACCTTCATCATTCTTCTTTGTTCTTCACACCCGAAACCCCCCTTCACCATTTTCTTCATTTTCTCCAAAACAGCACACACACATACCACCATTCCCTAGGAGATAAAATGACCGTGAGGAGGTGGTGAGAGGCTGAGGATGGCAAGCCACGGCCGGGGACGGTGGAGGACACGGCGGAGGAGAAACCGTGAGGTAAGAAAATATTTCAAATTTTGAAATTGAGTTTTGTTAGTTGTTATTCGATTCTAAGGTTTAGGTTAGGTTGCTGGTAGCCCTAGGAGTCGAATAGGATTAGTTTTGGGGATGGGGATGGCCTGGAACGGCCGTGAACGGCGGAGGAATGTACGGCCGCCATGGCCAAACTCGAAGGTACGGTTTTCGATGTTTTTCTTCCGTTTTAAGGTCATAGGACTGTAGGTTAGGATTAGAGGATGAAAATGGGACAAACGGGAAGCATTTTGGTGGTCGGACGGCGGAGAACCGGCCGGGTCAAGTCGCGGGTCACGGCGACCCGGTTGCAGGGTTCGGGTCGACCCGTCGAGCGGTTGAAGGTGGTGACGTGGCGTGATGACGTGGCACCTGTCAGGTTGTCAGGTGACGTGGACCACTCATCAGCCGACACGTGTCACATGTCAGTGCACAGTCAGTACTGACATGTCAGTGACGTGGCCCAATCAGGGGCTGACACGTGGCACTGACGTGGACCAGTGCCGTGATGACACGTGGCACATGTCAGACTGCCACGTGGCACTGACAGTACAGTGACGTGGACCAATGGGAGCATGACACATGGCACCTGTCAGAGTCTGACATGTCAGACCTGACAGCTGTCAGATGACGTCAGCAGGTACTGTAGCAGGCGCGTGAAGCCCACGCGCAGCCACTTCAGGCGGCGCGTGAGGGCGCGTGGCAGGGAATCTGGGGAAGGTTCCAACATACGAAATCTTCTATTCGATGTAACGAACATTTTGAGACTGGTTTCGTGTCGATCGGACACCGTCTCGATATGTTTCGGGGCATCGGAAGGTTTAGGTTCGGGATTAAAAATAGTTAAAAATACGGGAAAATTACGGGGCTTTGGTAGGAGGTTAATTAAGTAGTTAGTAACCTTCTATTACGATTTGGACAGGTTTGGGAGTCCCGGTGACGGTGATCGGCTCGGAGAGCCGTATGGCACGCAAATCGAGGCGGCAGCTCGGACGGTCTGTGAGTGAACCTTGTTTTCTAAATTGGTGCATGCATAAATGTTTATTATATGTTTTATTACTTGTTTGATGATGCCATGGGTGCATTTGTATGTGGTTACGTATAAGCACGTATTTCGAGGTTTCGGCCTTATACGGTGCTTATACGGGTCTGTATTTCTTTATTGATTTAAATGAACTGAATTTGGATTTCAAAATGATAAACTCGGGTATGAGACCCATTTGGTTTTGTCTCGGGCATATGACCTCAGATTCCGGGCACGGTGCCCAGTTGGTGTCCTATGTTCGGGTACGAGACCCAGTCACTTTACGGTTTTGATTTCAGGTCAGGGAACCTTAAATGGATTCCCAGGTTCATGACGGTTTATGGGAACCGGCATGAACCCTTGTTATGGTATCATGGTTCATGACGGTTTATGGGAACCGGCATGAACCCTTGTTGGTTATTACGGTACATGACGGTTTATGGGAACCGGCATGTTACCTGGTTATGTTATTACGGTACATGACGGTTTATGGGAACCGGCATGTTACCTGATTATGGATATTATGGATCATGACGGTTCAGGGGAACCGGTCATGAATGTTTATGTTATGTATATATATGTTCGTCTACCTTCCTTTACTTCTATTATCTCCTCCGGGGAGGGTCGTTGGCCTGGGTGGACCCCGGAGTAGTCACGGAGTACCGACTGAGTGGAGTCACCCCCCAGTTGGGTTCCTTACTCTCAGGAAGGCTATGATTACTATTACCTCGGGTAGGGTCAGTGGTCTACGGACATTGATCTTGACTTTGAGAAGACTCGGATTGAGACCTGGGTAGCATGCGCGTGGCTTTGGATACCGTGACAGGATTGGTTGTGTGACTTATATATATGTATGTGATGGATATATGATATATGATATGTGGTGTGTACAGGTGTGCACAGGATTTGGGCAGTGGCCCGTATGGTCGTTTTTATTGTGGTCCTTTCGACCTTAGTTTATATCTGCTTTGGGCTTAGTCCCACATATGGTTTGTTTTGGATAAATGGTTTTCGAATGCATGCATGCTTTTTAGTGGAGGGTACAAATGTCTTCTCGTTAAAATGTTTTTATAAACTCTTGTTTTGTCCACTCACAGTTTTTAATGTTTTGACTGCCCTTCAGGTTGACATCGGATGTGGACTGTAGCAGAGACCGAGATATCACATACCTCCTCCGGATCCTGGCGTACTCTGATAGCCCGGGAGGGCAAAGGTCGGAAATATCCCTTGTCTGACACTTCGTGTCAGACGGGAGCAGGGTCATCCCGCACTAATCCCGGGGGGGATTGGGATGGGTCCTGTCAACGTGGTATCAGAGCGGGGTTGTCTCTATTCGAGCAACCGTGTAGCTTTTGGGGTATGTACGCAGGTTGAGGATGTGATATCTCATTGGGCTGCAGTCCGTGGTCAACCTGATTGTCGGGGTGCCGGTACGATAGTTAGTAGGATTGGCAAGCCTTGGTTCGGCACTCGATGCCGGGGTTGCCATGGTTCTGTCAGGGTTAGCAGTGGACGACTGGTTAGGAGTTGTGACCATTAGATGGTCAGATTATGTTGAGTTAAATGGATTTACTGCAGTTGGCAGTTAGCAACCGGATTCGAGGAATCCGAGTTGGATTGTTGGTAGGATTGGATTGACGTCTTTACGATGTCGGACCGCAGGGTCGGTCAGATTGTTGATTTTACTGCTTTTCGCAGGTGGGTTCAGAGGAACTCTAGGTGTGATCGTGGAACCCTACCGTATGTGTATGGTTCGGAAATGGGAGTTGACGAGTGGTTTGACTTGGACGACTATTCAGATTTGGATTCGTTAGTCGGTCTAGTCATGTCAGCTTGTGTTGGGACTGCACTTCGCAGTCAGGGTTGTACGTATCGGTTAGACCGAGTTGGTTGTCGTGCTACTTCAGTTGTGGGTTGGTGCAACTAAGGTCGCGGGTGACCTGGTAGACGACATTGGGATAGTCAAGTTGCGACTGGTTGGAGTTTGGTTGGACAGGTTACCAGGGTTGGTACTTGTCGATGGAATCCCTGAGTGGGATACAGAGTAGTTAGTACGGGCGATTGATTCCGTTGGATACGGAGTCTGGATATAGCGATGTCTGGTAGTTAGGTCTGCACGAGTGTGGGGCAGGCGCTACTACCGAGAGTGGTTATAGTTACTATTGTTGGGGATCGAGGATGTTCAGGGGACGTTTCCTTTTCTCGTATGAGTTGTCAGGATGACTGTACTCATAATTGTTGGGTACGAAGGAGGCAGAGTTTCTCCTCTTCGAACAGAGGTACGGGGTCGTCGTTCGGTATGAGCGGAGATCCAGGATTATCTGATTTGCACACTTTGTGCTGATGCTGACAGGTGATGATACTGGTACTAGTGCTGGTGCTGGTGCCGGTGATCGTGATGACGATGAGTTACGGATCGGGGTGTGACTCCGTCGAGATGGGCATATGTTCGGTATCTGTGGTTCGGGAGTGGATCACGGATAGTTAGGGTACACGTGGTTGATGTCCGGGTATGTTGTTTCCAATCTGGTTGGAACTTCGAAATCGCGAGAGGTTGCGATTGAGGTGACGAGAGGAATGCGGGTTTTCCGCATTGGTATTGGGTATGTCGAAGTCGTTTGGGTGACTTTTCGGATTCTACCATGATTGATGATGGTAGATGACGTTGATGATATAGATGTTGTTGGTTGCCACTAGTACACTGATTTGTGTATTGGTTGGTGGACCCGGGATTTGTTCTGAATCATCAGGAGGAGATGAGTATATCGAAGTTAAATGACTGAGATTTCTCATTTTCTACTTGATGGCAGACGATGTTGGATTACGTGGCGTGGTGAGTGCAGCAAGTTTTGGTCGCATTCACGTAGGATGAGTTTTGATGTCATCGTGTTGGATCGTTCTTGTTTTGCCTTGGTGGAATGACAAGGATCGATACGAGGTAATCAGTGAGAACCCACAGTCTCGGCGTGTCTCGTCGTAGACTAATCTATTTAAGATGTGGGAAATGGTCTAGGACTTTGGTTGGCGAGACGATCCTCGATCGTGACGTCTATGGTCGGTTGACGTAGTGTTGGATCTGGATCGTGATTTGGGTATCCAGATAGGTGGAGAGTTTATTACTCTTACTTGGATGTTGAGTGAAGCATGATGGGACTGAACTTCTTTCCGAGGTAAATCCCATATGACTTATTACTCACCTGAGTAGTTGTCCGATGAGTAGATTTCCGACGTGGTCGGATATGGTCAGCCTTAGAGCTGTATGGGTGTTGGGATTGATTTCTCTATGAGGTCAATCTAATGTATGGTGTGTAATCGGTTGATCAGGTAACCGATAGGTTCGGTTTTGATACGTCTCTGTAGACGCGAACGATATTTCGAGTTTTGGAATCAGATTTCTAGATGACGATTTAGGATTTGATTTTAGAACTTGAAAAAGGATTTCTAGATTTGGGTTTTGGAATCGGATTCTGGGTGACGATCCAGGATTTGATTCTAGAGCTTGACTGTGGATTTTCTTTTATGGATTTGAGTTCGGAATGGTTATTCCAAATACTAGTTTACGGAATGATGATTTTGGATTCGAATTTGGGATATGATTTCTGGGTTTGGATTCGGGGTTTCTTACGAAATTGCGGATTCGAATTCGGATTTGGAAATAGATGATGGGTTGGAGTTTCGATTTGTCTAGTCCAGGATTGGATAAATGGACTCCATAGTAGAAACGTGATTGGCTATGACCTAGGTGGTTGTAGTCTGATTGATGGGTAGATGTACGTACCTTGTACGTTGTTCGAGGTACGATACTAGGCAGACATGTCGTGTCAGGTGACGGTATATAGGTTATACCGGTAGTATGTTAGTAAGCGTGTTGGTAGACGGATTGGTTCCGATACCATTGGATTAGTGGAGGTCGTGAACTAGACATTGGATACTGTGCAGAGGGTCATGGTATTTTTGATGGGTCTAGTTACACACAGATTGAGTGAAATGGTTTGTGGGTGAGTGTTTACCCATGGTTGAGTATGTTGGTAGTTAGTGTAACCACAAGGGGGTATAGTGTTAGTTTTTGACTGACGACTGTCAAGTGGTGACAGTTTGTCGGAGGTGTCAACGTAGATCGTTGAGTGCGGGTTGGTGACTCCCAGTGGGATCAGACGTCATGATAGGTTGGAGATTGAGGAAGGAACCGTAGAGTTGTTGTGTCAACGAAATGGTAGATCTGACAAGTGGTGTCAGTTCGGAGCGTATGACTACTGTTCTTCGATGTGGTCGAATGTAGTCGATACGACGTGAGTGTTAGTGGTACGTCTGGCGGCAGACGAGTAAGTATTATTCTGGTTAGTTGGTGTGCGAGTGTACGCGTGTTGCGAGGTAGATCGAATTATTTCCACAAGGTGGAGGTGGAATCAGGATAGTTGGAGTTTCGAGAACGAAACTAATTAAGGAGGGAAGAACGATTAGATTAGGTCGGTTGGAATTTCGGGGACGAAATTAATTAAGGAGGGAAGGTTGTAACGACCCGTCCTAAATTCCATGATTAGATTAGTGACTAATCACGATTAGTGAGGCTAATCCGTGATTAGTAGAGCGAAATCGGACGAACGATGCGAAATGACCGTTTTGCCCCCTGGTGGTGGCAAAACGTTGACTTTTCAATCGGGCGGACAAATGGACTTTGACCGATGACCGTGACGTAGTTCGTGACGTCACGAGTTCATAGACAGGTGGCACGTTCAATTCCGACGTTCGTAGAAGAAGTTATGACGTTCGGAAGCCCAAGGGCATTTTGGTAATTTGGGTGAATAGGAGGTCAAATGTTGACTTTTTGACCGGGAGGTCCGATGGCCGAGGGCCGAAGACCGTTACGTAGATAAGGACGATACGAATCCATAGGCAGGCGGCACACTGAAATCGGACTTCGAACGGGAGAGTTATGGGTCACGGAAGTTCGATTTCCCTATGCACGAACTTCGAGACGGGGACGTTTTGGCGAAATCTGATTGGGTAGATATTTTAGTGGGTCCCATGGATGAGTGACAAGTGTCACTCATCCTATTGGTCAATACCCTTAATTTGTGGATCTAATTAATAAAATATTATTATTTTAATTATTTTATAATTAATTCTAACAACTATTAATCCTAACCATCCATTTCAACCCTACCTTTTAATCCTCACCCTTCATCTCTCATTCTCTCATCTGATCATCTCTTTCTCCCTTCTCTTCCACGGCATCACCTTCATCATTCTTCTTTGTTCTTCACACCCGAAACCCCCCTTCACCATTTTCTTCATTTTCTCCAAAACAGCACACACACATACCACCATTCCCTAGGAGATAAAATGACCGTGAGGAGGTGGTGAGAGGCTGAGGATGGCAAGCCACGGCCGGGGACGGTGGAGGACACGGCGGAGGAGAAACCGTGAGGTAAGAAAATATTTCAAATTTTGAAATTGAGTTTTGTTAGTTGTTATTCGATTCTAAGGTTTAGGTTAGGTTGCTGGTAGCCCTAGGAGTCGAATAGGATTAGTTTTGGGGATGGGGATGGCCTGGAACGGCCGTGAACGGCGGAGGAATGTACGGCCGCCATGGCCAAACTCGAAGGTACGGTTTTCGATGTTTTTCTTCCGTTTTAAGGTCATAGGACTGTAGGTTAGGATTAGAGGATGAAAATGGGACAAACGGGAAGCATTTTGGTGGTCGGACGGCGGAGAACCGGCCGGGTCAAGTCGCGGGTCACGGTGACCCGGTTGCAGGGTTCGGGTCGACCTGTCGAGCGGTTGAAGGTGGTGACGTGGCGTGATGACGTGGCACCTGTCAGGTTGTCAGGTGACGTGGACCACTCATCAGCCGACACGTGTCACATGTCAGTGCACAGTCAGTACTGACATGTCAGTGACGTGGCCCAATCAAGGGCTGACACGTGGCACTGACGTGGACCAGTGCCGTGATGACACGTGGCACATGTCAGACTGCCACGTGGCACTGACAGTACAGTGACGTGGACCAATGGGAGCATGACACATGGCACCTGTCAGATGACGTCAGCAGGTACTGTAGCAGGCGCGTGAAGCCCACGCGCAGCCACTTCAGGCGGCGCGTGAGGGCGCGTGGCAGGGAATCTGGGGAAGGTTCCAACATACGAAATCTTCTATTCGATGTAACGAACATTTTGAGACTAGTTTCGTGTCGATCGGACACCGTCTCGATATGTTTCGGGGCATCGGAAGGTTTAGGTTCGGGATTAAAAATAGTTAAAAATACGGGAAAATTACGGGGCTTTGGTAGGAGGTTAATTAAGTAGTTAGTAACCTTCTATTACGATTTGGACAGGTTTGGGAGTCCCGGTGACGGTGATCGGCTCGGAGAGCCGTATGGCACGCAAATCGAGGCGGCAGCTCGGACGGTCTGCGAGTGGACCTTGTTTTCTAAATTGGTGCATGCATAAATGTTTATTATATGTTTTATTACTTGTTTGATGATGCCATGGGTGCATTTGTATGTGGTTACGTATAAGCACGTATTTCGAGGTTTCGGCCTTATACGGTGCTTATACGGGTCTGTATTTCTTTATTGATTTAAATGAACTGAATTTGGATTTCAAAATGATAAACTCGGGTATGAGACCCATTTGGTTTTGTCTCGGGCATATGACCTCAGATTCCGGGCACGGTGCCCAGTTGGTGTCCTATGTTCGGGTACGAGACCCAGTCACTTTACGGTTTTGATTTCAGGTCAGGGAACCTTAAATGGATTCCCAGGTTCATGACGGTTTATGGGAACCGGCATGAACCCTTGTTATGGTATCATGGTTCATGACAGTTTATGGGAACCGGCATGAACCCTTGTTGGTTATTACGGTACATGACGGTTTATGGGAACCGGCATGTTACCTGGTTATGTTATTACGGTACATGACGGTTTATGGGAACCGGCATGTTACCTGATTATGGATATTATGGATCATGACGGTTCAGGGGAACCGGTCATGAATGTTTATGTTATGTATATATATGTTCGTCTACCTTCCTTTACTTCTATTATCTCCTCCGGGGAGGGTCGTTGGCCTGGGTGGACCCCGGAGTAGTCACGGAGCACCGACTGAGTGGAGTCACCCCCCAGTTGGGTTCCTTACTCTCAGGAAGGCTATGATTACTATTACCTCGGGTAGGGTCAGTGGTCTACGGACATTGATCTTGACTTTGAGAAGACTCGGATTGAGACCTGGGTAGCATGCGCGTGGCTTTGGATACCGTGACAGGATTGGTTGTGTGACTTATATATATGTATGTGATGGATATATGATATATGATATGTGGTGTGTACAGGTGTGCACAGGATTTGGGCAGTGGCCCGTATGGTCGTTTTTATTGTGGTCCTTTCGACCTTAGTTTATATCTGCTTTGGGCTTAGTCCCACATATGGTTTGTTTTGGATAAATGGTTTTCGAATGCATGCATGCTTTTTAGTGGAGGGTACAAATGTCTTCTCGTTAAAATGTTTTTATAAACTCTTGTTTTGTCCACTCACAGTTTTTAATGTTTTGACTGCCCTTCAGGTTGACATCGGATGTGGACTGTAGCAGAGACCGAGATATCACATACCTCCTCCGGATCCTAGCGTACTCTGATAGCCCGGGAGGGCAAAGGTCGGAAATATCCCTTGTCTGACACTTCGTGTCAGACGGGAGCAGGGTCATCCCGCACTAATCCCGGGGGGGGATTGGGATGGGTCCTGTCACACGAAGTGTTAGACAAGGGATATTTCCGACCTTTGCCCTCCCGGGCTATCAGAGTACGCTAAGATCCAGAGGAGGCATGTGATATCTCGGTCTCTGCTACAGTCCACATCCGATGTCAACCTGAAGGGTATTAAAAACAGAAAGACTGTGAGTGGACAAAAATAAAGAGTTTATAAAAACATTTCCAGAAAAGACCTTTATACCCTTCACTAAAAAGCATGCATGCATAGTAAAATTATTTATCCAAACACATATGTTTAAACAACCATAATTAGGGTCACAACCCCAAGTTCCGTAAATACAAGTCACACGGGCTCCTGCCCAAAACCATTTACAGAAAACCATAAGATAATAACCATATGTGGGATCTCAGCCCAAATCCATTTATCATTATAAAACATAATTTCCCAAACCAATTGAAATCATGTTAATCCATTATATTTCATATCCAAGAACATGTCACGGTGAAATAAAGCTACACGTGTGCTAACCTGGGTCTCAAACCCAAGTCTCTCCAGGGTCCACCCAGGTCAAAGTCCGTAGATCTATGACCCTCCCTGGAGGTAACGAACCATGCCCATCCTGAGAGTAAGGAACCCAACTGGGGGGGCGACTCCACTCAGTCAGTGTTCTGTGACTACTCCGGGGTCCACCCAGGCCAACGACCCTCTCCGGAGGAGACAATCATATATAAAGGATGGAATATGAAAAACCTTTTGAAATCATTCTTTAAATCTTTCCAGGATTCATGCCCGAACCCCTCATAAGCCGTCATGAACCATAAAACCTTTCATGGGTTCATGCGGTTCCCATAAACCGTCATGACCCGTAAATCCATTTCAAGGGTTCATGCCGGTTCTCATAAACCGTCATGAACTATAAAAACCATTTGTAACACATAGCTGGGCGCAAGGCCCGAATCCCCATAGAAACTGGACGTCCGGTCCGAATCGTAAACCAACTGGGCCTCTGGCCCGATGCCCTAAGTCTAAATCAAAATGGACCTCAAGTCCGAGAGTTACCTTTTCAAATCCAAAACCATTTCATTAAACTATTTCCAAAACCATAAGAATGGAAAATCAGAGTAAAATCGAAAAACCTCGATTTACGTGCAAACAAGAAAATCGCCTCGAAATGCGTGAAAACATATAATTCACAACAATCCAAATCAACACCATGAAATCACAATCATAATCCATAGAAAACATTTATGCATGCATCACAGTTTAGAAATCAAGGTCCACTCACAGACCGTCCGAAGCCGCGCCTCGATACGCGTGCCATAACCGTCTCCCGGGTCAATCACCGTCACCGGGACTCCCAAACCTGTCCAAATTTTAATAGAAGGTTACTAACTACTTAATTAACCTCCTACCAAAGCCCCATAATTTTCCCGAACTTTTAACTATTTTTAAACCAACCCTAAACCTTCCGACATCCCGAAACCTATCGAAACGATGTCCGATTGATGCGAGACCAGTCCCAAAATCTTTGTTACATCGAATAGAAGATTTCATATGTTGAACACTTTCCAAAATTACTGTTCACACAACCTCACGCGCCCCAAGAAGACTCAGAACACTGTTCATCGTCTTCAATCTCCAGCAGCACTGTTTAGACCGGTTCACTGTAGTAGCATTGTTCCGAACCGGCGTGAACGGTTCATGGGTTTTCTCCCTCTATTTTGGTCCTATTTCAACCCTAATTAATCCTATAATTCATATCTCTTCATTCCCTATCATTTCTACTCCTTAAAACAACCTAAAAACACCTAAATTCCATGGTTTAATTCTTGAACCATACGGTTCAAGCTTCCTAAAATTCTCCCATGGCTTCACAGCCGTCCAAACCCATTAGAAACCTTCCTATTAAGTCCCTAGCAACCTAATAATCACTTCCTAGGCACCCAAAAGCAACCATAATGCAAGAATCGAAATTAAATGGAAAAATGGACAAACCGAGCTACCTTCGGGTTTCACGGCTCCACCGTCCACGGCGGCATGCCCTTGGCTGGCCACCACCATCCTCAGTCCTCTCTTCCATCTCTGGTCTCATAGGTGATCATATGGGGCTGGGTTGGATGGGTTTTGGGTTGCACATAGATGGAGAGAAAGGGTGAGATCGGGGTATTTGAGTTTGAACGAGGAAAAATGGTCGATGCATGAATCAATATAAGTGGCCTGTGGATGGGTGACACTTTTCACTCATCCATTGGGCCTCCATTAAATATCTGGGCCTCACTAGAGTCCAAAAGTTAGTTCGTTTCGTAATTCGTGCAATAGTGCACTTGAACTTCAGTGAACCGTAACTTCGCCGTCGAACGTCCGAATTCGACGTGCCGCCTGTCTATGGATTCGTATCGTCCTTATCTACGTAATGGTCCTTGGCCCTCGGACATCCCGGTCAAAAATTCAACATTTGACCCCTTTTAACCAAAATTACCAAAATGCCCCTAAACTTCCGAACGTCATAACTTCTTCCACGGATGTCGGAATTGAACGTGTCATCTGTCTATGAACTCGTGGCTTCCTAAACTACGTCACGGTCATCGGTCAAAGTCCATTTGACCTCCCGAACGAAAAGTCAACGTTTTGCCACGACTGGTGGCAAAACGGTCATTTCGCATCGTTCATTCCGATTTCGCCCAACTAATAACGGATTAACCTCACTAATCGTGATTAGTCACTAATCTAATCCAGGAATTTGGGACGGGTCGTTACAACCTTCACTCCTTAATTAATTTCGTCCTCGAAATTCCAACCGACCTAATCCAACCGTTCTTCCCTCCTTAATTAGTTTCATTCTTGAAACTCCAACTATACTGATTTCATATCCACCTCGTGGAAAGTAGAATTGACCTCTCAACACGTGTACACTCGTACACCCACTAACCAGAACAATACTCGTCTGCAACCAGACATACCAAACCGAACCTATCGGTTACCTGCTCAATCCCTTCGATTGACTTCGTAGGTAAGCCAATCACAACATCCACACATCTCTAAGACTGACCATATCCGACCACGTCGGAAAACTACTCACCTGAGTAATATACCATACGGGATTCACCTCGAAAAGAAGTTCCGTCCCAACATCCTCAACTCAAACATCCAGGTAAGAGCGATAAACTCTCCACCTATCTGGATTATCAAGATCACAATCCAGATCCATCACTACGTCAACCGACCATAGACGTCACGATCCCCGATCGTCACAACGTCCAAAGTCCTAGACCATTTCCCACATCTACATAGATCAGTCAACGACGAGACACGTCGAGACTGTGGGTTCTCATTGATTACCTCGTATCAATCCTTGGCATTCCACCTAGGAAACATCAAGAATGATACAAGACAATGACATCAAAATTCATCCTACGTGAATGTAAACCAAACTCGCTGCACCCACCACGCCACGTAATCCAACATCGTCTGCCACCAAGCAGAAAATGAGAAATCGTATTCACTGTAACTTCGAAATACTCATTACTAATGCGGGAAGCCCGCATTCCACTCGTCACCTTAATCGTAACCTCTCGCGATTATGAAGTTCCAACCATATCGGAACCATCACACTCAGACATCAACCACGTGTCCCCTAACCAATTTAACTCTATTTGAGATCCACTATGGGACCACAGATACCGAACATATGCCCATCACGACGAGTCACATCCCGACTCGTAACTCACCGTCATCACGATCACCGGCACCAGCACCAGCACTAGTACCAGTACACCACTATAATCTGTCAGCATCAGCACAAAGTGTGCGAATCAGACAACCCTGGATCTCCGCTCATATCGAGCGATGACCCCGTATCTCTACTCGAATAGGAGAAACTCTGTCTCCGTCGTACCCAACAACTCTAGGTACAGTCATCCTGACAACTCATACGAGAAAAGGAACGTCCCCTGAACGTCCCCGTCTCGTTCTGCGATCGCACTCAGCCGTAACCGAGTCGAATCCAGAATCACTGCTCGTACATATGCGTTACTCACACACCCCGTATCATCATCACGACTGACAATCCCATCGTCACGATCGTCACGGCAACCTGAGTCTACTCAACTTGATAAGACTCGACTGCGTCCATCGATAGTAGCGTCTGCCACAACCTCGTGCAGACCTAACTGCCAGACATCTCGATATCCAGACTCCGCATCCAACGGAATCAATCGCCTGTACCAACTACTCCGTATCCCCAAACTGGTTTTCCATCGACAAGTACCAACCCTGATAACTTGTCCAACCGAACTCTAACCAGTCATAACTCGACTCAACCAATGTCGTCTCAGGTCGCCCACGACCTTAGTTGCACCAACAACCCATCACAACTAAGTAGTACGACAGCCAACTAGGTCTAACCAATAAGTATAACCTCGACTGCAGAGTGCAGTCCCATCACTAGAGCTGGCATAACTAGACCGACTAACGAATCCAAATCCGAATAGTCGTCTAAGTCAAACCACACGTCAACTCACATTTCTGACACATACACCCAAGGTAGGGTTTCACGATCACACCTAGGGTCACTCTGAACCCAACTGCGAAAAGCAGTAAAATCCACGATCTGACCGACTCCGCGGTCTCGACATCGAAAAGACGTCAATCCAATCCTACCGTAAGTTCCACTAGGATTCCTCGAATTCGACTGCTAACTGCCAACTGCAGTAAATCCATCTAACTCAACCAATCCGACCATCTAAGGGTCGCAACACCAAATCAGTCGTTAGAACCGTTCCAACGACATCGTGAAAGACGATCCCAACTAACCGTCTTACGACTAGGGGCAAAACGGTCATTTCACATCGTTCATCTGATTTCGCCCAACTAATCACGGATTAACCTCACTAATCGTGATTAGTCACTAATCCAATCCAGGAATTTGCGACGGGTCGTTACAACCCATACCAATCCCCCCGGGATTAAAGCGGGATGACCCTACTCCCGTCTGACACGAAGTGTCAGACAAGGGAGATTTCCTACCTTTGCCCTCCCGGGTTATCAGAGTATGCCAGGATCCGAAGGAGATATGTGATATCTCGGTCTCTGCTACAGTCCACATCCGCTGTCAACCTGAAAGGCAGTCAAAACATTAAAAGCTGTAAGTGGACAAAATAACCAGTTTATAAAAACATTTTAACGAAGACATTTGTACCCTTCACTAAAAAGCATGCATGCATTCGAAAACCATTTAACCAAATGGACCACATGTGGGAACTAAGCCCAAATCAGAAATAAACCAAGGTCGAAAGGACCACAATGAAATCGACCATACGGGCCATTGCCCAAATCCATAAGAAACCAATAAGGGACTCAGCCCATAACCATAAACATACACGAGCCATTGCTCAAATCCTGTGCACACCTGTGCACACCACATATCAAAGAATCATAAAGATTCAACCATACGGGCCACTGCCCAAGACCTGTGTAACCACACATCACATCTCATATATCATATCATATATCATATATACATATAAGTCACACAACCAATCCTGTCACGGTATCCAAAGCTACGGGCGTGCTACCCGGGTCTCAATCCGAGTCTTCTCAAAGTCAAGGTCAATGTCCGCAGACCACTGATCCTACTCGAGGTATAGTAACCATAGCCTTCCTGAGAGTAAGGAACCCAACTGGGGGGTAACTCCACTTAGTCGGTGCTCAGTGACTACTCTGGGGTCCACCTTGGCCAACGACCCTCCCCGAAGGAGATAATAGAAGTAAAGGAAGGTATATGAACATATATATACATAATACAAATATCCATGCTCGGTTCCCCTGAACCGTCATGATCCATAATATCCAGTTCATATACATATAGACCATATCCTCCCTGTCTGGTTCCCATAAACCGTCATGTACCATAATAACATAACCATGGTTCATTCCCGTCCCCATAATCCGTCATGAACCACGATACCATAACCAGGGTTCTTGCTGGTTCCCATAAACCGTCATGTACCATAATAACATAACCAGGGTTCATGCCGGTCCCCAAATCCGTCATGAACCATGATACCATAACAAGAGTTCATGCCGGTTCCCATAAACCGTCATGAACCTGGAAATCCATTTAAGGTTCCCTGACCTGAAATCAAAATCGTAAAGTAACCTGGGTCTCGTACCCGAACATATGACATCAGCTGGGCACCGTGCCCGATATCTGAGGTCATATGCCCGAGACAAAACCAAATGGGTCTCATACCCGATTTTATCCTTTTGAAATCCAAATCCAATTCATTAAAACCAATAAGGAAATACAGACCCGTATAAGCACCGTATAAGGCCAAAACCTCGAAATACGTATTTATATGTAACCAAAACATGTAATAAAACATATAATAAACATTTATGCATGCACCAATTTAGAAAACCAAGGTCCACTCACAGACCGACCGAGCTGCCGCCTCGATTTGCGTGTCATACAGCTCTCTCAAGCCAATCGTCGTCACCGGGACTCCCGAACCTGTCCAAATCGTAATAGAAGGTTACTAACTACTTAATTAACCTCCTACCAAAACCCTGTAATTTTCCCGAACTTTTAACTATTTTTAAACCGATCCTAAACCTTCGGACACCCCGAAACCTATCGAAACGATGTCCGATTGACACGAATCTAGTCCCAAAATGTTCGTTACATCGAATAGAAGATTTCACTTGTTGAACACTTCCCCAAATTACTGTTCACGTGCCTCTAGAAGATCCAAAATACTGTTCATCGTCACTAACCTCCAGCTGAACCAGTTCACTGTTCACCAGCACTGTGCTGAACCGGACGTGATCGGTTGAGTGCTTTTCCTCCCCTATTTCGGTTCGATTTCAACCCCTAATTAATCCTATAATTCCTATTTCTTCATTCCCTATCATTTCTACTCATTAAAACAACCTAAAAACACCTAAATCCCATGGTTTAATCTTTGAACCATACGGTTCAGTTTTCCTAAAATGCACCCATGGCTTCACAGCCGTCCCGAGCTTCCCAAAACCTTCATAATGACCTCCTAACAACCTAATGGATTCATTAAAACCATCAAAAACGACCCATAACAATAAAAATGGAAAATGGATCGAAAATGGGCTAAACCGCTTACCTCGCGGGTTTCTCCTTCACGCCGCCGCTCACGGCGGTTCTGGCCGCCTAGCAGCCGTCCCTCAGTCTCTCACAACCCTCTCTGGTCATTCAGGCCTGCTCCTCTAGGTTTGGGTTGGATTGGTTTGAATGGTTGGGTGTGAGATCGGGTGGTTTGGGTTTGTGTTTGAAATGAAGAAAATGAAATGTACGGTGAAGGGAGATGCATGAATACAATTTGGGTGGCCTGTGGATGGGTGACAAGTGTCACTCATCCATTGGGCCTCCATAAAAGATCTGGGCCCCACTAAATTCCAAAAGTTAACTCGTTTCGTAATTCGTGCAATAGTGCACTTGAACTTCTGTGAACCGTAACTTCCCCGTCGAACGTCCAAATTCGATGTGCCGCCTGTCTATGGATTTGTATAGTCCTGATCTACGTAATAGTCCTTGGCCCTCGGCCATCGGACCTCCCGGTCAAAAAGTCAACATTTACCCCTTTTTAACCATAATTACCAAAATGCCCATAAACCTCCGAACGTCATAACTTCTTCCTCGAATGTCGAAATTGAACGTGCCACCTGTCTATGAACTCGTGACGTCATGAAATACGTCACGGTCATCGGTCAAAGTCCGTTTGACTTCCAGAATGAAAATTCAATGTTTTGCCATGCTAGGGGTAAAACGGTCATTTCGCATCGTTCGTCCGATTTCGCCTAACTAATCACTGATTAGCCTCACTAATCGTGATTAGTCACTAATCTAATCTAGGAATTTGGGAACGGGTCGTTACACCCAATATCTCAGGGTCAGTCACGACTCTGATCGTAGTGATGCGTGCAACCATCCATCTAGGACCGCCCTCAATCCTGGTATGTAGCCTGTGAACGAATCAACCGACGCGACCACCGCTAGATTATGAAGCACTCATCACCGATCAACATCCTGAACCCGTCAGCACTCCGAAGTCGAGCCTCTATCGGTTGCTCGACGACAGTAATGTGCATCGTGACCCTCTCCGGAAGGAACATATCCCAGTCCAGAGGCGAGCGTTGTATCGTCTGTCGTCGTGCACATAACACTCGCCTCCGCGACCACGATTCAGACCCGAAGGTCATCAATAGGGTCATATGCCCGAGACAAAATCAAATGGGTCTTATGTCCGAATTTATCCTTTTTAAATCCAAAACCTTTCCATTTAAATCAATAAAGAAATACGAACCCGTATAGGCACCGTATAAGATAGAAACTCGAAATACGTGCCAATACGTAACCACACACAAATGCACTCATGGAATCATAAAACACGTATTAAAACATATAATAAACATTTATGCATGCACCAATTTAAAAAAACAAGGAATGCACTCATGGAATCATAAAACACGTATTAAAACATATAATAAACATTTATGCATGCACCAATTTAAAAAACAAGGTCCACTCACAAACCGGCCAAACTGCCGCCTCGATACGTTTGCCATACGGCTCTCCCGAGCCAATCACCGTCACCGAAACTCCCAAACATGTCCAAATGCACTCATGGCATCACAAAACACGTATTAAAACATATAATAAACATTTATGCATGCACCAATTTAAAAAACAAGGTCCACTCACAAACCGTCCGAACTGCCGCCTCAATACGCTTGCCATACGGCTCTCCCGAGCCAATCACCGTCACCGGGACTCCCAAACATGTCCAAATTGTAATATAGGGTTACTAACTACCGTATTAGCCTCTCACTAAAACCCCGTAATTTTTCCAAATTTTTAACTATTTTTAAAGTCGATCCTAAACCTTCGGACACCCCGAAACCTATCGAAACGATGTCCGATCGACATGAAACTAGTCCCAAAATGTTCGTTACATCGAAAGGGTGAAATTACTTGTTGGAACTCTCATCAAAAGTTGGCCCACACACCCCTTGGCGCGGCCTGAAGCCCCTGCGCGTGAGCCCACGCGCTGGGCACTGTAGCACCGTCTTCAACCTTCAGTGGCCGGTCCGAATCAGTTTTCCCTGTGCAATCCGGTTTGGCCTGGTTTCTCTCCCATTTTTCCTCCAATCTTTTCCTTTTCGATTCCATTCTTCCTAGTTCCTCAATTCCTATCTATTCATATGAAGAAAACAAGGAAAAACTGCCTAAATCCCATTCGTTCGATTTGAATCCCACGGCCTAAACTTTCCATTTTCCTCCCACGGCTCCTCAGCCATCAAACCACCACCAAAACCTCCTCTAAACTTCCTAAGCAACCTAATAAACCTATTACAAACACCTAAAACCATCCTTAACGTCACAAATCGAAAATAAAGGAAAAAGGCCTAACCGATACCTTGGTTCGAGCTTGCCTCCGCAGCCCACTGCGGCGCCGTCTCCTGCCAGCCACCATCATCCTCATGTCCTCTCCTCACTCTCTGGGTCTCACAACCATGATCAAAGGGGTAAGGGTTGGATTGGGTTGAGAGATCGATCGGGTTTTGGGTTTGGTCTGGGGACATGGTCGAATAAGGGAAAAAGGAATGGGATGCATGAATACAATTTCAATGGGCAATGGATGAGTGACACTTGTCACTCATCCATTGGGCCTTCCCAAAATATCTGGCCCACTTGAGTACAAAAGCCCCCCGTTTCGTAAAATGTGCAATAGTTTCTCAAAACTTCCGTAAACCGTAACTTTCCTGTCGAACGACCGAATTCGACGTGCCGCCTGTCTACGAATTCGTATCGTCCCGATCTACGTAACAGTCCTCGGCCCTTGGCCATCGGACCTCCCAGGTCAAAAGTCAACTATTTGCCTCATTTTAACCAAATTACCGAAATGCCCTTGAACTTCCGAACATCATAACTTCTTCCTCGAATGTTGGAATCGAATGTACCACCTCTATGAACTCGTGACGTCCCGGACTACGTCATAATCATCGGCCAAGGTCCATTTGACAGCCTGAAGGAAAAGTCAACGTTTTGCCCAATCTAGGGGCAAAACAGTCATTTTGCATGTTTCGTCCGATTTCGCCCAACTAATCATGGATTAACTTCACTAACCATGATTAGTCACTAATCTAATCCCAAAATTTAGGACGGGTCGTTACATGACCCACCTAGGCACACTCCTAAGTGGAGCCCCCAACAAGTTCTATGGGAGACTAGTGAATTCCGAGTATGATACCATTGCTACCTCATAAACCTCCTCGGCACTCTTGACATGCAAATCATGTACCATTTTATTCTGCAAATTCCAAACAGTCCAGCAAGCAAAAGAAAATTGGCCTAACTGAGAAAATGATAAATGACTATAAGATCAATATAAACCCCCGTAGAAGGGAATCTCGTCAGTGGGAGATCAGTGAGTCTCCAAACTTTTTGACTATGTTTGGAGGCCTAGAGGGCATGAAAGACATCCTCCATGTGTTTCCCACAGTGACTACACAAACTAGACATCATCACTTTACGAGCAACTAAATTACAGGCCGTAGGCAGGATTTCAAAACAGGCCTGCCAACAAAAAATCTTTAGCTATTCAGGACCCTCAACTTTCACAAGTGTTTTCAGAGAACCTCACATTACCTATCCTAATTTCGAAATGCATCAAACTCGAGCACTAGTGTGAATATCAGTACAACAACTAAGAAATCCTTCTCGATAAGTGAGAAATACCACTAAAACCCAAAAGATTGAAATATATTTCCAACTTATTATTTTACATTGAAATAACTTGTAAGATCTTCATTTCTGGAGCTTTAGATTTCACGAAGTATTTATAGAATAGTACGTGTGCCCATGTTCCAAGTCTTTTGGTTATGTTTTACTAGAATACCTCTTATTAAATTTCCAAATTTTCTACTTTCTGCCTAATGTAGTTGATAAATGCCAAAAAGTATAATTGTAATTATATATATATATATATTAAAGTTAGATTTAGAGTCAATCCAAATATTTGAAAGTTCGGAGCAAAAAATAGAAAATGTGCCACTAATTTGAACACCTAAATATTAAAATGTAAATTTTTCTAAACTGATTAGTAGGTTTTATACAATAAGGCCTCATTAAAACTTTTGCTAAGGAAAATTCATTACGAAAATATTGCTGACAAAGAAAAAAAAAGTACATCATGTCAGAAACATTACATTTAGTCCATAAACAAAAAAAAAACAAATTTATATTTCCCACTTATATATGGATGAAAATACTCACATTCATAACTAGCAGACTACAACTTTCTTATTCAATAAAAACAATTAGTCCATCATTTTAAAAACTTGAACAAACACTTACACACTCTTATATTATTTTTTTATTTTATATATTTTTTAATATATTATATAATATATATTAATAATTTGCTGTATATTGCTATGAGCTCAGGACTTAAGCCCTCTTTGCCCTATCCTATGATTGGCCCGCTAGGTTAACACTTTTATTATTTATTAATAGTGATTTGATTATTTTATATTTTTCTTCTTCTTTATTGTGAATAGTAATTGCAAATTTGTCATTTTATTTAATTAGGTGATAAAAAGTTATTTAGTTGATGAAAAATACTATTTTTTGGTGGGTAAAATAATCTTTATTACTATTTTTTAAACTCCAACATGCTTACTGTTAGCTATTCAATATTGCCATAATACGTAAAAATGAATAAACAATGTTGTGTGTAAATATTTAATCATTTTTTAAACATTTTCTTATATTCATTAATACTGATTTGATTATTTTGTGATTATTTTCTCTTGGCTAAAAAAGTAGAATTACTATTTTACCCTTTTATTAGTTACGTGCATGATAAAATGTTTATCATGTTGTTTAGTTAATGAAAAATGATGTTTTTTTAAAGGAAAAACAAACCTAATTGCTATTTATTGAACTTCAACATGCTTATAGTATGCTATCCAATATTTCTATAAAACATGTAAATAAATAAATAATAATGTATATATCTTTTAAATATTTTTTCATATCTTAAAGCTATTTATATATATCATTTTATATATAATTTATATTCATAATCTTATTAAACAACTCTGGAGTAAGGCACGGATATATCAGGCTGGTAATAGCTAAAGCTGCAATTTTTGTTCATAATATTTTTCTTTCATTTGTTTAGCCCAATATTCTCTTTTGCTCAAAAGCCTAGGCCCAAAATAAACCAAAGCAAATTGGTTTTAGGATTTTCAGGGCCAGACGACATGTGAAGTTGAAAAACTGAAAGTTCATAAGAAAAAAATGCAAAATGCTCATCAAATACAACGGTCAATCTTTCAGCTTCATTTCTCGCTACTTTCCTTATAAACCAGTATCCGTCTCAACATCACATCACAGCCTGACGCTAGCCTGACGCTAACCAGAGCATCATGCATCCAATTGCTTCAAAGCTGCAAATCCATGAACCAGATCAAACAGGTTCAATCCCAGATGTTCCTTCTTGGGCTTCACGAAGACAGAGGCACTCTCAACAAGCTCGTGACTTTTTGTACCGACCCTTCTCTTGGAAACTTGAATTTCGCTGAGAGAGTCTTCCATTGGATCCAAAACCCAGGTTTGTTCATTTACAATGTGATGATTAAGGGGTTTGTCAAAAGGGGTAGCTTCAGAATTGGGATTAAGCTGTTTCGGCAGTTGAGGGAACAAGGCTTGTGGCCGGATAATTTCACCTACCCATTTGTTTGTAAAGCCATTGGGTGCTTGAGAGAGGCTCGTGAGGGTGTAAAGCTTCATGGGCTTGTGGCAAAAACTGGGCTTGAGTTTGATTTGTGTATATGTAATTCACTCATTGACATGTATGGTAAATTGGGCATGATTGAGACTTTCAGCCAAGTGTTTGACGAAATGCCTCAGAGAGACAGGCTTTCTTGGAATGTCACTATTTCAGGGTATGTTAGATCTAGGGAGTTTGGGAAGGCTGTGGATATGTTCCAGCGGATGCAATGTCAGTGCAAGGAGAAGCCCAGTGAAAGTACGGTGGTAAGCACCCTTTCAGCTTGCACAGCATTGAAAAATTTGGAACTTGGCAAAGAAATTCATGCCTATATTAGAAGTGAGCCTAAATTCACTGCTATAACTGAGAGTGCATTGTTAAATATGTACGCTAAGTGTGGTCAGTTGAAAGAAGCCCGGAGAATTTTTGATGAGATTGCCTTGAAAAATGTGATTTGTTGTACTAGTATGGTGTCGGGGTATGTAAATTGTGGAATGCTGGATGAGGCTAGAGAGGTGTTTGATGGAAGTCCAATTAAGGATGTAGTTCTTTGGACATCTATGATTAATGGGTATGTACAATATAACCGTTTTGATGATGCAGTGGCTCTATTCCAAGAGATGCAAATTAGAAGAGTTAGAGGGGATAGATTTACCGCGGTTGCTCTCCTCACAAGCTGAACACAGTTGGGAGCATTAGAGCAAGGGAAATGGATTCACGGGTACATAGATGAAACCGGGATTGAAATTGATGCAGTTGTTGGTACTGCTCTTATAGAAATGTATGCAAAATGTGGCCGCATAGACAAATCCTTGGAAATTTTCAACTTGTTAAGGGAAAAAGATGCCGCCTCTTGGACTGCAATCATTTCTGGGCTTGCAAACAATGGCAAGACAACAAAATCACTCGAGTTGTTCTCAGAAATGGTACAGGTTGGGATCAACCCTGATGATATCACCTTCATTGCAGTCTTAAGTGCTTGTAGCCATGGAGGGTTGGTTGACGAGGGGTCGTAAAATTTTCAATACCATGAGAAAGAGATACAAGATTGAGCCAAAGTTAGAACATTATGGGTGTCTAATCGATCTTCTTGGCTGAGCTGGGCTGCTAAATGAAGCAGAGAAGTTGATAGAAAGAGTTCCAAGTGGAGACAATGAAATTATAGTTCCACTTTATGGTGCTTTGCTTAGTGCTTGCAGGATACATGGCGATGTTGAGAGGGGGGAAAGAGTGGCGAAAAGGCTAGGGGAGATTGAATAAAAGGGATCTAGTGTTCATACGCTTCTTGCGAATATCTACGCGTGTGCTGAGAGATGGGAAGACGTGACAAAGGTGAGAAGGAGGATGAAAGATCTCGGAGTTAAGAAGGTGGCTGAGTGCAGTTCAATTGACATTAATGGCATTGTCCATGAATTTGTTGTTGGTGATCCCTCTCATCCTGAAATGAAAGAGATATACATTATGTTGCATGGATTGACAAAACCATTGCTGGGTTTGGAAGAGAGGGAAATGGAAAGAGAAAAGCTAGTTTTGATTGGTTTATGATGAATTAATGGAGGAAGCAGGTGTTTCTTATATGAATGTTAATTTCATTTTTGAATATGCTTGTGTATAAAATCAACTTTAACTATTCTGCAAGGCTGTTGTGTTTCATATCCACAATATATTTAGCCTTCTTTCATTAGCAAAACATGATTCTTTGACTGTATATTTTGACTTATAAGGTCTATATCCTTACTCGAGACTAGCTAAAACTTGGGTTTTTCTTTGTTTTTTTTTGTTGGGGGGGGGGGGGGGGGGGGGGGGGGGCGCGCGGGGGGCGGGTGGTGGGTGGTGGGTGGTGGAGGGGGAGAGATTAAATTCAATTGTTCCTTGATAAAGGACACAAAGTAAAAGTATGCTAAATTTAATACTTATGCCGCAATCAGGCACGGGCGCTGTTAGGGATAGGACGTCCATCTGAAATTTATGGCCCGGATAAAAAAGATTATGTAATGTTAGTTTATATAGTTACACATTATTTTATTTTACACTTGATTACTATGGATGACGAGTTTTTTTAGAGATTGTATGATATATTGTCTATGTAAAATAGGATTTTATTAATAATATCAATATAAAGTTATGTCACATAATTATCTATTATTTTGATGTAAAACAAGTATGTATTTTAATTTTATGTATCTTTTTTTTCGTTTATCAATGAAATTCATTTATCGATCAAGTTTTGATTTTACGTAACACTAAAACTCAGTCCATCCTATTTTAAAATTATGGGGTTGTTCATGCCTTGATGGCAATTATATGCAAAGTACCTTCTAGTGACTAGGTTTAGGAATTTCCAAATCGATTCTGTGAGAATCACCACAACTAGTACACTGAAATTTCTACACATCGTGAATTCGCAGATTAAAATTGTCGCAGTAGTACTTATTTTATATTTGCTTGTTTGAATAACTAATATGAGAGCAGGTTTGATTTGTCTCTTATATCTTATTCCTTATTTTAGAGTATCAATTTGACACTAACCACGCTCCACCACTCCACCACCGTCAACTCCGTGAAATTTCGGAGACGATGAGGCCACAACCAATAGAAACGATAACCATACCGGCCGGCGGCTGCCACAACCAATAGAAACTCACGTCCATCTGATCAAAGCGCACAATTCCAATATGCACAAACACCAATAAAAAAAGGGTAAATATTACTATTTTATTTATATCTCTTTGCTGGCTGCAAATCACCACGTACAATACCTAGGATGAAGATGACAAATATTTAAATATGCATAATAAAAAACATCCCGACCTACATGATTGGAAAACATACGTACTACCGTACGTACTATATAAAGTAGCTAGCTATAATATGAAATATATTTAACATACATGTGAAACCTAGTACCAATATATATATATGGCACTAGCCACTAGCTAGCTACCTAAACTGCATGAGATTATTTTATGAAAATATAATTATGCAGCCGGAGCAAAGTCATAATCTCCATCATCGTCGTCGTCATCGTCTCCTTCCCATGCAAGTACTCCTGGGCCAACATCCTCAAATTCATCACCGTCATCACCGTACACTCCATGCTTCTTGCACCACCACGCAATCACAACAATATTGTTGTCATTGTTTGAAGAAATAATGGGATGCATTTTTCTTTTCAAGGACACAGTATAGTAGAGTGGATTAAAATTATATAAGAAAGAAATCAGCTGGGTTGAATTTTTTTTTAAAATCGATCTTATAATTTCGACGATATATATAGACGGAAGTAGAGGGATCGAGGAGAATTAACGATGGACTTAGGGTAGTGCATGTGAAACTCATTTGTGCGCAAGGCTTTCGTGTGGTGGGTGTGAATAATGCATGAAGACTGTAAGGGAGCCATCGACCCATGACAGGTGGCAGTAAGTCGTCCACCCACGTGGGATTCTCAGTTGACAACTCGGCAAACACGTGGGTAAATATTTTCCACATATGACTATTGTACCTATCCAGGTCATGGATTGGTGACAAGTGACAACAGTCGATCGTTGCCGATGAATCGATGGTATATATTTGGAATCCATGGAGATCATCTAGATTTGCCGATAACAAAGGCAAAAGATATTTAATTTGGCCCTTTGGATGCATTGTTAGGCCATCTTTAAATCACTTTTATTTTTATATGCTTTATTTTTGTACTTCAGGAAAAGTCGATGGATCGATGTTCGTTTCTATTCAAATCATCTTTAGGGAAATCAATATCAAAATTGATCATTACGTTTTAAATTTTTTCATTTTATTTTATGTGATTTTGAAATTATATTAATTTATTATATTTATTTATTTCACAAGTGAATCATCAATTAAGTTAAGAGTATTCTTGGTATTCATTAAAAATTTAATGACTAATTATTTTGACTTAGCTTTTTTTCTTTTCTTTTCAATTTAATGCATTTAACAAACTATAATTACATTTACATTAAGTCTAATTAATTTTGCTTTATTGTTTAGCTAAATCAAAATAATTAATCACAAAACAAAAAATAATATGAGTAAGAATTTTTAATTAATACCAAGAATACCCTTCACTTAATTGATGATTTAATTGTTGAATATGCAAATAGAGTATATCAAAACCACATAGAGCAAAGTATTGAAATTGAAACTTAATGGTCCATTTTGATGTTAACCCCAAACTTTTGGCGTAAAATGCTATTTGCGCTAATCTTTCTCATACCTTTTATGGATATTATTTTAACAGAGTAATATTTAAAAGTTATATATATATATATGTTATAAATATCATTTTAACAATTATTTTTAAGAATATTATTTCAATTTTTTTTTTGAGAAAGTGATTTCAATTTCTTTTACTATCATAGTATAAATAAGTTATTTAATTAATACATAAACTAATTAAAGAGAATTGCCAACAATTGACGGCATTATGTCACCATATATACATACGTTAAAAAGATATATAAATGGTGGATGATATATTGATATGATGATATTGATGGTGAGATTCGGAGACTAGTTTGAGGGTAGCACAATTATTCCTATGTATGGGGGACCAGCTTCTTTTTTGCACAATTATTCCTATGTATGGGGGACCAGCTACCTAGTATGAGGGTAGCACAATTACACCCTAAATTTTTTTACATCATTTGTTAGTTAATGTTAGTAACGTCGTTAATTTTGGTGATGTGACAGAAATATTACAAAATTAATAAGGGTAATTACGACATTTGATTTATTTTATTATATTTTCTATTAAGCCCTCCCATTTCTCTTCCTCCATCGCCCTCCCCATCAACTCACCTGCACCCACAAACATCATCTCGTCGTTGTGGCCGCAATGACGCTGGAGACGACCTCTAATCACGACCAAAATCATGGATCTGATCGAGAACGTCGAGGGAATGGGGGTTTTACTTCACTGTTGAATTTTCAGGCCCCAACAACTGTTCTACTATCAGAGCCGGACCCCGACCGGAAGTGTGACAACGAGGACGCTGGGCCCCAAGGGGGTGGATTGTAAGACCCGGTCTTGGACGCAAGAACGGTGAATAAAACCTGTGAGTTTGAGAAGCAAGAATGGTGAGCAAGACCCGTGAGCTTGGAAAGGCAAGTTCGGCGAACAATCCCACATCGCTCGGGGAAGGAAATGTAAAGTGTCTTATATGTGTGGGCACGTATCTATCTAACACAAGACCTTTTGGGAACTCACTGTGTAATGACCCGTCCCAAATTTCTAGATTAGATTAGTGACTAATCACGATTAGTGAGGCTAATCCGTGATTAGTTTAGCGAAATTGGACGAACGATGCAAAATGACCGTTTTGCCCCTAGGCGTGGGCAAAACGTTGACTTTTCATTCGGAGCGGTCAAATGGACTTTGACCGATGGACCGTGACGTAGTTCGTGACGTCATGAGTGTTCATAGACAGGTGGCACGTTCAATTCCGACGTTCGAGGAGGACGTTATGACATTCGGAAGTTTAGGGGCATTTTGGTAATTTTTGGTTAAAAGGGTGTCAAATGTTGACTTTTTGACCTGTCCGATGGCCGAGGTCCAAGGACCATTACGTAGATAAGGACGATACGAATCCATTGACAGGCGGCACGTCGAATTCGGACGTTCGAACGGCGAAGTTACGGTTCACGGAAGTTTCATGTTACTATTCACGACGACACGTTTTACGAGACGAAAAGTGCAGTCTTGTCTCTAGTGGGCCCAGATATTTGTCCTGATGCCAATGGATGAGTGACAAGTGTCACCCATCCACTGAACATCATTTCCCTTTATGCACATCCATCCATCCTCCTACATCGATCATTTCCCTTTTTTCCAAAACCATTACCCGATCCCATTTTCAAATCAACCCAAACCCTTGAGCCTGAGGCTCATTCCTGAGGGACCAGAGAGTGACAAGAGGACTGAGGAAGGTGGTGGCCGGCCAAGGGCACGCCGCCGTGAACGGTGGAGCCGTGAAGCCCGAAAGGTATCGGTTTTAACCGATTTCAATCCATTTTTCATTTTTGTTGTTATGGGTCGATTTGGATGATTAGGATGGATTATTTAGGTTGCTAGGGGGTGATTAGTGAGGTTTTGGTGGTTGTGGACGGCTGGAAGCCGTGGGGAGGAAAGGAGAAGTTTGAACCGTGAGGTTCAAACTTGGACGTGTGATTTTGTGGGTTGTGATGGGTTTCGTTAATTGAATAGATAGGAAACACAAAAATAGGAATTTAGGAATTGAAATGGAAGAAAACGGATGAAAAATGAGGATTGTAGGACCCTGGACCCGGTTCACGCCGGTCCAGTTGTAGAAAAAAGACCGGACCGGCCAGTTCAGACCGGCTGCGCGAGGTTGAAGACGTGGTACTGTAGCAGGCGCGTGAAGCCCATGCGCAGGCACTTCAGGCGGGTGTACGGGCGCGTGCTAGGGTTTTTGGGCAGGTTCCAACATACGAAATCATCTATTCGATGTAACGAACATTTTGGGACTGGTTTCAAGTCAATCGGAGCATCATTTCGATAGTTTTCGGAGTGTCGGAAGGTTTAGGATCGACTTTAAAAATAGTTAAAAGTTCAGAAAAATTACGGGGCTTTAATGGGAGGTTAATTAAGTAGTTAGTAACCTACTAAATTAATTTGGACAGGTTGGGAGTCCCGGATGATGTGGTGATCGGCTAGGGGAGACGTATGGCACGCAAATCGAATGGCGGCAGCTCGGACGGTCTGTGAGTGGACCTTGTTTTCTAATTGGTGCATGCATAAATGTTTATTATGTATGTTTTATTACATGTTTGATGATGCCATGGGTGTATTTGTATGTGGTTACGTATAAGCACGTATTTCGAGGTTTCGGCCCTATATGGTGCCTATACGGTGCCTATACGGGTCTGTATGTCTTTATTGGTCTAATGAAATGGTTTTGGATTTCAATGGATAAACTCGGGTATGAGACCCATTTGGTTTTGTCTCGGGCATATGACGCTACTTTACGACCTTCGGGTCTAAATCGTGGCCGCGACAGGTTGCTATGTGCACGGCGATCGACGATACGACGCTCGCTCTCCTGGATTGTGATGTGTTCCTTCCGGAGAGGTCACGATGCACGATTCGTGGTCGGGCAGCCTGAGGAGGGCTCGACTTCGGAGTGCTGATGGTTCAGGATAGCGATCGGTGGTGAGTGCACCATGATTTTGTGGTGGTGTCGCGTCGGTTGATTCGTTCATGGCGACATACCAGGATTGAGAGCGGTCCTGGATGGATGGTTGCACGCATCACTATGATCGGTAGTCGTGACTGACCCTTAGATATCGGGCATGGTGCCCAGTTGAGTCATATGTTCTGGCACGAGACCCAGTTGTTTTACACTGATGATTTCGGGTCAGGGACCCTAGATGGATTTCCAAGTTCATGACGGTTTATGATGAACCAACATGAACTCTGGAAAGGTCATTGTGGTTCATGACGGTTTATGGGAACCGGCATGAACCTTTGTCAGGTCATTCTGGTTCATGACGGTTTAAGGGAACCGGCATGAACCCTGGTTAATGGATGTTATGGATCATGACGGTTCAAGAGAACCGGGTATGAATGTTTATGTTATGCATATATATGTATTCATATACCTTCCTTTACTTCTATTATCTCCTCCGGGGAGGGTCGTTGGCCTAGGTGGACCCCGGAGTAGTCACGGAGCACCGACTGAGTGGAGTCACCCCCCAGTTGGGTTCCTTACTCTCAGGAAGGCTATGATTACTATTACCTCGGGTAGGGTCAGTGGTCTGCGGACATTGATCTTGACTTTGAGAAGACTCGGATTGAGACCTGGGTAGCACGCGCGTAGCTTTGGAAACCGTGACAGGATTGTTTATGTGAATTATATGTATATATGATGTATGCTATATGATATGATATATGATGTGGGTTTACACAGGTTTTTGGGCAGTGACCCGTACTGTTGAGTCTTTATGATTCTTTCACTATTGATTTGGGCAGTGGCCCGTATGGTTATTTTCATTATGGTTCTTTCAATCTTGGTTTTGGTCTTAGTTCCCGCATATGATTTCTAGATAAATGTTTTTCGAATGCATGCATTCTTTTTAGTGAAGGGTACAAAGGTCTTCTCGATAAAATGTTTTTATAAATTCTTGTTTTGTCCACTCACAACTTTTAATGTTTTGACTGCCCTTCAGGTTGACATCGGATGTGGACTGTAGCAGAGACTGAGATATCACATACCTCCTCCGGATCCTGGCGTACTCTGATATCCCGGGAGGGTAAAGGTCGGAAATATCCCTTGTCTGACACTTCGTGTCAGACGGGAGCAGGGTCATCCCGTGTTAATCCTGGGGGGATTGGGATGGGTCCTGTCAGCGTGGTATCAGAGCATAGGATTGCTTAGCAGAGCGTGGTTGTCTCTATTCGAGCAACCGTGGAGCTCTTGGAATGTATGCAGGTCGAGGATGTGATATCTCAAGTGGCTACAGTTCGTGATCAACCTGATAGTTAGGGTGCCGGTACGATAGTTAGTAGGATGGAATCGTGGAATGTCTTGGTTCGACACTTGATGCCGGGGTTGCCATAGTTCTGTCAGGGATGACAGTGTGGGACCCTATGGAAGGATGAACGTATTCGTACGTTAGCATTTTGATCGTGAGACGGTTAGTTGGGATCGTCTTTCACGATGTCGTAGGATCGGTTCCGACGACAGTGGTTGAGTCGAGTTGCGACTGGTTAGAGTTCGGTTGGACAAGTTATCAAGGTTGGTACTTGTCGATGGAATCCCGAAGCGGGGATACGGAGTAGTTGGTACGAGCGGTTGATTCCGTTGGATGCAGAGTTTGTATATCATGATGCCTGGTAGTTAGGTCTGCACGAGGTTGGGGCAGACGCTACTATCGATGGACGTAGTCGAGTCTTATCAGGTCGAGTAGACTCAGGTTACCGTGATGATTGTGATGATGGGATTTTCAGTCGTGACGATGATACGGGGTGCGTGAGTAAGCCATATGTACGAGCAGTGATTCTGGATTCGACTCGGTTACGGCTGAGTGCGATCGCAGAATGAGTTGGGGACGTTCGAGGAGCGTTTCCTTTTCTCGTATGAGTTGTCAGGGTGGCCGTACCCAGAGTTGTTGGGCACGAGGGAGGCAGAGTTTCTCCTTTTCGAGCAGAGGTACGGGGTCGTCGTTCGGTATGAGCGGAGATCCAGGATTTTATGATTTGCACACTTTGTGCTGATGCTGACAGGTGATGATACTGGTACTAGTGCTGGTGCCGGTGATCGTGATGACGATGAGTTACGGATCGGGGTGTGACTTTGTCGTAATGGGCATATGTTCGGTATCTGTGGTTCAGGAGTGGATCTCAGATAGAGTTAAACTGGTTAGGGGACACGTGGTTGATGTCCGGGTATGTTGTTCCCAATCTTGTTGGAACTTCGGAATCGCGAGAGGTTGTGATTGAGGTGACACGCGGAATGTGGGTTTTCCGCATTGGTATTGAGTAATTCGAGGTCATTTTGGGTGACTTCTCAGGTTCTGCCATGGTATATGATGGTAGATGATGTTGATGATGGTTGCGTCACGAGTACGCTGATCGTGTATTGGTTGGTGGAATTGTGATTTTTCTTGGGTCATCAGGTGGAGTGAGTATATCGAAGTTAGGTGACTGAGATTCCTCATTTCTGCTTGGTGGCAGACGATGTTGGATTACGTGACGTGGTGAATGCAATGAGTTTTGGTTGAATTCACGTAGGATGGATGTTGGTGTCATCGTGTTGGATCATCCTTGGTTTTTCCTCGGTGGAATGACAAGGATCGATACAAGGTAATCAGTGAGAACCCACAGTCTCGGTGTGTCTCGTCGTTGACTGATCTATTTAAGATGTGGGAAATGGTCTAGGACTTTGGTTGGCGTGACGATCCTCGATTGTGACGTTCATGGTCGGTTGACGTAGTGTTGGATCTGGATCGTGATCTTGATGATCCAGATAGGTGGAGAGTTTATCGCTCGTACTTGGATGTTTGAGTGGAGCATGTTGGGACTGAACTTCTTTTCGAAGTGAATCCCGTATGGTATATTACTCAAGTGAGTAGTTTTCTAATGTGGTCGGATATGGTCAGCCTTAGAGATGTGTTGATATTGTGATTGGCTTCCCTATGAAGTCAATCGATGGTAATAGGGTAATCGGTTGAGCAGGTAACCAAGAGGTTCGGTTTTGGTACGTCTCGGTATACGAGAACGAGATTTCGTGTTTTGGAATCAGATTTCTGGATGACGATTCAGGATTTGATTTTGGAACTTGAAAGAGGATTTCTGGATTTGGGTTTTGGAATCGGATTCTGGGTGACGATTCAGGATTTGATTCTAGAGCTTGACAATGGATTTTCTTTTAAGGATTTGGGTTCGGAATGATTATTCCTAATACCGGTTTACGGAATGATGATTTTGGATTCAAATTTGGACAGGATTATGGATATGATTTATGGGTTTGGATTCGGGATTTCTTACGAAATTGCGGATTCGGATTCGGATCAGGAAATGGATAATGGGTCGGAGTTTCGATTTGTCTAATACTGGATTGGACAAATGGACTCCATTATAGAAACGTGATTAGCTACAACCTATATGGTTGTAGGCTGATTGATGGGTAGACGTATGTACCTTGTACGTTGATCGAGGTACGATACTGGGTGTACTTGTCGTGTCAGGTGACGGTATATAGGTTATACCATAAGTACGTTGGTGAACGTGTTGGTAGTCGGATTGGTTCCGATACCATCGGATTAGTCGAGGTCGTGAACTAGACATTGGATACTGTGCAGTGGGTCATGGTATTTCTTATGGGTCTAGTTACACACAGGTTGAGTGGATTTTTGGTTAGTGTATACTCAGGTTGAGTGAGTTGGTGGTTAGTGTAACCACGAGTGAGTATAGTGTCAATTTTCGATTGACGACTGTCAAGTGGTGACAGATTGTCGAAGGTGTCAACGTGGATCGTTGAGTGAGGTTCGATGACTCCCAGTGGGAGTAGATATCGGGATAGTTTGGTGATTGAGTAGGGAATTGTCTAGTGGTTGTGTCAGCGACTTGGTATATTTGACAAGTAGTGTCAATTCGGAACGTATGGATATGGTCATTCGACGTGGTCGAATGTAGTCGATGCGACGTGATCGGCTCGGGGAGCCGTATGGCACGCAAATCGAGTCGGCAACTCGGACGGTCTGTGAGTGGACCTTGTTTTCTAAATTGGTGCATGCATAAATGTTTATTATATGTTTTATTACATGTTTGATGATGCCATTGGTGCATTTGTATGTGGTTACGTATAAGCACGTATTTCGAGGTTTCGGCCCTCTATGGTGCCTATACGGGTCTGTATGTCTTTATTGGTCTAAATGAAATGGTTTTGGATTTCAAATGGATAAACTCGGGTATGAGACCCATTTGGTTTTGTCTCGGGCATATGACGCTATTTACGACCTTCGGGTCTAAATCGTGGTCGCAACAGGTGCTATGTGCACAGCGATCGACGATACGACGCTCGCCTCCGGATTGGGATGTGTTCCTTCCGGAGAGGTCACGATGCACGATTCGTGGTTGGGCAGCCTGAGGAGGCTCGACTTCGGAGTGCTGATGGTTCAGGATAGCGATCGGTGATGAGTGCACCATGATCTTGTGGTGGTTGCGTCGGTTGATTCGTTCACGGCGACATACCAGGATTGAGAGCGGTCCTGGATGGATGGTTGCACGCATCACTATGATCGGAGTCGTGACTGAGCCTTAGATATTGGGCACGGTGCCCAGTTGAGTCATATGTTCGGGCACGAGACCCAGTTGTTTTACACTGATGATTTCGGGTCAGGGACCCTAGATGGATTTCCAAGTTCATGACGGTTTATGGGAACCAGCATGAACTCTGGAAAGGTCATTGTGGTTCATGACGGTTTATGGGAACCGGCATGAACCTTTGCCAGGTCATTCTGGTTCATGACGGTTTAAGGGAACCGGCATGAACCCTGGTTAATGGATGTTATGGATCATGACGGTTCAAGGGAACCGGGTATGAATGTTTATGTTATGTATATATATGTATTCATATACCTTCCTTTACTTTTATTATCTCCTCCGGGGAGGGTCGTTGGCCTGGGTGGACCCCGGAGTAGTCACGGAGCACCGACTGAGTGGAGTCACCCCCCAGTTGGGTTCCTTACTCTCAGGAAGGCTATGATTACTATTACCTCGGGTAGGGTCAGTGGTCTGCGGACATTGATCTTGACTTTGAGAAGGCTCGGATTGAGAGCTGGGTAGCACGCGCGTAGCTTTGGAAACCGTGACAGGATTGGTTGTGTGAATTATATGTATATATGATGTATGCTATATGATATGATATATGATGTGGGTTTACACAGGTTTTGGGCAGTGACCCGTACGGTTGAGTCTTTATGATTCTTTCACTATGGATTTGGGCAATGGCCCGTATGGTCATTTTCATTATGGTTCTTTCAATCTTGGTTTTGGGCTTAGTTCCCGCATATGATTTCTAGATAAATGTTTTTCGAATGCATGCATGCTTTTTAGTGAAAGGTACAAAGGTCTTCTCGTTAAAATGTTTTTATAAATTCTTGTTTTGTCCACTCACAGCTTTTAATGTTTTGACTGCTCTTCAGGTTGACATCGGATGTGGACTATAGTAGAGACTGAGATATCACATACCTCATCCGGATCCTGGCGTACTCTGATAGCTCGGGAGGGCAAAGGTCGGAAATATCCCTTGTCTGACACTTCGTGTCAGACGGGAGCAGGGTCATCCCGTGTTAATCCTGGGGGGATTGGGATGGGTCCTGTCACACTGGCTTTGGATTCATTGAAAACTCCAAAGTTAAGCAAGTTGAGGCTGGTGCAATCCTAGGATGGGTGACCTACTGAGAAGTTGCACTTGAGCTCCCGAGAACAAAACCGTGAAGGCTGGGCCCAAAGCGAAAAATATTGTGCTAGATGGGTCGGATCGTGACATCTACCACCTCTGTTCTTAGCGCTTTCCTGGTATGGATACGGGTCAGGAACCACACATGAGTTTGATGAAGTGGGAAATTTTGGGTAGGAGATTGGAGGGGTTTGGGCATTTCCTGAGGTCGGTGATCTTCCAGCTTCTATCAATGCTAATGACATCAATAAGAATGTTGTTTCTTCGGCTTCAACCATTTCCTGATCCAGCTCAATCACGGGGGCTACAGTCTCACAGATCGGCTCAGATGTCATTGTGGTCGGCTCAAAGGAATGAGCAGTCGGCTTCGACATTTTCTAGATCAGCTTGGATGCAACAATGGTCGACTGATAGGAGGGCTCAACCATTACTTTCTTGGTCCTAGCAAGCACCCTCTTCAGCTTAGAATTTTTGCCAAGGTCTACTATTCGGCTCAACCTTTTAGACACCCTCGCATTAAAGGTCAGGGTCCCCTTCGAGGCCAAGCTGACACTCGGGGTTTCCTTCATCTTCTTGGTGACCTGTTGTGGAGGAGGAGTCTCAGTCGACCCAGCTCCTTTGTTTTGCTTGGTCGAGTCGGCCATCAGTTGCTCCTCTAAGTCAAAGACCGCTTTTGCCACTCGGTCAATCCGCCACTTTGCGTCTTTAGGGACAACTTGCAAAATAGAAACGAAAGTCAACACGTCGACCGAGTGATTGGAACAGTGAGCAGTACAACTTAAACAACTGCTATTACCTAGGTTCAAGATCAGACTGACCACGAGCAACGTCTGGGGAACCTGAAGTCGGACTGAAATTCTTCCTAACTCACTCACATACAATTTTTTCCTCCTCCGACGCGGTTGCCTCTGGGAGAGTACCTACACACATATATACAGGCCAGTCAACCAAGTACCGACTAGAATCAAAACATAAATAAACACACACAAAAGACAAATGTCATAGGGACCGACCCTCAAGGCTCAAATCCTAGAATGTCGAGGGGATGCCATCTTCTCCCCAGTTCCTACTGACAAATATGAACTTCTTTTTGTACGTTTTCTAAGAGGATGGCAGACCAAAAATGTACTCCCCTCGGGACATCTTGTCCGTACACCGAGCGTGCACCCAACCCTTACTTTGCTGCTGCTAGGCGAACTCATACAAATAAACCACTTCGACTACGACGGATGTTAGGACCCACCCCTAATACCCCCCGGGATTAAGGGCTAAACCCTGCTCCCGTCTAACTTACGCATGACACGAAGGCTAAACTGACATCTACCCTTCATGTAACACGTAAGTTTGACAAAGGATTTTTCGATTCAACCATCCAAGAGTAACCAAATTTCCCAGAGTGCGCCGAACTACTGTGGATCGCGGTTGTGATGTCTCATTCTCTCTCGTCCAACAGCCCTTACCGCAACAACCTGGAGGGTATCGAAAACAAAAAAGAATGTGAGTGGACAAAAAATAAAGTATAGTTCACAAACAGTTCAAGAAAACAAGTACATTTATACCCTCAATTTAAAAACCAATGCATGCATATCAAGTCCAAGTCATGAAACCATTCATATCAAAAACCATCTTTGACAATCAATTGTAAACCCGAATCAAATCCGCTAGTCAAATCAAGGCCTCAGCTTCAAATCTCAAGTCAATCTCAAATCCGGGAACTCAGTCTCAAAACTCGTCAAATCCACTTCATTCGGGCCACTGCCCAAAACATTAGAAAACCAGTGAAAAACCAGTGAAAATATCAATCATACAAGTTTACTGGATCTCAAGTGCGCCCGAGTCTTTAAACTCAAAATACAATGCGCAATAACCAGGCCTTCCCGGGGTATCAACGAGTCCTTAAACTCAAGACACAATCACAGGCCTCGTGGGGTATCATAACCGAGTCTTTAAACACAAAACATATACCGAGTCTTTAAACTCAAAACATATCAATCCAGGGCTCTCCCCCCGTCAATCAATCCGAGTCTTTAACTCAAAACCAGATCCAGTGGGTTTTTCTCTTTTTCCTGGTCTTTAAACCCAAAACCATTTTTCAAGCAATAGTGAAAACCACAGAAAATCCACAGTCGAATTCGCAACAATGATTCCGTAAGCCGGCATCCGAAACCACTGTCCCGAACCCAAATCCAGACTTCCTTTCCAAATCTCGAAAACCAAATCCGAAATCTCATTTCCAAAATCCAGTTTCAAAACCGAAATCTCAATCACATGAACAGAGCTCCAAGCCCGAAATCACTTTTCCGAAATTCATTTCAGATCCTTGAAATCAAATCACATTTCAAATCCCGAAATCAAATCATTAAAACCATGATCAAATCACAAGAACGTTCAAAATCTCGTAAAACGTGAAATTCCGTAAATTCCTCGAAAACGTGCAAAACTGTAAACCATCAAGATCATAAATCAAATCATAGAATCAAGTATAGAAATCATATAAAAACATATATGAATGCATCATAAGTTTGAAAGCAAAGTTCAATCACAGACCATTCCGACGTTGCCTCGATATGCGCACACTTATGCCGTTCCCGGCCATTCCGCTATCCTCGGCTTTCCCGAACCTGTCCAAATCCCATACTAAGGTTACTAACTACTTCACAAAGGTCATATTAAAGCCCCATAATGTTTCCGTATTTTTAACTATTTTTAACCGAGGCCTAAAACCTTTGGACATCCTGAAACCTATCGAGACGATGTCCGATCAACTCGAAACCAGTGCAAAAATGTTCTTTACATCGAATACTTTAAAAGTCGTGTTGGAAACTTCCCCAGAACATGCTCCACGCGCCCTCACTCGCCGCCCAAAGGGGCTGCGTGACAGGACCCACCTCTATTATCGCCTCGATAATCGGGAAGCATCTTGCTCCCGTCTGACAGTCGAACACAAAAGACTAGAAAACCAAATAAAATTACATCACACCCACTGTCAGACTAGGGAGATTAAATAATACAACCGACTGGACTTCAAGTCCATAGTTTCACAGAGCCATAATATTACAAACAAGATAAGTTCAAATCCTACTCTGTGAACTAACTACTCCACAACATAAAACTTTATGCCTATGCCTCTGCCTCTGCCTCGGCGCTAGCCCCCGAACTTTTACCACGACCTGGAGGGTATTTAAAACAGCAAAGTGTGAGTGGACTAAAACCAAAGTTTACAGAAAACAGTTTAAAGAAATCGGGGTTCGCCCTCCAGTTTTATAATACGCATGCATAACCGGATATTCAAAAACCGCATACTAAACATTCGAAATCCCTTTTTCCGTATCATATGGAAAACATTACAGCAACCATTATAAACTCATATGAAATGATATAATATTATCAAAAGCCAGAAATCGTCTTTTCGAAACATTAACCAAACCAAATCATGTAAAACTGAATTAATAATCACAATCAAGCCGTTGGATCTATCCGAGTCTTTAAACTCAATATCAGGCCTTCCCGGGATATCAACAAGTCTTTAAACTCAAAACATAATTAATAGGCCTCGGGGGTATCACATTAACCGAGTCTTTAAACTCACAAGTCTTTAAACTCAATCCGGGTCTTTAAACCCAATTTCGGGCCCGCCCCCGTCATCAATTAACCGGGTCTTTAAACTCAAAACCAGATCCAACAATCATACCGGGTCTTTAAACCCAAAACCATTTTATAAAGCACAATAAAAGGATCCCTCGTGATCCGTTTTCCAAAAATCATTCTGAAAGAATATATCGTCATAATAGGACTTATGTTCGAATTTCACATGCAATTTTCGAAATTACTTCACAAATATAATCAAATCGTCATTAAAACGTAACATGCATAATCATATCCAAATACTTCATCAAAACATCAGTCATGCATAGGAGAAAAACCGTAACCTCGAAATACGTGAAATACGATAATCCTCGAAAAATGTGAAATTATGTAAAACCTAAATATCACATTCATCATCATAAAATCATATATGAAAACATAAGATAGATGAGTAAAAATAGTCATGCATGCTTGGTTTAGAAATGAAAGTCCACTCACGGTTTTCGGACGCGCCAATCGCGCCCCGTGTGCTCCTCGGTAGCTTCGGAAAAGTCCGAGCCTGTAAAAAGGTGCAAGAAGGGTTACTAACATTCCCAGAAAGCTCATATTAACTTCCCTAATTTTTCCGGATTTTTCAACGTAATTAAACTTAAGGCCCTAATCTTCCGAACCCTCGAAACTATCCCGAACGACTCCCGATCGACTCAAACTTTAAATATAAAATGTTAATTAAGCTGAAAGGATCAAATCTCATGTTGACCGTGATCGGAAATGACGTCACACACGCCGTCACGCGCCGCCCAAAGTGGCTGCGCGTGAAGGCCATGCGCCTAGCACTGTAGCTACAGTGTCACCATCTTCACCAGCGTGTCTGATAAACGGGCCTTCAACCCGCGACTCGACCCGGCTAATTACCTTTCAATTCTCAATCAATTCCTTTCGTTTTTTATCCTAACTTCTTCCCTAACCATTTAATTTCAGTTCTGTGTCAATGATTAACCTCGACATGGACTAAATCGATCAATCCAACCCTAAATAGTCGAATGGGTCGACGTCTGTAACTCACCCAACCTAGCCCCATTTTCAAATTAACTTCACAGGGAGTATACTAGGACCCAAATGAACCCAAATGCACAACCAATTGAACAAGAACTCACCTGGAAGTCGTCGTCCTCAACACTGCGATTTTCCAGAAACTGGAACTTGAGTTCCTGGCCAAACAGTGCTCAAACTCCTTCGATTTTTGCACGGTTGTGTTTGAAATGGACTCAGAAGACTAATCCCACTCATTGTTTAGCTCAACTCACCTCAAAACTCAACCTTCAAATTTTCCCTCCAATTCTGATTTTTCCTCCCGACTCGGTTTCTCTCCACTCCCCGTCCTCACTCTGGTTCCAAAATGGACCTCTCCCCCTCCAGCACTCAGATAATCGATCAAAATGGCCAACACTCGTGGGAATCCAACTGATGTCTCTGTGAAATTTGTTTCCCGCAAACAGACCCCAACAAGAATTTTTAACTCCTCCCTTGCTCTGAATCCCTGCCCAAACCATGCTTCAATGCCATTAACTCTCCCCAAGGTCACTACCTTGGTTAAACAATTCTGATCAGACAACCCAGGCATAAACAATTGCACCGATTCAGTCCACTACTCTATTAAACAATGTCCACCCACGGCTGTTCAAACTGGGCATAGCAAAATTACCAGTTTGCCCTTCAGCATGAAATTACCAAAATGCCCCTCATCTTCCGTGACCCGTAACTTGGTCACCCGATATCCGTTTGACGCGTGCTGCCTATCGTTGTACTCAGGGCATCGAGACCTACCTAACGGTCCTCGAGTCGTGTGAAAATCAGTTGTCAAACAAAAAGTCAACATTTTCCCCCTTATAATCCAAATTACGATAATGCCCTTGAACTTCTGAACGTCATAACTTTTTCCCTGTTCGTCGGAATTGGACGTGCCACCTGTCTATGGACTCGTGACGTCCCGAACTACGTCACGGTCATTTGTCAACGCCCGTTCGACCTTCCAATCAAAAAGTCAACAAATTGACCATACTAATCACAGGGGGTAAAAATGTCATTTTATTCATTATTTTACAAAATTACATTTTCCGAATTTTCGGGGCGTTATAGTCTCCCCCCCTTAAGAAATTTCGTCCCGAAATTTTAAGGAAACAAATAGGGAAACTGCTCCCGCATCTGCACCTCGGGTTCCCATGTGGCTTCCTCCACATTTTGGTTCCTCTAAAGAACCTTAACCAGGGGAACGGTTTTCCGACGTAGCACCTTATCCTTTCGGTCCAAAATCTGTACCGGCTGTTCTTCAAAACTCAAGTCTTCTCGGAGTTCAATGTGTCAGGACCCGTCCCAAATATCGCCGCGATACCCGGGACGAACCCTGCTCCCGTATGACAATCACACCTAATGTACCAAGATAACCTCCATACAACCATAAGCATAACTATCAGACCAAGGAGTAAATATATATATAACTGTAAGTTAGAGCACAGTTCTACAAAAAAGGCACAAAATCCTACTATGCTAGTCTCGCAACGGAAGAACATCGTAAGCTCTATGCCTCAATATCTGCCTCAACGTTCACCCCAGCGCTATCACCACGACCTGGAGGGAAAATTTAAAATCAAAAGTGTGAGACTAGAATAACTAAAAGTTTTAAAATCAGTTTATCATCAATTCAAAGATAAGAAAAACCCATAATATTTGTTCCCTCCGTTTTGAAAAACATGCATGCCCAACTAAGAATTAGAAAATCATAACATGAAACATCATAAGAAACAGAAACACTATAAAACGGATATAGAAATCATGGTATGTATATCAGAAAACCATAGCATAAACCATGAACAACAAATCATCATTTCCGATCAAACCTGTTGGACCCATCCGAGTCTTTAAACTCAACCAGGCCTCAAATATAATTCCGAGTCTTTAAACTCCCGAGTCTTTAAACTCAATAGGCCTACGGGGGTAATATCGTAAATATCCGAGTCTTTAAACTCAATCCGGGCCCGTCCCCCGTCACATCAGTATCCGGGTCTTTAAACCCATATCCAGATCCAACAAATCCAATCCCAATTCAGTGTAAAACCAATTCGAAATCCCTCGCCAAACTCGAATTCGAAATTCCCGGTTCGAAGCCCTTCCAGCGTTCAGAACCGACATTCCGAACCCAAATCCGGGAATTCATTATTATACCAAAAACTACAGGAAATCACAAATCATATTTCATAACCCATTTATCATCATCAGAAAACATTTATAGGTTAAAATCTTCAATCTGACATCAAAACCCGAAAATCAGTTTTTCTCGTAAAACGTGTAAAATCCCATAATATCTCGTAAAACGTGCAAACATATTAACCATATAAAAGCATCATTAAGAAGCATAAAAACACATTTAATAACATACAACATCAATGAAACAGTTAGGCATGCTCGAAAGAAAAGAAAGAGTCCACTCACAGCTCAGAACGAGTCAATCGCGCTCCGTGCGCTCCTCGACCGTCTCGGGTGCCTCCCGTCTTGTCAATATGCACCAAATAGGGTCACAAACACATCAAGGATACTAACCCTAATTTTCCCAATTTTTCGGGAATTTATTAATATTTTAATCCTAGACCCTAAACCGTCCAGATTCCCGAACAACCTCCTAACATCGTCTGATTCACCCGAAAACCATACCAATGAACTTCTTAGGACATTTAGAACCAAAACCATGTTGGAAGCTTGGCCAGAATCCTCCCCACGCGCCTCCACGCGCCGCCCAAAGTGGCTGCGCGTGGGCCTCACGCGCCTGCTACAGTACTCCTTCTACCTCGAGCCACCCGGTTCAACACAGTTGAACCGGCGTGACCTGTTCTCCTCCGTTCAGCCACCAATTCCGTCCAAACCAATTCCAATAGCTTCCTCCCGTCCTAAACAAGCTAACCATGTCCTAACATCGAAGAATCACGGCCCAAAACCTACCGTTCACGGCTTCGAACAGACGGCCCGTAGCCCCTGTTTTGGCCGCCGGCCGCCCAGGTCCTCCCCCGGCACGGCACCACAACCACACGACTCCTGGGACCTCCAGGAGTCTCACCCTGGCCTCCAAATCCCTCGACTCTAAGCCCAACTCCACGACTTTCGATTTGAAGTTCACGGGAAAAACAGGGGAAAAAGTCTTACCCTTCGATTCCGTCTCCGTCGTGTGCACCGCCGTGTACCACGGTGTTCGTTGGACTCCCTGCAGCCACCTGAGCCTCCCACAGTCTTGGTTTGAGCCACCACACGCCACAGCCACCGCCACAGTCTCACGGCTTCCCTGTTTTCTCAGACTTCCGCCGTACCACCGTCGTCTCTCCGTGCACGGTTTCACCCCCAAATCACGATCAACACCTCACCCTCGTCTCACTATCACTCTCTCAATTCACTCCTCACTCACCCTTGCACTGAATCGATCAATCTCTCCCAGTTTCTTCTCCTCTGTTTCTCTGTGTGTTCGAACAAATGCACGGTTTGAAAACGTGCAAAGTGTGGCCGTGCACACTTTAGTAACCCCTGGAACCATCCAGCCCCTTGCACGTGTCCATCATTCCTTGGTCAGCACAAAATATCCCTGCCACTTGCCCTTATCTGATTGGGCTGAGGGAAAAGACCAAAATGCCCCTCTGCACAAATTACCATTTTACCCTCATACTTTCCAGACCCGTAAATGTTCCGTCCGACGTCCGATGACATCGTGCCGCCTGTCGTTGTACTCAGGACGTCGAGACCTATCTAACGGTCCTCGGTCTACGTGAAAATCACAAGTCCGCCAAAAAAATCAACATTTTCCTCAATTAGTCAAAATTACGGTAACGCCCTCAATCTTCCGAACGTCATAACTTCCTCTCCGATTGTCCGAATCGAACCTGCCACCTGTCTACGGACTCGTGACGTCCTAAACTACGTCACGATCAAGGGTCAACAGTCATCCAATCGGTAAATCGAAAAGTCAACTTTTGACCTACTATTCACAAGGGCAACATCGTCCGTTATATACAAAACTTTTACAAAATTACATTTATACCTTTCCCAAAGGTACGGGTTGTTACAATCTACCCCCCTAAAAAGAATTTCGTCCCCGAAATTCAATGAAACAAATAAGGGTATTGTTCACGCATAAAGGCCTCAGGTTCCCAAGTAGCTTCTTCCGCTTGATGATTTCGCCACAATACCTTCACTAAGGGAACCGTCTTCCGTCGTAAGACTTTATCCTTTCGATCCAAAATTGCTACTGGCTGTTCTTCAAAGCTCAAATCTTCCCTCAGTTCAACAGGTTGTGCTTCCAGAACATGTGAATCATCCCGTAAATACTTCCGACGCATAGATACATGAAAGACATTATGTACCCTTTCCAAGTCTGCTGGTAAGGCCAACCGATAAGCAACAGGACCAATCCGCTCTAAAATCTCATAAGGTCCAATGTAACGAGGACTCAACTTCCCTCGTCTGCCAAACCGTACGATCCCCTTCCAAGGAGATAACTTCAAGAAAACCCAGTCTCCTACTGCAAACTCCAAATCTCTGATCCTACGGTCGGCGTAGCTCTTCTGTCGGTCCTGAGCTGCCTTCAATCGATCCCTGATCAACGCCACTTTTTCCTGTGTAAGGTCCACCAGTTCAGAAGTAGTCAACCGCCTCTCACCAACCTCAGTCCAACACAATGGAGTCCGACACTGTCGCCCGTATAATGCCTCATAAGGAGCCATCCCAATGCTCTCCTGATAACTGTTATTATAGGCGAACTCCATCAAAGGCAAATGTGATTCCCAAGTACCCTGAACTGCAAAACACAAGCTCGCGTCATGTCCTCGAGAATCTGAATAGTCCGCTCAGACTGCCCATCGGTCTGAGGATGAAAAGCAGTACTGAAATGCAATTTTGTCCCAAAAGCTTCCTGTAAGCTCTGCCAAAATCGGGAAGTAAATCTCGGATCTCTGTCAGATACTATCGACTCTGGAGTCCCATGCAGCCGAATAATCTCATCTATAAACAACTATGCTAACTGCATCAACCTGAAGTTCTCCCGTACTGACAAGAAATGAGCAGACTTCGTAAGTCTATCTACGATCACCCACACACCATCGTGTCCCTTTGGTGTTCTGGGAAGCTTGAATACAAAATTCATCGTCAGGTGATCCCATTTCCACTCGGGGATCGGTAAAGGTTGCATTGCTCCATAGGGTCTCTGTCGCTCAGCTTTCACCTGTTGACAAATCAAGCATCTACTGACATACTCTGCAATCTCACGTTTCATCCCCGACCACCAATAATGCTCTCGAAGTGTACGATACATCTTGGTCCCACCAGGATGCATCGCATAAGCTGAACAGTGAGCCTCATCCAAGATCACCTTCTTCAAGGCTTCATCTTCGGGTACACACAAGCGTCCATCCTTAACCAAAGCTCCATCTTCGCGAACCTCAAAGTCCTGTCTCTCTCCAGCCTCGACCTCAATACGTATGATGCCCAAAATGGGGTCCTCAAACTGAGCATCAATAACCTGATCAATCAAAATAGGTCGCACATGGAAACTCGCTAGGAGTGCTCCCTGATCATCCACCGTCAACTCTACTCCCAGCCTGCGGAGCTCAACCAACAATGGTAATCGTACTGTCCTCAAATGCGACAAGGTACTAGCTGACTTCCTACTCAAGGCATCGACTACTACATTAGCCTTCCCTGCGTGATACTCAATAGTACAGTCGTAGTCCTTGAACAATTCAAACCATCGGCGCTGTCTCAGATTCAGTTCCTTCTGAGTGAACAAATACTTTAAACTCTTATGATCCGTGAAAATCCTGCACCTCTCACTGTACAAATAATGTCGCCAAATCTTCAGTGCATGAACCACCGCTGCCAGTTCCAAGTCATGTGTAGGGTAGTTCATCTCATGGGGTTTCAATTGCCGGGAAACATAAGCTATCACTTTCCCGTGCTGCATCAATACGCAACCCAAACCTTGTAGAGAAGCGTCACTGTACACCTCGAACTCCCCACTGTCGTCTGGAAGGGCCAACACAGGAGCAGATGTCAACCGCCTTTTAAGCTCCTGGAAACTCTGTTCACATTTCTCATCCCACTCAAATCGAACTCCTTTCCGAGTCAACCTCGTCAACGGTGCTGCAAGAATAGAAAAGCCCTCAATAAAACGCCGATAATAACCTGCCAAACCCAGAAAACTCCTGATCTCTGTCACCGTCTTGGGCTGTTCCCAATTTGCTACCGCCTTAACCTTCTGAGGATCCACTCTGATGCCCTCGGCCGAAATCACGTGGCCTAAGAATCCAACACTGGTCAACCAGAACTGGCACTTACTCAACTTCGCATACAACTGATGCTCTCTTAAGGTCTTAAGCACAATCCGCAGATGTTTCTCGTGCGCCTTTGCACTCTTTGAATACACCAGAATGTCGTCAATGAAAACAATCACAAAACGATCCAAATACGACCGGAACACTCGGTTCATAAGATCCATAAAAGCTGCTGGGGCATTAGTCAATCCGAAAGGCATCACAACAAACTCGTAATGACCGTACCTGGTACGAAAAGCTGTCTTCGGTACATCCTCCTCTTTAACCCTTAACTGATGGTAGCCGGAACGAAGATCGATCTTCGAAAAGTACTGTGCTCCTTTTAACTGGTCAAACAAATCATCAATCCGGGGTAGAGGATACCTATTCCGAATGGTTACCTTATTCAACTGTCTATAGTCCACACACAATCTCAAACCTCCATCCTTTTTCTTCACAAACAACACAGGTGCTCCCCAAGGTGACATGCTTGGTCGAATGAATCCTATATCGACCAACTCTTGCAACTGGGCCTTAAGTTCCCTCAATTCTGCAGGTGCCATACGATAAGGAGTCTGTGAGATAGGATGTGTACCTGGTAAAAGATCAATCGTGAACTCGATCTATCGCTGAGGTGGTAATCCTGGCAACTCCTCGAGGAAAACATCGGGAAATTCCCGCACCACTGGTATATCCTCCGCCCTCACTGGCGAAGCACAAGTATCCACCACATGGGCTATATAACCCTGACACCCCTTACGCAACAGCTTACTAGCCTCAAGTGCCAAAATAACTCCAGTAGGAAGTGCACGCTGATCCCCCTGAAACGTAATCTCTGGTAATCCTGGACTCCGAAAAGTCACTCTCCTATCGAAACATTCTATAGAAGCATGATGTCTCGTCAACCAGTCCATACCCAATATAACATAAAAATCCCGTAGATCCAACAGTAGCAAATCCGTCATTAACTCAACCTCACCTACCATCACCGGACACTCTCTCAACACCTGAGTCACTACCAACACCTCCCTAGTAGGTGTACTCACCCCTAAGGCACACTCCAACGTAGACACCTCCCTCTCCGTCACCAAACTACAACTCCGAGCTATAAATGAATGGGTCGCCCCGGGATCTATCAAAGCAAAAACAGTGTGACCATGTATGGTGAGTGTACCTGTCACCACTCCCGGTGCTAATCTGGCCTCCTGCTGGGTCATAGCAAAAACTCGCGCCTGAGGTCCCGATGACCTACCGCGCCCTCTAAAACTGCTCGTGGCACCACCGCCACCCCTAGGGCCTGCTGCCCCTGATACTGAAGCAGTACTCCGTCCAGGTTCTGCTGCACCTCTGCCTGCTCCACCCTCCTGAGCTAACAACGGGCACTCCCTCCGAAAGTGTCCCGCTCTCCACAGTAGTAGCAAGCATCCCTACTGGGTCCACCAGTCTGCCTCCCAGTAGAAGCAACTGAAGTAGCACTCGCCTGAGGAGTCGGCTGTGCCCTAGCTCCTCGAAATCCAGAGCCCTGAAAACTGCCTGGTCTGCCAAACCGGCCTCCACCAGCCGATGATGAACCACCAAAATTACCCCGTTTCGGGGTCCTCTGACTCGATGCTCTCGGAAATGAATTCTCTCGGCGCCGTACACTGCCCGAGTACTGTGGCCTAGTAGGCAAACTAGCCTCCACTCTGACAGCAGCATTAGACAACTCCCGAAATGTAACAAATGAGCCGGCTGTCACAATGGCTCTAATCTCTCCTCGAAGACCCAACTCGAACCGACGACACTTCTCAGCCTCGGTTGCCACAAATGCAGGAGCGAATCGGGATAGCATCTGGAATCTCTGCTCATACTCGGCGACTGTCATGTTCCCTTGCTTCAACTGAAGAAATTCTGCTTCTTTAGCATCCCAGAAAGAGCGGGGATAGTACTGATCTAGAAACCGCTCCCGGAAAGTCTCCCACGTCACCGTATGTGCATCCCAGCCGGACAACTCCAGCGTATACCACCACTCATACGCTGCTCCATCCAACAAAAATGTAGCCAACAAGACCCGGTCCTCTGGAGGACAATGCATCACCCCAAAAATACGCTCAAGCCGGGTGATCCATCGGTGAGCTTCCTCTGGGTCTGCCCCACCGCTGAATGTAGTAGCCCCAAGCCGCTGGGCTCTCTCAATCGAAGCGCTCTCAGTCCCTCTCGCCGCTTCATCTTCAGGTCGTGGAGGGGGTTCACGTCTCGGAGGCATGATCGAACGTACGCTGAAAGAGGCATAAAGTCAGTAAAACAACCTAAATATGACACAAACCGACAAACCTACGCTCTGATACCAATTGTCAGGACCCGTCCCAAATATCGCCGCGATACCCGGGACGAACCCTGCTCCCGTCTGACAATCACACCTAAAGTAACAAGATAACCTCCATACAACCATAAGCATAACTATCAAACGAAGGAGTAAATATATATAAATGTAAGTCAGAGCACAGTTCTACAAAATGGGCACAAAATCCTACTATGCTAGTCTCGCAACGGAAGAACGTCGTAAGCTCTATGCCTCAATATCTGCCTCAACGTTCACCCCAGCGTTATCACCACGACCTGGAGGGAAAATTTAAAATCAAAAGTGTGAGTGGACTGGAATAACTAAAAGTTTTAAAATCAGTTTATCATCAATTCAAAGATAAGAAAAACCCATTATATTTGTTCTCTCCGTGTTGAAAAACATGCATGCCCAACTAAGAATTAGAAAATCATAACATGAAACATCATAAGAAACAGAAACACTATAAAACGGATATAGAAATCATGGTATGTATATCAGAAAACCATAGCATAAACCATGAACAGCAAATCATCATTTCCGATCAAACCTGCTGGACCCATCCGAGTCTTTAAACTCAACCAGGCCTCAAATATAATTCCGAGTCTTTAAACTCCCGAGTCTTTAAACTCAATAGGCCTACGGGGGTAATATCGTAAATATCCGAGTCTTTAAACTCAATCCGGGCCCGTCCCCCGTCACATCAGTATCCGGGTCTTTAAACCCATATCCAGATCCAACAAATCCAATCCCAATTCAGTGTAAAACCAATTCGAAATCCCTCGCCAAACTCGAATTCGAAATTCCCGGTTCGAAGCCCTTCCAGCGTTCAGAACCGACATTCCGAACCCAAATCCGGGAATTCATTATTATACCAAAAACTACAGGAAATCACAAATCATATTTCATAACCCATTTATCATCATCAGAAAACATTTATAGGTTAAAATCTTCAATCTGACATCAAAACCCGAAAATCAGTTTTTCTCGTAAAACGTGTAAAATCCCATAATATCTCGTAAAACGTGCAAACATATTAACCATATAAAAGCATCATTAAGAAGCATAAAAACACATTTAATAACATACAACATCAATGAAACAGTTAGGCATGCTCGAAAGAAAAGAAAGAGTCCACTCACAGCTCAGAACGAGTCAATCGCGCTCCGTGCGCTCCTCGACCATCTCGGGTGCCTCCCGTCCTGTCAATATGCACCAAATAGGGTCACAAACACATCAAGGATACTAATCCTAATTTTCCCAATTTTTCGGGAATTTATTAATATTTTAATCCTAGACCCTAAACCGTCCAGATTCCCGAACAACCTCCTAACATCGTCCGATTCACCCGAAAACCATACCAATGAACTCCTTAGGACATTTAGAACCAAAACCATGTTGGAAGCTTGGCCGGAATCCTCCCCACGCGCCTCCACGCGCCGTCCAAAGTGGCTGCGCGTGGGCCTCACGCGCTTGCTACAGTACTCCTTCTACCTCGAGCCACCCGGTTCAACACAGTTGAACCGGCGTGACCGGTTCTCCTCCGTTCAGCCACCAATTCCGTCCAAACCAATTCCAATAGCTTCGTCCCGTCCTAAACAAGCTAACAATGTCCTAACATCGAAGAATCACGGCCCAAAACCTACCGTTCACGGCTTCGAACAGACGGCCCGTAGCCCCTGTTTTGGCCGCCGGCCGCCCAGGTCCTCCCCCGACACGGCACCACAACCACACGACTCCTGGGACCTCCAGGAGTCTCACCCTGGCCTCCAAATCCCTCGACTCTAAGCCCAACTCCACGACTTTCGATTTGAAGTTCACGGGAAAAACAGGGGAAAAGGTCTTACCCTTCGATTCCGTCTCCGTCGTGTGCACCGCCGTGTACCACGGTGTTCGTTGGACTCCCTGCAGCCACCTGAGCCTCCCACAATCTTGGTTTGAGCTACCACACGCCACAGCCACCGCCATAGTCTCACAGCTTCCCTGTTTTCTCAGACTTCCGCCGTACCACCGTCGTCTCTCCGTGCACGGTTTCACCCCCAAATCACGATCAACACCTCACCCTCGTCTCACTATCACTCTCTCAATTCACTCCTCACTCACCCTTGCACTGAATCGATCAATCTCTCCCAGTTTCTTCTCCTCTGTTTCTCTGTGTGTTCGAACAAATGCACGGTTTGAAAACGTGCAAAGTGTGGCCGTGCACACTTTAGTAACCCCTGGAACCATCCAGCCCCTTGCACGTGTCCATCATTCCTTGGTCAGCACAAAATATCCCTGCCACTTGCCCTTATCTGATTGGACTGAGGGAAAAGACCAAAATGCCCCTCTGCACAAATTACCATTTTACCCTCATACTTTCCAGACCCGTAAATGTTCCGTCCGACGTCCGATGACATCGTGCCGCCTGTCGTTGTACTCAGGACGTCGAGACCTATCTAATGGTCCTCGGTCTACGTGAAAATCACAAGTCCTCCAAAAAAATCAACATTTTCCTCAATTAGTCAAAATTACGGTAACGCCCTCAATCTTCCGAACGTCATAACTTCCTCTCCGATTGTCCGAATCGAACCTGCCACCTGTCTACGGACTCGTGATGTCCTAAACTACGTCACGGTCAAGGGTCAACAGTCATCCAATCGGTAAATCGAAAAGTCAACTTTTGACCTACTATTCACAAGGGCAACATCGTCCGTTATATACAAAACTTTTACAAAATTACATTTATACCTTTCCCGAAGGTACGGGTTGTTACACAATGGGTTGTTCCTCCAGTACATGAGATGCATCAAATACATATTTCCGCAGCATCGACACGTGGAAAACATCGTGGACTTTCGAAAGTTCTGGAGGTAGTGCTAACCGGTAGGCAACCTGGCCAATCCTCTCAATAATCTCATATGGTCCGGTAAAACGAGGGCTCAACTTTCCTCGCCTGCCAAATCTCACTACACCTTTCCAAGGGGACAGTTTCAGAAACACCCGATCTCCGACTGAAAACTCAAGATCTCTAATCCGATGGTTCACATAGCTCTTTTGTCTGTCTTGGGCTGCCTTGAGCTTATCTCTGATGAGTTTGACCTTCTCCGTTGTCAATTGCACCAATTCGGATTTAGTTAGCTTCCTTTCACCCACGTCCGTCCAACACAACGAGGTTCTGCACTGCCATCCGTACAAGGCTTCGTAAGGAGCCATCCCAATGCTCGCCTGATAGCTGTTGTTATAGGCAAATTCCATCAAGGCTAGATGTGATTTCCAAGTGTCTTGAAATTGAAAAACGCAAGCTCGCATCATATCCTCCAATATCTGGATGGTCCTCTTAGACTGACCGTCAGTCTGAGGATGAAATGCAGTGCTGAAACGAAGTTTCGTCCCAAAAGCTTCTTGTAGACTTTGCCAAAACCGAGAAGTAAACCTCGGGTCTCTGTCAGAAACTATTGATTTTGGGGTACCGTGAAAACGGATGATCTCGTCGATAAACAACTGAGCAAACTGTGTCATCCTGAAGTTCTCTCGCACTGGCAAGAAATGAGCTGATTTCGTAAGCCTGTCCAAAATCACCCAAACTCCATCGTGGCCTCTGGGTGTCCTAGGAAGTCCAAACACAAAATCTATCGTTATGTGATCCCATTTCCATTCCAGGATAGGTAGTGGTTGCAAGGCTCCATAAGGTCTTTGTCTCTCAGCCTTCACTTGCTGGCAAATCAGACACCTGCTGACAAACTCAGCAATCTCTCGTTTCATACCCGGCCACCAATAATGTTCTTGTAATGTACGATACATCTCAGTCCCACCAGGATGCATCGCGTAGGCCGAACTGTGAGCTTCATCCAGAATCTCCTTCTTCAGTGCCTCATCGTCCGACACACACAACCGTCCTTCTTTTAGTAAGGCTTCATCTTATCTGACTGTAAAATCTTGCCGTTCACCGGCTTCCACTTCGATCCGAAGTACACATGAGACAGGATCTTGAGATTGAGCATTAACGATCTGATCGATTAGGAGTGGTCTCACCTGAAAACTAGCCAGCAAGACACCTTGGCTATCCAGTCCCAAATCAATGCTAGTCTTGCGGAGTTCAACCAATAGCGGCAAATGAACCATCCGTAGATGCGCCACAGAATGTGTTGACTTCCGTCTTAGAGCATCAGCCACCACATTAGCTTTTCCAGGGTGGTACTCAATCGTACAATCATAATCCTTAATTAGCTCCAGCCACCGTCGTTGCCTCACATTTAAGTCTTTATGGGTGAACAAGTACTTCAGGCTCTTATGATCCATGAACAGCCTGAAAGTCGCACCATACAAGTGATGTCTCCAAATTTTCAGCGCATGCACGACAGCAGCTAGCTCCAAGTTGTACGTGGGATAGTTGCGATCATGAGGCTTCAACTGGCGCGAAGCATAGGCAATCACCTTCCCATATTAGTACACATCCCAATCCCTGTAAGGATGCTCACTGTACACCTCGAAATCCCCACTGTCATCTGGAAGGGTAAGTATAGGAGCAGATGTCAACCTTTCCTTCAACTCCCGAAAACTACGCTCACAATCGTCATCCCAGACAAATTTGACTCCCTTCCTCGTCAGTCGTGTCAACGGGGCATCAATGGTAGAGAAACCCTCTACAAACCTCCTGTAATAGCCAGCCAAACCCAAGAAACTTCTGACTTCAGTGACGGTCTTTGGTTGCTCCCACTTCGCCACTGCTTCAATTTTCTGAGAATCCACACTGATTCCGTCGGTTGAGATCACATGCCCCAAGAAACTCACGCTCGTCAACCAAAACTGACACTTGCTAAGCTTCGCATACAACTGGTTTTCCCTCAGGGTACCTAGCACCATCCTTAAGTGCTCCTCATGTGCTTCCGCACTTTTCGAGTAGACCAGAATGTCGTCAATGAACACGATGACGAAGTGATCCAAGTATGGCTGCAACACTCGATTCATCAAGTCCATAAACGCTGCGGGTGCGTTGGTCAAACCGAATGGCATTACTAAGAACTCATAGTGACCATAACGGGTTCGAAAGGCGGTCTTGGGCACATCCTCATCCTTAACCCGCAATTGATGATACCCAGAACGAAGATCGATTTTGGAGAAGTACTGTGCTCCCCTCAGCTGATTGAACAAGTCGTTGATCCGAGGCAAGGGGTATTTATTCCTTACTGTTACTTTGTTCAGTTGCCTGTAATCGATGTAGAGTCTCAAACTCCCATCTTTTTTCCGCACAAACAACACCGGAGCTCCCCAAGGGGACACACTCGGTCTAATAAACCCCATCTCAAGCAACTCTTGCAACTGCGCCTTCAGTTCTTTCAACTCAGCTGGCGCCATACGATACGGAGTCTGAGATATAGGTTGCATACCTGGAACCAGATCGATGGTGAACTCGACATCTCGGTGAGGTGGAAATCCCGGTAGATCCTCCGGAAAGACATCCGGGAACTCCCGTACTATCGGTATATCCTCCACCCTCAACGGTCCAGCACGTGCGTCAACCACGTGAGCCAAGTATCCCTGGCACTCTTTCCTCAGCAACTTACTTGCCTTCAGGGCTGAAATCACTCCAACAGGAGTTGCTCGCTGTACTCCCTGGAAGGTGGTTTCAGGTAACCCCAGACTCCGAAAAGTAACCTTCTTATCGACACATTCGATAGAAGCATGATGAAGTGTTAACCAATCCATTCCCAAAATGACATCAAAATCATGTAAGTCCAAGAGTATCAGGTCAGCTACCAATCCCACGTCACCTACCATTATAGGACACTCCCGCAACACTTGGTTTACCACAAATACATCTCCTGTGGGTGTACTGACACCCATGTCACAGTCCACTGCAGACAACTCTCTATCCACCAACAAATCACAATCCCGTGATATAAACGAGTGAGTAGCCCCTGGATCAATTAAAGCACAAACATCATGTCCAAAGATCGTGAGTGTACCTGTCACAACACCAGGTGCTGCCCGGGCCTCCTGCTGCGTAACCGCAAAAACTCGGGCCTGTGGTCCAGCTGCTCGCCCACGGCCCCTACCCCTTAGTCCACTAGTCGCTCCAGTACCTCCTTCTCTAGTACTCCCAGTCCCAGAAACTGCAGCGGTGTTCCGTCCCTGCTCTGCTCGCTCAATCGTAGCGCTCTATGTCCCTCTTGCTGCTTCGTCTTCAGGTCGTGGAGAGGGTCTACGTCTCGGAGGCATAGTCAACCGCACGCTGAAAGAGGCATAGAAACAGTCAAACAACCTAAACACAACCTCACAAATCGACAAACCAAACAAACTCGACAAACCTATGCTCTGATACCAATTTTCAGGACCCACCCCGGTTTCACCCAGAAAACCGAGGTAAATCCTGCTCCCGTCTGACACCCTGACACAACACTAACGTAAACTACTACACTACACCGTCAGACGCAGGAGAAACTATACAAAACATTCTGAAGTTAAAGGTTTACAGAGCATAGTACTAAATACAAAAGAAAGAAAACCGGTAACTAGATACACGCACACGGAAAATTTATAACACTTCGGGGTCGCTCTCGTAACTTCTATGCCTCCGACGCTGCCTCGACGCCGAAACCCCGCCCTAGCTCCACGACCTGGAGGGCAATTTAAAACAGAAGGTGTGAGTGGACCATAAATAAGAAAAGAATTTCCGAAAACGATTTCATAATAAAACCAGGGTTTTAGCCCTCCGTTTTGAAACCACATGCATAACCCAATTACTAAAAACAGTTATAAATCACATAAAAAGCGTCATAAAAACATAATTGATAGCCATTACAGAATCACGTCATAAACATCATAAAACCATATCATAAAACATAAGTCTCAAACAATCATTATTCGATCAAACCTGCTGGATCTATCCGAGTCTTTAAACTCTCGAGTCTTTAAACTCAATCCAGGCCTCAATAATATCCGAGTCTTTAAACTCGACAGGCCTACGGGGGAAATATCAATATATCCGAGTCTTTAAACTCCCGAGTCTTTAAACTCAATCCGGGTCTTTAAACCCAATCCGGGCCCGTCCCCCGTCAATCACAATATACGGGTCTTTAAACCCAATAACCAGATCCAGAAAATCCAATCCAAAACCATTTGAAAACCATTTCCATTCCATATGCAAACCCGAATCCGAAATCACTGGTCCGATGCCCTTCCGGCATCCCGAACCGTCATTCCGAACCCAAATCCGGAAATCCACTTTCCAACTTTAAAACCAAATTCCGATGCTCGAAATCCGAATCTAAAATCGAAAACCTTAATCATCGAAATCACGTCTCAAAATCCATTTATAAGCATTCAAAACCAGTTATCATTTGAAACCCCCCAAAACCATGGCATCATACTCAGAAATCGACATTTCCTCGTAAAACGTGCCAATTACGTTATTTCTTGAAAACCGTGCAATTATGTAAAACTAACATCATAAATCCAACAATCACTTTATAGAAAAACAGTTATGCATGCTCTAGTTTAAAGAAAGGGTCCACTCACAGTACCGAACCCTCAATCACGTCCCGAACGTCTCGTACGTTCCTCAGCTTCCTCGGGAAGTCCCGATCCTGTCAACAATCACCGAAGTACGTCACTAACACGTCTACCAAGACTCTCCTAATTTCCCACAAAAATCCTCGGGTCCTAAACGTATCGAACCGGAATCCTAAACCTTCAACCTCGCGGGACTAACTTCCAACGATGTCCGAACAACCCGAAACCAATTCCAATGGACTCGTCACAACACCTAGACCAAAAACCATGTTGACCATTTTCCCAACCGCCGCCGCATGCGCCCCCGCGCGCCGCCCAAAGTGGCTACGCGTGGGCCTTACGCGCCTGCTACAGTGGCACCAGCAACCTCTGGTCGACCCGGTTCGAACCGGTCTCTGCAACTCGAACCGGCGTGGCCGGTTTTCCGCCGTCCCGCCACCAAAATTTCTCCTCTCTTCACCAACTTCATCGTCCAACCCTAAGCTACCCATTCCCCTACTCCAAACACCTCGACACGGTCCAAAACCCAATGACTCAAACTCAAAACAAAAACCCGACAATCCCCTGTTTTCTTCTCCGGCCAACCAGCCACTCCCCCGTCACGGCAACCACCGTAGACGGTTCCTAGGACCTCACTGAAGCTCACCTAACTCACCAAATCCCTCGACTCAGTCCTTAAGTCCATGACTCACCGTTTGAAAATCACGGCAAAATAGAGCACTTACACGGGGAGAAGGAATTATCTGTCGTCGAGCGCCGCCGTGCTCACCGCCGCTCTCCCTGGGGTCCGCAGAGTTGTCCTTGTTCCCTGTCGAGTCCAATTGCACCAACACACGGCCACACCACCACCACGATCTCCCACTTCTTCTCTGTTTTCTCTGATTTTCCCGTGGCTCACATCTCCCCCACACACAACCACTGCACCTCTTAACCTTCTCACTGTCTCCCTCTCAATCTCTGAGTCACTCCTCACTCACCATAACACACCAACACTCACGATCACCTGTCAATTTTCTCTCAATCTCCCCCTATGTTTTCTGTTCTTCGAACACCCATACACAGCACACACGAACACTCAGCCCAAAATAATTGGACCGTGCACCCTAGAACCCTCTAGTCAAGCCCCACGTGTCACCATCCCCTCAAGCCTCACACAAAAATCTCTTCTCTGCCCTGGACAAGTGTCCAAATCCGGTTGCACCATGCCCCACAGCCAAAAGACCAAAATGCCCATTTTTGAACCCAAAATTATCATTTTACCCTTACCGTTTTAGATCCGTAACTCACACATCCTCTCCGATAAACACGTGCCGCCTGTCGTTGAACTCAGGACGACAAGATCTACCTAACGGTCCTAGGTCAACGTGTCGAAACCCGATCGTACGAAAAATCAACTTTTGCCCTAGTTTAGCCAAATTACGGTTATGCCCTCAACCTTCCGAACATCATAACTTCCTCCTCGGATGTCGGAATCGAGCGTGCCACCTGTCTACGGATTCGTGACGTCCTAAACCACGTCACAGTCATCGGTAAAAACCCAATTGACCGCCCAAACTAAAAGTTAACTTTTTGCCCGAACTAGGGGCAAAATCGTCATTCTAGGCTAACGACCTTATCAGGACCAACTAACCCCCGATTAAGCTCACTAATCTCATCCTAAACACTTCCTTAACCCCAGTTCTCAGGACGGGTCGTTACAGGTCTTCCTACAGCTATTAGGACCATTAAAACGGCTCAACAAAGCTTCAAACTCCACGACTTTCGATTTGAACTAAAATGGGAAAATAGGGACACCGGGAACTCACCCGTGTTCTGGCCTCCACCGTGATCGCCGCCGTGTTCCTCTGGGTTCAGAAGGTGGTCATCAGCCTTCCTAGCATTCCCTCAAACCAGGTTGGATCACTTTGATCGATTGAAGGTTCATCGTCGTCCACGACTCCCTCTCTGTTTACTGAGTTTCTGTTCACCTCACACACACACAGTCACACTTCAGCCTCACTTAACCACGATCAAACAATCACACTAAACCTCCTGACCACTAACTCAAGCCAAAGCACTTCACACACTCACTGGAATGGATCGATTTTTCCTCACGGCCTTAGTCTCTGTTTTATCCCTTTGAACGATTACCCAGCCAATTTAAAAATGTAACTGTGTACACAAAATGAGCTAGAAGCCTCTAGGATTTTACCAGGTGTCACACACACTGTGGGCACAGTCACAAATATCCAATCCCAACTCCCCAGGTGGCCTTATTTTATTGGCACAATTGCCCAAGTGGTTAAAAGACCAAAATGCCCCTATAAGTCCAAATTACCATTTTGCCCTTCACCTTCTTAGGCCCATATCTTAACCGTCCGACGTCCGATGACAGCGTGCCGCCTGTCGTTGTTCTCAGGACGTCGAGACCTATCTAACGGTCCTTGGTTTGTGTGAAAACTAATGGTCAAACAAAAAGTCAATAATTTTCCTCTTTTTAACCAAATTACGATAATGCCCTCGACCTTCCGAACACCATAACTTCCTCCTCGGATGTCGGAATCGGGCGTGCCACCTGTCTACGGACTCGTGACGTCACAAACTACGTCACGGTCATCGGTCAACGTCCATTTGACAGCCCGAACTAAAAGTCAACATTTTTCCCATTCTAGGGGCAAAATTGTCATTCTGCGCCATCCGTCCAAAAATATCCAACTAATCATCGTTAATTCGTCATTAGCCACTAATCCAATCCCGACTTCCGAGACGGGTCGTTACAACGGAGGCCTTTCCTTGGCCCTCTAGAAGGCAGTATACAGACTGATCAGGATAGTCCAAACGTTTAGATTCAGTTGACCGAGCGCCACCCTCAGACTCCGCACCATCGACCTTAACTAGGGGTGCATGTGTCATCGGTAAAAAGCTCAGTGTCGAAGAGTACTAATCCCTCTAGAGGATTGATCGGCAACTCGTGGGGTTCCACCACCCTCAGCTCCACATCCAACGACACCTTCCAGGCTGAACAGAACTTCTAGATAGTCGCCTTTGTCTCCTTGCTCCTAAGCCCGTCCATAGTAAATTTGGCCATCCGGATGGACAGGGCGGTCATCACTTCTTCCTCCTTCGACGCATCCTTGGCTAGTGTACTGATCACTATGACCGACCCTGTTTCCCAACCATCAGTTTCCTAGACAGTCCCTTGCCTATCTGATCACCCCGATGAAGCTTCTTTTTTGCTCTTTAAGCTCGATGTTAACTCCATTGACGAACTTTGTCGATCCTCATCAGCATAATCTTGCACATCGTTCGACTCGCTATCTCGATCAGACATCGAAACAATCTAAGGAATGAGACAGAAAAAATACAACCTTTGGTCACCGACCACAATGTTCCTCGGATCGAACCGATGTCTGACCCTAAGATTATCCCCAGTCCATCCCACAAAGCAAAGGTTCAATCCAAAAAACAAGGAAAACGGAAGTTATACCTTGTTATCACATGACGACCGTCCTCATCGAAAGTCGCCCCACCATAATCACCGTCGCATAATGCTTGCCGAAAATTTCCTGGTGTATAGAGCAAAAACTTCACCAAAGCAACAACGTAATAGTGAAAAAGTGATATTTTTCACTTTTTTTCCAACTATTTATAGAGGTGAGTTGATAGGTGAAAGGTCACCTCGGTACGCTCGAAATTTATTACCACACCAGCTGTCCAACCCATACTGGTCACACACGTCCCTACGCGGCCTGTTGGAAACCCAGAAGTCGTCGGAAACCGAACGAGAACCGACTGAGCTACGCAGCCCCGAAGACTCCTGACCTCCCACGCCTACACCGACCAGCTCACAACTACAGGTCTGACCACACCTGCCCTCCCAGCAAAGGCATACCGGTCAGTTTCCCACTAGACCACCGACCGGCCTACCCAGAGCTATACCGACAACACATTACACTTGATACACTACCTCGTCTAGGGGACTTGGGGGACTAGAGGCATACATCCACATCGGGTTTGGGGCATTTCTTACAAGTCTCGAACTAGAGAAATTCCACATCGGTCAAGAACTTGGGGGACTTCTGTTGATATCATATCAGCCCAAACTAATTTGTGGCTCGATACCTCTAGTCCAACACACCTTTACAAGATTTGAGGCCTAAGCCCACTCTAACAAACAAGTCCTAGCAAGGTTTGAACAAACAATACATGTGGACATAGCCCAGTCTTTCACACGTCGGTTTTACAATGAATGCTCATTATCCCATGTTGGAAGAATAATTTTATTGCACACATCACACCCATACAAAAGTGTTTCACTTTTCCTCATAAAGATAACTAAGTATTCACTATTCACACTTACTTTATGAATTACTCTTCACCACTCACTACTTACACAGACTCACCACCAGTACCTACCTCTGACCGATCGACATGTTTCCCTATTTTGCAAGTCTGTCCAAGAATGCATAGCTGAGCAGCATTCCTCCTCTAAATTGACATATTTTGTACATAGCAATAATCACTCCATTTTTTGTGTAAATTTAATTCTTGTTTATTGCGTATTAGACACATATAAAGCATACCAGATATTGGGGAATCAGGAATGATGAAAAAAGATTGTATAGAAGGAAAATAATAAAGAAATAATATTGATGTAAGAGCCGCTTCGATATTTGTTAATAAGTTACAGTGTGAATTGGTCATTAGCTTCTTATATACTAAAATCATGCCATAAATAACTTTGTTTATAAGGTGATTCTACTTCTTCCATATATGCTTCTTAATCCCAAATTTTTTTATTTCTAAAATATTAGCGGTACAAGTACAAGAAAGGCAAAAGTGTTGTCCACTTTCGATTTGCTAACCAGTGGCGATATATAGTTTATAGTACCCATCACACCATTAACTCCCTGCTTTAATTTTGTTCCTTTTCTCCTAAATTGACTTATGAGCAATTAGCACGTTAATTTATTATATAAACACAAGTGATTAAGATCTTAGTCTTTCTTCCTAAAAAATGCATTGAAGTTTTAAGTTCAAATCTCGTGAATTATATTTTTCAATATTGATGAAAAGTCTTATACTTGATTTTCATTAGGGATCATTACGATGCCGGATTTAACCACATTTTGCTCCTTATTAATTAATTAATTAATTAATTATTAACTAGCATTTTCCATTTTCAAATCCATAATATAAAAGCACCACTAATATTTGACATCGATGCTAATTTCTCAAATTGAACAACAAAATCCCCATGTCATATCCTCGACTCATTTAGGAAAAAAAAAAAAAAAAGAACTCGTAGTCGTAGATATCGAACAAGCCTAGCTACTATTGGCTTACTTAATTAACTTTGGGATCTACAAAAATCCCAAAATTAATCAATAAACATTAGGGAACCTTTTAACATGAAACCATACTATACAGTATACCCTATATAATATCATGCAGCAGGAGCATAATCATAGCCACCATCATCGTCGTCATCGTCGTCACCTTCCATAGATGCTGCCGGAGCATAATCATAATCGGTATCATCATCGTCATCGTCTCCACCACCTTCTATGCATGCCGCGGGAGCATAATCACAATCATTGTCGTCGTCGTCATCTCCATCTCCGCGCACCTTGCACCATGCGTCCCTAACCAACTGCGAAAGTGGAGACATTTCGTGTGCAAATTCGAACCCGAATCGAAAGCAAAGAAAGAACAGACCCAAACAATTTGAGTGCTTCGAGAAAATTGGTAAGCTTGGATGGGATTTGAATGAGATTGACTTGAGGGTTGGCATGTGTATATATAGAGTGAAGAAGTTTGGAGAGCTCGTTTTGGCACAAGTTAGTCGCGTGTTGAGAGTGTGGAATTGCGTGTTCAAGCGATGCATGGCTTGTGAAGTTTATGTGCCACTACTGTATATAGTGTGGTCCAAAAAGCAACTCCCAATTTGTAAAGAAGCTTGGGAAATGATTCCAAATCTCTACATTTATATGTAAATATCGCATTTTCTAACGTTATTATGTCGACACGCATACGTATTGATTGTCATTAATTTCAGATGAAGTAATGCATGGAGCCACAGCCACCGTAATAATTCAGATGGATCTGCTAGTTTCTTCATTGCCCATTATCAATTTTTATTTTATGCTCGTGAGAGAATTAGAACAATTGGTTTTGATAAATTGACAGTGTTAAATTTTAGGTAACAAATTTATTAATTAGTTACTCATTATAAATATCAAGCAAAAGTCATTAATTGATCTTTGCAAAAACTAAACAAATTTATTGACAAGTTTCTTCTGAATGGTGCAGTTGATATGACACTTAATTCCAACAATTGAATATCGAGCAGACACTTAATTTGTGGCTAAGATTGATATGGTACAGAACTTACACAAGTTGTATCATCATCTAAGCAGCTCAGCCGCGAAATGAACAGATCAACACAACAGTCGGACCAAATTGTCAGGCCAATCCCCGCCGTGTGTATCGGGCCGAGCCATGCACACATCCCAAAGGTTTGAAACACAAACACTCGGGTCTTTTAACACGCCCCGAACTTGAAATGGACCAGTGAAGCGGACTGAAATCCTCTTAAATCAAGAGTTATACGCGTAAATGTTGATATTCATTTCGTTTTTAATTTTTGTTTTTTTTTTTGTTAGGAGTAGAAGAAAAATCGGCAGAGGAAGTTAAAAACAAAGATGTCTAATTATCAAAACCTAAATGAAGGAAACAATTTTAGAGTAACTGTGGTTCCAAGAGAATGATTTAAAGGGGTATTTTAATTTGTGATGATTAATCATTGTCCTAACGCATATTTAATAACCATATAAATTTTTTTTCGTTTTCATGTAAACTAGATTTAAATGTTGTAAATTGACGGTGTTTCCTAAACTCCCACCTCCAAGTGAAAGATCAAAGATTGAAGCTTTAATTAATGAGTGTTTAAAGATTCACCTGCCTTGTCGCTCACGGGATAGACACCATAGAATTTATTGTCATTAATTTAAAGTGTGCAGAACTTCTGGGATTCTATAGAGAAGAATAGGTACAACCACATCAAATTGGCTCAGTGGTTAGAGCATTTTCAGATTTGGTATGCTCCCGGTTAATCTTGAATTTGATTCTCTCTGGGTTATATCTTGATTGTGGTTAGAGGTGTGCTGTAATGCGTGTGTGAGTATTTCCAATTCCCGGTACACATTAATTATTAGTTGTTAATTTTGGAATACTGGCTGTCAATGACAAAAAAAAAAATAGAGAAGAATAGGTCCTTCTTGTTAGGAAATTAATCCTCCACCACGCAAGTGCTAACAATAAAGATGAAAAAAAAAGAAATAAAGAAACCAAGAACTCAAAAGATTTAACGAGGTTCGGCCAATTAACTTGCCTACATCCTCAGAGAGTTTTCTCCTTCACTATGAGAGAATACAAAATACAAGATTACACTACTCAAGTTTATACCCAACTCGAGCCCTTGTATCCAATAGGATACCCCTTGTACACCCTCTCTCAACCCGAGAAAATCACTCTACCCCAAAGAGCTATACACACTCTTTCACCTTCTCTTAACCGAGAAGATCACTCTACTCCAAGAGCTATACACACTCTTGAAGTGCTCAAGAAGATCACTCTAGCCCAAGAGCTATACACACTCTTGAAGCACTCACTCACTTGTGAGGTGTTCTCCTTGATGTTGAAATGTGACCAAGCTCTCCACCTTATATAGTGCTTAAGGCACAAGTTGTATTTGTGCTTTTCCAATGTGGGACAATTTCTTCATATTTCAACATCCTTCATTGAAGTCCATTCATGCACCTTCTTCAATTAATGCTCTTCTTCATGAAGCTTCCACATCAATCTTTTCCCACAAGGTTAAATGAACAACACCATGTATTTATTCCCAATACATAATCAAATTCAATGCATTAATAATCCACTAAGAAGGCATTAACTCAACAATCTCCCCCTGCCGACTTAGGTGGATAATGTTGCATCACCACTTCAATCCCTGAAGTTCATCTCAAATTGAGATACCGCTTGATATACCCACAAGCATTCCATTGGCCTTATTCTTGTACCAACTACACATACCCCGAATCAGTTGCATACGATCCTAGCTCCCCCTGATTCAAAATGGCCAATGCTATGTGCAGCTGCTCCGAGTCAACAATTACCAGTTGGCTCCGAAGAGGGACCTCGACTTTGCCTCTTCCTTAGAGGGATTATCCTTCTCACCATCGTCTGAAACTTGGAAACATGTAGATAGCGTCTCTGCTGTGCCCGCAAATGAGACCCGCTTCAGGTACCTGTTCTCCTGTGCACCCTGTTTCCCAACAACCTTTGAGGTCTGAGTTTTTCCTATCAGACGGAACATACTTTTACATTTTTCTCCCTTCATTAGGACCATGCAGCCACGTGACACTTTCATAACTCCCCCTGCTGACGAAACCTTGCAGCCCTTGGAGTCTAGTTGGCTCAAGGATATTAGATTTCTCCGGAACTTTGGGACATACACCACATCACCCAATGTTCGAACTGCTCCATCGAACATTTTGATCTTCACCGTTCCCGTACCCATGACACGACGTCTTGTGCCATCACCCCAAGTCACAAATCCTTGGACTTCCTGGAACGTATCAAAATATTCTCTCCTAGAGCAAAGGTGATGAGAACAACCACTATCTAATATCCAATAATCTTGAGAAAAAATGTAATTACCTTTGGAGACTGTGAGAAGTTCTCCAAAATCTCTAGACATCTCCGCTACACCAGCCAAGGAGCAATCTGAGCCCTTATCGTCCTTCTCTTTCATCAATGGACAATCCGGCTTTATGTGTCCCCACTCCTTGCACTTGTAGCATTGCTTGCCCTTTCCTCTGCCTCTGGATTTAGACCTGTTATGCTCACTAAATCCCCTCGCAGTTGACCTTCCCTTACGATTCTGTTCACGAGCAATGAAGACAGAACCTTGAGAATCATCGGCTTTTCTTCTCTTTTCATGTGATAAGAGAGTCGATTCTACATCCTCCATCTTCAGTGTATCCTTACCATACACAATTGTAGTAACAATATTCTCATATGAATCGGGAAGCGAGGTAAGAAGTAAAAGGGCTTGATCTTCTTCCTCAATTTTAACCTCAACTCTTGATAGTTGATTTATCAATCCCTTGAACACATTCATGTGCTCCATGAGATTCACACCTTCTCCCATCTTGAGCTTGTAGAGATCCCGCTTTAAATTCAGCTTCGTTTGCAAGCCTTTCCCAAGATAAAGCTTCTCCATTTTCTCCCAAAGCTCAGGTGCAGAATCTACATCATTAACATTATTTATAATATTGTCAGCAATATAAAGCCTAATAGTGCTGACACACCTGGACTCCAACTCGTCCCAATCTTCATCTAACATCTTCTCTGGCTTCGCATCCTTCCCCTTCAACGGTCTTGCAAGGCCTTGTTGAACTAGGATGTCCTTCACCCTCCTTTGCCATAGAGTGAAATTTCTTTTTCCATCAAACTGCTCCACCTTGAAATGTGAACCGCTAGAACTTGCCATGGCAAACCGCTCACGATCGATAAACCGAAGCTCTGATACCACTTGTTAGGAAATTAATCCTCCACCACGCAAGTGCTAACAATAAAGATGAAAAAAAAAGAAATAAAGAAACCAAGAACTCAAAAGATTTAACGAGGTTCGGCCAATTAACTTGCCTACATCCTCAGAGAGTTTTCTCCTTCACTATGAGAGAATACAAAATACAAGATTACACTACTCAAGTTTATACCCAACTCGAGCCCTTGTATCCAATAGGATACCCCTTGTACACCCTCTCTCAACCCGAGAAAATCACTCTACCCCAAAGAGCTATACACACTCTTTCACCTTCTCTTAACCGAGAAGATCACTCTACTCCAAGAGCTATACACACTCTTGAAGTGCTCAAGAAGATCACTCTAGCCCAAGAGCTATACACACTCTTGAAGCACTCACTCACTTGTGAGGTGTTCTCCTTGATGTTGAAATGTGACCAAGCTCTCCACCTTATATAGTGCTTAAGGCACAAGTTGTATTTGTGCTTTTCCAATGTGGGACAATTTCTTCATATTTCAACATCCTTCATTGAAGTCCATTCATGCACCTTCTTCAATTAATGCTCTTCTTCATGAAGCTTCCACATCAATCTTTTCCCACAAGGTTAAATGAACAACACCATGTATTTATTCCCAATACATAATCAAATTCAATGCATTAATAATCCACTAAGAAGACATTAACTCAACACTTCTCAATACAAGCTAGGTTTGTGGGATGTGTTCAAGCAGGTACTGTTCCATATTTCAATAATCACCCCATTACATGATCAGAATCCTGCTCTTGCAAATATTTATAATCACAATGTGATACATAACTTGTGTGAGAAAAGACATACATTTGAGACATCGATCATAGATTATGGGAAGTGCAACTTCTCATCATGGGCTTAAATCAAATACTTCCATGGTGTTTTGAGACATTGATCTTCAAAAACCCACATGGGCTTAAATCATATTCTGCACTTTCACTGCCCCAACTAATCTTCCTTGTGTTTTTATTTTTATTTTTTTTCCAGTTAGTATAATCTAAGGGTGGAAGAGTTCACGCATTGGATTCGCATATCGATCATGGTCATTCTTCTGTACCATGATTCCCTAACCAATTTTGAATTGGGAGACATTTTGTGTGGTTCTATCAAATTGGAAGATACGTTTTGAATTTGGAATAAATTTGGATTGGATTTGACATTTGGGTGAGATTCCTTTAAGGGTTGGCATATTTATGAATAAAGTGAACAAGTATGGAGAGCTCGGTTTGGCACAAGTTAGTCTGGTGTTGAGAGCGTGGAATTGTGTGCTCAAGAAATGCATGCATGTGTATGTCTCATTGTCTCACTGTTGACGGTGGATGGTCCACAAAGGCACAAAGTAAGACGATCGAAAAGCCGATTTCGAGCCGCCACAGAGTGTTATGGCCTAGTGGCAAAGGACTCCCACCTGTCTTTGCTTGCTATTCTTTTGGTGAGATTAAAGTGACGCTTATGTGCTATTATGATATGCATATGTCTAAATGAATAATATTAGGAGATATTAAATTAATCATATTTAGTAATTATATTGATGTGGTAATCAATGAATATTGTTATTTTAATAAGTTCAATTATTTTATATTTATATTAGATTATTTATTGATTGACACATCAACATTGTCACTAAATGTGGTCAATTTAATATGTCCAAATAACATTATACTTTACAAATATTGTTTAACGTCAGTTTTATTGCCACATAAAAGCATTGTGTGCCATTCGTACAACGAAACCAACACCAAAGTCCAAACTGTTGACACAAATTGCACCATAATCTCAGCAGCTGAGCCGCAAAATGCACAGAACAAAACTGTCAGACCAAATTTTCAGGCCAATCCCCGCCGTGTGTGTCGGTTTGCGGCGGTTAAGCACCACCAAGCCTACTAGACTGCCATGCACGCGTCCCAAAGGTTGGAAACACACACACTCGGCTCTTCAACAAGCCCAGAACTCCAAATGGGCTGTGAGAATGAGTTTAGTGGACCAAAGCCCTCCTAAATCAACGGTTGACGTGGAAAGATTGGTGGGTTTTTTGTACAAGGATCTAGGGCATTTATTTGATGATCAAGGAATTGATCGGACGGCGTACGATGACCGTGTGAAGTTCAGAGACCCAATTACAAAGCATGATACTATCTCTGGTTACTTGTTGAAAATAGCCTTCTTGAAGTTAGTCTTCACGCCAAAGTTTCAGCTGCACTGGGTCAAACAGGTAACAGGTTTTGCTTACTCATACAGATAGGTACTCTGTTTTTTCTTGTTTAGTGAAAATGGGATTGTTTATATTTCCCAAATTTAAGCACATAGAGTGGAGTTAATAATGCCAATGCCGGTTTAGTAATCATTTTCTTTTTAGTTTAACTAGTGGGATTTTGGGATTTTTTATGTTTTCCAAATTGGGATTTTCAGTGACTTCAAAATGAGTGTTTATGTTTAATGCTGGTTTGATAATCATTTTAGTTATTAATTTTCATGCTTGTTCCAGAGACTAAAACGAAATTATATGAGCCAAATGAGGAATGGTTAAGTTTTGATTATTTTAACCTAGATTAAATAAGAGGGGAATTATTTTAAATTACTATGTTTCTAAGAGAATGATTAAATATTGTAAATTGACTTTGTTCCTAGACTCCCAGCTCAAGGGAATGAGTCGAATGACTAAAGATTGATACTTTATGATGAGTTTTGACATTTATCTTACATATATTCATTCGTCAAGATATCATACTGGTTTGAGTATTGAGTTCTGTCCATATTGGAATTTGTGCATGGAACCAGTGCATTACCAATTTACCAAATAAGGAGTTAAGATCTCATTTCTAGCCCTTAGCATTCATGTTGGTGCCTGTTTTATTGACTCGGGTGCTATAGACAGGACCATATGAAATCACTACAAGATGGACTATGGTAATGAAGTTCAACCCTGTGCCTTGGAAACCAGAATTGATCTTCACAGGAACATCTGTCATGGGCATCAACCCTGAGACCGGGAAGTTCTGCAGCCATGTGGTAAGATAAGTTCTAACTGCCTTGTCTTTGAAGGAATAGACAAAATATAGTGTGTTGTCTTTAACAATGTTAGCAATGTGTAGGACTTCTGGGATTCTATAAAGAATAATGACTATTTTTCAACAGAGGGTTTGTGGGATGTGTTCAAGCAGGTACTGCCTTATTATTCACTTGCCATTACATGATGAAATTGTGCTCTTACAAACATCTATAATCAGTTATTGTATGTAAAATTCTGCAGCTGCGGTTTTTCAAAACTCCGGACTTGGAAACACCGAAATATGAGATATTAAAAAGAACAGCATATTATGAGGTGCGTTTTGCTTCTTTTCTTTTTTTTATTTTTTTATTTTTTTATAATAATGAACATCATTGAAAGCTGTTGTACATTCATTAAACCTCAAAGCGACTTTTTGGCCATGTCTTGATTCAACAGGTGAGAAAGTATGCTCCTTATATAGTTGTGGAAGGACCAGTCGACAAGCTTTCTGGGTCGGCTGGTTTCAATGATGTTACTGGGTGAGTATTCGATTTTTTTTTCTTATTCTTATGCTAGCTAGCTGCTTCACTTGGATGACATGGATGGTGGAATATGCTTAGGTACATCTTCGGAAAGAATTCTAAAACGGAGAAGATACCGATGACTACGCCGGTCTTCACTGAGGCGTCTGATGCTGGATTTTCCAAAGTATCCATCAAGATATGTCTTCCCCTAGACAAGGATATAAGCAGGTGATATATTCATATCTGATGACCTTTTGCTAGCTTCAATGTGAGTGTGGAACCCAAAATCATCCGAAAATTATGGAGCCGCCACGCGTCTCGTAATTCCCAAAAATGACCAAATTGCCCTTGGCAAATAACGCTGATCATTTGAAAAACACCCGCACATTAAATAATCTATTTACCAGTTAAATACGTTATTTGATCGGGTTAAAATCTCTGTAATATTGATATTCTCCCTGAGAATTAATTGTCGTTATTCTTAATAATGAATAATTAATATTAATATTAAAATACAACAAATATCATTACTATCATAATGAGCCATCATTACAATTATTAAATAATATATTTTATAATAATATATTATTTACTAATTAAATATTCAACCGACCAATCAGAACGCTCCAAGGCTCCCAAGATTTTCCTATAAATAGGAAGGCACATTTCATTTCCAAGGTACGTTGATTCTTCGTTTCGAAGTATATCCCTTTCCTCTCTCAAAGCTAACTTAAGCATCGGAGTGTTCTTGGTCGAACAACCCCCCGGGTAAATCGATGGAAGCAACGATAGCTAATTGTTTGCTGTTTGCAGGAATTGTGAGGACTTTTCGCGACGAGTTCAATCTTTGATTCAACAATTGGTGCTTTCATTGAGAGCTATTGAGTTATACTCAGAAGAAGCTCTCTCATTTGTTCATCGTTCATCTTTCTTCGTTCGTCGTTCATCGACATTGTTCGAAGATTTTGAACGTTGTTTCATCACTCAGCAGGAATTCTTTCATCGTTCATCTTTCTTCGTTCGTCGTTCATCGACATTGTTCGAAGATTTTGAATGTTTGTTCATCGTTCATCTCCCTTCGTTCGTCGTTCATCGACATTGTTCGAAGATTCTGAACGTTGTTCAAATTATCCATCAAACAGCTTTCCAACTTAACATTCTTCGAATCGGCATGGCAAAAGTTCGTCGATCCGTTCAGTCAGCCGGGGAAGGTGTTTTTGCCTCAACGGCCCAGACGAGGAATGAAGCTCACATAGAAACTCCGGAGAAGCGCCCAGCTCGACTCAGGCGTGTGTCCATAGAAGCGCCCTTTGAGACACTTGAAGGGAGGCCAACCTTCAGTTTTGAAGCATTCCCCTCTCCAGCTAACCAAGTACCCGCGCTAGGGGATGGAACTTCGACTTTACAACAGGCAAACGAGAGTTTGATAGGAAATGCATTACGACATGATCAACTCACAACAAGCATGGTCCAAAGGGAGTTTCTGGACGGGTGTCATGACATCTCAGGGAGAAGTCATCACCAACCTCCCCAGGACAACTTGGCGCAGCAAGTTGAAGGGTTAAGCAAACAAGTTCAACTCCAGTCAAAGCTCTTGCAGCAACTCCTAGCAGAGAGACCAATCCAGGAGCAGGACAGACGATCCACGTCACGTGGAAGACAAGAGAATGCCCAAAGACGTCCTAGGAAAGAGCAGGTTCGCTGCCAAACAATGTCACGAGATACTTCGCTAGGCGACTCTGGAGAAGAAAGTCACGCTCATCGAGCGAAAAGCCCACAACGCCTAAAGCCGTTAGTACGTGAACAGCTAGGAGGTAGGACTGGGGCAACTTCACGGGCAGAGCACTCACAACACTCACATCGGAGCAGGGGGCAACTTCGAGCTCTATACAAAAACCCAAAACGATCTGCCCACGGTAGTAAAAGGGAAAATGAAGCCTACTCCCCTGCACGATCCCAGAGAACAGGGGGAGAAGCTCAAAGAGGTTCTCAACGATTAGCAAAAAGGGACTCATCGCCTCAGCAAGGAGCGTTGCAGGCTAATGATGTTCAAAAAATGCTGGACATGCACCTTCGTGCTCAACAAGGTGGCGATCTAGAGGACGATCTACGTCGCCAGATACGGCTCTCTACGCCCTTTATAAGGGATATTGAGGAGGAGCCATTCCCCCAGAGGTTCGCAACGCCAAACTTCACTTCATTCAAAGGAGCCTCCGACCCGGTAAAACACATAGATCATTTTCGAGGAGTCATGATCCCCCACAGGTCTAACGATGCGCTCATGTGCAAAGTTTTTCAAGCTTCTCTTCAAGGCCAAGCCATGACTTGGTTCAATCATCTCCCCCCGAGGTCGATTGAGTCCTTCGAAGAGTTGGCTTTGACATTTGTGAAGGAATACGCACAACTTCGGACAATCGAGGTGAAAGACGACCATCTTTTCTCTGTCCGAAAGAGAGCAAAAGACACTCTGCGACAATACATACGGAGATTTTGTGAGGAGAAATCTCGCATTATCGGCTGTAATGACTTTGTTGTGGCAATGGCATTCAAGCAAGGACTCCCTCGAGACAGCCAGCTTTACGGGGACATCGTCATGAGCAATGCGCGAAGTCTTTCCGAAATACTTTCGCTAGCAGAGCGACATGCAAGTTGGGAGGACGAGAAGCGCGCCGCTCATACTCATGGCCATGCTGGGACTAGTGAAAAGGCCTCCGATGAGGATGAACCCCATGGAAAGTCTGCAGCTGGAAAGCTCAACAAGCGAAAGGCAGGGCAACACTCCCAAACGCCAGTTATGGGGAAGCCTAACTTGCAGCTATCTTTACCAGCCCATCAGATCCACAATGAAATTAAGAACAAGTCATGGTTTAAGAAGCCAGAGCCAGTCAAAGGCAATCAAGAGAATGCTGATAAAACCAAATGGTGCGCCTATCATGAATGTTATGGGCACAATATCAGCACATGTATATCTTTCGAAAGATATCTCCGAAATCTCCTGAGGGAGGGGCATTGTACAGACTACATCAAAAACAAGACTGTAAATCACATGGAGAACAAAGAGTCAAACGAGCCAGCGTCAAAGGTGATCCGCATCAACTAGACGCAAGTCAACATTAGAAAGACATAAAACTCTATGGAGCTTTTCAATTTTGCTTTTCAAGTTGCCTTCTGAATTCAAGTATCAATGAAATGAGATTAACAAATTGATTTGTTCACCATGTACAATTTTCAAAGCTTATTCTCTCTAGTGTAAAAAGCCTTCATGATCGAAGCATCCAAGCCTTCGTCATCGAAGCATCTGAGTTTTCGCCTTGCGAAGCATCTAAGCCTTCGCCATGCGAAGCATCCAAGCCTTCGTCATCGAAGCATTCAAGCCTTCGCCCTGCGAAGCATCTAAGCCTTCGCCATGCGAAGCACCTAAGCCTTCGTTATCGAAGCATCCAAGCCTTCGCCCTGCGAAGCATTCAAGCCTTCGTCATCGAAGCATCAAAGCCTTCTGAGTCCTGCAAATTTCTGTGCAGCAGGGAGAGCTCATCTCGAGTGGTATCTCGCTCATTTTCTATCAGCATCCTCTCTGCACGGCTCATCTCCAACTCGCCCATTTTGGCTTCCGATGTGAAATTGAGACCTCAAGTTATCTTAGTTATCGCAATCTCACATCAACAACATAACTTTCCATTTCTGCCTGCCCTTCGCATCAAGATGGCACATTCGTAGGGCCAGAACGGAAAGGTTAGGAAAGAAGTTGCTCGGTATGCTTATGTGTTAGGAAAGAAGTTGCTCGGCATGGTTTTTTCTCCCAAGAACCAGTAAGTCCTTGTTTATTGTCCTTAATCTGAACAACGGTCTCCTTCAAGCACAGTGGAACGCACAACCACTCCTTGTTTGGGATGTCTGAAAGCTTCTCGCCATTCATGGAGAGAGTAGCCGGCTCATGTCCCGAAACTCTAGAAGAACATCTGTCGCCAAGTTCCACGAGAACGTCGCTTGAAAAGGAAATTTGATTGCGAGCCTTCCACTCCATGAAGTCTTCGGGTTTCTCACATTCCATATCTTTCCCTCGGAATGGACTTAGGCCACGCAAACCGCCACGCTCCCACAGGGCAAGTTTGCCGGGTCTCTCAGCACTTTGACGCATGGCGAGCATGTATGTGGTACTAGCAAGAGTCACAGTAAGTGTGATCCTGCCTACTGATGCTCACTAGTCACGTCCGCAAGTGCACTCAGTCACCGCCAAGTCCCCGTCGACTGTTCAGCCAAACTCCGTCCACCACGTGGCACCGGTAGTACACCCGCTCCAACAAAGTTTCTAAACACCTTCGACGGACTCTTGATGCGTAGCAAGCATATTTGCGGTACTAGCAAGGGTCACGTTAAATGTAAGCCAGCCTACCAATGCTCGCACGCACCATCCAAACCGCTCATTTTCCAAGCCGGACGCACTTCCGTAATTTCCCACGCTTTCCAGGAATCTCGAATCCTGTCCAAAAAACAACATGAAAGGTCATTAATGACTCTAAAAACATCATATCACTTTTCCACAATTTTTCGGGAATTTAATATTAATTTAAAACATAACCTAAAACCTTCGGACCCTCGAAACAGTATCGATACGATGTCCGATTAACTCGTATCCAACACCAAAAATGTTCAAAACATTAAGTATAGCAAAACACCTGTTGAACACTTCCCCAGAAAGTCTACCACGCGCCCTCACGCGCCGCCGTGAGTGGCTGCGCGTGAAACCAACGCGCGGTGAACAGTGATTGCTACAGTGTCGTCCCTGCAACCCATTTCTCTGATAAACGGGTCGTGCAACCCGCGTCGCAACCCGACGAGTTTCACGCCAATTTGACAGCCAATCCTGCAATTGAACATTCAAAAAGCTTAGGTATAAGTCTAATTAAAGTTCTATATACTTAATTAGACAATTGATTACCTTAAACCACACGATTCGAAGATGAACTTTGAAGAACACCCGGACTCTGTTCAAGCTTCGAATTTCCTTAATCGCAACATATTTCCTTCAATTGATCAATCCAGAAGCTCAAATGGACTATGTTAAACTCTTTCCCCACTTCAATTGCGTCGATTAATCTCTCTACGATCACGACTCAACGTCGAAATTTGCTTACTGTCGACTTGACCGTTCAGAGCCAATTGGGCCTCAATTGGCTTCGTTCTTTCGATGATTCTGGTCGTAGCAATCTCAGGAAGCTTAAGGTAAGCTCAATTTGGATCTTCAAAGCGCGTAACTTCGATTTCGAATTTCCCCCCAAAACACCAAAATTTTCGATTCTAGTTTCTCCTCACACTCACTATCCCCGTGTTTTCCCTCAGTTAAATCCGACTCCTCAAACGCTCAATTACTCACTATTAAGAACAATATCATCCAGTGTTTTCACGGATTGAAGATGCAAGATGAAGAGAATTAATGGAGTTTAAATAGAAATTAGGGATAATTAAACAATAATTAAAACATAATGATGTTAAAGTCCATAAAACATGGAGCTGTGTTTAGGGGTCCCTAAATCAAGGGATGGGTGACACTTGTCACTCATCCAAGTGTCCACACTCAACGGTCACTATTCACAATTTAACATTATTTTAATCGAAATCCCGGTTTGTTCGGTTAATCATTTTCGTCCCCGAGACCACAACTTTTTCGACGAATCTCCGATTTCGGCATGCCGCCTGTCTATGAATTCGTATCGACTCGACCTACGTAACGGTCCTTGGCCCTCGTCCTTTGGACCTCCCGGGTCAAAAGTCAACATTTTGCCCTTACTTTGCAAAAATTACGAAAACGCCCCTCGCCTTCGTAGACCCATAGCTTTTGCATCCGATCTCCGATTTTGGCATGCCACCTGTCTATGGATTCGTATCAATTCGACCTACGTAACGGTCTCTGGCCCACGTCCTTTGGACCCCCGGGCTCAAAAGTCAACATTTTGCCCATGCTTGGGGGCAAAATGGTCATTTTTGCACATTATGACCGATTCACACCACTAAACCTAGATTAGTCTTTCTAAAAATAAAAATGGACTTCTAACCCTTATAATCAGGGGCATGATCGTCAAATAAGCACAGACTCGTTTCTTATACCTAACAGTAAAAGCTAACCCGGTGATATAAGATTCCAAACAATATACATCCCCCCGGATTCCCTGAATACCGAATCGATGTGGGGGCATTTGTGGAACCCAAAATCATCCGAAAATTATGGAGCCGCCACGCGTCCCGTAATTCCCAAAAATGACCAAATTGCCCTTGGCAAATAACGCTGATCATTTGAAAAACACCCGCACATTAAATAATCTATTTACCAGTTAAATACGTTATTTGATCGGGTTAAAACCTCTGTAATATTGATATTCTCCCCGAGAATTAATTGTCGTTATTCTTAATAATGAATAATTAATATTAATATTAAAATACAACAAATATCATTACTATCATAATGAGCCATCATTACAATTATTAAATAATATATTTTATAATAATATATTATTTACTAATTAAATATTCAACCGACCAATCAGAACGCTCCAAGGCTCCCAAGATTTTCCTATAAATAGGAAGGCACATTTCATTTCCAAGGTACGTTGATTCTTCGTTTCGAAGTATATCCCTTTCCTCTCTCAAAGCTAACTTAAGCATCGGAGTGTTTTTGGTCGAACAACCCCCCGGGTAAATCGATCGAAGCAACGATAGCTAATTGTTTGCTGTTTGCAGGAATTGTGAGGACTTTTCGCGACGAGTTCAATCTTTGATTCAACAGTGAGCATTTAGTAAAAATTAATAAGAAATCGTCTATGACCAGTTTACCTTGAAGAAGGTGGAAGGAGGCATTGCTGCAGTTGTAAAGTTCAGTGGAAAGCCTACTGAGGAAGTTGTTCGTGAGAAGGCGAAACTTTTGCGCTCTAGTCTGATTCGAGATGGTCTCAAACCCAAGGAGGGCTGTTTGCTTGCTCGTTACAATGATCCAGGCCGAACCAAGAGCTTTGTCATGGTATGTTGCAGTAAACTCAAAGCTCATGAATTCTTCATATATCACTAGTTACTAAATGTGATACATAAAACTTAAGTGAGAAAGACATAACTTTGAGACATCGATAGATTATGTGAAGTACAACTTCTCATGGGCTTAAATTAAAGACTCCCATAATGTTTTTGATACATGATCACAAGTCACATGATAATTTAGTCACAAAACATATTGCACTTCTGCATTTTGCTACCCCAACTTTTCCTATTTGCTCCAATTAGTATAATCTAAGTTGGTTGTCATAATTTTGAACCCCAATTCTTATGCTTCTTCATGCTGTCCAAAATTTACATTTTTTTTAATCTGTTCCTGGGTTACATTCTTCATGCTAATATGGCTGGAAGAGTTCACATTGGATTAGCATATCGAGCATGGCCATTCTTCTATTACTTCTCCCTGTCGATCGTTCATTTTTATCCTAAACTTAAGGTAAGAATCTCCGTAAAAATTTATTTTACTGAAGTGTGATCAAACCTGCATTTTAATGCCTAAGGAGATATGCATGTGCCAGTTTGTGAAATCCAACCCAAGCCAAAACAGGATAAAGCAACAAATATAGAGGTTTCCATTTTCATGTTTAAATTATGAAATAATTAGGGTGATAAATGCAGGTGAATGAATCAATGCCTTTTGATGGATGGAATTGAAGAACAGCTTGGCAATGGGAGGTGGGCCCTAACAACTGTCTCCTACAGCCACAACCTTAAGAAAGATAGAGACAAAGAGACAAAGCCAGAGATGCGTGTCCATGTGACCAACTCATCAATTCATGATCAGTCAGTCTGATCCCATGGCCCCTCTTTAGATGCTTAATTTGCTAAAAATGGCCCCTCTTTAGATGCTTAATTTGCTGAAAATGATGATACTATTATACAAATACAATGTATATAAATCTAGTGGTGAGATTTAATATCATTCTCATTTTCTTTCAGGCTTTGTATGTCAAGGAAATCTGCAACTCTTTTTTGGGTCAAAAAAAGAGGTGCCTAACTTAGGCAATTATCAATGGGAGGTGCCTAACTTAGGCAATTATCAATGGAGGGGTGCCTAACTTAAGCAACCCATGTGCCTTTTGAAGCCTATATAAATCCCCATAACTCTCATTTGTAATGCATCCTAAGCATCCCTAGAATCCCTAGAATTAGAGGATTAGAGAGGGTTTGAGAGAAAAGCTTAAGAGAAAAGCTTGTGGAAGAATTTTTGTGAGAAAAATTCTTAGTATAATTCGGGGTGGGTTGTGAGTTGTGAGTGTTGTAAACACTTTGTATATTTTCTCCCTTTAGTAAAATGATCTGCAGCAGGTCCGGAGACGTAGGCACAATTGGCTGAACTCCGTTATCAAATTTGTGTGTCTTATTTTCTTTGTTATTTCGCAGTCTCACTAATCTGGCTTATAGGGAAATCTGCGTAATTTCCTAACAACTGGTATCAAAGCAATTGGTGGTGAATTCTGTCAATTTTCTGCGAGGAATTGTCAGAAACGATCCACAGGAAGTCAGATTCGAGTGGGACCAATGGCTGCAGACGAAGGGAAGGTGAAAATTGAAAAGTTCGATGGTGCGGACTTCGGCTTTTGGAAGATGCAGATCGAAGATTATCTGTATCAGAAAAAGCTTTATC